>CM073129.1:37329477-38529477 GCA_037039145.1 Fundulus diaphanus | reverse complement strand
AAATAGAAGAGAATACAGCCTTATATACCTGTCCTGTGGAAGTAAAAATTCTGTGGACCGTTGGGTAAATGCGGGTCTCCGTGTTGTTCCAATTGTTCCAATTGTGTTGTTCCAATTTAAACCACTAGGTGACATTATTACTTATTGTTCCTTTAACGTAAAGAAAATAAATGTTTACCTGTGGATATATACAATGATGGTGACCATATAGCTTAATTTTGCATTATAACAAAAACTGCCTTGCCAGGAGACAAATCTGAGTTGACTAGTCCTGCCTTTGTAAAATTCATCAACTCTTCAGAGAGCTACTTTGAAAGTGGTGGAGAGCTGTAAATAGTTCACAAGCTACTGGTTGGAGACCCCTGCTGTAGAGTTTCTATTGTGTTCATCAGAGAGACAGCCTGAGGGAGGAAACTGCCTTTGTGGCAGCTAGATTTTGCTCATAGCGCTCTGTGCCTCTGACCTGAGGGTAAAAGTCTAAACAGTTTGTGTGCAGAATTTGTGGGATCTGCAGAGGTATCGGCAGCCTGTTTCCTGACGCTGGACCGGTACAAGTCCTGGATGGCGGAAATGTCAGCCCTATTGACCTTTTCTGCTGACCTAATTGTTCCTTGCACTCTGGACCTGTCCTGTTTTGTGGATGAACCCAAGCACACAGTGATGGATGAACACAGGACATGCATAATGATAACAGTATAGAAGAGGTCCAGCAGCTCCAATGGAAGGTTGTACTTCTTGAGTTGCTGCAGGAAGTACAGTCTCTAGTCGGCCTTCTTCTGAACAGTATCTGGGGACCATCTCAGGTCCTGAGAAAGGGTGGTCCCTAGGAACCAGAAGTGATCCACAGCAGACACAGTGTTGTTGAGAATGCTGAGCGGATGCAGCAGGGGAAGGTTTTCTGAAAGTCCTCCACCTTCTCCACATTCTTGAGCGTATTAAGCTCCAGTTGGTTCTGACAGCACCAGTGGACCAGCCAATCCATTTGCTGTCTATATGTGGACTTGTCCAGAATCAGACTAATGACAGTGGAAACGTCAGGAGTTTCACAGACAGGTCCAAAGAGGTGCAGTCATGAATGTACAGGGAGAAGAGGAGTGGGGAGAGAACACACCCCTGGGAGGCACCGGTGCTGATGGTTCTTTTAGGGGGAGAAAATGCTCCCCAGCCTCACCTGTTGCTGCCAGTCAGTCAGGAAGCTGGTGATAGGGAGCTGACTGACAGTTGGAGGCCGGTACTGTAAGCCGGGTGAGCTTATAAAAGAACGTGTTTATCACTATAAAGCCTGAGATTAGGTTGATGGTACCACAGGTGAGGGACAGGATGGAATTTTGTATTTTGTTTTTGGTCTTACTGAAAACGGTATCTATGACTGTTTTTCAATGACTTGCTATAGATATTAAAAAAACTGCTGCAAAGGCACATACTGTTGTTTTCCATGAAAACCTCAGGGCGGTATGAGAATCCGCTTTCTGGCTCCAGAGGCTTCCCACAGCTTGCATGTTCTCCAGGTAACTGTAGGTTAATCACTGTTCTGATGCCATTCCTTCAACACAAGAACAATAACAGAGCAGAAAACGGGTCACTGTTCTCATTCCCTTCGAGCTTTATTAAAAACCTTCTTAAACTGATGACCATAAAGCAATGATGTGGATACCTTATAAACTGGTCAATAATGTTATACTTCTGAATGATCTCTGTTGAAGGTCTGGACATAGCAAGAAGATGGTCAGTGACCCTAAAAAAGTAAAGCAGTAAAACAGTCAGCAACTGTATGTACAGGATATATGAATTAAAACCTGTCTCACTTCAGCAATATATATTTTTAAAATCACAGTGCTGTGAAAAAGTATTTGCCTCCCCAGATTTAGCTTTTTTCAGACACTCAAATGTTTCATCTCATTCAGCAAATACTAATATAAGACAAAGATTACCAGAGTTAATATTAAACGCGGTTAGATTGATGACTGGAGTCGTCTTTGCAAAATTGATTTAAATCAGCCATTCTGGAGAAGCTGTTCAAAGACAATCCAAGAATCTTAATTGGATTTAAATTCAGACTTTGACTAGATCAGCCTAAAACTTTATTTTTGCCATTTTTTTTATCTATTCAGAGGTAGATTTGATTTGGGCTTTTGATCATTGTCCTGCTGCATAACCCCAGTGGGCCGTAACTCAAAGGGGACATATCAAACAAAAGCCACTTCTTTTTAACCATTAAATACATATTATTGTGTACTTTGAGTCTCCAGGAGTGCAGACATTTTGAAT
The DNA here is from genome assembly GCA_037039145.1 of Fundulus diaphanus. NCBI lineage: Eukaryota > Metazoa > Chordata > Actinopteri > Cyprinodontiformes > Fundulidae > Fundulus > Fundulus diaphanus. The sequence goes on along the minus strand of CM073129.1, from coordinate 38,527,209 downwards.
CCAGTTTCTCCAGGTGCTGCACAGACATCTTAATATTCTGTTTGGGACATAGTTTTCAAGCCATTCAATTTTCCTCTGTTTTCTATTAGATTTTTTTTTTTTTTTACAGTTACATCATAGTATGTGCTGCAGAGCTGCTAGACAAGGTCAAGTACTTCCAGCTTACCAATATTGCAAAGCCGGCATTTAAATGTTCCGCCACCATGCTGTAGTACAAGCTCAAGGATGCCGAAGCTACAAGTGGACAAGTGAAAATATTCTGGTCTTGGGTGCATTAACCCACACAATTCATTACACCATCCCCAGCATACTACTAAAATGGCCAAATGGGGTGGAGTGGAATGCTCCGGGACCAGGAGGGAGGTGGGATGTGAATTGCCCCCATTTAAAAAGACCAAAACGAGTTGCTCTCAGACACACCTCAACACAGGGCTAAAAGACGGTTGTGGGGCAACAATAACGAGGAATTCAGACCAAAGCGTTGCAGTTCCACTTTATACAGACCACAACTAAATTATTTAAATGTGAAAAGGAGGCATTAAAAAGTACTATATGTCTCCTTTAAGGTCACAAACCGATGGCTGTAGATTCTCCTCTAGGAATTTGTAGTCGAGAGCAGATTTCATTGCTCCCTGTTTACAGCAGGTCACTCATCTGCTGCAGCAGCAAAAAACACCCTGTGATCATCAGATTTCAACCACCAGGTCTGACTGTAGGGATGAAAGTGCTGTTAGTTTTACACCAGTGGTGACAGGACCCTCACCATCCAAAAAATCTGGATTTCATCTGATTAGTTTACAAACTATGTTCCCAAAAGTCTCATGAATCATTGAGATGTTTTTTGGCAAAAGTGAGACGAGCCTCTGTGGGGTTCTATCAGTCATCAGTGCTTTTCACTTAGGACCTCTTCCATGTTGTGTTTAGTTTTTTCCAGTTTCTCATTTTTTTAATCACAAACACTGATCTTAACTGAGGCAGGTGACATCTGCAGTGCTGCAGACGTTGTTCTGAGTTATTTTGTGATCTCCTGAGCGAGTTGTTGATGCCCTACTGAAATAAATCTAGGTGGGTGTCCCCGACTGGGAAAATTGGCCCCTGTTCTAAGTTTGCAAAGTTGTAGAGTGAAATTCCTTTAGGTTGAGAAACAATGTTTTTGATTTTTAGAGCTTTTGACCTACTTTGTGTTGTCGCACAGGTTCTACAAGATAAAAAGATTCCTTGATTTTGCAGGTCTGGGAGTAATAAAGCCTGTCGTAAAATAAATTACAGGGTCAGTTTTGGATTGGAAAGCTGAAGTGTCTTTCAAAATGACTTTTTTTATTTACCCAGGTTATCTTTGATTTTAAAATTAGTTTGGTGATCTGAAATATTAAAGTATGAAAAACAAAACAAAAAGGAAGGAAATCTAAAAGGGAGTAAACACTTTTTGATGGAGCTGTAAGTCATAACATATGTGTACCAGGATGAATAGAGGCCTTTTATCGCTTGCTGCTCCTCACTCCAGTAGTTTGGGTTGTCATACTTGCAATCTTCCCCTCCACAGCCGATTGAGCATTGCATATGTCCGGGGATGATGTATCGTATAGCTTCTCCAACCATTGTGTATTTTGCTCTGGGGGCTTTTACTATCAGGGTGGAAGAAAGAAACTATTACACAAAGTTTTAGATCAAAAGTCACTGTACGTGTAACATTTTATCAGGACAATTTGATCCTTATGACTAAAATTTTTGAATCCGTGGTGCTTTAGAAACACTCAACTGTTGGCAATTGTGGGAATTATTTGTGCAGAAAAAAAAATACCTGTGACATAGAGATAATGAGCAACAACAACCAAAAATATATTTTGTCTATCTACATTGATCTTTGCTTCATCAGGAAGTTCTCTAAAAAGAACAGCAGTGGAGAACATTTTGAGAAGCCACAGTCAGAACTGAATTGATGAAGGACTGAACCAGGAATTCAGATCTCGGCTCTGGTAATAATGACTTAACTAACTTAACAGTTAAGTCCAGAGATCCAGTTGCAAGTTCAAAAAACAGTTGGGATTTATTATTTATATGTTCAGATACTAGGGAGACTACTCTTACTCATACAAGCTAGCAAAAAAGGGTTTATCTGCATTAAACTTGTAAAGCTGAGAGATTTCATTCAACAAAATGGTCAGAAATGCAAATCTACCTCAGTACTGCAGGCATTAGATCCAAGACAGCGGTGGTTTGGCTAAGAGAGACACCGCTGATTTTCCATCTAGAATTTCTGACTTTACAAAACCTTTCTGTTACTCCTTTGTTGTAAAACGTAAGACAAAATGCTAAAAAAAAAAAAAAAAAAAAAAAAAAAACAACAACAAAACAAGGCCAGTCTGGTTGTACCAGTGTCTGAAAGGCTCTGTCATGGTAGCAAAAAAAACAAAAATGGTTGGAAAAAAAACATGCATTGGCAAAGGTAATACTTGTTTTAAAAGAGTTTTAGCACCACTGATATCAACAGGTACAAAATCTACATCGTTTTATAATGCCTAAATAATTAAGGTCATCAGAGGTGTGGGCTCGCTAATCCTTGCTTTGGCCTTGCAAGCTCATCATCAGGGCATTACAACAAAAATAGCTAGAGATTTTCTAATCAAGCTTTTAGTAGCTGACACAGATTTCTGGTTTGGTTTGTAATTTAAAGAGACTATTCTAATTTTAGCCTTTTTTCAAAGAGTATAAATATTTGCGTAAACTTTTTCTATCAAGCAACTGAAAGCAACAAACATCGTCAGCTTCAATGATAGAGGTAAAAGAGAATTGCAGGAATTGCAAATTTAAGCCTCCAAGCATTTGTCTCAACCCCCTAATTGATTTTTTAAGGATTTTTACAAAAGTCAAACCAAAGAGGATCAAGGAACAAATGCTTGTGGGTGTATTTACAGCTGGGGAAAAAAAAAATCATTGAATTCAAATCAGTTTATCCATATGGAGCCCATTCACAAGACAGAAAACAAAACAGATCTAACTTCAGACATATTTGAATTCAGTTTCATAAAAGTGGGAGTTTTAAGTCTTGAATCAAAAAAATAAATTCAGATTTTTTCTTTGTTTTACCTTTACATCAGTGGTCAGAACCAAACAAATGAAAACGGGATGACTGAGAGTACTGGCCAACTGAGTGGTGCATCACAAAAGGTAACTGCTCTTCTGGTATATTTTTATAAAATTTGATTATCCCTACTTACTGTATTCCATCAGAGATCCCCCTCCTAGTCCTACATGGAATGCCATGAGTACATTCACTCAGGCTGATGGTCATAGCAGGGCCTGGACAACCAAACACACTTTGTTATATTGTTTCACACGTTGTCTGACTTACTCACAAATTATGCTGTTAAACCAGTTACCTGTAGTGTTACCCTGGTGACTAAAATGCAGTGCTAAATTTGAAGAACATCAGTATCTAGTTGTTACAAGGAACACATTTGTCATTGGTTTAAACTGAAAATGGCCAGATAAATGCCGAACACATCACAGTCAAAGATTACCACCACAGAACTGTAAAGATCACATGTAAAACAAACTCAAGAAATTTCCAGTTTAAGTCGATTTTATCTGTCATCTTCACTATATAAATTCATCAGCACTCAAAAAGCTGGAAAAAAAACATTCAGACTTAAAATTTGCTCCCATTTAAAGTGTTACACAACAGGTGAAAAAAAAAATACAAGAAATTATATGATATATATAATTATAGGGAAGACGTACCTTTAGAAGTGGAGAGGAGCTGCCGGTGGCTCCAACCTCCGAAGGGAAACGGTCCACTCCTGCAGTTGTCGACATTTCTGACATCACTCTCCAGACCTCTGACGTTGTCGTTCCCTCTCCGCTCTTTGAGAAGCCAATCCTGTGGCCTGATTGCCGTCAGATTATCTCCATGTCCTGAGTCTGAGCGGCACAAGCCGAGCGATGGATTCTGATGGAGACTCTTCTGTGAGAAGCCATGACAGATCAAGAGTTCAAATCAGCTGCAGAGTGCAAAGAGACTGCAGAGAAGTTGTCTGTTTGGTTTAGTGCGGTATGCACAGGTTCTCTGTGTGTAACTCTGACCCTCTCAGGACATTCTGAACCTATTTCTTACTCCTCCCAGATTAGACCACTAATCTTATTAGGTCCAGCTAAAGCGCAAAGTTCCCACTCCTCCGGAAAAATGCCACAATGACACTCCTGATGATCTACCACAAAATGGGCTTGTTGAGATTTATCCCCAACATTTATCATGTAACCTGGCTAAATGTTAAACATGTTAGATTCTCTATAATTGAATGATTTAATCTGATAAATACATATCATGAATTCAAAGTAGAAACAAAGGTATATATGGTGGAGAGGTTGAAGAATTTCTGATGTCAGCACATTGAAGCTGACCTACCACTGTTGTGCGAATTATGTCACCCTAGCAATGTAGCCCATGGATAAAATCTCATTAGCTTATCTTTCACCTTACTAATGCAGGTTGGCTTCAGGTGAGCACAGGGAGATCAGTCGACTGTGTAGAGCGTTTTGAGACTTAGAAGCCAGTAAAATTCATGCACATTCAAAACTGCGCTGGACACTTTGTAGTAATCAGAAAAACATGAAATCTAATATCTGTACTTTAATCTAAGCAGAGATGATAGCAATCATACTGGCCTTGCATCGGGTAGAGGAGGCTAAACCCAGTAAAGCAGTAATATGGTCAGACTCAATGTCTCGCCTAACCAGCATTCATGGTAGAAAATCAGCAAGACTACAAGACCTTGTAGATGTTAAATATAATATAAATCAACCAAAAAATATATATACAATTCACATGGTTTGCACAAAGGAGGGATGAGGGTTATGAACGCGTGGATAGGTTGGCCAAAGCATCAATCAAGACAAGTGAAATAGAATTTAGGGTCCCATTAAGTAAAACAGAAATTCAAGTAATTCTTAAAAATAATGAAGTATGGCAGGAAAGATGAGGGGAAAGGAAGGCATTGAAATAAACTACAAAAGGAGGGAGCAAGAAGATGCGGTGTGATGAAGAGGCAAGAGGAAGTATGGGCACAAAAGTCTAAATAGTGAGTTAAATAGGGAAACATCCATCAGGGATCTGTGCACAATGTGGAGAAATAGAAAGTGTTGAGCATGTTTTGGTAGAAGGTAGAAAATATGCAAGAAGGAGAGGAAATGAGAAGGGAAATAAGACTTTAAATAAATATGATTAATATAATTTAGCCTGAGTGACATTCTATAGTTAAAGCGATAGTAAAGTGTTTAAAGCACATAAAATTAGCTGAAAAGTTTATTTTTATTTTTTAATTAAATGAAAGTTAGAATAAATACTTTATATTTAGTGGAGCACACCTCTGTTCGGCAGATGTGTAATACACAGCGATTGTACGCCACCTCAAGAATTTATAGAAGAAGAAGGAGTTCCAGATTTAAATATTATGAAAAATAAAATAATAACAGATAAATTAATAGTGTATACAGGAGAATTAATGGCAATTTTGATGGCTTTAGAAGGGATCAAATAAGTTATAGAAAAGAAGGTTCTAATTAGTTCAGGCTCAAGTAGTGCATTAACAAGTATTCAGGGAGTAAATTCAGAATCAAGCCAAGATATTATATTGGATATATCTCACTTAATCTTTAGGATTAAAAAGTATGGATCACAGCCAGTATGGATTCCTGCCCATAGTTGAGTCGTAGGAAATGAATTGGCTGACAAAAAAAGAATATTGTGGATTTGAATATTAAAATAAGTAAAAATGAGGTTAAGAGTGTAATTAAATTATACATTAAGAATAAATGGCAAGAACAATGGGATAGAGGAGAAAAGGCTAGATTTTATTTCAGTATCCAAAAGACAGTTGGGGAATTTAGAAAATGGAACAGAATTAAAAAAGAAGAAGAAGAAGATTTGGACATACAGGATTACATAGAGCTCTTAAAATAATCAATAAACATAGTACAGCTTGTTGTATTCATTGTGGACAAACAGAAACAGTAGAACCTTTTTTGGAATGTAATAAATATACTTCTGACAGAAAAATACTAATTAGAAATCTAAATAAGAAGAAAAGTAAGATATACGGTAATTACTTCAAAGATGATCTGGAGGTGTAGTTTTTAGCAGTTTTAGATTTTTTTAAGAAGAGTAAGTTTGTTAGGACGAATATAGTATAGATTCTATATTCTTCCTAATCCTAATATAGTATACAGTAGAATATCCTGTGGAGAACATCTGGTCCATACTCCAATCTAGAAGGTGGCGGTAATACACTTTAAGTTGTCAAGGAGAAGAAGAAGAAACAGACGTTACGTACCCAAAATGGACGCGCGCATGATGTTAGACCTGAAAGAGGCTGAGTTGCTGTGTTTATGGCAGTTTATCAGAAATAAACGACGTAAAAGAAGTTTGATGCTCCCCTCTCCACCATATGGAATTGGTGCACGTTGGTAATTAGGAAATACATTTTGGTGGTTGGAAAAGATTTATCAATAGCTTCTCGATTCTGTTTTTTTTTTCATCGCCTAATTATTATTACCGTATTAAAAATTGTATGCATTTGTATTTATGTTCACTCAGTTTATGTATTTTACACAGTGCCGCCTTTTCAGTCATGAACAAGTTGCACATATTATGCCTTATAGCAGTGGTTGTCAGATGTTTTCTGTTGCGCCCCCTTTGAAGAAGGATGTATTTTCAAACTTCAGTTGTATTTTGTTTTTTTAGGAGTTTATTATTAGTTTTCATCATAGCACTGACCAAACAGCAGGGGGTGCTGTTGTCACATTCACAACGATTTAGAAGGAAGGCTTGTATTTTCTGGACAAAAAAAGCCCCCCACCCGCTACATGCACCCCACTATTTGAGAAGCACTGGATAAAGATATGGACGTTTTTAATTTGTGTGCATCTTCTTCTTCTATCTTACAGGTGCCGACCTTGATTATGGACAGAAGAGTCTACAACTACAGTAGGGCAGTGGTTTTCAATAGGTGAGGCGCGCCTCCCCTGGGGGGCGCCAAAGAGTCGCAAGGGATGCCCGAAGAAATATAAGACAGCGCTGCTGCCGCTCAACTCTGTGAAACCGGTCATCAGCGCATCTGAACGGGCTGCGTGATCAGTTCGGAGAGGAGCCACTGGAAAACCAGTGGGTCAGAAACCCCTTCTCTTTCCCACCCACAGTCTGCGATGAACTGAGCATCCAAGAGGAGGGGGCTCTTGTTGCGCTCAGCTCAAATGTGGACTTAAAACGGAGACTGGTGGAAATGCAGATTACGCGATTCTGGCTGAATGTCGAGAGCGAGTTTCCCCCATGTATCCGCCAAAGCCATGAGAGTCCTGATCCGCTTCACCTCCACTTACCTATGTGAATGTGGGTTTTCAGTTCTCACCCTGATCAAAAACAAATACCGGTCAAGGCTACAAGTGCAGGATGACTTGCGGCTGTTTCTTTCTTCTGTACAACCCCGCATCAAACAGCTTTGCGCATCAAAGGCGCAACAGGTTTAAATTGTGTATAGTCAGCCTAAAAAGTAAATCGGAATATGGAATATGTTGACGTCTGTTAAGTTCAGGTTATCTTTTTTATTATTTCAGTTGACGTCTCCTGTTGATCAGGCCCGTATTAAGACAATGTGGTGCCCATGGGCACTATACCTCAAAGCCCCCCCCCCCCCCCCCCCACCTTACCCGTGCTGTCCTCCGGTCAAAAGCATCAGACATAATCAAGGGGATTTCTTTACTATTTACTAACTTACACAACTACATGTAGGCATATGAGCAGTGAGCAATATTCAAATATCTCATTTTAAAATGTTGAAATCAAAAAAATCTTGATTCATTTATCATTTGTTATTATTGTGACATCAGTGTTCACAAAACGAATAATGCATGGTCTTTCAACAATTTCAAGTAAATAATATAACAATTTATGAAAAATATATTTTTAAAGCATGTGTCATGTGGTGCCCCCCCATGGTTGGTGGCCCTGGGCACTGGCCCACTGACCCTTATGGATAATCCGGCCCTGCTGTTGATGTGAGTTCAGTTTGACATTGGCGTCTGTTTAGTTCAGTTTGTCTGCCGTTGAAAACAATTGTTTATGAATTTGCTCTAATGACAGTTCAATTCTAAAAGTAGGCCCTCTGTTCGTGATATTTCAGTAAAAGTAGACTGTAAGATGCAAATATTTGGATGGATATTTTATGAATAGGCCTTTTTTGAAACACAGCATTCCAGGAACACAAAAGAAAGATGCATTTACTGCAGGGACCTGTGTGGGGTAGGTTTGGGGGTTATCTTTACCTATTCCAAGGGGAGGCTCACATTCAATGAATTTGAAAACCCCTGCTCTAGGGCTTGACACATGACGGAAAACTCATCTGGTATCCTTAAAGAGCGTAGAGGTTTCTACGACGGCCCATTGAGTGTCACCCCGACAAGACGGTGGATGTGATGAAGCCGTGTGTGGCCCTCCATAACATGCTAGTCTAAACCGATGCGTCAGCCAGTCCTGCGTCCAGGTACGCATACCGGAGAGTTTTGTCCATAGGGCAGCGGCATCAGGGGACATCCTGCCCGGTCGGTGGAGAAGGCAGGTGGTCAATGACAGCAACCTACTGCAGCCAGGACGACTGTCAACTGCAACAGCACCTGAAGTGGCTATTGAAGTCCGAAATGGACTGAAGTCCTACTTTCTCACGCCACAGGGACTTGTACCTTGGCAGGACTCAGTAATACAGCGGGGATGTTTAAATGGATGGACTACTGGAACTGCTGCCACACGAGGGGGCGACGGTGCCAGATGTCCCTGGGCTGTCGAGTGTGGAGGCCTCAAGGTGATTTGGGCTGGCAGGGAACAGCCCAAATCAACAGAAGAGCTTTGAGGTAGAAGTTCAAAGCTCTTTAGCTGTTTCAGATGTGCTGTTCTGGAGCTCTAAATTCACATGCAGACTGGACTCCCATCACAACAGGGCATTGTTAGTGTCGTACATACATACAGCATTAATTCTGATGCCCCGCCAATTTTAAACCAATTCCTGTCTTCTTTGCATCTGACCAAGCATCTGTGAGTGAGCCAGGCTAACAATGGCGCTGACGACATCCCGTTGTTTGGAGGGGTCCAATCTGCATGTTAGTCTGAATATGCAGAACGGCACATCCCAACAGCCTAAAACTTGAAACTTTGGATTGAGAAAGCCCTTCGGAGGAGGAGCGAAACGTTTCTCAACTACAAGAACTGAAGTTCAGTTGTTTTGGTTCTGGGACGACAACTTTGTCCCTGACTCGTCTGTTGTGTTGCCTGCTCTTCGTGGTGCAGTTTGTTCAATAATGTTGTCCAACTACAGATTAAATCACACACTAGTTAAGTGAGTCATGAAGATATATGGCTGTACTGGGTTTTGTTTCAGATTTATCAGAGAAAAGGAAGTCGAATTCACGTGCACGCCATACTTTTCAGATTTAAACCGATAAGGCATGCTGAGAGCTACGTATCTTCCTTTCACTTTGCAGTGTTGCAAATGGCAAAATGTAGTCTGAAGCGTGTTAATACAACAAGGTATTGTAAAATTTGTATAACCACGGCATTCAATAAAAGACTGCATTGTCACTAAAACATAATATTACTCAACCTAAACAAAACATCTTACTGTTTTGTCACACATAGCTTCAGAGATTAATGTGGCAACCATTAAGTAAAATGTTATGAAATAAAATAATGTTAACTGTTTTGTAATGGTACAGCCACTGTACAAGGTGTCTGATCTGCAGTTTATTTGCTGTTAAATATAAACCAAGCAAGTACTTGACGAGTCACAATGATACAGTGAAGGTTTAGATAGTTTCATGAAGGGGTACATTAAAGGAAATATGAAATGATTAATGAAATAAAAATTTAATAATTAGGCATGATTTTAAGATGTGATGAATTCAAGTGTTGATATGTGATTCACACGTTTTTTTTTATTCTGCATTTAATGATAATTGATGGATTTATATAAATACTTATGCATGCTTTAGTTATGCAATCTATTCATCACGCTTCTTAAACTTTTCCCAGGAAGCTATACTGACTAAAAATCAGTTATTATGTTGTTGTTCCGTAATCTTGTTACACGTTATCATTTAAACTGTCAATACAGTTTGTCAAATATATGTCGGGTTGACCTGCACTGCAGTTCGATGAGTTTGTTGGGTAAGCTGACGTATAAAATAAACTTCTGGACAACAGAAAAATGAAGTTGTTAAATAACTGCCAGCGTATTTCATAAATAATTAAAATATCTAAATGGCTATAGATATTTTTATTTCACGAATGAATTTCCACTTGAATTTAAATTCTCACATTTATTAATGGCTTTTGGGTTTCCATTGGGATGACGTTGAAATACTACAAGATCGTCCGACAGGTGGCAGCAGATTCCCATCTGTTCCATGCCGTGGACCCAGTGCTTCGTTCTATTACCGCGACAACCGGCGGTTCGGTATGAAGATTTCCGCGCTCCACATAAGCAAGCCCCAGCGGCCTTGTGGGAAGTGAGTCCGTTTTGCGTTGCGTTCGAATGACTTCCACCGGGCCAGGAACTACAACTCCCGAGCAGCCCAGCCCAGAAGGTGGGAGATTTATTTTCCAGCTGATGGCGTAGGCGTCTGATTTCGGCAAACCGACAACAAGCTAGTTGAAATGCCGGACAGAGCGACGGTTTGTTTTCAAAATAAAAGACATCGGTTGAGATGTTTTGGAGATGCAGCGGTTAGAATAAATATTTTATTGAACAAGTATTGGGATTTGCGCTCATATTTGATGATGATGATGATGATGATGATGAACTTTATTGTCCGAAAGGAAATTTCTCTTGGGTACAGACTGCATAGTACAAACCATGGCTGACACAGTACATTCACACATAAAAACACTACTATAAAAATTCTCTCTACGATAAAAATTAATATTTAATATTTTATTTCATTATATTTATATTTTATTTACACGCCGACCCCTTCTTAAGCATTTGTCCACTTTACCGGCTATGCTCTTATTTTGAAAGCCGGAAGTAAAGAATTGTGTCTCCCCGGTGCTGCATTCATTGGCTGTTGCTTCTCTTCTGACTCCGGTTGAATCAGTCCGACAAGCCGGCGGAGAGGCGAAGGGAGCCTCAGCGCAACGCGATGGAGCGGTGCTAAGACGTAACAGGAAAGCCGGCAGAAGAGAAAAAAAATCCAGAGGAGACATAAACACCTACATGACCAAAGAAGCCGGACCGGTCCTGAGCAACGCCAAAATAACCACCATGCAATTTAAATACAGACGGATCTGAGCAGTGGAGCTGCTTCTTTCTTCAAGGTTACGCCGCGCCCCCCACTTCTTCTCGTCTCAGATCAGCTGGCGCACGTCGGTCCGCAGGCATCATGTCCGCGGAGGAGCAGGGATACCCCCGAGCGACGCTGTTGGAGGCCGGGCCGGAGTGGCTGCGGGCCGAGGTCGAGCGTCTTTCCCGGGAGCTGAGCGAGACCACCGGCGAGAAGATCCAGGCGGCGGAGTACGGGCTGGTGGTGCTGGAGGAGAAGCAGCAGCTCAAGCAGCAGTACGAGGACCTGGAGGTGGAGTACGAGGCTGTCAGGCAGGAGCTGGACCAGCTGAAGGAGGTAGGGCGTCTCAGAATATAGAAACCACCCTTGCTTTATGTTTTTACCCAGCTGCCTGACGATTTTTTTATTTGATTATGGCAAATGCGTTATATGTTTGTGTTGAGCAAAAAGAAAGGGTTGCACGTCATACTTGAGCACACATCAGAACCATCCTGCAAGGTCAAAACTGCAAGGGGAGGTAGGGATGCTACTGTGGGCAGCTCCCCCCCCCCCCCCTCTTTACTTATTGATGCAGCTCCTCTCTTTCAGGCCTGGCTCTCAGATAAGCCTGGTGTGTTTCAGCAACCTGAGTGGTAATCATCATGAGTAGATTTGCTGAGTGCGTTGAAGGTACCGATTTCGCCAAGGTTTTATAGAGTCAACAGCTTCAGGGTTTCTAAAAACCACCATCAGGAGGACTGCGCAGTTCAAATAGATTCCCACCAATCAGTGGGCTCGAATCAACCCATTTTACAAGGGCTTTAGTGATTTATTTATTTGGTTTATTTTCTTGTTTATGAAATGCATGACAACTATCGGTCTCTAAACTTGTGAAACCACAGCATGTGTTTTTTTTTATACCCTGTTTTTGAGTTATACAATTTTGGGGATATTTGCTTTGCTGCATAAATAGGGATTATTTTGTTACCTGTTGCACTTTTCCTGCTAGTTCCCTGGAAATCGCTGTTGGCCACGGAGCAACCTGAGTGGTGCATCTCTAGTTTAAAGCTACAGTAAAACTGTTCTCCGGACGTAAGGCAGCACAGCCCCTCCCAACTTGTAGCTGCGCACTACCAGTCAGCTGGCTTAAAGAAAGCTAATGCATTTTTACCTTGCCCATACAGGAAAGGTGAACTTGGTTGTTTTGAAATGTTTGCGGCAATCGTGGTGTCGCAAACATATGGAAACAACTAATTTTGAACGTCTGAGATAACCTTAGACATAATAAATGTGTTCCATTGTTTTACCAGCAATGGGAACAATTCACACTTTTCTGTTTTTAAATAAATGCAAGTAAACCATGAGGTTTTGTTTATAACGTCTTTTGTTAAAACCACAAAGCAGTGGTATTATTAGCTAAGGCTGTTACACCGGCCCATGCCTAACCTGTACTGTCTTTTTGTGTGGAGTGCTTAGAAAATGCAAAAAAAAAAAAAAAAAAACACGTTTTAAGGCTGTGGATGTTGTATCCGTGTTGAAATGTCAGTTTGAAAGCTTGTCAGGCTGCCCTCTGAGCTCACTGGGCCCGGCCGCCGAAACTAGAAACTCTGGTTCGGTTGAGGAGGGCGGGAGCAGGTTTGAATTTTGAACCTTCCCGCTCAGCTGCGAGCGGCCTACAGCTGACGGCAGAAGAGTTACAACCCTTAGGGAATGGAAAGAATGTGGAGCGGCGTGGTTTATAAAAAAAAAAGGGTCATGAAGAGTCTGATAAAGGATGTGTCTGTTTTTCTGGACTATTCCCCTGCGTCGGATCACGCTGCTTCCAGTTTTCTTCCTCCAGCAGCAGTTTGTCACCGCGCTCCAATTCAGAAGGAGAGAAGTGTGCTGATCTTAAACGTGGATCTCTTCTCGCTTCTCATGCGGGGGGGAGGAAGAAAAAGAGCAAGATTTCAGACTTGAAACCACTGGCTGGTTCATTGTTGCTCATATCCTCCTCTGATGTACTCATTCCTCTTGTGTCCTTTCAGTAGGAACAGCCAGCCTGTAGCTGAAGTGGAAGCTTACTTCATCGTGCTCGTCGCTGCTTTATGCCAGAAATCTGCTCATCGTCTCTTTGGGGGTTTTGAGGCTCATGGGAATGTTTTCCAGCTCTCTGTTTCTGCTGCTTTTCTCCATATTCCTCTCTCTGTCTGTCTCTCTTTCTTTTTCTCTGTCTTTCTTTTTCTCTGTCTTTCTCTCCCTCTCTGTCTTTCTTTCTTTCTCTCTCTGTCTGTCTCTTTCTCTCTATCTTTCTCTTTCTGCCTCTGTCTCCCTCTCTGTCTCTCTCTCTTTGTCTCCCTCTCCGTCTCTCTCTCTATCTGTCTCCCTCTCTCTCTTTCTGTCTCTCTCTCTCAAACTCTGTCTCTCTCTCTCTCTCTCTGTCTCTCTCTCTTTCTGTCTCTCTCTCTCAAACTCTGTCTCTATCTGTCTCTCTGTCTCTCTCTCTTTCTGTCTCTCTCTCTCTATCTGTCTCCCTCTCTCTCTATCTGTCTCTCTCTCTCAAACTCTGTCTCTCTCTGTCTCTCTCTATCTCTCTCTTTTTCTGTCTCTCTCTCTCTCTGTCTCCCTCTCTCTCTTTCCATCTCTCTGTCTCTCTCTGTCTCTCTGTCTCTCTCTATCTCTCTCTTTTTCTGTCTCTCTCTCTCTCTGTCTCCCTCTCTCTCTTTCCATCTCTCTGTCTCTCTCTCTCTCTGTCTCTCTCTCTGTCTCTCTCTCTTTCTCTCTATCTCTCTCTTTTTCTGTCTCTCTCTCTCTCTGTCTCCCTCTCTCTCTTTCCATCTCTCTGTCTCTCTGTCTCTGTCTCTCTCTCTCTCTCTGTCTCTGTCTCTCTCTCTTAGTAAAAGAGAGATGGGATGTGGTGTCTGGACTCTCCCAGCAGCTGCTGCACAGTTTTCCCACGTTTCTTCTTGGCATGAAGATCTCTGTCTGTCACAGAGGACAACAGCAAAGCTCCACATAGAGGAAGCCGGTCAGACGTGGTCTAAAGGCTTACACCAAGGCTGTAGCTGATGTTTTCAGTTTTTATTTTTAGCAATACACTCGATGAAATCCTCATCAGAAATCCAAAGGTTAGTTTGGTTACAAGTTCTTTAGGATTTCTGACAGAAGAACACCCAGGTCAGGAGAATTATGAAGACGGAGAAATAGTAGCCATCCAGCTGTTTGTTATTCCATCCAGGGATGTTCTTCCGTCCCTCCGTTATTTCATTCATCCATCTGTGCAGAATCCATATTAAACGTCATGGTTGGACCCCTGACCTGGGTACGACAACTGAAAGGCTCATGCTTTGTATTTTCTTACTCTAAACCCTGGCTAACAATGAGCCTCCTCTAACCCTTCTCGTCCCTTTAATAATGTCACATAAGCCAACATAGCCTTCCGTCTGTCTGGTTAGTAAATTCAGTCATTTGCCTAAGAGCTGCGACAGAGAATGTTATTTTTTCCTCTTTTGCCCCTGGGTAGGGTGGATCCTGCTAATTTTAGCTTTCAGATCACATCTTCCATCCCTTATCCTGCATCCCTACGCTCGGTTCAGTCATGAAGGCAAGAAATGATGTTATCACAAGAGAACCGCAAACATCCCCCCCCCCCCACACTTCCTCTGTACCGTTGAGCGGAGCGGAGGACAAAACTACCTCCCCAAACTCGGCCATATGGAAAATCGAACATTATTTCTGGGTTTCCACCTGTAGTGTCGAATTTCAAATATCAATGAAAGTCAAAGAGAAAAACGCTAATCAGTCATCCTTCCAGCCTCTTCGTCTGTTTTTGACTGATTCTGTTTCTTTCTGTAAAGTCGCTTGCAGCCGTGACAAGAGCGGGATAGCTAAACCTGCAGCTAGGTGCTCCCGGGTACACACACGCTATTTACACTGACACCAACAGCGTCTGGAAGTGACCGCTCTTTTCTCTGGAAGGCTTGATGAGTTGCTCGACACACAATCCCACCGAGCGACTGTAAACCCTCTCCCTCGCTTGCTGGCGTGCACAAACAAAGTAAATCATCAGGGACTGGGAGAGTTCCCCCTGTTTTAGAAGCGCCCACATATACGGCTCTCGGTTCTTGTCGAGAAACCGTCAGAAATCAATACGACACGGAGCAAGCTGCTGATGGATGGCCACTTTCCGACCTCTCAGCCACATTGCGCTTGTAGCCAGATACCATGCCCCCCCCCCCCCCCCCCCCCCCCCTCCTCCACGCTGCTCCTGAGGCAGGAAGATGGAGGAATGCCGTGCATTGCTTGTTGCCTGGTAACAGCCGCCCTCCGTGGTTTAATCTGAGCAGCCGTTCTGCAGGTGCTGCTGTGTGAGAGCGTTAGTAGGGGAATGCTGCAGCGATATGGCTGGGAAACTGACCAGAAGTAACAC
Source organism: Fundulus diaphanus (assembly GCA_037039145.1). NCBI lineage: Eukaryota > Metazoa > Chordata > Actinopteri > Cyprinodontiformes > Fundulidae > Fundulus > Fundulus diaphanus. Next base: position 38,511,500 of record CM073129.1, on the reverse strand, counting down.
AGATGATGTTAATGTATCACAATGTCTTTTACTAAGTCAGAAGCGTTTCTTAACTTTTATTATTGCTTTGCCTGTTCTTCCCCTTCACTTAATCAATCCGTCCCCCTGGTGTTATTTGCTTCCATATTACTTTCTGACTTTAGGAATATGCTCTGTATATTGAGTCCACCCGTACTTCCCTGCTTCCTTTAAAGCACTACAGTAGTGTTGCTGCATGTGACGCCATCAGCTGTGGGCCTTTAGTGCAGACCCACTGCAGTACTCTGTCAGAGTAGCCCTGCTACTCTCTACACTCATTACAGATCTCCTGGTCCAGTGCCTCTGTGCTACTACTTGAATGCACGAACAGCGTGAAAGCTTAAGTGTTACTGTGCTTTCAAATAGTATACATACCCCGTGAACCATTTCAACATATCCTTAACATGAAAATTGAACAAGCCGGGTGTGCATTTGTATTTGGCTCTCTTTCCTATGGTACCCCCTAAATAAGATCCGCTGAAACCAACCCAAAAACAGGATCGCATTAGACTGGTTAGGGATGAAGTTGTGGAGAAGTTTAAAGCAGAGTGAGGGTATAAAGCGATATCCCAAGCTTGGAAATCTTCAGTGTATCATTTTAAAAGCGCAAAGAGCATGGCAACGGTGGAAGTTTACCATTAAATGGCTGCTAGACTACACTAACATGCAAAGAGAGCATTAATGGGAAGAAGCAACCCGAATCGGTTGATGAGACTACTGTTAGCCGTCCTTTATGGAAAACTGGAAATAAGGAAGGCATTGTTGAAAGAAGGGAAAATGAGGGATTTGAATCTGATGAACACTAAATTTAACTCTTAGGCCTGCATGCAAAAACACTATGGTGGGAAAGTGACGCTGCACATCACTCTGAACACACCAACATGGGGTTGGCAGCATCACGCCATGGGAATGCTTTTCTTTAGCAGGGACAGGGAACCTGGTCAGAGTTGATAGGAGGATATTTAGAGTCAAATACAGGACAGTCCTGGGGGGGGGGGGATGCTAGAAGCTGCAAAAGACTTGAGACCTGGGCCAGGGGTTGATCTTTCGACGGGAAAACGCCCTCAGGCGCACAGGATTGGTTTAGGTCACAATCCAGACCTAAATCCAATTAAGAATTTTTGGCAAGACTTGAAAATGGATTTCTACATCCAAACCGAGTAACCTTAATCTCTTTCACAGAGAAGTAATAGAAAAGACTTGCAGCTGTCTTTTACAGTGAGAGGTGTTTCTCTAGTGCCGACTAGCCTGAATAGATGGGTACGCCACACTTTTAAGGCTTTTTTTTTTTTATTTATTTACTTGAAAACCATGTTTGGCAGAAAATAAGACAGCAAAATAATAATGTTTGAATAACCATGTACACTTGTAACAATTAAAATGCTTAAGAAATTGTGACAGCTAATTAAGATGTTTCTGAGGGGTGGGGACTTTGTTGTCCTTAGCTCCAAAGCTCTCGCAGCAGCATGAGCTGGTGTTCAGTGTCAGTTCTGACTCTCATGAGATGAGCGCTGTGGCCACAAAGACGTCATGTTCTCCGCAAAGACAAAATGGCTATTATGTGTGCCACAGTCTTCGTTTCTTATTTGCTTCTACTCGGCTCCTGGTTCCATTCAGCCTACAGACTCCAACCTAAACAAAAGCCTCCAAATGCTTTCGTCTAAGCTCCCTACCAGTTCTGGTGTCCAGTCAGTGAAGCAGCAGCTGTGCAGTGCATTGTTGTGTTCAACCAGACAAACACTAAGAATCATGAAGCCAAGACAGGCTTGTTGGCTTTGTGTGTCTTTGGCTGTAGCCCATTGGGGTTAACTGGTCCTCAGCTGTCACATATCTAGAGATGGGTAAATGGGAGGAGCGGACTGTGTACTACAAAGGGTATATTGAGAGAGTCGTTCCTTTGTGGCTAAATTTGAAAGCTTTGTCTACTTTAGTGCCTTTTGAAATGGGAAACCATTAAAGGATAAAAAAAAAAAATATCCCGGTGTTCCCTAACAAAGCTATGTGACTCTGAGCGCTGTCTCTGATGTTAAACGGGTTGGACGGTGATTGGATGTCAGTGGAAAATACAAGGAGGACACAAAACCATCTGGTCCTTATTTGAAGGGGTATAAATAAAGTCAGTCTCCTTTTATGGAATCGCTCCAGCAAACTACTTCTCGTCACTCAATATCTTTTCAATTCTCTCTTTTTTTTTTTTTTAAACTTCCCTCTTCTGGCCTACTTTCTGGGCTTTTTTTAATCTGTGCCCAGTGGTGCTCTCTGCAACCACACCAAAACCTTCCAACATTGTTTGCGGCTGCCCCGATCTGCCCTTTTATCCGTGATTTTATTTTGCCAGAGAGCAAGGCTGCAGTTAAGGGGTAATCTTTTCTAAATGGCACTAAATAAAGTCCCAAATCCCCTACCCTCTGGACATAAGAGGATGAATCCCTGCCGCTATGTGCAGGGCTTACAGCAGTCTGGGAGGCTGCCAGGCCCAACCACACTTATTAGCAGCTTCCATAGCCAGAGACGGCTACTTGTTTTTTGGGATAATGCCGATAGGGGCTCGGGTCTCCAACTTCTGGTCCATTAGCCTACTGCAGTGGTAGCCACTGTGCAGGCAGGCCTGTAAACCCCACTGTAAAACTCAGTAAAGTGAAGAAAACACTTCGTAATTATAAAAAAAATGATCTCCTGTGCATCCATGTGGCTTATCCTTACAGTCCACTTGTACAGACATATGGTATTGTGCAGTAATGAAAGATTTTCTCTGCTGAGTTTAGGTGAAATGGCCCAGCGGTAATCCAGAATGATTTTAAAAGCTTCTGTCCTCGACTCTGATAAACAAAATACCACCGGCTCCCCATCCACGGTTCAAACAGAGGTCAAGTTTACCCTGAAGCATTAGGGAATGGAGGTCTGAGTCCAGATTTTAGTGTGTGCTTTATTTGGTCTGCACTATGGGTGTTTATATTTAAGGGTTTGCATTTAAAATACAGTGGACACACCCAGTTTTAACATAAAAATGCTAGTTTTTGGGAACCATTTTAGTGGATCATTCTCTCAGCTGAAATAAAGTTGACTGAGTTTTTCTCCTTTCCACTAAGGGACTAATTGGTAATTAAAACACTAAATAATGCCACTAATACCAGGATGATGTAGTAACTGGTGTCACTTTCTTAATAAAGTAACACTCAGAAGCATAGCTGCATAAAACTAGATTAATTGCACCAAGTTTGTACAGCATAAACTGATGATGACCTAGGGCTGGATGACAATTCAAGAACAATATATATCGATCTATAGAGGTATATCGATGACAGAAAAATGGTTCAGTAAAAAGTTCAATCGAATAACAGTTTTCCTTCCTTTTGCATTGTAGCCTATCATGTAGATAAATATTACAGTCACTACATCCTCCCAACCAATCACAAACGCAGACCCAGGAACGCAACGTAGACCCAGGAACTCTCTGTCACTAAGCTCCGCCCCTTCAAAGGGTTCAGAGAGCACGCGTTCTTTTTTCTTGCAGTTTTGGTGAAACGTTGGTTGAATAAAGGGTTGAGTTTGAATTCAGTGTTTGTGTGTTCAGTATCTGAAAATAGGTCGCTAAGCAACAGCATAAAATGGCCAGGGCTGCACTTAAAATGTATGTTTGGAATTTGTGGATAATTATCGATATCGATCAATGTGATTTGTATGTTATCGATATGCTTTTTTTCTATATCGTCCGGCCCTATGATGACCTGAGTTTAAATTCTTACGTGTGGTTCACACGGCTAGTTTTTAAAATTGACGGCTGATTTTCAAAACCTGAGAAAGGCCACACAAAAACGATAAAAAATCATAGATATAACAGCTTTGCTCGTACAGTGTGTGGTGTCCGGTCAAACGGCAAACAAAACACACCACACACACAAACAGATGTCACTCAGGAACATTTAGATGTCAGACAGGAAATCTCGCAAAACCTCTCGAGATTAAACGTGAGTTCAGAGTAAATAAACATGGACAATGAGGAAGAACAATGGTGTTAGTTTGTTGGCTAATTTTAACAGAGAAAAAACAATACAAAAAGGAAAGCCGTTGGTTTAAGGAGGGGAGACTCTACATTTGCTGCACTATGATATGAAGGTGAGTTTGTTTGTTTGTTTTTTTGCTCTGAGTCTGTCCCAATTCAGGGGCTGCATCCTCTGAAGGGTAGTCTGGGTCGGGGCAAGACAGTCTAACATGTTGAATATTCCCGATTTGAGGTCAGAGCGGTTCCGTCATCCTTCCGAGCAGACTAGATTACACTTAACACATCACGCACGGCAGGTATATCTCTTAAGATCATCTTAAGAGCCACCCTGATAATCGGGACATGTCGGGAATGGGCAGATCGGGGCAAAAAAACGGGCTAATTATCCTGCTGCGTGAACCCGGCATTAGTAAAACGCTGGCAGGAATGTGAATCTTGTGGTAAATGTGTGGGTTAGGTCTGTGTTTGCCCATCTTTTGTTTTAATAGCTCATTCGTTTGCTCCCGTCATTTGTAAGTTTAATGAATAAACCTTTTAAAATTTCATCAAACTGTGATTTCTTTTCGGATTCAAGCTCTGAATTGTTACCCCTGCAAAGATTCTGGTGCTACGCGCTCTTTCAGCACGGGAGAACGCTGCAAGTCAACGACTCGACGCAATCTGCTGGGTTTCCTTAGACGGAAAACTTTGTAACCAGTCTGTCTGGATGATTTCATTGAATTGACTTTGCAAGGTGCCTTGACATGACATGTGTTGTGGATTTGTTCTATATGAATAAAACTGAATTGAGTTTGGATTTTTTTTTTTTTTTTAGATTTCATCAAGCCAACAGGTAATTAAACTCAGGCATCCGGCAGCAAGGAAGTTATCCCTCTACACGACCACACTGACAGGCTTTTGCAGTGCAACAACGACAGAACGTAATTTCCGAGTCGGGATACCCTAGTTTTTAAAGATTGCTTGAGCATCTGAATAAAGTCAGACGTGGATGTATTGTTGAGAAGCTTGATGGCAGCCTTTGCAGGGTCATGATTCTGTTACTGTAATCCATTTACTGAAGGCCAGGAGCGGATAAGGCAGGAATCCAGGCTAAAAGCAGAGCATGAGGTCATGGCAATGGCTGTATGCCTTACACAATGCAACATGGCTTACTCAGTCAAAGGTCAGTCTCCTGTTTTCCTCCTTCTAAACTGTATACTGACATTGACAAAGAGGGAAGTGTCAGTGGACACAATACTTATCCATGCGCTCCCATAGGCGCTATTGTTTCACTGCGTATCCGTTCATAGCTCTACAGGCTGATAAAATCCTCGCCATCCCTTTTTTTAATAATAATAAAAAAAAAAAAACTGCAGAACGAAGGGAAGATAAAGGTTGGAAGCCAGTGAAACGTGGGTTGAGGGTTAGGTTGAATCCTGCCTGCATCACTCTTTAAGCAGAGCCCAGACGTTCCTTATCTTCTTCGCTGCGTCGTCCAAGCAACGTGATTGGCACAATGGGAGGCTCATAGGAAATGCATAGAGGACCTCTGATGCTTGTTTACTGCGTTGTTTGATTGAGTCTTATCTGCGGCGTCTTCAATCAAATCTCTCTTCTTCCTTCTATTGAAAAGAAGTGGAAGCTGTCCTCCCCTTCCCCCAGCTCTGTATCCTGTTTACATGTGGGCAGTCCTTTTTTTTTTTTTTTTTTTTTACCAGAGAGGAAGCATGTGAAATATGACCTTTTATCAGTCCGGGTATTTTTTTTTCTCATTGGATTTGGGGAAGTGACCACATCTGGTTCATTAAGCAGGTCTCCTCATGATGCAGCTCTCCGTCTCACCAGAATTCTCATTCCTGTAATGAACTTGGATTTATTGTCCAACACCGAGGGACACTGGTCACCTCTTCTCTGCAGGAAATGTCTGTTTAATGTTTGTTGTGCTGAATTAAATCAACTATGTCTGTCAACGAAGAGAGTTGGCATCTATCTAAGAAATACCATCCATCCATCACTCCATCCAGTTCAAGTAAGGTTTCTAGTTTCAGCCCAGCCTTGATATCATTTCTGCCATAATTTGCTATTGAACATTTGTGTTCACCCTTAAGAAATGGTTCGAAAGTGGACTGGGAAGACTTCCAGAGGGTAGTTTTAAATTACAAGGTATAGTATTCCTGAAGAAACAGTTGAAAGATGCCGGTGCCGGCGCCGTCTGCATGACCTAAAGAAACAAACTCTGAGTTGGTTCTAGCAGACAGATGGCCTTCGCCCCACCCCACCCTCAGATCTACACCTCTAAGGGCTTTGACATGCTCCACCCATATGGCCACACCACTAAACAGGAGTTTTGTCTGCATTTTCTGCTTCCAGACATCTTGGGCTGGCCTCTTATTTGAAACGGAAGATAACAAGATAAAACTGCAAGCAGATGTTCTGCTTTGATGACACGATTTACGTTGTGGCGCGTCCCCGGCCTAGTTCAGCCTCGCCCGCTCACCGTGTTTACATCGTACTCTGACTGGCAGAGTGGCGTCTTGTGTGTCGCGGCCAGTAATTAAGCCAGAGCCCAGATTCTCTGAAGCACTGTCTGCTTTTATTAGGCCATCCATTCACACATTAGCAAAGCCAATTTTAAGGGCCGTCCCTTGGCCCTTGGGGCCTCGTCTTGCTTTAACGCCGCAGTGCAGCCCGAGAACAGTGGCATGGCTGCATTCCTCCCACACGTTAGACTCACTCCCTGCCACCTTCCTCCCTCCCCCATCATCTCTCTGTTTTCTCGGGGCCCCCCTTTTGTAAATAGTCTACCCTTCCTGGCTCCCCCTGTTACAGTTTGCAATATGAGGCTTTCACTGGGTCCGCACTCTGAAGCCTGAGGGTTTCAGAGTGCGGACCCAGAAGAGAAGGAGTTCATATCTGTTAAATGGAGGGGTTTAAGTCAGGCGGTGGCTGGTTGGGACATTAAAATTTGAAGCTGGAGATGTAAAGGGAAGCGAGATTGTAACTGGATGTGTGCCAGACTCTCAGGGGTCCTTGAAAGAAGCGGACAGAGAGGGGATATGGGCTTTGAGGGAGGGGTTACTGGGCATTGCATAGGTTTCCTGTGGGAACCAGCTTGATGTTTTTATATGGGAAACAAATGAGGGTTCCTTTATCAACTGGCTGAAACAGTTAAAGGTTCTGGGACGATCCAACTCTCTGGATCTTCTGGCTTTCGTTTAACACAGACCATGTATTCAGCAATCACCTAAATCCTGCCTGGGCATTTAAGGGTCTGAACTGCACATCTAGACCTTTTAGATGTCCTGTAAACAGCCCGTGGAGGTCAGTAGAAAATCACCAGTCAAGCATGCATAAAAGTGTTGATTATGCACGTTAATCTAAATACGATGCTTTTATTTTAAGGGGGATAAATACCAGGCTATCATCTTGAAGGTGAAGCTGTAGCCAGTTTGGGTCGCTACCTTAGCACGCTTGTGTGTGCACCAGTGCTGCCTCATGCAAAAATATACTTAAAGCATTTCTGGGCTGCAAAATATATCACTATCTCGGCATCAGTGTCTGCATTAATAATATCGCAAATGACTGGAATGCAGTGTTTGTTTGTTGATATATCCAATTGCCATGAATGAACGCTTTGCTTACCACCCAGGCTGTTGGATGGGGTCCCACGCATGACGGAGATTTTAGACCAAGCCCAAGATAAAGAAAGGTCAGAGAGGATAGAGAGCGTTGGAAACAATGAAATGGTTAATTTCAGTCAGTCGTTCCTGACCTCAATGATAATGTGATTCTATTTGTGGAGAACAGGCTGCCGTTCTCTGGGATGACGGCTTGAATTTACACGATCGGACTAAACGTGTAGTGAAATGCATGTTTTATCAACGACCTTACAGACATCGGCAGTGTTGCTTTGTGAAATGCCAGGTCAAAATGGGAGTTTGTTTGCATTGGACAGATGGTTAGGGTGTCTTTATTCTGGGGGCCTTTATATTTCCACTTGCATGAAATCCGTTCAACACAGAGAGGACTGAGCCACCACCTTCTTTGCAAATTAACATGAAACACGTGTGCATGGTGATAGAGACACGAGAATTGTGCTACTGTAATTTGTCAAAGTAGGTCATTTATTTGTGTTTGGCCAGAACCAAGGGCAGAACCAGGCCACGTAACCATTTATCGGGGTTTAGATGTGTGGAGGAAAGAGAGAGATTGAGAGGATGGATTGAATGCAGCAGCCGTGCAGAAAGGGCGAGGGCTAACCTCAAGCTTTATCATGACTGAAATGAAGTTGATCCGAAATGACAAATCATTGCATTAAAGTGGCAATATAAGAGGCCAGAAAGTGGCTAATCTGGTTTCTAGAACATCCTCCCAGTCAGGTCAGTACTTCACCACGGTTTATTAGAAAGGGCCTCACACTTTACCAGGAGTTGAAAATGATGACGGAGAACTCTATTATGGGCTTACAGTATATAACATTACTCTTAAATCTGTGGAATAATGGATTTTTTGTTTATTTCAGGCCCAGCTCCAGAAAGCTAAACTTCTTAACATCAGTGAGAGATATTTCTGCGTGGGTGGGGTGTGTCTGCGCTTCTGTGTGTATGTGTGCACATGGCCTCAGCTGCTTTCCTTGTTTGCCGTTTTTTTTTTTTTGTCACTCGGAATAAAAGGCTTTTCTGTGGAGGAAAACACATGTGAAGGTTTCACAATGGAGGAAAACAGTCTAAATGTCTATCTAGAAGAAAACATGTATGATTTAGTGGGTTTTTTTATGTTTTTATTTTCCAATACCGTAGGGCTAATTAAAAGAACCATGAAAAAAAAAAAATAAACCAAACCAATCAGAAAGCAGTGTATCATTTGTTCTCTGATTGGAGAGGCTTGGCGAAATGGGCGAGGGCCGCAGCCAGTGTGCGAGGGAGGAGCGCTGAAACAGCCATCTGCGCAGCCCTCGCCTTAACCCGCTGCCTCCCGCTCTGTCACTGTAATTGGCCTGGTAACCATAACGACGCCTACTCCCCCGGGGTGCGGGCGCGTGGACCTGGGAGATCTCATCCAGACAGATTGCCTGGCAGAAAGAGGAAGCGGCAGGCAGACTACAGGCAGGCACAGATAAGGCTCCGTTTGCATTGCAAATGACTGAGGGTTGTGAATGCTCCAAGCCGGTGCTGCCGCAGCATCCAGAGATAAAGCAACCAGATTCCAGGTCTGACGCCGACCTACGGGTGCCCTGGGAGGCCTATTGAATTCCTGCGGCCCCCCCCCTGAGACCCCTAAGGCTTTCTTTTTCCTCCATACTGCCACACTGTAGCAGCTGAACAATGGATTCAGCAAACAGAAATAAACAGATGCTTCCTTGCTGTGAAGCAGTTGTTAGGGTTAAAGCATTAAAACAATGAGTTTAGAACCTTGTAGTACACCAAAACCAGAAAAAAACACCTTATTGCCAATTTAACACAAATCCACACATTATGCTAGCTCAACAGCATCATGTATAACGCATTTTGGTCAGATATAACTAACTGGATTCCTTAGCTCGCTGCTTTGGCCTTAATGACTATTTTTACCCTGTAATAACAGAGAAACAAGTCCCTGCTCACCCTCAGTGTAGCCTGAGAGAGTTTACAGACGGTGTCTTCCTGGACCTGCGGGTGTTTTACCCGTTAGAATCATTTTCTCAGCGACCCGGCCTTTGTTAAAAGCATGACGGTGATAATTTAGCGCCGCGTTTGGACGCCATGGTCTGGTCCTGCTAATGGACCACTTCACTCAGAATCTCTAATCATGACTGCCGATTACTGCCGCTTCCAGTGTCAGAATAAAACATCAGATGTAGCCGCTGGAAAGCGTTAACCAGCGCTCAATCATCACAGGCTTCTATAAGCAGGGAGAATCTATGTAGCAGCTGTGTATCACCGAGCTCCTGCAGCCCAATTATCTGATTCTCATGGTTTTTACGGTTGCGGATCAGCCCTTCAGTCGGGCTTTCTAATGAGCCTCATGAGTGTTATTAGTGTGTGGCACGTAGAACACCGTGAGTGCACCAGTGCATGTGTGCATTTTGTTGTATGTGTCTACTATCTCCTCTGATGTCTCTCTTTTTTTTTTTCTGCCTGTAACTCAACACAACCCCTACCAAACCAGCTGCAGGTTCCCGGTGGATTTAAGAGCTCCATGCCTTTCAGTTTCATGATCGCTGTCTCCTTCAGGGAAAAGCATTTCTGTTGCAACCTTTTCCTCTGACCTCTGCCGTCGTATTGTCTATGTTTGGTGTTCTTCGGCACCGGCGTGCACGGCTCTGCCCGCGTGCGTTAAAAGCATGCTGTGCTTGCTGGAAGCCCTCTGAGGCCGTCACCTCCGGCTCCTTCTCCGCAGATGGGTTCGAGTGCAAGCATCAGCATGACTACAGCACTGGTTTGCGCAGGATGGCTGACTGCAAGGCATGCACTGCTTGAATTGCAAATAGGATACGGGTGTATGTGTGTTGGGTCCGTGAAGTTGCGCGGGCCCAACGGCTCTGTGCTTTGCAGAGAATCGGTGGCTCCGTGCCAGCAAACATCTCTGCCTCCCTGGTTAGCGTTTCTCTCACCTCCCTGTTCTCCTCTCACTCTCGTGTTGTTTAGCATTACAACACCTTGCAGTCATCTCTGGAAAGTGTTTCCATTTTCTCTTCCTACACTTGAAGGCCTCTTTTTGTGTGCGTGTTTTTTTTTATTTCCTGAGATTTCTAGTTCGCTGGTGGTGACTGTAAAGACGTGCTCAAATAGCAAGAAGGGGATGAGTAGTGAACTGGAAAGATTACTGTAATACATTTATGTCAGGATGAAAGGGAATCTGTCTGTCCCCATCCCCCAATTTAAACTAAATCATTAGCTGCTATGTTACTCATTATAGCAAAGCAAAGGGTGTAAGATAGATAAGTGGCTGTGTTGTAGGAATAAAGAACTGGCTGCTGTGGGACCGGGTTTGCATGTTCTACATAATTTGGATACAGAAATAATCAGGGGGGTGAAGATCTGCAGAGAAATCCGCTGGTTTTCAGCTTTATCGACCCTGACTGGTGACCAGGCAGTTGGAAAGTCCAAAATCCAACCTTTTTCCTGTCACTGAACCCACCATACATAAACACTAACCAGGTTGCAGGAACAGCAAGAGATACTGCTATGTTTATATTCATTTATTTGTTGATTTGATGATGTTAAATATTGTGTAATATATTTCAATTTACCTGCACAGTAGCTGAGGTTGGTTTACTGTGCTCTGAATGAACAAATCAAAAAAAGTTCTATATATTCATCATTAATGTTGCGTATAACAATGAAGTCATAGGAAGTACAGTGATGCAACAAGCTAGTTATTAAAAAAACTGTATGACATGTCAGTACATGCCTGCCATTCATGTGGGCTGTGAGACAACAAGAGAGAGCAGGACTTTCAGCAGATAACAGGAAGGTTTGAACACAAACAACAACAACAGAGTTGCTCTGTTTTTACCTTTTGAGCTTTTAACCATGAAAATGCCAGCAACCATTTTGAAAATCTCAGCGCTAATGTAATCTCAATTTTAAAGAATATTCATGCAGACGAGACTGCCATTTTAGTAATGCTAGCCGCGCTAACCTCCCCAATGAGGAATTTAAAATGTAAATTCTGCAATCAGTTTTGTTTGAATGACCGCTAATGGCAAGAAGGCCGTAAACAACCTTTTGAATTTGCTTCTTACGTTTTCTCATTGTTCTTAAAGAGAAATGGGACTCAGATAAATTCTGAATCACACATTAAAGTCAATCAGAATCCAGAAATCAACCTTAACTTTCTGATTGGTACATCTCCAATAGAGAGCTTTTGAGTCCCGGACAAATAAATTACAAGTCTGTTTAGTATAGAGTAGTGGGAACTGGAAACCGCAAGCTTGTTAGATGCATAACCCTGTAGCTCTGGAGACATGGCCAGCTAAATATAGAATTATCACACATCTCGGGGCAATTTGTGTTAAACTGGCTGGATGCGCAGTGGCCTGTGAATTCAGAGCAAAGTGAAGAGGAAGGCAATGAGCGGGACTATTTATCATCACAAACTATGACTCCACGTGAGCCGAGATTCACGAGGCAGGAGATTTGTGTTTGCTGTTTTGTGTCTCTTGCGCTTCCTCTCTTCCTCTGCAGTTGCAAACAATGAGAACCCTGCCACCGATCAGCATTCGGGGTTGCTGAATCACTGCTTTGGCATCCAGAGCCGACCTCGGCTCTCAAGCCATCTGTGGATGAGTAACAGAACCGGTCAACACCACACTGCGTTATTGTTCAGCATTCGCTACAGGCTCTCAGAGCCCAAGAATGCCTCTGAGGAGATCGAAAATCTCAGTTCGGCATCAGCCCACACTGTGGTCTACAGATGCTGCCAAAACATTCATTTATTACATTAGCGCAGGGATGTGAGAAGAACACAAATCCTCAGTCGTCCATGGCAGTTTAAGTCAGCTGGGGCCCGTTTCTCAGTGTTTGAAGACCTTCACTTCTCTGACTGCTCACAAACGTCACTCTACGCTGCACCATAGGTGTTTTAACTGGGTTTTAGGTGCTTTTAAATAGATTATCTCAAGTTAATCTAATCTAGAGGATGCAGTATGTCATGTTAGGACAGTATTTTCAATCTTAGCCAGGAACATTGGAGCCAAAAATCAGAAAATAGATGTGTATTTCAGGTCCACTGTGCCTCTGAGAAAAAATGTATTGATCTGTTTTTTTTTTTTACCTGCAAGAACCTGATCCCCCCCCTGGCCTGCTGTGTATTTGCTTCACAGGTCGGGTGATTCACAAGCAGAAGGCTTCTGTGTTATAAAAACAAGCAGTGAATGCTCTGGTCTGTGTTCATACGTTCCTTTTTCAGATTAGAGGACACGGCGCATCACGAGTCCCGCCATTTTCAGGCTTGTGTCTTTGTTAGGTCTCATACCTTCATAGCAACGCTTACTAAGTGGCAGTGTTTGTCTTCAGGTTTAACTCCGTCAAGCCGATCACCGCATGAAGTAGGCTTCCTGTAAACTAAAAACATTAGAATAGCTACGCACTTCTTCCTCCTGATGGTCCGTATCAGTTCACAAACAAAGCGGTCCATTCTGGTTCAGCTCAGGAACACATCCTCGTTTCTGCTGTGGGAATTTTTTTGAGGAAGTCGTGACGTCATGATTCTAAAGGGGTGAATAAATTACAACATTGTCGTTAATCTTCTTCTCAGACACAAAGTTAAGGATCGTAACGGTTCTGAACTTTGGTCTTTGAGTCGTAGTCTATGTAAAAACCAGGACAGTGGAGAGATGGACCTTCCATGTGGTCGTTTATTTTTAATTCCCGTTCAGTCAGACAACTAGAAAACAGACTAGTTTTACTTGAATTGAATAATCCATGCCAGCGTACGTGTGTGTTTGTGTGTGTGTATGTATGTATGTATGTATGTATATGTGTGTGTGTGTGTGTGTGTGTGTGTGTATGTATGTATGTATGTATGTATGTATATATATATATATATATATATATATATATATATATATATATATATATATATATATATATATATATATATATATACACACACACATGCAGGAGTGGAGAACTGAGATTAAAGTCAGTGGGTCAGTGAGGTTTGGCAGGAGGCTCTTTTTGTTTGATTGGACTGATTGTTCCCCTCAGAAACCAAGCCTGCTTACAGATTACAATGATGGGATTCCCCTGATTTTTGATTGGGTCAATCCTGTGTCTTTAATAATGTTTTAATCAAAACCAGCCTCCTGCTGATTTAGGATATGCTTTCTTTGGTGTGGGACACAGTTGGGGAAGACATTTACCAGACACTTTAATCCACAGTTAGAAGCACAAACGAGCTATTGTCCCGCCCCGGCTCTCCATAGAATAGCCATTTATAAATTGATTACTTAATTACGGAGAATTGTTGATACTAGCGATATACAGCAGCATTTTCTGGTGACTGATAATGGGCAATTCTCACTTGGCCAGTCAGTCAGAAACTAAAAATTCCAGTCAACTCAGCGGACGCGCCGTACTCATTCTGCACTCTTTAGTGTTGGTGCTAGCTTGTGCTAACAAGCTAACAGCGAAGAAGACTTTAAGTGAGCTGTTTGTTTATTGTTGTCAGTGAAGCATTTTAAAACTAAATCAGAGGAAGCACTAAAGCTGTAAGCAGCTATTTAATAGGAAACCGTATTCGTCTCATCGAGACATTTCTTAAGATCATTGTGACTGTAAGAAAGAGCAACAATCTGGCAGATAACATGAAGACTAAATGTACTAAAACAAACTTTATCTTTTGATGTTTTCAGCCTATTTATGTGATGGGAATACACAAACGTTTGCACTCTTAGAAATCTCAGCTAAAATAAGAAATACTCTTTAGGAAGCACAAGCTAATTTCGTAATGTTTGCCAAGCTAACCGCTAATATAAGATGCTAAAGACAGTTTAGCAACTTAGCGAAAAACCCTGCTTCGCAGTGGTTTGTCTCTGTCACACACCATGTGAGGTCACCTCCTCTGTTAATAAAAATCATTGATTACCTCTCACTGCAGAAGAGCCAGAATGAATCTATTTTTAGTGGTCCTGTGTTTGCCTTATAGTATAGAAAAGAGAATGCTGAATCAGCTAAAATAACGACAAAACCCAGGGTTTGGATGTTGGATACAGCTTTCTGATCAATGCATGTCTAGTTTAGACTGTTTCTTTTTTACCATCTGATCTTTGTCTGAAGTTGATTCAATTAAAAGATTGTTATTGTCATCTTGGCAAATAAAAAAAAAAAACCATTGTGACATTTCTTAATTCCTTTGATCCATTTGTGGCAATGATTTATTAAATTGTGGTTTACCTCTGGAAGGTGTGTTGGTGAGGCTTCGTTAGCAGATGGTGCCAACCTTAACAGATAAAAATCTATGTGGCTCCACAGTTGGAGTTAATCTCTTCTTCCGTGCTACATTTCTGCAGGAATATGAGCCGTTGGCTCTCCTGTAACACGCTGAACTTTTACCGATGCACAAAATGTGTCCAGGGTCTGCAAGTAGGTCAGTTTGACAAATGCAAATATAAACTTGTTTTTTTGTTTGTTTTTTTTCTCTTAGAAGCAATCACTGGGATTAATGCGAGGCAGCAGCCTGCCACGCGTGGTGAATTGGGGTAGCCGGTCACTGAGAGAGAGAGAGAGAGAGAGAGACAGAGAGAGAGGCAAATAAGGTCATATTACATACATGCAAACACGTTATGAGGAACAGTTAAAAAAGACTGTTTCTACACAAACACCGACGGTTAAGGGATTGATAATAGAATCTGTTATTAGACGGGTGATTACTTTGAGAAAGGACTCGGCAGTGTGTGGCCTAACCCAGTTTCTGCTGTGATGAAGGTCTGTCTCTTTTAGTTGTCCGTCTACTTTGCCTGTTTGCCTTTTTCCATCTGTGGAGTCACTGCAGAGCACGTGCAGGAGAGGCCAGCATCCTGCAGCTAGAGGAAGGGGGGGTGAGGGGGGATTTGTCGGGTAAGACACTCTGATGCAGCGCAGATGGACCCTGACTGATAATCTCCACAGAGCGACGGGAGTATTTTAGTAGATTTTGCTCCACAGTCCTAAAGTGAACCACTGAAGAAGAGATCAGTGTCAATTTAAAGTGGCTGAAGCACAAGTAAACGTTCCTTCTGTCACCTCATGACCCTTGTATCACAAAATGTGGGAATCTCTCGATCACCACGTATGAAGAAGGAATTACGTGGCGCCTAAATTTCTAAACGGCTGCTCTTTTCCTCCTTTTTCTACACATTTAGGCCTTTGGACAAGCTTATACCAACCACAGGAAGGTGGCAGCAGATGGGGAAAGCCGGGAGGAGTCTCTAATCCAGGAGTCAGCATGTAAGGAGGCCTACTACGAGCGGAGGGTCCTTGAGCTGCAGAAGGAGCTGCGGCAGACACGCAACATCCTGACCAATACCCAGTCTGAGAATGAGCGTCTCGTTGCCATCTCCCAGGAGATGAAAGAGGTAAGGAGGAGTGGTACAAAGTCCATATCATACAGCTCGCCTTCATTTTGCTTTAAAGAATAAAAGTATTTATATTTAATATTAGGATTGTGGCATAGAATATGATCTTACCTGACACTACAAGAAGACTTGGAGCACCACTGAACTCTTTGCTGCAGTGCATTTTTACTTTCCTTAGTCCTTGGAAAATCAACTCACTCCAGATTTGATGCACATACCTACAGCCTGAAGTTGTGTGTAAACTTGAAATAAAATCATGTTTTAGTGCAGAGGCATATAAAATGTAGGAACAAAGTCTCCATAGCAACAATTTACTTAGTGTTTTTGTACACATCCTTACTCGGGGATCCAATTTTAGCGCCTGTTGCTGTATGCTTGTCTACGGTTGCATGTTGCTGCAACGAAGCAGCGTGTTAAGGCTTTTTATATGAAGTGAGAAAAAAAACCGAACTAAAATTATTACAGCTCGTTCCTGTTGCGGCGCACACATAGTACACGTTTATAAATGTGTTAACGGTTCATGGCTTGGTTGTTTCAGGGTATGATGGTGGAGACACGGTCTCATCTGCTTTTAACATGTTTTGACAACATTAATTACGCCACAATGATTGTGGAAACGCCTCAGCTTGGATTTTGATGTGATTTACTCGTATTGTCAGTTAGGGTGTGGCTATAATACCGAAGAAAGTGGTTGGACCATGGGAAATGTGTCTGTATTACTAAAAAAGATGGCAGGATCCGACACGACTAATTGACCAATTACCTTAACTTTGCTCAAATCTCACCATGGAAATGGTCCTCAACCTGTTGCCTCTGAGACGTGCGTCATTGTTAAGTAGCGCCGCCTCAAAAAAACAAACAAACCCGTCAGTGTTTGTCCGAGGCTCGATCAAATCATGTCTGTAAACCTCTGCACACATTCCTGCAAGTTTATTCTAATATCATGCAGAAAGCCATTATTGTCGCCCCACTTTGGACAAAGCCTGACCTCTTCGCTGCTGCTATTTACATACACTCACAGCTAATTGACCTCATTCGGAGAGACAACAGCACAGCTCCGAGCGTGGGCTGCGTGCCTTTGCCAGGAGTTGTGTGGAGCATGTGCAGCCGGGTCTGTGTGTGTGATTCCACAAGCGATGATGCCATTATACTAGCAAGAGAGCAGCACAGGCGGGAGTTTGACATTGACAGGTGTGAAGAAGTGTGTTTGATGCCACTGAGAGAAGAAGACATGAAAGGATGAGATGACCAGAGAGGCAGGTGGGGGCTGTTGGGCGTGATGGGCTTCTTTGATGATGAGGCCTGTGTTCACCCTGATGGGAAAGTGTCATGAAGCTCAGGGACAGGAAGACCCAGAATTCAACCAGACAAAGAGGTTTGAGATAAAGCAGGATTTAATTATCAGATATCGGCAAAACAGTGGTCAAAATCATAATCCAAAAATGATACAAAAATGGCAGTCCAAAAACTCATACCGGGAGAAGGCAAACTTAAATGATCCAGAGGTAGATATTACAGGCAAAAGGAAAAACGTGGAACTTAAACTCACCAGAGGCTTGACTTGGAAAGACACTAAAGACATGACAAGAACTGACGTGATTAGATTTGACAATGAACTGGCAGGGAAGTGGCAGAGGAGGGAGGCTTAAAAAGGCAGGAGAACAAAGGAGAGAGAGTGAGCCAATTAACCATAAACAGGTGGATGTAATCAGAGGGGGGAAAGAGGCTGCAGGAGGAAACAAGCTGACAGAAAACACGTGGAAAGGAACAGACACTAGACCAACCCTAGAACATAAATAACCATGAAGAACGAACCTAAGATAGAAGATAAACTAAGACTACACAGAGCACCGAAGGGAGATCAGAACTAAATACAAAGACCGGATAAATTAAAACAGTACAGAAGCTGAAGAATCTAAAACCAGACAGAACAGAAACAAAACCTGAGGTGGAAGACAAGACTAGCTGATCAAATGATAAACATAAACAAAAACAAAACCCAAATCATGACAGAGCCCCTCCCTCAAGGGCGGATTCCAGACGCCCTTAAATAAAAAAAAATCAAAACAGACTAGACCGGGTGGGTGGAGGGGGTTACAGGACGGAGGGCCAGAGTCAAAACAAAAACAACCCAAACCGGGCGAAAGTCGAAAAACAAAAAACAAAGAGTCTGATGGGCATCCTGAACGACGGCCCCGACGAGTCAGGTTCTCCGGCGGGCGTCTCGGACGACGGCCCCGGCGTGTCTGGTTCTCCGGCGGGCGTCCCGGACGACGGCCCCGGCGTGTCTGGTTCTCCGGCGGGCGTCCCGGACGACGGCCCCGGCGTGTCTGGTTCTCCGGCGGGCGTCCCGGACGACGGCCCCGGCGTGTCTGGTTCTCCGGCGGGCGTCCCGGACGACGGCCCCGGCGTGTCTGGTTCTCCGGCGGGCGTCCCGGACGACGGCCCCGGCGTGTCTGGTTCTCCGGCGGGCGTCCCGGACGATGGAACGAGACCCTCAGAGGCCAACGCCTGGAGAGAGAGAAAACAAAAACTGGCGCCGGACTAAAGGCTACCGGAGGTGCCGAACTACAGGCTGATGGGGGAGCCTGGCTACAGGCTGATGGGGGAGCCTGGCTACAGGCTGCTACACACAGAGCCTGGCTACAGACGACTAAAGGGGGCGCCTGGCTAATAGCTACGGGTGGCGGCGCCTGGCTAATAGCTACGGGTGGCGGCGCCTGGCTAATAGCTACGGGTGGCGGCGCCTGGCTAATAGCTACGGGTGGCGGCGCCTGGCTAATAGCTACGGGTGGCAGGGCCTGGCTACAGGCTTCGGGCAGGGCCTGGCTACAGGCTTCGGGCAGGGCCTGGCTACAGGCTTCGGGCAGGGCCTGGCTACAGGCTTCGGGCAGGGCCTGGCTACAGGCTTCGGGCAGGGCCTGGCTACAGGCTTCGGGCAGGGCCTGGCTACAGGCTTCGGGCTGGGCCTGGCTACAGGCTTCGGGCTGGGCCTGGCTACAGGCTTCGGGCTGCAGTGCTTTGAAGCTACGGGGAGCGGGCACTGGAGACAGTGCGCTAAAGCTACGGGGAGCTGGCACTGGAGACAGTGCGCTAAAGCTACGGGGAGCTGGCACTGGAGACAGTGCGCTAAAGCTACGGGGAGCTGGCACTGGAGACAGTGCGCTAAAGCTACGGGGAGCTGGCACTGGAGACAGTGCGCTAAAGCTACGGGGAGCTGGCACTGGAGACAGTGCTTTAAAGCTTCGGGGAGCTGGCACTGGAGCTGAAATCGAGGGCGGGTCCTCCAGGACCCCTTCTTGGGGCTTGGGCGGAAGCGGTTCCTCCTGGGTCTCCTCGTCGCCCGCTGGCGGCGGACCCTCCTGGGTCTCCTCGTCGCCCGCTGGCGGCGGACCCTCCTGGGTCTCCTCGTCGCCCGCTGGCGGCGGACCCTCCTGGGTCTCCTCGTCGCCCGCTGGCGGCGGACCCTCCTGGGTCTCCACGGCGCCCGCTGGCGGCGGACCCCCCTGGCCCCCCTCTGGAGACTTGGGCAGAGGCGGACCCTCCAGGGACCCCTCTGGAGACTTGGGCAGAGGCGGACCCTCCAGGGACCCCTCTGGAGACGTGGGCAGAGGAGGACCCTCCAGGGACCCCTCTGGAGACTTGGGCAGAGGCGGACCCTCCAGGGACCCCTCTGGAGACTTGGGCAGAGGCGGACCCTCCAGGGACCCCTCTGGAGACTTGGGCAGAGGCGGACCCTCCAGGGACCCCTCTGGAGACTTGGGCAGAGGCGGACCCTCCAGGGACCCCTCTGGAGACTTGGGCAGAGGCGGACCCCCCAGGGACCCCTCTGGGATAGGGGCCGGTGGTTGCTGAGCTGACTCGACTGATCGCCGGCCAGAAGAGCTTGAGACCAAGCTCACAGAGGCAGGACCAGGAATGGAGGCGATAACCGGACCAGCTGCTCGCCTGCGTCTCTGGCGGGGGGGCTGCTGCGGGGCTGTATTGCTGCAGAGGTGGTTGCGTCTGGGACCGACACCAGGAGGGCAGAATGCCAGCCGTGATCCCTTAAACGAGGCTCCCAAAACGACTTCAGGTAAGCGCCTGACATCCTCCTCTGTCCCAAACAAAGCCCAAGTGTCCATCATAATTTTGAGTCCAGATAGCAAACTCGGTGTCGGGTTCATGGTGGGGGGGAAAAAAAAGAAAAAGATAAGAGAAACAAAAAAAACCTCTACTGGATTGTCTGGGAAAGGGTCTGGTATGGCCAGTTCATTCTGTCATGAAGCTCAGGGACAGGAAGACCCAGAATTCAACCAGACAAAGAGGTTTGAGATAAAGCAGGATTTAATTATCAGATATCGGCAAAACAGTGGTCAAAATCATAATCCAAAAATGATACAAAAATGGCAGTCCAAAAACTCATACCGGGAGAAGGCAAACTTAAATGATCCAGAGGTAGATATTACAGGCAAAAGGAAAAACGTGGAACTTAAACTCACCAGAGGCTTGACTTGGAAAGACACTAAAGACATGACAAGAACTGACGTGATTAGATTTGACAATGAACTGGCAGGGAAGTGGCAGAGGAGGGAGGCTTAAAAAGGCAGGAGAACAAAGGAGAGAGAGTGAGCCAATTAACCATAAACAGGTGGATGTAATCAGAGGGGGGAAAGAGGCTGCAGGAGGAAACAAGCTGACAGAAAACACGTGGAAAGGAACAGACACTAGACCAACCCTAGAACATAAATAACCATGAAGAACGAACCTAAGATAGAAGATAAACTAAGACTACACAGAGCACCGAAGGGAGATCAGAACTAAATACAAAGACCGGATAAATTAAAACAGTACAGAAGCTGAAGAATCTAAAACCAGACAGAACAGAAACAAAACCTGAGGTGGAAGACAAGACTAGCTGATCAAATGATAAACATAAACAAAAACAAAACCCAAATCATGACAGAAAGTCAAAACTGGAATAATAATGAAGGGATTTTGTGTAGCAGACTGGATGATGAGATGAGCTTTGTTGGAACGAAGGGACCAGACTGCCCGGTGTGCTATTTATTATGTTTTTCATCTTTAGTTTTAATAGCGCCTTATGGTAGCTGTGTTTATGGTTCTGGCATAGCCCTGAATTTTCTTCGAGCGTTGTGCTCCTCTGTAATTTTGAGTCCAATGTTTAATCTCTCTCTTTTGACCTGGTGATACCCATTTTAGCCAAATCTGAGAGAGGGATCACCTTAAAAAGAGGATTTTACTAAATTATTTTACCGGGTTGACGTTTCAATCTTTAGCAACTTGTATTATGTATTACTGTGGTTAACTTGGCTAATATCACAAAAGTTGCAGTCCTGGTGGGAAAATCTAGACACTTCCCTTAACGATGAGATTTTTAAAGCTCTGCCAATATTTAAAAATGCAGCATGTTCCATAAAAGAGGTTGAAAGCTCAAAAAGATAAAATAGTGCAAACTTTCTGTAATCCATTCATTCTCTCTCTCTCTCTCTCTCTCTCTCTCTCTCTCTCTCTCTCTCTCTCTCTCTCTCTATTTCAGCCTGAATGAAACGCAGACACTGAAAATAGCTGATTTTCAGATTTTTCTTTTGCTCACAGTTTCTACACTGAAGAGTGTTGTCATACTATCCTGTTAGAGTTTATGTTTGGTTCATCCACTGATCTAAAAACTATTCAACGTTTTTTTTTTTAGTTGGCCAGTCGTCAGAAACTTATGTAAATCTACCGTTTTGTGCCACCGTCTTATTTCTAGATGCTTCTGTATGGCCCTAATTGTGCTTCCTGTTTTTCCTTTCAGTTTAATTGTCATACTATAATATTGTTAAACCCAGCTTTTCATGCGCAGCAGATTTAGCTGACTCCTCTGTTTTTAAGGTCAAGTGCTTAATAAGGGAATTGTTGAATAAAACCTCCTCGTTGGTTCGGAGACAGCAGCAGGACAGACTGCTGTTTTCTGGATCACTGTTTGAAACAGATGTCAGCGGTGCTCCTTACTGAGGTCAGGAAAAGACTTAAAAAAGCCATGTCCCTGCCAGCGACTTAAGTTCTGAAAAGCTCTAAATACATCAATAATTAGGTCAGCTGCTGCTCATCTGTGCTGGTGAAGTTAGTATTATGGAAGCCAGATGTGCCCTAACCAAACTGAGCTTTTTATCTACTGTGTTAAACCCGATTTCAGCCGAGCGTCTACTCAAACGTGGTTTCTTTCTGCACTAACCCAATAGCTGTTAAATCCATCACATTTACTACCAATACCGTCATGGTGGATTTTCAATACAATGCAGTTCTGATATACTGCACTGCTTGGTGGTTCGCTGGTGCCATTCCCTCGATGGCCGCCCCGCTGAATTGCAATGGACCCCAGTCCGCTCTAATTAGTCGGATAAAAGGTTCTGAAGTGTAAATTACCTCCTGTGTTCGAGATAATGACACCCCTCCGGTGCCACTTTACTGGGTGCTAGGAGTGTGCTGCGGTGGGCAAACGGAGAAAGCCCGGGCACTGAAGCTGGCATTGTGACCACACTAGCAGGTCTGAAAGAAACCTTTGTCTCTGGGATTTCACATTAGCTCAGAGCTGGTGCTGGAATGGGAGGGAGGGCACTAGGACACGCTGAGATTGGTACAAAGGAAAAAGAAGGCGGCCTAAAATTCATTTGAGAAGGGGCCGAGGCCTAATGGGCAGAAAGTCATTGCCAATGGTGGATTATTCTGCTTTTCTAAGACAGCGTGGCTAATCATGTTGAGTCAGAAGGTGGATTGAATGACTCAGTTATGATAGGTTCAACATGAACCGCAACTGACCGTCCACAACTGTAGCTTATTTCTTTGTGTGAAAGAAGGTTTTCTACTCGCAAATGTCTGCAAAAAAAAAAAAATTCTGTATTTTATCTAAGCGCTTTCATTGCATCAGTATATTTGGGAGGAAACAAAATGCATGTAAAAGGCTCCAAAGCAAACTCAATTTGATGGGGGTATTTTCCTCCCAAATCAGTTATTTAATAGCATAATTTGACATGTCTGGAAGCTCCATTTACTTAACAGGATTCGTCACGTCCGCAGCATCTCAGCTGGTTACAGATGTCCCATTTAAACCGGCCAGGCGGTCTCCTGCCAAACACGCCAACGGTGGCACAAAGCATAGATAAGGCATACTGCACCGTTACGGCTCAGCCTGTAGGATTAAATCCAGACAAAGAGCCAGTAACATTGTGAGGAGGCGCACTCTTATAGGCATGACTTCATTAAATCCAATCTCATGTGTCATAGTGAGCGTGCCTCCGTTGATGCCCACTGCTGTCTTCCCATAATAGGATGCCCCACTGGATGAGCGTCAGGAAATGATCATAGACAACATCTTGGAAATGTTACCGCTGTGGTTTAGTCCATCAGCTTTACACACAGAGAAAGAGTCTCTCTCTGAGTCTCCATTGTGAAAATCTATCGTTAGCCTTATATATATATATATATATATATATATATATATATATATATATATATATATATATATATATATATATATATATATATATATATATATATATATGTACATTTCTGAGCTAATCTTTAACATTTTATAATCGCTGCTTCTTTACGAGTGTGAAAGTGGAAGGACTGTATGTCAATGGGATGAAGCAACTCGGGTGGAAAAAGCTTGGAGGTGAAGCTCACTCCAAACAAGACCATTGTTTTTATTATACCCAGTAGAAGTCTGAGTACAGCGCTTCATGTTTATGTTGTTAAATGGTGACGCACATAGGTTCAAGAGCAGTTTTTCTGTGGCACGTCTGAAACCTCCCCTTGTGTTGTAAGGTCTGACTCGAGCGCTCTAGAGATCCAAGGAAGGTTGCTCTTTGTTCCCTGTTATTATCATCTCCTGCCATGAGGCTAATGTAATAGGACTCCCAGTCCTGGAGGTCTCTAGGGTGTTGGCTTCCGCCTCCTCATCATTCCTGGTGACATTAATGCCGAGATGGATCGGCCCCATTTCGTTTGGTACGGGGCTTTGGAGGAAGACGAGGGTGCATAGAAAGAGAAATGGAGAGAAGGCTGGAGAACTCCTTCTTTAAAGGAAACAGCTGCAGAATATTGGAAAAAAAAAGCTACTACTGGGATGGATCAGTCTGTTTTAGAAGAGTTACGGCTACTCCAGCAGATTTGATTCACCGCCCAATCAAAAGCCTCCAAATGACTTCTGGGTTGCCATGGTTTGCTCCTTCTTTAGATACAGGACCTTGGGGGGAAAAACATGCACACCCCCTGAAGTTGATCAGATTTTGTCACCCAAATTACCAGCAGTTGATGTTATTGGCATTCAATGCAACAGATAATTGTGAAACGGAAGGAAAGTAATACTTGATTTTCATAAGTATAAATCTAAAAAGTGTGTACGTACATAAATTATAACCCAACACTTTGGAAGTGAGATCAAATGCGAATGAGTTGTTTCATTGATAGACTTTGCATTGATAGACGTTGCAACAGAATAGAATGTTTAACTATCTGCTATCTGTTTTTTTTTTACTTCGACTGCTTTCTTCGAAGGATGGAACTTCCTTTGGCTCTATCAGCAGCATCACAAATGCAAATTGTGTTTTTTGTTTTGTTTTCTTTGTCAGCTTGTGTGGAATTGAATCTACCCTAAGGGAAAAAATACATGTTTACTGTGGCAGCAGCATCATACTGGGGCATGTTTTTTTTGTTGTTTTTTTTCTTTTGAAGAGATGCTGGTCATAGCGGATGGAAAGAGGGATGGAGCTCATTACAGGCCTGAAAGAAAACCTGTGAAAGACCTGAGACTGGGACAGAGGTTCACCTTCCAGTGGGAGAAGGAATAGTTTGATTTAAAGCATATGCATGTTTTGGAGTGGCTAAGTTAAAACCTGAAATCAATTGGACAGGACTTCTAATATGTTCGCTGACAATTTCCATCCAGACTGAGGTTGAGGTAGTTTCCAAAGAATGGGCAAAAAAACTCTAGATGTGTAAAGTTGGTAGAGACATTCGTTACCTGGAAAGACTTTCTGGTCTGATTGAAACGAAGAGTCGTTGTGCAAAATATTGACTCATTGTGATGTGACGCACTGAAAAGGTTCAAGGGTTGAATACCTTTGAAAGGCACCAACCGCCTAGTGACCCATGTGTCATTATTCACTGATTGCTAAATCCGGAGTTTGTTTCTGAAACACCTTTAGGGGATTTCTGTTGATCCCTGATTAATTGCAAAACTGAGTTCGTTTAACCCCCGCGTCACTGGACTAGAGAGATTTTATGCTGCGGATCAATGGTTACAAATAAATCAGCAACAACTTACACATACACACCCGCAGGCCCACACGGGCACTTCCATTAACGGGTGTAAACTCATTCTTTCCACTCTGATTCGCTCCCATCCAAATGACCTTAAATTCACTAGTTCACTGAGTGCAGGAAATGCAAGGTTCACCCAGTAGGTTTTAATGCAATCATGCAAAGGGAAAAAAATATGATTAGCCAATCACTTACAGGGTTTTCTTGATTTTTGGATCTATATCATTTAGAGGTGTGACCTTGGCTTGATCATCTTGATGGAGTCTGAGTCCCGTGCGTAGAACGGCAGCTGCTTTCTACAAAGACGAGGATGAAAGCTGATTCTCCCTCCTTGTTTTTGACTGGGCTACAATGCCCCTGAGCCTTGGCAATCTCTTGCCTTGTTCAAGAAGGTGCTCTTCATCTTTTATTCAGGCCCCCTTCTCTCCTGTGAAGTGATTTGAGCTAGATTTGGCTTGGCGGCTTTGGCAAGAGTTTATGACTTTGAAAGGATGTTGAAGGACATCCTCGTCCCTGGCTTCGATTTGTGGCACAGAGAGAAAATCGGGAAGAGGTTTTCCTCTTCGCTTCTGGTTTCCAGATCTGACGGACACAAGATTTGGTATGATGTGGGGAAAGAAAGTCTGCTATGATTGATTCGTGGCTTTTAGGAGCACATGGGTGCAGGGATGATTGAGGCCCAGTGGGGGTTGGGGAAAGTAGAGCAACGTTAATGGTGAAACGGCAAGATGGAGGTCAGTGGTGTCTGTTAGAGAAGTGGAGTAAAAATAAATGCAGGGAAGCTGGTGGTCTCCGTCTCTCTGTCGTGGCATTTCAGGGTGTCTGCACTTTCTGAGGAAATGTGTTTGGAAAGCACTGACAAGTACATTTTGCTTAAGTGCAAAGTAAAGAAGATGGGGAGGGAAATTGAGGTCAGGGGATTTTATGAGAAAGCATGGAAGTAGGACAAAATATTTTTTTTCCCCAGTCAGACTGTCTGAATTTATAAAATAACAGTCTTGAGCGATGTAAGGGTTGAGTCTGTTCTCCTCTTCCTCAAGAGGTAGACTAAGAGTAGGAGACTAAATGAATCTTTTAGAAAAACTTGTTTCAGTCGTTAACCAGAAGGAAGCGCAGCCTTTTAGAAAGCGTTGTGAGACGTTGTCGCTGACACTAAGAGATCACGACGCTCCACCAAAAGTAGATCTTTTAGTAACTTACAATTGTTTCAAAGCACATCCAGAAGAGTTGTGGTGAGATTATGGCAGGTCTGAATCAAACTGATGTCAAAATAAGCTTACTGTGACATTAAAGGGGACATATTATAAGAATGGTGGATTCGCAAAACTGGTTATCTGGAAGTCCATGACCTTGTTTAGCATTCTGCAGCAAATGATGTGAGGTAATTGTTACAAAAAAAACCATAATGGGGAATTTAGAAAACTGAACAGATTAAAAAATAAGACCCAAACAGAATATAAAGATACGTACGCAGTACCTGGAGAGACTAAATTAAACTTTTCTGCACTTCTAGACACTCCAAGTAAACGATAAAATGTATTTAGGGGCTAAAAAGTGGGTTTTGCATGATATGTCCCCTTCAAGCTATAGAGCTGACGGAGGCAATTTATATAGTCAAAATGATCTCATTCACTGATTTTTTTTTTATTTTATTTTTTTTTTTAATTCTGTTTACTCCTCGTGTCTTCACTCGTTGTCACTGTTGGCTCTTACCAGTTACTGGATGGTTAGAAACTCGAAGCTTAGACGTCCAGTCAGCGAACGCACCAAAGTAAGAACTACCTGGCCCCGCTGATAACAACACTGTTCAGTATGGAAGTTGTTACTCCGTGACTAAAACTTAAACTTAGCCAATCAGTGAGGCCTTTAAAAATGTGGTCGGTCGGAGGAAGCCCACAGAGCAAGTAGCTATGTTTCCTCGTACATGTTGAAAAATACATGTCTGCAGTTCTTTCAGGGTGTGAAAAGGTGAGAGCAAGATTTTCAGCAGATAACAGGAAGGATGAGGGGGGATGATTTTTTTTTTCAAATTCTTTGGTCCGTGTTTTTAAAGAGAATAACAAAACCCTGTTTAACCATGGCCTGACGTCACATCTGCTCCGAATGAAAATGAAAATGACTTCTCATCGTAGGAAACATAAAAAATGAGAAACCAGCTAAAATCTGAAACACCAGGTCAGAGTTTGACAAAAAAGGTGAAAAGTCGGACATAAAAGATCGGCGCATCCGTAGAAATTTCATTTTGCAGTTTGTCAAAGCTAGCTCGTGTTTGCCCGGAAGCGACACTCCTGTCTGTAACGGTGTGGCTGGTAAGACAGCTGTCAAGGCGTCACCTGTGGTGGCAAAAGCTACAGCCGCTGACCTCGCTTAAGCCCGTGAGGGACTTCCTTCTAATGAGCTCTGTCGGAGGCACCAGATTGTCCCCAGAATAATTCCCAGTAACGTTCCCCAGAGTGTCGTTTGTGGCGCTCACACAAATAAGTGTTGTTAAGACTTTAAAATTTTGGCACACAGCTTCCTGAGCTCCATTTCCAGTATGAGGCTCATGGTAACAGAGGAGGCAAAAGGTCAAAGGTCATCACCCATGTGTGCCTTTTTTAATCAGATCAGAGTCGTAGCTTAATCAGGTTGGGGGGGGGCAGCGTCTTTTCATCTGGATTGAGCAGCACTGACCCGACAGCTGAGGCACATGACCCTGACCAGGAGGTGACATGAGCAGCCAGCTGGCTCCGCTTTGTTGAGTTGAAGAACAGAGATTACTCTGGTGATGAGATTATCTTTACAGACCTAATGAATTTACTGTTTATGTTGTTTGAGACATGATGCTCTTAATGCTGCTTTCCCAACTCTGCTCTGATTCTGGTCTCGCCCAGAAGTCTTAGCAGTAAGACTTGTCGTATTTAGTAATGCACCAACATGGTTCATCAGACCTGTGCATCTAAAGAATACTAATTCATTAAGTGACGGTCTTATCGCTGCTCAGCACTTGGTGGTTAATTATTAAGCAGTCAGCGTGCAGTTACTCTGCATCTTTAGGAATTAAACAGCATTTTCCTGCCTGGGTTTTTATTGCAGCCAAATATGCACTACTATCTTTCACAAAGGGAATAAAACCGCGGTAGCCTCAAAAAACAAAGACATTTATAATGACGAGATGAGGTAGTTCGGACGGGTAGAGGAAGAGCAAACCTGTTCTTTTGCAATAACCAGTTAAGAAAGGTCTCAAGCTAAAGCCCCTATCGTTTAGCTCCTCCAGCTACCATGGGCCCTGGCCAGTTTAGGTAGGTTTGCAGCGGTGGCATTCTCTTTCTATTTTCACACGATGGTTTGAACAGAACTCGTTGATGTGTTCAAAGCTTGACACGTGCCCCCCTTTAAACCTTTAAACCCCGCCACAACTTTATCCCTGACCTGTCTGCTGTGTTTAATGTTTGATCTCTGATGTTCTCTAACAATCCTCTGAGACCTTCAAAGAACGGCATTATTTAAACTAAGATTAAATCACACACGGGTCAGCTCTATATAACAGTTGTGAGCCTCCTGAAACCAAATGGTTGCACTAGGTTTATTATCAGGGTTTTAAAGACAATCGGCCCAACATAAATGTACTTTTCAGACCAAGCATCATAGTCCCTCGACTTCGCAAATGTCCAAATCGGCCAAAATCGGCACGTTTGGGCACACAAACAACAAATTTGACTTTAGTTCCAGTTTACTCTCATTGAGCAAATTTAAATTATATATAAATAGAAAGGGAAACAAAAAATTTATATACAAAATGTTTTTTTTTAAAAAAGAGGAAGCTGTGCTGCTTGTTGGTCCATCACATAAAATCCCAAAGAAATATGAAATTCTGGTCATAACATGACAAAACGTAAAAAAGGATCAAGGGATGTGAACGCTTTTGCAAAGCCCAGTACGGTAGCGGTATTTAATCTCCAGGCAGATGTGCGTCTAAGTGAAACCCCCTCAGGAGTGACTTCGTGTGGTCAACGGACTGACCCGAGAGGAAGGATTTTAGATGTGGCCACGTGGCGATAGCGTGAGAGGAAGGGGCCAAAGGGATAGCGGAAGGTTAATTTTCTCTTCAGTGGTTGCTAATCTCTGTCAAATCTCCTACACGAGAGACCCCCACACTAACACACACACACACACACACACACAAAAAATCCCAGGCATATGTTCTGCTTCTTAGTGACGCACATAAATATGTACACATTAAACACCAGACAACTCAACCGGGCTAGCCTTTCAACAGAGATGTTTATAGAGATCATTGCAGGTATTCAGCTTCCTGTACTTTACACGGAGCTACCTTGCCTCAGTTGACTGACTGTCCCTGTCCCATCAGAGATCTCTCTCTTTTTTTTTTTTTCTTTTAAAGGATCAGTCGGGCTGGAAAAGTTTCAGTAGGGCGGCTGAAGCCTTACGGTGGAAGGGCTTGTCTCTGTCCTTTTATATTATTAATGAGGCCTTTCCTGAGCGGCAAGAGGTATCGGGCTGCACTTACAGTACATTAAAAACATACTGGTGCTTGGTAATAATAACAAACCGGAATTTAACATGAAATATCGTCTTGCACACTTCTGGACCATTTCAGACTGTCTTTGAGCTGCTTTTTCGGCTTCGGCTTTGCCACTTGTGCTCATCACCCCTTAGATACAAAGAATGAATCCTAATGAGACTCTCTTTTGGATAATTAGACCACTGCAGAGCTTTCCGCCCACTCACAGGAACCGCTTGTCGCTAAGAGAGAGGAGAGCAGGCTTCAATCCCTTTGGAGCGGTTAGAAGTGTCAAGTGGGAGGGCTGGTGGCCCACTGCCCGGAAACACACCTGGCACCTGCCTCCCAGCAGGCCCGCCATCCTTGTGTCCAGATCGGAAGCGCTTTAAAATGTAGCAAGATTCAAAAGGTGAAACGCGATCGCGGTGCGGCAGCTTTCACCAGTCGGGGGAATAAGCACCACTCGCATTCGAAGTCTTAAAATGTTGTCTAACCCGCAGAACGGTGAGATGGTGGAGCTCCAGAGGAATCAGCTGCGCGACGACATCAAGGAGTACAAGTTCAGGGAGGGCCGTCTGCTGCAGGACTATACCGAGCTGGAGGAGGAGAACATCTCTCTGCAGAAGCAAGTGTCCGCGCTCAAACAGAGCCAGGTGAGGAAGCGCTCTGCGTGTTGCCAGCTTTACAGCACATGCAAGCATAAAATTATGAGAAAATAGCTATAAATGTATCTGTTTGATGGAATTCTTATTGCTTCTGAGTGAAAGCTGAATTCATTTAGAATGAAACAACCCAGTTATCAAGCTTATACCCCAAAATGAAAGCGTGTACGTTAGACAGTGCTCATCTCATCTTTTCATCTACTTCTTACCGCCTACCTGCTTTCCATAGTGAAATAAACAAAAACATAACCACATGACATGTTCTCTCCAGTAATTCAATGCTCTACTGAGTTTTACATGTTTTATGTCCATCAGAAAAATAAATAAATAGGAAAATAACCACTGCATCTAAATATATCTGTTTTTAAACAAATGTATTTATTTCCCTTAAGGCTCATCCCTTTATTTAAAAGCATTTTACATGAAATGTCATTTGAGCAACATAAGAATTTAAAGACTCATCAGTGTTTGTATAGATTTTTAGGGGAACTGCAATACTATTCTTTGTTATTAAGCCTATTTGCACCTTTTTGACCAATAGAAAACAATGTATAGTTTTTTTTTATTATAATACCTTTCCCCCAAGTTGATAGACAGTGTAACAAAAGTCCCTGTTGCTTGTGCAGCAGTTTCTCCTTCCACTTAACTTTCCGTAAATAGGCTGTGATACAGCGCTCTGCAACGGCAGCTTCTACAGCAATGATCGTTTTTAACTTATCCTTCTAGTGGAGACGGTTTGGCTTACAACCGCTGAATCAGCAGTCTTCCCCATGATTGTTTAGGTCGTAAAATAACATTTCTGCATTAAAACTAATTTATTGGTTTTATATAATAATCAAAATCTCTGTGAAACCAGATTTGCCATTTCCATTTCCCGTAAACCATAATCTTCAAACTTAAGATATAAACCTTTGAAATATATCTGTGTCTGATTAAGTTAATCTATATAATAGTGTTTTGCTTTTTTAATTTAACTTACTGAAATAAACTAACATCTTGATGATATTCTGATTTATGGAAATGTAACCTGTCTATGGAACTAAAAGCCTTTGATACATTGTGCTAAACAGACGTTTTTTTTTCTTACTTTATGTAATTTTGCAGCAAACTACTTTTGTACAGTTGGGTTTTACTTTTATCTCTGACCAACAATGAATGTTAATTTTTTAACACTAAATTCAACTTTCTCCAAGTATATGCTCAGTAAAATAACATTTAAAATTCAAATTTAGGGGGATTTAAAATGTGTTTTTGTGTAGCATGATTAATAATATATATATATTTTTACTGTTTGTTGAAGCTTCCTCCTCTGTTGACCCAAAGGCCGACTCTCTAAAATCACAAAACTCCTGACTTGTGTTGCTTCTGCTCGGTCTAGGTGGAGTTTGAGGGTTTGAAGCACGAGATCCGGCGTCTAGAAGAAGACACCCAGTTCCTAAACAGCCAGCTGGAGGACGCCATCCGCCTGAAGGAGATCGCTGAACGTCAGCTGGGTGAGGCTCTGGAGACCATCAAGACGGAGCGCGAGCTCAAGACCTCCCTGAGGAAAGAGCTGTCCCACTACATGAACATCGGAGACACTCTGTACCACAGGTGACCAGAACACAAACACGCCGCTCTCGCTTTTTTGGTTGCCGCTTCTAAAACATCAAATAACGTCGTTTCCCACGTCTCCCCCTAATCTTCTAAGCATTTCTCTGGACGGCCTCAAGTTCAGCGACGATGCTGCCACCGAGCCTAACAACGACCAGGCTCTGCTGGGATACGAGAACAGCTTCACCAAACTGGCCAACAGCATCAACGAGGACAACCGCATCTTCACACCGAAGGAGGAGGAGGAGCTCTTCTGCCCCGTGCCCAGCCTGGTGGACGACCTGCTGAGTGAACTGAACATCTCGGAAATCCAGAAGCTCAAACAGCAGCTGATGCAGGTCGGTGTCTGTGCCGTCTTATCGTGTCTTATTCAGATTACTTTTTTTCTATCAGTTTAAGAGCTAAACAACGTTTTATTGGAATGCAAAACAGATTAAAATCGTCTAAAGATCTGAATGGATCAAAGTCTTTAGCTGATACTAAACATTATTAATAGAAATGCTCCAAGAACTGACGGGACCTGACCAGTAGCTTCACCGTGCGTTAAGCAATTCCTAAGGGAAGGATGCAGTCTTCGGTGTCGAAGCTGCTACCGAGTGAAGAAAGCTCTGGCTTTTTCTTTATCAATGAGGTCTTCAAAGTCAGAGGAAGCCCAGAGAGATAAGATGCTATTAAAAAGGTAAAACTGTTTTCTAAGACATTTTGAGACGCGTCTGCAGCTCATTCAGGCTGCCAGAGAGAACAAGACTTTCAGCAGGCAACAGGAAGGCCAGCCAAAATAGATTATCTTGAACTTTCACCCTTGATCCGTCCTAAAAAACTTATGTTGACAGATTTTTGTACATTTTGGAAATTGCGCAAGATGTAATGCCAGTCTAAAATATCCCCTCTGTAATCATTTTGGTTACTAGTGAACACTGGAAAACTCCTGTAGTACAGTGGCTGCTCGCTTACAACGCCATGTGGTTTTGTCTCTGCTCCTACTGTCGCTAATTATTGAGGATGGCTAGACAGAAATATTTCAAATCCTCTTCTAATACCTTCTCATATTATAGTTTTAAACTTTAGAATTGACTACATCAGCACGTCAGAGCTTTCCCAGGAGAGAATGGAGCCTAGAAATTGGCTATAACATCCTGATCAGTCCATCTCTAACTAGTAAGGGCGGCTTTCAACTGTATTTAAAGGTGTGTTACTCAGAGGAGAGTCTAGCTGCATCCTGACCCCGTCTGCCGCAGGCATCTAAATCCCATTACTGTAAAGTTAATCCGAAGAGGCGCAGACACGTACTCTCCAGGCTCCGCTGGGCCCTGGGGGGGGAACAGCAGGTGGTGGCACCGAAGGTCCCGCCATCTGCTTGCCTATCACCTCCAGATCACACGTCTGGGTACCGTTTGTCACCAGAAACTCATTCGAACCTGTGGATGGTGAATGCTTTGCTAATTACAATGTTTTTTATTTTTTTTGTGATCTGTTTCAGTGTTTTACTGCATTGTGTCAAACAATCTGGGTCTTTTTTAGGGCTGAAAAAATCTTCAAGGCTCCTAAAAAAAAGTTTTAATGGGATAAAGGGCAGCTGTGGGCAAGTCCCACCTTTTGTTACCATTTTATCTTGATTATCATTTTCTGCACATCAGTTCCACGGATCTCACCTTATCAATCAGAATAATCGACTTTATCGTGGGAGTGCAGTTTCTGAAATAGCTCAGTGCTGATACAAACAGCTTTGCACGGAGGTGTAAGACGACCCCCCACTCCGGCCGAGCTGGACTGTGGAGGTCACCCTGATGCTGATGCTGATGTTGCTGGCACTCTGCCTCATATTCTGCCACAACAGATCCTGGTGGTGCGGCGGGGCGCCACATGGACAGTTAATCCTCTGATTTAATATTTTCTGTCTTTATAAGCAGGAGCCCCTTTTCACATCATTTAGTTATATATATATGAAAAAAATTAAATGACATGTCTCTGCGTCTGTTCTCAGATGGAGCGAGAGAAGGTCAACCTGCTGTCCAATCTGCAGGACTCCCAGAAACAGCTGGAGCAGGCCAACGGGGCTCTGTCAGAGCATCAGGAGAAGGTCAGCCGCCTGACGGAGAACCTCAACGCCATCCGTAAGCTCCAGGCCAGCAAGGAGCGCCAGTCTGCTCTGGACAACGAGAAAGAGCGGGACAGCCACGAGGACGGAGACTACTACGAAGTGGACATCAACGGACCAGAAATCCTGGAGTGCAAGTACAAGGTGAGCCAAACTCCACCTAAACAGATTTTTAAACGGTCAACGTTTGGTCCGTTTTATGCTCAGACGTCATCTTTGTGCGGCAGGTGGCCGTGTCGGAAGCGGGGGAGCTGAAGGAGGAACTGAAGACTCTGAAAGCAGAATACCAGGCCTGCCAGTCGAGGTACGAGGAAGAGCGCAGCCGCCTGGAGAGCGACGTCAGGTCTCTGGGAGACAAACTGTCCAGCCTGGAGAGGACCACATCGGCAGAGAGAGAGGAGAAGGCAAAGCTGGAGAAAGAGCTGCGCAAGGTGAGCGGCTGTTCTCCGACACGCTCCCTGTTCTCCCAAAGAGCCGCGAACTCACTTATTTCTCTGTGCGCGTTTTAGTTGAGCGACGTGGCAGGCGAGTCCCAGGGCAGCCTGAGCGTGGCCCAGGATGAGCTGGTGACATTCAGCGAAGAGCTGGCCACGCTCTACAACCACGTCTGCATGTGCAACAACGAGACCCCCAACAGAGTGATGCTCGACTTCTACAAAGAGGGCAAAGGAGGTCGGAGCAGCCCGGAGGGCCGTGGTCGCCGTTCTCCCATCCTGCTCACCAAGGGTCTCTTCCCAGAGCACGGCAGGGCCGACCTGAGCGATGGCGCTCCCTCGCCTGTCTCCTCGCTGCCTTCTCCTGTGTCCGACCACCGCCGTGAGCCCATGAACATCTACAACCTGGTGGCGATCATCAGAGACCAGATCAAGCACCTGCAGCTGGCCGTGGATCGCACCACGGAGCTGTCCCGCCAGAGAGTGGCATTCCTGGAGCTCGGCACCGTGGCCGACAAGGACAAAGAGGCCTGCATGGAGGAGATCCTCAAGCTGAAATCTCTGCTCAGCACCAAGCGGGAGCAGATTGCCACCCTGCGGACTGTCCTCAAGGCCAACAAGCAGGTGGGTCGATCCGTTTCGTCTGTGTTCGGTCAATCCACTTGATACGGCCATCAGAAGTCCCCGAAGGACTGAAACGGAGCTATTTCAGGTCTGATCAGCTGCCGCACAGAGCAGGCTGCAGACAAACACAAGCTGAGACGGCAGGCGTGTGGTGACAGCTGCCCCGAGCATCGGTGCGTTCAGGAAAACGGAGCCGCTGTGGAAAACCCAGAGAATGCCGGCGGTAATGTCGGGCGTGTGTGCAGTTGCTCCGGCAGCCGTTAAAGCTGCGTGTGTGGGGCTGTTCACTGAGAGCAGGAGTAAAAACAGACCTGCCCTATTTTAGCTGGTTCTGATTTCTCTTTAGGAGCCATGATAGCATAAGAACAGCCTTCCTGCTGTGAGGGCTCATCAATTATTCAATTTAATAGCATAGCGATATTATACCAGCTGTATCAGAGAGTATAACAATGATATTTTCAAACAAAGGCAATAAATATTCCTGTGGCACGTGAAATTCTCTTTAGCTTCCTATATTACAAACCCTTTGTACCGTGTACCTAAACCACAGTTTGCAAGTTTATTTTAATGAATTTTGGACATAAATTGTCATAAAAATGCTTAAATCTGACACATCATTTAATGAAATTGTATGTTATCTAAAAAAACATTCTACTCCCATTAATTTTGGTTTGAGTAGTTTTTCTTTTATAAGATATGACAAATTAGGACTCCTGATCAAACCAAAATAACGCTGAGTGACGTCATTCCGGTAGATATTATTGATCAGAGCGATAAAAATCAGTTTCCTTGCAATAGATGTAAAATGGACATTTACTTTTCATCATTGGGTGTGAATTGTGGCATTTTTGGTTGAAAATGTCATGGAAATGAAAAAGGTGCGTTTATTGAGCAAGAAATACATTTTATGAGATTTCGACCCGCCTATCAAGAGAACGTTTCTCGTCTCCAGCCGCTTTCTCAGTGCATCTCTAGTCGCTAGGACAGAAAACGCTCATCTCCCAGCCGCCCTCACTCTTCTCCTCCTCCTGTCCCCTCGCAGTCAGCTGAAGTTGCTCTGGCCAATCTGAAGAGCAAGTACGAGAACGAAAAGGCCATGGTGACCGAGACCATGATGAAGCTGAGGAACGAGCTGAAGGCTCTGAAGGAAGACGCCGCCACCTTTTCCTCTCTGCGAGCTATGTTCGCCACACGGTAAGCGCCGCGCCGCCGCTCATAAGGCTCCTAAGTGAACAAAGCGTTATTAAACCTCTTGAAATCTTTACTATGTTTGTATCTCCTGGTAAATTGTCTTAGGTAGCATTTCCTCTTTACACTAATGAACTGGCATCATTCCTAATCTGTGCAAGTCTGCCTTGTTACTATAGGGAACCGGCGTATAATTCGGGTTAAAAAAAGGGGGGCGGGTGTTATTCTTGGAGCTATTGTTGCGTCCAATGACCAAAGGCACCGTAAACAGGTAGCTAAAGACAGGATTATTGTTATAATGTAATCCATCTTTGCCATATGTTGTGTCTGCCTAGGTTATGGTTTACCGGGTATTACACCACAGGGGAAAATGGTACTTATTAAAACGAGGCTTAATATTCAAGAGTGAATGTATCCTATCTTAAAATGTGTCACCTAAGCATTGTTTTTGTTCACTGACGGAGCGTGTGCGTGGCTCGGCTGGCCCGACACATTCCCTAATCTTTCCTGATTCCCAAGAGAAGCCGGTCAGAGGTTGCCCATAATCCCACCTCATCTTGGTGGCGATTATGCTTTCATCACATAGTGGATTAAGTCCTCGCACACTGCTTATTTGTTTACCTACGTTGTGTGTGCGTAGGAGGACGTATCCTCTTTCAAAGACCTACAAAGAGGGCATTTGTTGTAGGGGTTTGAATTCAAATGCATTTAAATGTGATTCTTATTGCGGTTGTGGTGCAGGTAGGGCAGACGAAGCACAGAGTCGGTCTGCCTTCCTGCATTTCGGACTCCTTTGCGACGCACAGCTGAGCCTTAGATTTAACGTACAGTAAGGATAGGAGTCTGAGATGGTGATGCATTTTTAAAGAGGGGGCAGTGTGCTGGCATCTTAGAGGACCTCGTCTTACCCTTGCAGAAATTCAATACCGATCTTGGTCTGCATGGCACTTTATGAAGCAACTCTGGCCACGTTGTCAGTTTCTGCTGGTATGTCACCGAGTGAAATGGCTAAAGGACGCACGTCTCGCCGAGTTGCTATAACCAAAGCTACATTTACCGTTTGCAGCACGGCAAACTTCAGCTCAACAGTTTATCGGAATTTAAAATTAAACGGAGAGAAAAAAAACATCTGAGTGTGTGGAGTGTATTTGTATTAAGCCCCTTTTACTCTTACAGCACTAAATGAAATCCAGTGTAATCTGTTGCCTCCGTAAAAACCCGGGAACACGCGAGAGCGGCGTTCAGTCCATCAACTGAGAAGAGTTTGGCAAAAACCGCCAACCTAGCAGGATGTCGCCTTCCACCTAAACGGACAGGCCTGGAAAGGAGAGCAGTAACTAGCCAGGAGGTTCAGGGATGTTCTGGAGGAGCTGTAGAGATCTGCAGCTCAGGTGGGAGAAGCTGCTGAGAGGATGGCCATTTTCTCTGCACTCCACAAAT
Organism: Fundulus diaphanus; assembly: GCA_037039145.1. NCBI lineage: Eukaryota > Metazoa > Chordata > Actinopteri > Cyprinodontiformes > Fundulidae > Fundulus > Fundulus diaphanus. Next base: position 38,473,611 of record CM073129.1, on the reverse strand, counting down.
CTGCCAGTTATGGAGGAGTTGCAGAGGGAAAGTTGCTGTTGAAGGAAATGGATCTTTCTGGGCTCCAGCTGCTGTAAACACCATCCCTGTTTCCCTTCCACGCCCGTTAGGCACTTCCTTGTGCTTTTCTATCACATACAAATAAATAAATACAAAATAAAAGCATAAAAGTTCATTTTTTTTCTAAACAAAAATTACAAAAAGTTCCTAGGGGTGGGAATGCTTTCACAAGGCACTATGCTCTGGATGAGCTGCCTGAGTTAATTTCTGTTTTATTCTCCTGTTTTGCTGAAGACGCCGTTCATTTTTAACACTTGATGTAGTTTAAAACCTGAAATCAGTGCATGTTTTCATCCGTATCCTCAAAATAGCTTCCTCAGATGGGAGTTGCTCCAGTGGCCACCCAGCCCCGGGTCGCCTACCGCTGTTGCAGCGTTACATTCAGTCTGTTTTTGGGATTCATGCATTGGTATGTAAATTCTGCGCTATACGGCACAGGGTTGGGTCAGGGGGCTCTTTGAGAAGCCGGGGGACCTGCCGGAGTGAAGTTTCCCACACTCTCCACTTCCTTTGTGTCCCACGTCCCCCTCCTGCGCTTCCTCAGCACCAAACAGACGGATCTTTAAGCATCGGGTGACAAGAGGAAGGACCAGGTTGTTAGTTGAAGCCCGCGCCAGGAGCCCAGTTTTTCAGAGCCATCACCTCTGACAGAATGTAAAAGGAGATTTGGCGAAAAGCGATGTGTGGTCCTCCACAAACACTGCAAAAAGGGAACTAAGTTCTAAGTACTTAGTTCTGAGTACTTGAAGTACTCTGAGTATTGAACTAAATAAGTACAATTGTCTTGAAATGAGCATATTTTTCCTTGATTTGAACAGATAAATAAGACCATTTGCCAATGGAATGAGTATTTTTACCCCTAAAATAAGATAATTGGATATCCTGCACTTGAAATAAGATGATGGAGATGAATTGTTCTTATTTTAAGTACAAGAATCGTATTCCATTGGCAAATAGTCTTATTTACCTGATCAAATCAAGGAAAAATACACAAATTTCAAGAAAATTTTGCTTACTTTGAGTTCCCATTTTGCAGTGAAGAAAAACCGGGAGATGGAGGGTAAATTGATTAGGTTTCTGCTTGCACAGCTCGGTTATAGAGTTGGTTGAAACAGGAGTGGATTTTGCAGTGGAAACTGGCTGGAACATTTCTCCTACGTGTTTACGTGCTCCTCTTTGTTTCCCCGTGAGAGTCTGCGCCCCTCCAGCTGCAGGCTCCGGTGTCATGTTAACAGCTGAGGTCCTGCCTCTGACATTCCTCAGACATGCCTCGACATGCTCTCCCTCTCCGCTCTCACTCAACAGCAGTCAAGCAAACCAACAAGCTTAACGTCGCCCCGTTATCTTCCTGTTATTTAGAAGTAAATAAATCAGTTCTCTGTACTCTAGCCGTGTGGTCCCAACATGATCGGTCACGTTCAGATCAGGACTGCAGCTCAGGAGGTTGTTTGTCTTAAGGACAATTCCAGCCATGAAAAATCTTTTTTGTGAGGGCTGTAAGATGCCGTCAGCCACTGTAAATTTCTACAAAGGATGCAGAAAATGAGCCCGTCATCACGGCATGTATTCATCCCACAGAGGTCAGCAGCCGCCTCCTGGCTCGCTTCATTTATTGTGCCACAATAACCCCATCAGCAGGCCAAAAAGGCCCCTTTTGTATCCCGTCTCCTTTTTCCCGGGAAAACCGCGCAACCTCCCACTCCCACGCAAGACACGCTGACTGTCTGAAGACACACTAGTGCCCCCCCCCTCCAGTCTCTCACTGAGTTTAATGAAGAGGCACTGATCCCTTTTGTCTGGGTGTGTCCCAAAGGGAAGAACCGAGCCGGGGTTCAGAGTGTGTGCGGCTTGTATGGGTGTCTGATGGGGGCAGAGTTCACATGGCCAACAACCACATGCAGGACTGAACACAGCACAAACATCTGCGGCCGCCGATGCCCTTTGACTTTCCAACAAAAGGTTTTATTCCAGATGGGTTTTGCTTCTTCTTTTGAGTACTTTTTGGCTTTTTTTTTTTTTTTGGTGGTATATTTCTTCAATTCTATGTATCAACGTTAAAAAACACACTGATATTGAGAAATGCATCGTGAAATATAGAGAAACCCTGAATTGAGCTCATACATTGTCATCCTGCCATAGATTTGTATTTTTATTGGTTTGTCTAATAGTAATTCCAAAAAAAAGTAAAAAAACAAGGCAACTGGACTTGTTATCCGTAGTAGAAGACGTTTCGCTTCCTCTCCAGGAAGCTTTCTCAATTCAAAAAGTCTGGAGTAATGTGGAGTAACCAGCTTTATACAAAGGCCTTGTAATGGCTTAGATAACATGCAAATTCAACAGAAACAGGTCCACCCCTTAGTAATGGGCGGTCGTTAAAGCCATTAAGCCATCAGATTGGACCGAAACAGGTCCACTCCTCTGTAACGAGGAGTCGTTAGGGTTGTTATTGGCCTGGCTTAAAGGAACGATGTTTTGATCACCCGAATGAGGGTGAGAGTTAAGGTGAAGATTGGCCGGAATTAATCCTATTGCTGTATTGTAAGTTTTTGAGAGTTGGAACCTAAGGCCTCCTCCTCTGTTTAAGGTTGGTTTTTCTCTCTTAACGTAGATGGCTTCCTTCACACCCCTTTCAAACCATCTGTCTTCTTTCTCCAAAATGTGGACATTTTGGTCCTCAAAAGAGTGTCCTTTGTCCTTGAGTTGTAGGTGGACAGCAGAGTCTTGTCCTGAGGAGGTAGCTCTCCTGTGTTGAGCCATGCGTCTGTGGAGAGGTTGTTTGGTTTCTCCAATATAAAGATCAGAACATTCCTCACTGCACTGAACTGCATACACCACTCCGCTCATCTTAGGTTTGGGGGTTTTGTTCTTGGGATGCACCAGCCTCTGTCTGAGGGTCCTGTTTGGTTTGAAACGTACTGGGATTTTGTGTTTGGAGAAAATACTCTTGAGTTTTTCAGAGACTCCAGCAACATATGGGATGACGATGTTTTTGCGTTTATTCTTCTCACCATTATGTTCTGCAGTGGGTCTTTTGGATTTTCTTGCTGATTTGACAAAAGCCCAGTTAAGGTACCCACAGGTTTGGAGAGCATCTCTGATGTGTTTCTGTTCCTTGTGCTTCCCTTCTGTTTTAGTAGGGACATGCTCGGCCCGGTGTTGTAAGGTTCTGATGACAGAAATTTTGTGCTCCAGTGGGTGGTGTGAGTCAAAAAGAAGATATTGGTCTGTGTGTGTGGGTTTCCTATACCCTTCAATGTTGAGGTTACCATCTCCTTCCATGTTCACCAAACAGTCGAGAAAAGGTAGCTTGTTGTCTTTGGCATCCTCTCTGGTAAACTTGATGTTGTTGTCCACCGAGTTGATGTGTCTTGTGAAAACTTCCACCTCTTTTAACTGGATTTTGGTGTCGTCCACATATCTAAACCAGTGGCTTGGTGGTGTTCCTCTGAATGTTCCCAAAGCTCTCTTTTCCATCTCTTCCATGTAAAGATTGGCTACAATTGGTGACACTGGAGATCCCATGGCACAACCATGCTTCTGTCTGTAAAAATGATCGCTGAACTTGAAATAAGTTGTAGAAAGACAAAGGTCCAGTAGGGTACAGAACTGGTCCGGAGTGAAATTTGTTCTGTTATTTAGGTCACTATCTTGTTGAAGACGTTTCCTGAGTGTTTCTACTGCCTCTGATGTAGGTATGCAAGTGAAAAGTGAAGTGACATTGAACGACACCAGAGTTTCTCCTGGTGCCATCTTTAAATGTTTGACTTTGTTTGCAAAGTCCTTGGAGTTTTCTATATGATGAGGCGTGTTCCCCACCAGGGGGGCTAAAATACTAGCAAGCTGTTTAGCAACGTTATATGTTACTGAATTAATGCTGCTGACAATGGGTCTGAGTGGTGTTCCTTCCTTGTGAATTTTTGGAAGTCCATATAAGCATGGAATGTCCTCCCCTGGATATAATCTATAATAAGATGGGCGGTTAATTACCTTGTCTTTTTCTAGTTGTTGTAGGTAGTCAGTGATTTTCTTTTTGTAGGAGTTGGTTGGATCCCTTTTCAAAGACTCATACGTGTTGGTGTCACTCAATAGAGTGTGAATTTTTGAAATTGTATAAAGCTGGTTACTCCACATTACTCCAGACTTTTTGAATTGAGAAAGCTTCCTGGAGAGGAAGCGAAACGTCTTCTACTACGGATAACAAGTCCAGTTACCTTGTTTTTTACTTTTTTTTGGAATGACCATGACCTGGATGACTGAGAATCTTCACCAGTCTAATGTAAGTTACTTTTTTTTTTTTTTAGATTTACAGTAAATAGGTAACAAGAAACAAGTAATTTATAGATCAAACTGCAGGGATATACAGGGAATTCGCATTTGTGCGAAAAATAGCTGTACAAAGATGTTAGTAGTAGGAGGCAAGCTGGAAAGAACAAGATGGTTGGACTGGCTAATTGGTGCTGGTAGCATCCCCTACTTCCCATAATGCATCAGGGTTTAAATCAGACAGCAGACCCGCCGCTTTGTAAGGATACCAGCTGCCAACACAGCTAAGGCGTCCAGGCCGATTCAAACACTATGGAGATGGTCAAAAACCAAAAGCCAGCTTTCTCTAACTTGCTTGCTTACAAGCTGCAGCTGTAAATGTTCCTTCCTGTTAACCACAGAGCCAACATAAGCAGGAGAAAGTAGAGATCTATTTTTTTTACTGCCGGTCGCTCCTAACCTATGCTCGGCTAATGGCTCTGCAGCCCCACCTCTTGTCTCCAAGCACACCACATTCCTTGCATCCCCCACTCAGTCAGCTGGCTGCCTCCTCAGCTGTTGGCCATGCAAGCCCTCCTCCCTGCTGAGAATCCACACACAACAATTCCTAGTTAGATTTTAACTACAAGAAAGAATCATATGAAGATAACAAACCAACATAAGAAATATTTATTTGCTTTCTCCAGGCCTAATCCCATTATTCAGTTAACTTTGCTGTGATCAGTGGTCAGCAGGTCAAACATTGAAAAGTCCGATTTTATTTTTTCCAAATTCATTGCATGTATCAAAACCAAAAATATTGACCAACAACAAAGGATTATATTTAGTTTTTTTTTTTTACTTTAATTTAAAAAAAATAGATAAATGTTAGGGATATATGCTTTGATGCACAGATGGAAATAATCCCATGATTCTTTCATTTTCTGCTGGATTCAACAGGAGTGAACCTGTGTTTATGTGTGTTTTATACGTGTTATGTTCCTTAGGATAAAACAGTCTGATTCAGACCTAAAAGAAAACCAGAAACCGGTGCATCGCTGCCTTACATTGTGAAGTAAAACCTTTTTTTTCTTATTTTACTGACGTGACCAAAATCACTGCCTCACCCATCACAGAAAAGGCTACTGCATTTTTATGTCAGCAAAACAGAAAGTGCAGCTGAGCATGATGGGAAGGATGTGCTCCAAGTAGCAGAAAATGTCGAGGCTTGAACTGAGATAAGACCCAGGAGGGAGGATGAGAATGAAACAGGAGTGCTGCAACAGCAGATGGAAAGTGCAGATAGAAGCCTCTAAACACAATCCTGTTGAGTGACCCAGTTTTCTTACCTGTCCAGCCTTGAATCATTCACACATACAAGGGCTTTGAGGGGCAGGTGAAAATCCTGCAGCACTACGCTGCATATTTTGTGCTATTTGAGAGCAATATGGTGGATGGATGGGGTGGAACAAAGTGAGAGTCTCACTGCAGCTGGAAAAATGGACATCAGCTGTGAGCAATGGCGCAGCTTCTTCTCTTCGTCTTTTCACTCTTCTGTCACTCATTTTGCTCCTCAAATGCAAACAAGCTCAATGCTTTCATCCTTTGTGGCCTATTATTCCTCTGCACCAAAGGTTATTCAAGTTTTGGTCAAGATATCCCACCTGATCATTTTGTTGCTCGTTCCCCATAAAAAAAAAAAAAACTCCATGATGTGGGGATTCTGATTGCAAAATAATGCAAGATTTGAACAAAATGCTAAACTTTTTTTATATGGAAAATATTGTAATAATTAAAAAAAAATTTCTTGATTTGTTTGTGGCAGAAGTGGCAAAAAGGCTGGTGGAGTCAGAAGTTAATATTACAGGTTAGGGTTTTCTAGCTTGAGCTTTGTGGCTCATTACTGCCATCTGCTGGTTATAACAACAACTGTAGGGATAAAGGAAATAAAGGGACAATCAAAAATAATTTGTTCCTCTGCTCAGAATCCTCTGCTTTTGCATATGCAGATGAGCTGAAAGCAGCTATTAAAGCACTTCATTAGCACCTCAGCAGCGCCACAGGCTGTTCATATCCATGCCTCGCCACCTTGATGCAGCAATTCATGCAAATGAGCATACTTCTTAGTAGAATTACATTTCTGTATTAAAAATATTTTTTATTAAATGGGTCTTTATGTAATATTTGAATGCTCTGAGGTTTTAAAGTGAACCCGCAGACTGACTTCACCGTCTGCTTCCCCCTTGCAGCTGTGACGAATACGTCACCCAGCTGGAGGAAATGCAGAGGCAGCTGGCTGCAGCCGAGGACGAAAAGAAGACCCTCAACTCTTTGCTGAGGATGGCCATCCAGCAGAAGCTGGCCCTGACGCAGCGCCTGGAGGACCTGGAGTTCGACCACGAGCAGATCCGCCGCGGAGGCAACGCGGGGCGCTCTAAGGCTCGCAGCAAGGCCGCCGCCGCCGCCGCCGGCAAGCCGCACGTAAGTCAGAGTCTCACCTGCTCTGGCTCCGGGCGCCCTGAGCTCAACAACGCTATGCCCAACGGCATCCTGGGAGGCCCCGCCGTCTTCTGCAGCGAGAAGTACAAGATCTACTGCGACTGAGAAGCGGCTCCGACGTCCGCGCGGACTGCTGTGTACAGAGGGCGGGGTGGGGGGGCCGAACCCTCCCTGCCCTTAGTGTTAAAGAGCCCCACTCGCTTTGCTCCCCGGCCGGCCTGCGCTCCTCTAGGGACTGCTGATACTAACCGGCTGCTCGTTTGTGCTCGTGTAACCGCTTAGGGGAATGCAGATGTATGTACAGTGTGCTGTGGACTGTAGTAGACATATCTGGCATGTGGGTTTATGGGGCCCTGGTTATAATGGGAGGGGGGGTGTTATGGATATTAATGGAGTGTCTATTCTTTCCGCTGTCATGGTGCTGTACCTATGGTGTAAAAGGTGGCAGCTTCTGTATTTATCTGTTCTGGCCCCCTGGTTGGCTTCCCCGGTAACATAAACACATCTCGGGAGGGGGTGTAGGCAAGTGAAGACGATGTCAGACTGAAGGACATCCTCTGCTTGCGTGTATGTCGGTGCTCCTTTGGCGAAAATAGCCCCAAACCGCTTCCCCTTCCTCTCCGTCCTGACCCAGAACTCCTCTAAAGTCTGGCAGCCCATTTATTTTATTTTTTTAAATCAAGTAACTGATGTTTACAAGAAAATGACCTAAAATATGCAAGCTCCCTCTGCCTCGTGGCTAGGGGAAGCATCAAAATGGATCTATGTACCAATTCAAACTCGGAAGAGGGGAATCTTTTTGGTTTTCTAAGGAAATGGTTTGGGCAGGGGGGGGAAGGAGCACCTGTGAGCGCGGGCGTTTGTTTCAGGATCAGTTTAAAGCTGTGACGCTAGCACACCAACACAGTGACGTCAGTAGGATCGCATGGCTTTGCAGCTGAAAACGCTTCAATTCTTACTGTTGTTTTCCGTCATCGGGTGTGTTATCAGATGCACTGCAGGGCTCTACATTGCAAAAATCCCAGTTAATTGGTGCACGGTGAAACACGGAGGGGGGGGCCTGTGTCCTCTACGCGACCCGACGTGTCGCAGTGGGTCCGATCAGAGCCATATCGCACGCGCGAGAGAGAAGGAGAACGTTTGACAAATCGATCTTCGCATCCAAATTAAGTGCACTTCAACATAGGTGCCTCAGGTTACTTCTTCCGTTTTACTGTGAACGGAGGTACGTATATAGTTTTGCTCAAAAGCTATTTTTTTTTGAATAATCAGCAAATTCTGGATGAGCACAAATTATTTAAAGGGAAAGTCCCTCAAATCTGGATAAAGCGACACTGACCGCTCGGCAAAAGTGCCTGACCAGACAAACATTTGGTGTGTTTATCTGTTGACGATGCAAAGCCCTGTCCTCGTGTCTCAGCTCTCCCCCGCCATTTATCACCTCCCCGCTGTAACTGTGGGAGGTCGCTCGGTAGCTTTCCAATAATCATCGTAATAACCGCCTTCTCTCCTGTAGATTTGTCAGCAGCTTGCTCCCTCAGCATCACCACTCACCCTTTAACTAGAACGAGGAAAAAATGTTTCTTTCAGGTAACGTCCACACGTTACGCTGCGCGCGCGCGTGTGTATCTCAGTGTTGAAGTGAAGGGGTCCTCGTGTGTGTATATATGTGTGTGTGTAAGCAACGTTTTTACTCATTTCCACAACGAGGGCCTCTCATTTCTGTGTCGTCTGGTGTGCGAGGGCGACACGGCGCACTGTTTTAGTATTTACAATAGCTTTAAACCATTGCAAGCTAGTATTAAGCAAATAGTAAAAAAAAAATAACAATAAAGTGGGGCTTGTGTTTATTAAATCCATGTACTGCTAATGGATCATAAACATTTTCTCTTTATGATGTTAAAAGCAGGGTTGATGGAAGGTGATCCTGCAAGATATTTTGAAATTGTACCATTTTCTAACACTACAAAGATCTATATTAAACTCTTTATTCTTGATATAATCTTTCAGGTTGCGATCTTGCAGGATCCTGCTACAGTGTTCCTACACCTTTGATACAATGCAATGTGGATTGATTCCTGATTTAAAAAAAAAAAAAACGGGGAAACTGTTGGTGATCAACCCTGCTTGAGCGGGCATCAATAGGCCACAGCACAAAGCATGGACTCAAGGCTGTTGTACGACTTGATGAAAAAGAACAAAAACCGGCCTCCTTAGAGGTCGGTTACCTCTATGTTTTATAGTCTCTCGACATACAAGTACAATAAATTCAGTTTCTTTCCGTTTGCGTTGAAAAGGAGGGAGACCTACACACGTTAGATGGGAAAAACCAGATGTCGGTCTAATAAGGTGGAGGAATAAGTCCAGGATTTTCCAGCGGGACAGACTCCTGGTGATATTTAGAGGCAGGACAGTGACAGGTGGACATTGATTCAATTGATCTAACCTTCTCCCTTGTATAGGCTTTGTGGTTTTCACGAAGCTGTAGATAGATCTCAGGATGTGCTCGTGACTTAGAATCCTTAGCTAGACGAGCGTCGACCGTGCCCCGTCCAGATCGAGAAGCGATGTCTTCGACTAATCTGGTGTCCTTACAATATGCCACCTCTGCAGCGCCTCCTACCTCCGCCTGCAGGCTTCTCCCTCGTCACCTCTGAGTTTCCACTTTTAAATCGCTGTTTCTGTTCGTCAAAGCCTGCATGTGAAAAGCGTGTTCATTTTTCGTCAACCCGCAAGACGTGTGAGAAAGGCTCACCACTGTCCTCAGCGGAAAGGTTCGCGGCACTTGTGACGTCTGTTTGGGGCACCGACTCAATGTCGTCTCTCGCAGCTGCAAAAACCTGTTAGAGCTGTCTAGCCGAATTTGGACTTCAAGACTAAAACAAAAACGGCTAGCCTGAGTTCTACATCCGAACACTAAAATGCGGCACGTCGACTCTTTTAGTCGTGCGTCGCTGCTGGAGGCAAACTTCTCACAAGTCCAGCGAACCTTCTGAACCGGAGCTTATGATAAATGAACCTAACCATCCTATTAGAGGCCAGGGGACATGTGGTTGTTTCTCATTGTAAACAAGCTGTGTTTTGTTTGTTTTTTTTTCATTTATTTTTATTTTTATTTTAGTTTTTCTCAATGTGCACTTTGATTATATAGGATTATAACATATTATTGTTATTAACCTAATAGGAAAGCGTGGTAGTCCTATGGTTTGGGAGTTAACCAGTGTAGATTAAACACAGATTAAATATACTAATTAGTTGAGTAAATGCTCCACAAACCATAAAAACTACTATTATGAGTCTGTCCTCAAATTTGTATCCATCAAGCTACCGTTCTTAACTCGTTTTGTTACATTTTACATGATATAATGTGGTTTTTTTTTTATATATATATATATATATATATATGTGTTTGTTCTACTGCCATGGTCTATGTAAGAAAATCCAGGGTGATCAGATTCTGGGGTTTTTTCCATGTATTTATTATTCCTAGGAATAGTTCAAAAAGAAAATTTATACGCAATGAAACTTGACAACGCTCTGACTCAAATGGGTAAGCTGTGTTCGGGAGGCGAAATTTGAGTCGGCGGGAGGAGGTTTTGATTTCTTTTTCACTGCCGAACTTCTTACCGAGGGCGTTCCATCGGAACCGATCACTGGCCTCCAGAATTCTCTGCAAAGTTGCGACTATTAAATTCCAAATTGGAATTGTTCCGTTCTCTCTTCGTTTTATCGTGCCAAATGTTGGCACACCGTTTAGGTCGGCGAGAATCAGGAAGAAGACGAGGTGGCCGCGGCTCTCCATGCGAGCACCTGGGCCTTTTGGGGTTTATTTTCATGTTCTGTTCAGTTCCTTGTTTCTGACCAGTAGTGCCTTTCATTGTTTCAAGGGAGAATCTTAGATTAGGGTTTTACGTTTCTTTTTTCTATAGACGAGGGATTTGGGGTTTGAACTGACTGTGAGCAGCAATAAGAGCAAAGTGACTTCAGCCCCTTTTTCTCCGTGAGTGACGTAGTAGATTTAAAATTAGCTTAATAACTAAAGTTGTATTGAATTGTGCAGGTCAGTGATCAGATCAAGTAATTCAGGGGTATTAAGAAAAGGTTGTTTTTTTTTTATCCAACTTTGGGAACCAAAATAAATCCTTTGGCCTCCTGTTGTTGAACTAAATGTGCTGAGGGGCAAATCGATGTACAATTGGAAACATCTACGCATCTCTAGCTCTGTTTGGTGAAGGTGATGTGATCTTAATAGTATTGTTGGGGGGGGAGTGTGCAGCTAGCACATTTTTTTTCCTTTTTTGTCTGTTTTTAAGTTTTTTTTTTTTTTATTATCTTTATTAAGTCTTTTTTTTTTTTTTTACACATCATGTTTTAAATAAAATTTACATTTTCAGTAAACAGAAAACAAAAATTGGCATCAACAAGCTTGAATAGTGCCATTACAGCCAATGCTTGTTTGTTGAGGCGTTAAAAGTTACCAATATGGAAGAAAGCTGAACGATAAAAGTGCAATTCAGATGCTGTTTTACTTTTCTTTTTTTTAAAACTGAAAAGTTTTCTGTTTGCTGGAAGCTAAAGCATTGTGATAATAAAATTAGCAGTGCAAGCTATTGTCATATTGTCTTTCAGTATTGATCCTTAAGAATTTGATATCTTTATATAAAACAACTACTTCACCTGTATGTTGGTATTTATTTGAACTGTCATGCAGTACTGTATTCTTATCAATAATGGTCATTATGATTAGTGGCATATTGATTCCAGCTAAATGTCATATGCATGTTCCTCAGTCATGGGACCTTTACACAGAATTGAAAACAAACATGTAAAGTTTTGTCCGGGACGTTTTGAAAGAAATATGGTAGAAAACAAATTTTAAAAAAGCGAGTGGAGTCTAATGTATTACTGCTGAATTATTCCTGTAAAAGTGTTTGTTTTCTAGCGGAGAAGTGGGGTGGCTGTGTAAGGGGAGTCATACTGGTTGAAATCAATAAATGTGACTAAGTTCCAGTCGGTTTCGGTGTTGTTGTTATTTATAGCTCCTGCAGGAGCGGATGGAGGGTTGTGGGGGGGGGGTGTTCTGCAGCGCTGCTGTGTCGTCTGAGTGTTCCCAGCTGGAAGTCAGGGGAATGGGGGGGGGGGGGGGGGGGGGGGGGGTTACTTCCCAGCTGTCCAAATGGGCTCCAGGACATGATCACATTACACACAATGGGCAAAAGCACCTCCATCCCCCTCTCAACTCCTCTCCCCATCTTTTTTTTTTCTGCCATCTCACTTAAATCTATCTCCTCCCCCTCTGTCCTTCCTTCTTCTGCCTCTCTCCGTTTCCCTTCCTCCCCCCATCCTTGCTTCCGTCTGGAGATACGCCTACACTCCGGTCGAACAAAGTTTGACCTGCGGGTCCTCCGGGACGTCTTTTTGTTTTTCCAAGTTATGGACACCGACTTTCTGACTAATTAATACAGCGGTGATTTTCAGGGCCAAAGAGATGGTCTCGGGGCGTATGTTGAAAACAAAATTTTCTTCTCTTTTTTTTTCTCTGTTAAATGTTTCAGATCGTCAAACCAATTTTAATATTAGACGAATGAGTAAATGTGAAATACAGTATTTAAACAATTTCATTTGTTACGGGGTTAAAACATCCGTATGCTAGAAATTAATCCCCCCCACATGTTACATCGTACATTCACTTTTATTAAGCACATTTTAGTTAAAACCATTGACTATCAACTTTTTTATGTTGACCAAAAAGTTCACTTTTGATCTCATCCAACTAGAGCACCTTTCGTTTCGTGTCAGTAGTGTCCCCAACACACCATGTGGCAAAATGCTAAGGTTATTTTTAATGATTCCTTTCAATGATGATTTTGTTTTTTCCCCACACCTTCATAAAAGACGGGTATGTGGAGTTCTCATGTTAACAGAAGTTTCCACCTGAGTGGGAGAGCTCTGCAACTCCTCCAAAGTTTCCATGGACCTCTTGTCTGCTTCTTTGATTAAATCGCCATGTTTCAGTAACACTTTTACACTATGGTCTGCGTAGTGCTCACTGAGATGCTTCTCGTGGAGTGGACTCTGGTTGCTCTGGATTTTACTTGGAGATACCAGAGAAAAGGAGGCTGAAAACTAGAATATACCTATTTCTAAAGAAGATTGAAAATCAGTATTTTCTTCCAGTTTATAATTCTGCATCTCTTTGTGTTGGTCCATCACATAAAATACCAATAAAACACATTGATGGTTGTGCATTCATCTTCAATGAATTAGAATATTACTGAAAAGCTCATTTATTTCAGTAACTGAGTTCACTAAGGAAAACACATTATGCAGAATAACAGACTGATGATGTTTTAAAGCTTTTCTTTCTATTGATTGTTGTTGTTTTTTTTGCCCACCTCCAGCTAATAAAGCTTTTAAGGTTAGAATTATGCATCAGACTAATAAAAAAGCAACATGTTTAATGCAGTAATGGGAGGCTTAATGAAAAGCATGTTTACCTGCTTAAAGCTTCCAATTCATTGAATATGACAGTATAATGTAATAAAGAACGGTTGAAGCAAAGGACAATCTGAATTCTAATACTCACAGCTGCTAACCTGATCTGCGACTACTCCTGAAATCCGTAATATGAATGATCTGTCATGTCGGCCCTGGACACACCGCTATGATTAAGTGCACTTAAAACAGTTGCTACCACTTGCCATATGCTGCGCTGATTGAATTGAATGTCAGAGAATTACTGAGAGCCAGAGAGAGGAGGTCAATACGCTGACCTTTGTTGGTGTCCCTCTTTTCTCAAATCCACCCACAGCTGACGGTAGAAATGTGGGTCAGCATACCGTCAGGCCTGCCCTGTTAAGATACAGGTGCTCTGGTTCTATTTAGAATAAAAGGGAGCTGAGTCCGCCTATAACAGCTGCTTCCCATTTGAGAGCTGGTGCATTTTTTAAATCTACCACATGGGGTCCCTATGCTACAACTGTTTGCACATCAAGAGCTGCAGGTTACCATAATGGTGACCCCCCCCCCCCTTAAAAGCAGTGGGGGGTTTTTAAGCTCTCACAAAGAGTCTCTTTTTATGAAGCAGGCTGTGCTGCCATGTGATAAATCTATGTGGAGCCTGAAGGAGCAAGCAGCTGTGATCAGATGGTCAGCAGCACACGTGATTCACATGGACCGGTTTGAAACTGATGCCGAAAAAACATTCACTTCTCTGCTGTGGCAGAAATAATTCAATTTAAAAAAAGAAAAAAAAAGGTTGACAGATTTCTGAGCTGTGGAGTGTGATACCAGCTTTGTTCATTAATCTTAGGAGGTTTTAAAACTGACTCCATTGTCTCCAATCAGCAGCTTTGCTGCGCCAAAATGAGATGTTGATTCACACGGTGTGAGGTTTTAATTTGCACCTGGAAAAGGAGTGAACAGTTGCAGACTGGCACTTCTTTGTGGCGTGATCAGTGGTATGATTGGTGTATTTACACCCGGGTGGCTTCAGATAAGTGTAAGAAAAAGCTGATCTGGCACACGTGTGTTGACTTTCACACCCATTGTTCTGCTCGGGTACTCCTGTCTTCTTTCTCTGAAGATCCTGATTGTCCTTTGTCCCTCACCTTTCCCCCTCTTTTTGTCAGCGTCGTTCTCCTCTCTTTATTTCTCCCTTCATGAACGTTCTCTCAGCTCTGTGGTTGTGACCGGAGGAGCCCCAGAGGAGTGGAGCAGAGGATGTGTCCCATGCTCCAGTCATACTGACAGGCCGCTCAATGTGTTTGGAGGAACTGAGGCCCACCCAAGTTCATCCATCCACAGAACCCTCTCAGAATATCTCCAAACATGTTCAAATATATCCAAATTCAACTCAAATAATTGAGCAAAAAGACTTTTGTTTTTAGACTTTTGTCATTGTTTCTCATTGCAGCGATGGACTAATAGGAGAGGCGCAAAGATCAGGGAAAGCACCCACACAGGGGAACATCATTATTTAGAGACATTGCTGCTGTCTGTGTCAATCCAGACTGGTGGCAAGCGTGCAGCCGCAACAAAGGGCTTAATGGTGCATGTCAGAATAGACAAACATTTCAAATAAATGGAGGAGGAGTGAGGATTGTTAGTGGCCACACACCTCTATGGATTGGCTGTACAAAATGTCAGTAAGGAAGGATTTAATGTGTTTGATGTTGCAATGAAAGGATTATTTACTGGGCTTGCAGAGGAGGCTCCTGTGACTAATATTGAATTATTAATAATGCATCAGCAGATGAGTCCGCTGTTTTTGTTATTGCAGCTGTTTAGGGTGGAACTGTAATTGTGTTATTTACAGTTGGGCTGGTTGGACGTCTTTAGCTCAGAGGGTTGGGACCTCCTTTAAGATTTTAACAATGAATCTCACAGCTATAAAATATGTCAGCAGTTCAGAAAATACATAGTATTGCATCAAAAAGTTGGACCAGGTCACAAATTATTTGGTTTGTTCATACTATTGTTTTCTGTTTTAGGGTGTAGTTTTAAGTTTTTAGGGTGTATTAAAGATGTGATTTAGACATGGCAGGTTCTGATGCCTTTGTCACAAGATGTATGCAACATATGCAAAAATAATATGTGACAAATAGAATCCAAAACAACCAAATCACTTCAGAGAGATACAACCACCACCCAAGTAAATGTATTTTTGTGACATCCTTTAATGCACAAACCTTGGAAGCTCTTTTCTACTTTAAAACCATCTGACCTCAACCTTTCCTTTACATAGAATCTATAAGAGGCAACAAAAATAGCATTACTCAAGCAAAAAAGTGATGCTATTTCTTATTGCTAAAGCAAAAATGCTAATTCCAGCATTTTTCCTCCCTTTCACAGTAGTCACTGAATACCGTGAAAAGTAGTAATCAGTTGGAAGATCAGGAGAAAGCTTGCGCAGTGACATGGAAACCCTGTCCCAGTTTGTGCTCCAGGATTGTTTCCACACTACTTGGCAGATGTGGAGATCTCCAAATGGAGTCCTCTACTGAAACAGGCCTCTTCATCCTTTTCATGACTTCACGTGACAGCCAGTGTCATGCCTCTGTGCCGTTAGGCATGTCATGGCTGAAGATGTAGCTGTGCTTAAAAATAGAAAGCATTAAATGTTGAATTAAAGTAAGTAAAAGGAACAGTTTAGATACAGCTTTAGAGCATTCAAACTACTGAGATCCTTTTACTCTTTTACAATTTTTGTTAATGTTTTTTGTTGTCTATTTTGAAAGATTTGTGCTAATTCAGTCTTTGAGATATCAGACATAGTGGCTATGATGTCACTAATTTAGAACCAGTATAATTTAATGTTATCTAACATGCTAATGGAAGGTGATAATAACCAGCATCGGGAGAAAATATGGCTCATGTCATATTAGATAATATAAAAATTATTTTAGCTTTTATGCCACCATTAGACTATTAGCTAATGTGAACATCTAGCCTCAAATGTATAGTTACCATAGTAGAACAAATTGGTACCCGATGTACTAAATGTGAAAAAATGTTTAATGGAAAAGCATAAGCTAATAGGTTATATTAGCTAGGGTTATCATACTAGCTAACTAGGCTATCTTTTGTTAACATCCTATCATCAGCATGCCCAGTGATACTTATTTCAGTTTTTCAATGAGACACACATTGTTTCTGTTCTCTTGTGTTTACTAAGTATATTTGTCTTTTGAAATTATTTGTGAAATTGGAACGCTGATGTATAGATATTTATATTGTTATGTTACTTAACATGCTAATGGTAGCTAACGCAAGCTTACCAGCTATCAAATTAGCTTATTTGAGTGTGTACGCTCCCATTAGCATGGAAGCTATTAAAATTAGTTCTTCCTAGCTAACAACTAAACTGCCTTTGTAGAAGTATGAACAAAGCTTATGGAGTAGTAAAAGATGGAAATACTAAAGAATAATATTAAATAGAACAAAAACACAGATTATTAAACCATAATTGTGTAAAAAACTCAGATATGAAACCATTTCTTACAAGGAACTATCCCGCTATCTCAAGAAATTTAACTCTGTTATCCTCAGACAAAAAGAAAATTACCATATTATCATATTAACCACAATCAATTTCCATTAAAAATAAATAAATAGGTGAATAAAATGTTACAATTCATTTAAGCTTGCCCTTCCCTCTTAATACGTGCATAAAATAGTTACATATATATTTGCTGTAAGTGGGTTCGGGGTCAATACCCCCCTAAGCCCCCCTTGGTTTCGCCACTGTGGCATATCCACCATTAGTGCAGTCAACTCGGTTCTTCCTAATTTTATAGGTTTTGAAATACAGCGATTTGTTAGAAGATAAAGCCTAACCTTATAGTAGTTTTTTTTTTAATCCAAAGCCTCTATTCTACAAAAATGAATGGGATTGTCGTGCTCGCGCTTCGCACACACGGTCGGGGACGCGCAATTCATTTTTCCAGCGGCAACGAGAGGAGAGCTCAGCCTCCGGAGAGGGAGGAGAAAGGGCTGCATGGAGGAATACACGGCTCTTATTATGCACAAGAACTGACCCGGATTCCATTTTTTTTGTGTGTTCAGCAGGACGCAATGAAGAGCCGTCGGTGTGTCTGTTAGTTTTGTGTCGGCGAACCGGAGTAGAGGAGCGCTCCTCAGAGTTTTGTTAGTCCGCGGTACGCTGGAGCCACCGCTGCTGCTTCCAGTTTCTCCGAGAAAGAAAGACGCGGCTTCAGCACGGGAGAAGGACCTGAGAGAAACTTTGTTGGAAACACACAAAAAAAAATGCAAGGGGTTTCAGCGACGGGTGAGTGACCTGCCCTCCCAGCGCTCTGTCTGCTGTTATTAAAAACACTTTCCACTTTATTTTCATGGAGTTGTCTCCAAATGGTCGTGGCAGGAATTGCGCACAGGATTTGAATCTCCAAAATGCTTTTGCCAGCTGTCAGCGGCGCAGCTGCAGGCCCGCATCTCGCTAGAGAATATATATATATATATATATATATATATATATATATATATATATATATCTGAAAAAAAGAGTTGTTTTTCTCGCCAGGTTGTCTTATAAACACTTAACTGACGGGAGCATTAATATTGGAGCGTCTTGGAAGCTCGGGCTGACAGACAGGCAGGACAAGAATAGGAGCAAAGCGGTGCCAAACCCTGAGAGAAAAGGCCCTGACCTCAGTGTCTCCAGTCTGACTGAGCCCCCTCTCTGCGAGACGCACAAACACTCTTAACATTATATGTGCAGTTAGTCAGTTGGTAAGCCGTGACCGGAAATCAAACTGTAAACAGAGTTTCTGATAACACGGGGGCTCCTGCTCTGTCCTCCCTATTGTGTGTGCGTGTGTGGCTGTAACAGTGTCCCTGTGAGGAATGTGATTTAAGTGGAGGAGTTGGAGTGTCTGCGAGGGTGAGTGTCTGTGAGGCACCGATTGAAAGACTGGAGGTCTGTGAAAGTGTCGGAGTGTGTGTCCCTTTTGCAGGGCTGTACGAGCAGATAAGTTGGAGATGAGTGCGCTGTGGTTTCCCCTTTGCAGTGAGTGCAGGCATATTTTTAGATGCCAGACGATTTCACAAGAACCTGACTTGCATCTCTGACCCCACAAATAACTAAATAATCAACTTGCTACCCCCCCCCCTGCTATCTAGTGGTGTATTTTGGTACCTTGTGTGGTATCTCTGTGGTTATTTAGTTATTTATTTATTTTGGTACTCCGGAAAAATGCAACAGCCTGCACAATGCTACAGTAAGTAGCACTGCTGTCTTGCAGCAAGAAGATCCTGTTCAAATCCCAGCCTAGGATCTTTCTGCATGGAGTTTGCATGTTCTCCGACGTGCAGGCGTGGGTTCTCTCGGGGTACTCCGGCTTCCTCCCACGATCTAGAACCATGGCTGTTAGGTTAATTAGTCTCACTAAATAGCCTGTGTGTGTGTGTGTGTCTTGTCCTGTGGTGGTCTGGCGACCTGTCCAGGGTGCCCCAATGACCCTCCATGGATAAACTGGTATAGATGATGGATGGATAAAAATATAGATGGGTAATGCAGTTTGGAATTCCACTGCTGAATTTCAGAAAGTAAGAAATGTATACAGGAAAAAAATCTAAGTAAGTTTTTCATTTTTTTCTCCTCAATGAATGGCACAAACATTAAGTTGGACACTGATCCCAAGAGAGTGCCAACATACCACAAATACCATAACACAGTACTTTACAAGGCAAACGTGTCCCATATGTTTCCAATAATCCATAAAGGAGCCATAAATTAAATTCATAGCAATCCAATCCAATCATACTGATAGATGAGCAAGCTCCTTTTACAGATTGTGACAGGTTCTGATGGATTCGGCATGCATTTGCGTTGCAATGTCGAGTAAAGCAAATTCAACAATGACAGAACTTCTATTTCTTCAGAACGTTTGCTGGTGTGAATCTGTTTATATTCCTATTTAAATGTTTGTATGTTATTAGCTCCTGTGCTTATTCTTTCCTTGTAAAATAAGTAAAAGGTATACTCTGCCTGAGTGACTTTAAATATTCCATGATTTGCCAGTGTTGTGATGATGTAGCCTGTGTGCACCACTTCTTTTGCTCTGGCTGCTGAGCTATAGGATTATTTTCTGCCTTCTTTGTTCTGGTGGTGACTGGAATGATGGCAGAGGCTGTACTGCAACTGCTAGGATCGGATTGATTTTTTTTTCTTTTCAGCAGAACTAGCTTGTGATCCAGCGGTTCTGCAGAAAACATCATTGGAGACCTTAAAACCACCTTAATGCAACACATCGACCAGACCAGACCAGATGGTTTTTATTTTGACTTGTTCTGATCTTTGATAATTTCTGGCCATTCCAGTCTGCACTGGTCCTCTTCCCAAACTGCTTCCATGTGTTCTGTTGTGCTCAAGGTCAGTTTGTCCCTTGAACTTTTTTTTTTTTTTACTGAAGCCTTGCCATTTAATCCCATCCTTCATCTGCTTTGCATCCATAAACAAACCATTTTGTACCCATGTGCTTAAAAAATTATCCAAAAATGCCCTTGTAGCGGGTACAAATTGATGAATAGGACCTGCAAAAGTTGGTTTCAGAATGACCTAAACTGTAAAGGTGTGAAATGACCAACACCTATTTTATTGTCACCTCGACGTTTTCACACAAAGCTCAAATGATGAGTTGCGGCTTTACAAAACGCAAGTAAACATGTTTGAAGGAGGGATCAGATTAAAAGCAGGCAATTTAAAAGGGGGTTAAAAAACAAAAGAAAAATACAAATTGAGATATTTAAATGAGCTCAGATCACTTGCCTTATGTGATGTCACCAGAGATATGTACGCGGAAGCCTTTTGTTTGTCAGTGAAAATCTGGATCACCTAATGATTTCCAACAAAAAATTAAAACAATTAGCAAAACTGAGCATGACATGTTCTAAGGATGAAAACTAGATCTAAATGGAATTTGCCTGAATTTACAGGAAAGCCTAGCTAGTAGCTTTAATGCTTCTGTCAGCTAACCTGTGAAACCAAAACTTGTAGGAAATAAAGCAAAAAAACCCAAAAATGAGATTGTTTTTTTTCCCCTTTTTTTTTTTGCTTTACTGGCACTTGAAAAATTGCCTAAGAAAAAGAAGCGGTAGGAGGGTACAGCCGGGGTAGAGCGATAGAGATGAAGTGCTGATGGGACGATATCAGGCAGCGGCCGAGGTAAACTATGCAGAGAGAAAGAGAGTCTGTTTGTTGTGAGGCTCAGGGGAGGAATCGATCTGCCGTCCTCCTGGCTGACTTTCTTTTTCCTGCAGTTCAGCGCTGTATCGTTTCTCTCCCACACACGCACTCATATGCACTCTCAACGCCTGGCTTTTCTTTTCTTTTTTTCCTCTTTCTTTGCCGTTCCCTCGTCCTCTCCCACACTGTCCCAGATCAATCTCTACCCCCTCGTCTTTAGGCCCTCCCTCATCCCCCAGCCCACAGCTGCAATCAGATACATTACTTCTTTTTCCCTAAACTGTACTTCCACGTGGGAACCCTGGCCCAGTCAGGGCACTCTCTGATGCTTATTTTTGTATTTACGATAGCGGGGTCGTAGAGGTTGCAGGCTGCTTGCATTGAATCATCGGAGAATCTATTAAAACCGACCACATCACAAATAAACTGTGGTGGGATGGATAGCATGCCTCTCAGTCTGAGGTCCACCGCAGTCCTCTGACTTGTTTCCATAAACTTTATAGACAGACTTCACTCTCATTCCTGCTCTCAGAGGTGGGTCAGTGTCTCCCTGATAAATGCAGGGTGATGGTGGTCTGCGAGTAGCAGCGGGGGATGTCCTGCCTATCATTAATGTAATCCTCGAGTGCCCGGCTGGGTTTTGCGGATCTCCTTTTTGCAACAGGAGTCTGAGGGCAGGATAGGGAAGGAAAATTTCCTGCACGGCAAAAATCTGCCCACAACTATTTGCAATTTAGACCGTTGTTTAGCTTAGCTGTTACATGTTGTCTGTGCAATGTAGCGCATTATGCCTGGGTGTGAAATATACAGTAACCCAGCAGAGCACAGGGGAGGGTTTCAGTCCTGTGCTATATCTTTTCTTGTTTATAGTAAAGTCTGTGTGTCAGTAATGATAAATGAAACAGATTAGAGCAGCTCATGGAGGGAGTACCCAGCAATCACTTCTAGGTTAAAGGGGTCACCAAGTATTCAAGAGCAAATCCGTAACCGTAACGTTAACCCGCACCACAATGTCGCATGTTTCAGTCCTGGACTTTAAACAGGGTTCACATACCCGGTGGTATCTTAAAGATCGGGTTAAAGTGAAGTTAACAACACAAGTCATGCTTGCTGCCACTGGAAAAGTGCTGTTCAGCTCCATAACTAAACCCAGGGTTTCTGACCCTGAATGTGTTCCTGTGAACTGGTGAAGTCGGCATCAGAGGACCAATCGTTTGGTTCATCACGGAGCATCAGTTCATCTTCAACATCATTTGACAAGGAATACACCGGATTTTGTTAAAAAAGCAATCCATGTCTATTATATAGATTCATTACACACAGCATAGCACATTTCAAGCATCAATGTGTTTTAATTAACAAAAAAAAAACATAATTAAGTTTCTCAGCAAATGAAAAAATTTCATGAGACCAATAAAAAAAGACTTTAATACAGATGTTGGCCTACTGAAAAGCATATGTAGTCGACATTTGATCTAGGCTCCTTCTGCATGACGTACTGCATCCCTTATCGGCCTGCAGCTCTGCGGAGGTGTTACGGCAGCCCAGGTGGCTTTAGCGGCTTGAAGCACGTCTGCGTTGTTGGGTCTGGTGACTTTCATCTTCTGGGTGAGTTTCCTGGCCAGTCAAGGACAGTGATAAGATGGTGATTAAGGCAGGTTCGGGTTTGTTTGACAGTGTGGGGACATGCCAAGTCCAGCTAAAAAATGAAGCCAGTGTCTCTATAAACCCTGTCAGCCGAGGGATTTGTTGTAAAATGTCCTGGTAGACAGCCGCTCTGACTTTGTACTTGATAAAACACAATGAACCAACACCAACTGGTGCCATGGCTCCCCCCAAATCAGCACTGACTGTGAGAAGATCACACTGAAACTCAAGCAGCTCGCATTTTGTGCCTCGTCATTCTTCTTCCGGACCCTGGGTTTGGAAGAAGTGCTGTTTCTTTTTTTAATTATTCTTTGAAATTCAACCCTATCTAGATTTGTTTCAAGTTTTATCTTAGGTCTGATAATGTGGTTCTGTTCTGGCACGGATATTCAGGAGGTAAATATAAACATGCATTGCATCTATAATTGATTGAAGCCAATCTACCTCTGAATCAGCAGCAGAGGTTATTATGGGAGTAGATTAGCATGCATAGAGTAAGCGGACATGTTTAACGCGTCTCCTGGGAGTGATAGCAGTGTCAGTAAGCTGTTTGTTTTTTTTAACAGCGGGATCTTGCAGAGTAGCAGTAACAGCAAATTGAGAAGGACATTCAGTATGAACTGTCTGAAAATAGCTAAAGAGTAGATTTTGTGCTTCTTGGCCCAGTCCTACAAGCAAATGTGGACAACTGCTCTGGCCTTTGAAGACTGGAAGCAAATAGGCCACATCTGAGGCAAATCTACAGTTTGATAAGCAGCCTCTGATCCCCACGCATGGTCGCATGAAAGACGAGATTTGGTAGGCTTGTGCGCACATTCCACGGGCAGATATGTAGCGCGCTAAACGTTTTCCGCTGATTGGCGAGAGAGCGAGGTAAAGGTCTGCATCGGCTGCTAATTTGCTGTAGCTAGAGTTGCAGTAATGCTGCACGCTGAGACTATAGACTGGAGAGCCAGGACTGTATATACAAAGTCAGAGCTCAGTGACCATATCTGGCAACGATAGCCGGAGATGCCTCACAGATGTACAGAGCTGGAAAAACAGCTTTTATAAGAACTTGTTCCTTTAGTGAGAGTGAACCACAGTTGGAGCTGAACTGTTTCTGCAGAGTTTCGACTCCTTGGACATGCAAGCGGACATTCGAGGCGTCTTAAAAATATTGATTGTGGCGAGTTTGAGAGAGCCACAACCCGAACCCCTATTTACATGAGTTCAGTACCTTTTCCGTCTGTGTAACTACGTGTAACTTTATCGGTTTAATAAAGTTGGGTTCAGGTTTTGTTGAAACCTATTCGGTAAGAAATGGTAATATGATCAATTCTTGGTATAAAAGTATAGCTGACTACTGTTTTTTGTTTTTCTTCTGATTTACAGTCTTGCGCAAGTGTTTTTGCTCCTTGAGCTTTTTCACATGTTGCCGGGTTACAACCACAAACTTCACTGCATTTCACTGGGATTTTAATCTAACCAACACAAAGTAGCACACAATTGAAAGTGAAATCAGGATTGAGTCAGTACTTTCTATCTTTTACTGCAGTAATAGCTGCAAGTCAGAAAGTGAAATTTTATGTAAACTAGTCCAATAGATTGGATGGAGAACGTCTGTAAACAAATTTTCAAGTCATGTTACAAATCTTCAGTTTGATTCAGTTCTGGACTTTGACTAGGCCATTATAGCTCAACAATGATCTTGAATTATGGTTCTGGCTACATGTTTATGGTTTATGAAGATGAACATCTGCCCCGGTCTCAAGACGTTTGCAGCCTCCACCAGGTTTTCTTCCACGATTGCCCTGTATGTATTTACCGTCAGCTCCGACCAGATTCCCTGTCAATGCCGGAAAAAAAAAAACACCCTCACAACCAAATGTTTCCACCACCACGTTTCACGGTGGAGACGGCGTTCAGGCCAGGGTGATTGGCGATTTTCTTCCTCACATCGAGTTTTCCATGTTGGCCAATAAGTAAAATTTTGGTCTCATCTGTCCAGGGCTCTGTCTGTCAGATCTGTTTTTTTTTCTCCCCCCTACATGGCTTGTGGCTTACCGGCTGAAGTGACTTCTTATGGGTTGTTTTTTTTTTTAACAGTGACTTCCTTCTCTTATGTAAAGGCCATATTTGTGGAACGCGCAGCTAATAGTAGTCCTGTCAACACATTCTTGTAACTGAGCTGTGTATCTCTGCAGCTCCTCCAGATTTACTATGGGCTGTTTCTCAGACGAACTCTCTCCTTGTCTGGTCTGCTGGTAGAGATGGACGGTCAAATCTTGGCAGGTTGGCAGTTTGACTGGTTCCATTGTCAGATACTGGATTTAACAGAGCTCCATGAGAGGTTAAAAGCTTTGGGTATTGTTTAATAACCTAGAAACGGCTCTGCATTGGCATCTTTGACCTGTTTGGTGTTTCTTTGTTCACAACTGTTCCCTAACGAACCTCTTAGACCCTCACAGAACAGCTATATCTACAATGTGATTAAAGAACACACTGGTGGACTCTGGTTGCTAATTAGATCGAATTGGAGGTGTCAGAGTAAAGGAGACAGAATACAAATGTATGTCACAGTTTTGAGTTTTTTCCTTTTTAAATTGGCAAACCTGGTCTCTTTTTTCCCATCCATTCACAGTTATGGACTATTTTGTCCCAGTTTGTTATGCAAAATTGCAAGGATTAAACTCTAAGGTTTATCTTTTTACTGGGGCGAAGTGTGGAAAGGTTTTAAACGTGTGAATGTTTGTTTTTTCTGGAATGCATTGAAGTCAAAAAGTTTATTATTTTTGTTGTGTGTTTAATTCTCTATTCTTAAGGTTGAATGAAACAAACAAAACAAGGTGATAAAAACTGGAAAATGTGCATCAGACGTCTCGCTTGTGCAAAAGCCATCTATCATCCTTTGAAGTTTCTGAGGTTTAAAAAATGAATGAAACTTTGAAAAGATTTGCCTTCTCATTTCATTTTTTTTTTATTTGCTGTTTGTGAAACAAAATCTGTCAACAGTTTTTTTTTTTCAATCAGCTCATGTGAGCATATGTGCTTCACGCCTTTCAGCCCAGAAACCACAAAGCCTCCGCCCTTCGTACATAATTGCAGCCACCGTACAACAGCAAACATGTCTTTCCTTTGTTTGCCGTCCTCAAATACATGTGCTGAAATCTGTGGGGAGCTGAGGGCAATCTTCTTATTAAAAGTAGTGATACTCCTTTCAGTGTCTACTGACATAAAACTGCTCGGTGACTAATCCCAACCAGCCGAAGAGATGGGCGTTATCAGAACACATCCTCTGTATCCATCCCTCCACCCGTCTCATCTCGTTACATCTGTGTGAGACAGCATGACTCAGTTCCAGCTACATCGAGGAGCTTCAGGCGTTTTCCCGGGTCGGCCCGGGTGTCACTCTGATTTCCCTGATGGTGGTCATGCGTGCGCCCTGCTGTTGCTGAGGGTTTTTTTCTAAACACGGCGCTCTTAGTTTGTTTCTGTGAGTGAAAAAGCAGCCCCTAGAGGCGGTGGAGTATTTTTCTGACAGGTCTTCTCTATCATGTATTTTGCATAAAGGAGTCCTCACCTGGTCACATGTGTACCCTGCAACCTTGCTGTGCCGTATACCAGTTCAGATATATGTTTTCTGGAACAGAGATTTTTCCCCCTTTGTCTCTTCAAACTGTAACAGCTTAACTCTCCTTCTGCGTCTAATAAAAGCAGCAGGTTAGCTATATTTTGCTGGCGCAACACGAGTCTACGATGCAGAATGAAGCGCAGCAGGTTAACTTTAAACACTAACTGGGTGCATTGACTGTGGACTGAATGGAATTAGGAACTGGTTTGTTTTGATGTGTTTCTCTTTCCTACTATAACCATGACAAACACATTATTGGCACTCCTGTTTAACTGGTTTGTTGCATCAGTTTCAGGTATGGCTCAGGCATTATGTCCATGAGCAAGCACGCACAGTGAGAGTGATACTAAGCCAAATGTGAGCAGGGTGACATGTCATGGATAAAAGGGAGATTTTCTTTTTCTGGGCCACTCCTAAATATTTTATTATCGACTTGCAGAAACAAAAAATATGCTGGTAAAAATAAAAGATTACTTTAAACCTAAATCTACAAGCAGTATGAGTCATGTTGGGCTTAAATGAAAACGTGTCATTCCTCCAACCCCTTTTTCATAATTGTGAACAAGAAGGTGAAGTTCTATTATTGCAGCGGGTATTTGTCGTCATTCAAGTCACTTGTATCATTTCCACCCTACATAAAATGCAGCCTATCAGTTAGCATTGGTGGCCAAAGCACAACGTAGCTTTAGCGAAGCATCTTTGTTACCTTAATTACAGTGCCTTGCAAATGTATTCACCCCTCTTCGCCTTTTTCAGGTTTTGTTTCCTCACAAAAATTCTAATGGATTGTTTGAGGGTTTGCACCATTACATTTACAGAACATGCCTACAACTTTGAAATTGTATTATTTTTATTGTGAGGCAAACAGGAAGTTCGGTGTGCATAACTGTTCACCACCCCTAAAGTCAGTAGCCAACTCTGTAGAGCAGAATAGTTGCTGCAATTAAAGCTGCAAGTGGCTGTGGATAAATCTCTATGAGCTCCCCACATCTTGCCAACATAACAAATGTGAAAGATTTTGTTATTTTTTTCCTAACCCTGCCCTGACTTGTACTTCTCTTCTTTCATCCCTGACTTGTTAGGAGAGCTCCTTCGTCTTCATGGTGCGATGCCTCCTGCTTAGTGATGCTGCTGCCCCTGGGGCCTTTCAGGAAAAGTGTGTTTATGCTGACGGGGATCGCATGACACTTAGATTGTGCATAGGTGGGCTTAATTTCACTAAATATGTGACTTTTAAATCTAATTTGTTGTACCAGAACGATTTACAGGTGTCATAGCATTTTAATTTTTTATATAATTTTCTTTCTTTCTTTCTTTCTTTCTGTTTTATATATATATATATATATCCATCCATCCATTTTCTAACAGAAAATGGGGTTGCGAGGGGTGCTGGTGCCTATCTCCAGCTGTCAATGGGCGAGAGGTGGGGTACACCTGGACAGGTCGCCGGTCTATCTTTATATATATATATATATATATATATATATATATATATATATATATATATACATAATATTTTCCTCATATATTAATTTCTTCTATCACTTTACCGTCTTAGATTATTTTATGCAGCTCCATCACATAGTTAGGTTAAAATCATATTTAAATTACAAGTTGGAATCTATCAATGTATCTAGAAGAATCTCTGACATCCGATAGGATCAAAGCTTCAATTGTACAGAGTTAATTAACTATGTTGTTTGTTACTAAAGCTACTACAGCATAGGATACACACAACTAAACAAATCCTAGTCTGCCAGTAATGATGTTTTGGGTGAGGTTTTGTTGAATCTTTTTTTCAACTTTCGGGGCTGTTTTTCCAGTTGTATGTCATGTCAGAAGCTCAAGTTGTTTGAGGGTTTTTTACCGATTAATAAGATCCTGCTGGAGTCGGACAGCGACGACAGCAGAAGTGAGTTAACTGTAGTTTATTATTGGTATGTTTCTGTTCAGAGTAGCACTTCTCCCTGAACGTTGTGTTTATACTGGAGGTCTCTTGGCTCACACACACTCAGACACAGAAGGCGGAAGTGACCTAGTTTTCCTAAATGGTACCAACTGTGGAGGCCTTCTAGAAAAGAACAGAATTACTTGGTGTCACCCAGTAAAGGGGCTAACATGTGAGATGTTGCACACCAGCCTCGAGTCCAAATTAAATCTCACGCTGGTCATCGGTGTAAATGCATGCGAGCCAGATGTTTGTCTGCAGAGGTTTTCGAGCTTCTGGGAGAGGGAGTACGGTCGCTCTTAAAGTGGTGGAAAATCATTTTAAGTCAGCAGATCTGCTCTCAGGTTTCATCGCAGTTCAGTAGTCAGGCAGAGAATAAGAAGTGTTTCGGTTACAGGAATGTTTCTGCCCAGCGTTTTCTGCTGCTCTGCCTGTATCTTTGTCTCTCTTCTCCGTTCTGCTGTCTGTCTGGATCCGACCTTCCCTGATGAGGGGGATTTTCCTGGGAAAGTTATATGGAAAGAGGGGGAAAAAAATGGAGCCCTAATAGTAAAAGCATGTTCCATTATATTTTCTCTCCTTCTGTGTGTCCGTGTGTGTGCATTTTATGAGTCGAGCTCCTTCCTAGCACACAGAAAGCATTGTGTTTTTATCCCCCCTCATCATCAAGAAGAGCAGGCCCTCTGGAATCAGAGCTTCCTGTACACACTGGGGTGAGGCCCTGGGATCTAGAGCAGAGGGAGCGAGGCAGGGAGGGCTGGGGAAACGGAGCCAGGTGAAGGTCACTGTTAGGTTTGGGGGGTTAGCATCGGTGTGTGATCACAGAACGACATATGATCATGAAAGCAACTCCTCCTATAAAGGAAAAAAAACAACAACATAGATATGCATAATTTATTGTTGAAAATATTAACAATACTATTTAACAAATCTTTCGGTTATTGCAAATAAAACCAGATTGAGCATAAATTCATCAAAGGATCCACCCATTTTCTAACTATGCAACGACTGAGGTGGCTCTTTGAGGTCTTTTCTGGATGGCGTGCTACAATGGACTGCTTTAAATACTTTCATGTCCATAAATAGCTCTGTCTCTGAAGGTAGTTTCCTTGTCAAGCCTCATGCCGTCAAGATTTCTCTTTGTTTTTCTATTTGCATCCTCAGTTGAAAATAGATTTTTATCTTGTGAGAATTTTTTTTTATATCTAACTAGAATACACAAGATGTGAAACTGATAAATCTGGCAATAACATGATGTTGTCGATTGCTGGCTAAAGGGCTGATATCCAGAGAAAATATCTACCAAGAGGGACAAATGAAGAAATCTAGAACCTGATAAAGAGGCCCTGTTCAGTCAGCCAGAGATCAATGATTGATTTGGTTGGGAGGTAAAAAGAAAAAATGAGTATTTATTTTTCCTATTCATTAAATGCATTAAAGTAGGACCTCTCGCCTTTTTCAGTCTATTATTACCACACCCAACAGCTTTCACTCTGTGATACACTTTTTTTGTAGGCTATTAAAATCAAATAAAGCTTAAGGACTTGCAGTTCAATTCAGATATTTACACAAATTCTGTAAAAGAACTCACAGTTATATTTTTTCACTATCGAAGTCAGTTAGTTACCAAATCTTTTTTTCTATTTAGTAAATGCTAGAATAAGGCTGCACAGTGCCACAGTGAGTAGCTCTGTTGCCATGCAGCAAGAAGGTCCTGGGTTCAAGTCCTACCCTTGCCATGGGTCTTTCTGCATGGAGTTTGCATGTTTGCATGTTCTCCCTGTGCATGCATGGGTTCTCTCCGGGTACTCCAGCTTCCTCCCACAGTCCAAAAACATGACTGTTAGGTTAGTTGGCCTCTCTAAATTGTCCGTAAGTGTGAGTGTGAATGGTTGTCTGTCTTTGTGTTGCCCTGCGACAGACTGGTGACCTGTCCAGGGTGTACCTCGCCTCATTGACAGCTGGAGATAGGCACCAGCACCCCTCACAACCCCAACAAGGGATAGACGTGTTAGAAAATGGATGGATGGATAGAATAAGGCCCATAACCCTGTACAAGCAAGTATGCTGGATGGATTGCACACGGCAAAGAGCTTTTGGGAAATACCTGAAGCCTTCAGGGAGTTTTATTCTTTGCCATCAAGTTCTATATAACAATATCCAAAAATCTTGATAACAGCGAGCATCATTTCAACCTTCTGATTGACAGTGAGACTGATGCTTCATTTCACACCACGGTGATTCAAGTTCAAGGCTGATTCAAGTTGATTCAAGTTGACACAGTTGAACTTGTGGTACAAAAATCATCTCTCTGTTTCTTGCTTGGTGCTCCCCCTCATCTCCCTCATCTCCTACCCCCAGCCAACTCCTAATCATCGCGCTGTCTGCTGTTCACACTCACTCACCTGATGCAGCCATGAACCGTTCTGTAAACGCCTTCCCAGTCTGGCTGATTGGCGCCAACAAAAGCAGCCTGTGTTCAGTTCCCCACGCTCTCCCCCTGTGGACGCCCCTCCTTCTGCTCTATCCCTCTGTTCTGATTAACCATTGTCTTTCTCTGTTCTCTTCCTTCCTTTAAGACTCCGTTTTTATCTTAAAGAAACCAAACAGCCATAAGAGTCGCGTTCTCTGGGTTATGTATGTTGTTGCAACATTTTGCACATCTTTAGTAAATGTTCTAGTGAACTGGGACATTTTCCACATTTTTAAAGGCTGACATGCTGCACAGGTGAGATTCATGCACACAAACAGGAACAAACGGCCTGGAGGCCCGCCTGTCAGCAGGAAGCTCTAAACTTTTCCATCCTGTTCCTCCTCCCAGCCACCTGCTTTAATCTAGCCAACGAGTAGGTCTGTTTGTTTTCTTTTTGATTTAAACAGGACTCTTTTTTTTTATTTGGTAAAATGGTGTCAAAGTGTTGCTGTAAACTTTGATTAGTATCCTTTTATCACTCGGGGAAATGCATAAAACAGTAAATAAGCCTCACAAACCTTTGGCTTGTAGTTTCCACCTTTTGCTTTTAAGGCCCGAGATTTGAGTGTATTTTTTTACGGCCTACTCATTAAAATAAAATTGATAAATAGTTGCTGCACTCTGACTGTACCGCTGTTATTTTGCCAGTAGATGGCAGTATAATCCTAGATGCACGATGGAGCGCTCAACCTTATTCTATTAACACTTTATTTCCATAAAGGTTAAGACACATGAAATCCCAAATCCACTGCTATATTATTGATGTTGCGCCATACTTTTTTCCCCTATTTTTTAAGAAATATTGGTATTTTGGAGGTTTCTTGAATATTTTCTGTATAAGAAAGACCTTAAAGACGCAGCCAGGAGCAGCAGGAAGTGTCAGGCTTGCTGGAAAAGAGTAAAACAGAGCTCTGATCTCAGCATCGTGGAATCAGCTTTCCTAAGACTGAAGCTGCTGAAAATCCACTTACAATAAAGTCTGTTAAAATGCACCAGTCAGACCGACCTAAATAGTTTTGTTGTTCACTTTAAGTGCTTAACTTTCAGTTATTCCTTATTCAGTACACTGGAATAAGCATTTGCACTGTTAAAAAATGGCGACAGAGCAGAAATGCATCAGTTATCTGTAGATTTAGGGTGTGATTGTTATCGGGTGAGGACACTGAACCCTGATGGCTCGCTGCGATCCTGTCTCTCTGTCTCAGACTGGTCCAAGGCTGCAGCCGTCCAGCTGCTACTGCTGTGCTCTCTGATATCCTTTTGGTTCTTCGTGTTGAAGGTCACCCTGGTAACAGACGACTGACTCTCGATGGACTCCTCTCCGTCTTCCTATTATAGTCTGTGCCTGCCCCCGGCCATTTATCATGTCCTGCTGCTCTAATGACTTTGTGAAACGATACAGCGTTGTCCTATGCTAGTGGGAATTGCACTCCAACTTACTGCTTAATGGCTGCTGAAGTTGTGTTTTTTATGTGTTCGTGCCCTGCTGCATCAGTATGCATCGCCGGTTATGACTATTCATACATCCTGCACCTTTCCACATTTTGTCATGTTACAATCACAAACTTTAATTTATCTTATCTGGATTCAGTGTGGTAGACCAACTTTAAGTTGTGCATAGTTTCTAGTTACAGTAAATACAAATCTGAAAAGTGTAGCATTGATTTATGTTCTTTAATCCGATGTCCCAAATATAACAAGTGCAAAGTCTTTAGAAGTCGTCTGGTTTATAAATTCTAAAGAATAAAGTTTTGGACCCGATAATTCAGCAGGAAAGACACAGAACCACTGAAAAGGATAGGTTAGTGGCTGCAGGACAAACGGCGAGGAGTTGTGTGCGCTGAATGTAAGCCACTAACCTTTCTTCAATCCAGGAGGTAGCACAGAATCCAAGCAGTGGATCTGAGTGGTAAGTGGGTGGTAGCTTAGCAGCTAGTACGCAGTTCCAGGCACAGCTAGGAGCTGATGGATTAACCAGGGGACAGTCCAGGGTCATGCATAGGTGGTCAGAGCAAGGCAGAGGTAACAGAGAGGGATTCCAAGAGTCGGTACCCAGAAATGGTCCTGGGTCGTTATCCACAGAGGAGCAGTGGATACAGGAGGGTGGGGCAGAGAGACTAAGTCAGGATACTTGCTGGGGTCGATGTCCAGAATCTGAAGACCAAATGAGAGAATTCGACAGGGGTAAGGTACACAGGCAGGAATCTGAGCACGATCTGAGTCACACACAGTAAGGTAGTCAAGGAGCGCTGGAAGGTCTACTCGCACAGTGGTTTTCGAGAATCTGGCACCTACACACTGGGAGAGCCGGGTATATATAGGTCTCCCCCCAGGTACAGCAGCTCCCAGTAATTATAGCTGCCGCAGGTGTAAACACTCAGGGCTAATTGCAAGAGCAACTCAGGGAGCAGGGAGTGACGTATGCACACAGCAGCAGGGAAACAGAAACACAGCAGAGCTGTGACATTACATAAATAGAGCCCGTCTGTGTCAAATATTCAGTTTACGTGAGGCCGGTCTAAGTGAAAGAGAAAGTTGAAATTTCCCGAGCTTTGAACATCTCACAGAGCATTGTTCAGACCATCGTCTGAGAATGGGAAGTATTTCACACAACTGCCAACCTACCATGGCTGTCCATCTAAACTGTCAGGGTGGGGGATGGAGAGCTTTAATCAGAGAAGCAACTCTTGATATCCACAGCTCAGGTGCGACAATTAGAATTCATACACACCATAAATCAGGCCTTTATGGAAAAGGGGGGAAGCCTTTTACAAAACATTTAGGACAAGGCGTTCTTATCAGATAAGAAAGACCAAAGATAAAATTTTTCGGCCTCATTTCAAATTATTATGTGTGTGGAAAAATTAACAGTGTGCATCTCTGAATACACAATCTCCACGGCGGTGGTAGGATCGTACTGTGGGGATGCTAAAGTTTAATACAGAACAGTCTTGAAGGAAGTCTGTTAGAGGCTGTAAAAGACATGATACTAAGGCAGAGGTTCATCTTCCATAAAGACAACAGCCATTAACATATTGTGACAGTGGACCAGTTTAAAACAATGTGTTGGAACGGCCAAGTCAAAGTCTAGACCTAAGTATAATTGACTGTGGCAAAACCTGAAACATCCTGTCTGGAAACACTCTCCATCCTACCTGACTGAAATTTTTGCCCATTCTTCTTTGCAGAAAGGCTCAAGATCAGATTTTCTAGCTGTGGCAAGTCAGTTGAGAAATACAGTACCCCAAATGATTTATAGCTGTAATTTTAAATGAAAGGTGGTTCTAAAAAGTATTGCCTCAGGCTGGCTGGGTACAAATGCATGTAGCACTTCACCGATTATTATCTTTTTGTTATATCTTATTATAGTGTTTTACTTTACAATTATGGACTACTTTGTGCTGACCCGTCACATAAAATCCTGAAAATGTTCAGTGAGGTTTATGGTTGTAATGTGATTAAAATATGAGAACGTTAAAGAGGTACGAACGCTTTTGATAGGATCGAGTTTTAAGACCTGTGATTTATCTATTTTTTTTTTTTAGCTTTAGATTCCCCCTTGACTGTCTGTGTTCCCCAGCTCTTATCACAGGACATTCATAACAGCCTGCGCCTAATGAGGAGATGAGAGGTACATCCACACAGATGGTTCCTGTTCCTGTGGCCCTCTGTGGATTACCGTCCTCCAACAGATATCTCAGGAGTTTTCTCTCTTTTTTTTCTTCTTCTTCTACTTTTTGTTTAGTTTTGTTTAGTTATTCACTAACAAGCTCCTCCATTAGATTTGGGTAGAATCTGAAAGGTCAAAATATAGTGAAACAGATGCCTGCCTCGGGTGGCTCAACATCTGGGCTTTAGCTCAATCATGTGTGTGAAGGTGTGCGCCTGCATACACCAGCTGATTATCTGAGAAGCTGCCTCAGAGTTCCCCGAAGCTAGACTGTTGTAATGATTTCCTGTAAAAAAAAAAAAAATACATCCTTGAAAAATGCCTGGCTTGTATTGTAGGTTGTTAAACTGTCATCTGTCACTCCGTGGCGTGAATGATGAGCCTTATTAAACCTGGCCGCCTGCCCGCTGAAGACGCTGCTGCTCTGACTTCTCAGTCAGTGAAGGATATCTAAAAGCAAGACAGGAGGGAGTTCCTGTACTTCAGCTGGCCTGAGCTTTTATGATGCACTCATTACCAAAAGCTCCAGAATGACCACAGTAAACAGCCATTAGCTGCTTCTACGAGTGCTGCTCAGCGAGAGGTTGCATCATTGCTGAATGTGGTCCAGTGAAAGATGTGAAAATCTGCTGCAACCAGCTTTAGTGTCTGTGGAGGTTGAGCTGTCCGAGCTAATGATGCGTTGGCTCAATCAGAGATCCGTTTAAATGTGTTTCATTCTGTGTTTGCGCTCGTTTTTGTTTCACTTCCATTTATCTGTGCAGCGCATTTGAAAAGTCTACAGGCCCCGTATTCAAATGCCAGGTTTGTGTTAAATAGGAAAAAGGCCTTGTAGATAATTTCAGAACATTAACACATTAAATGTAACCCATAGCCCCTCACAACTCAATTGCTCTTTTAGGGATGAAAATGAAAAGCTAAAAGGATGTTACATGTGCTCGCGTGTAGAATTAACTAAGAAGTCAGCGCACACCCACCATCACTCAGTCACCTCTGACTCAACCCAAAATAAAGTTTAGCGGTTCAATGAGATGTGCACTGACATTTTTGTGTCTCACAGCAAAACGCCACGGTCCTTGAAGAGCTCCTGAAGCATCAGAGAGATCTTAATGTGAAAAGTTAGCAGTCAGGAGAGGCTACCTGGTGCCCACGGGCCCCGTGTTGGTGACCCCTGCTTTAGATTATATCAAGTAACTCAGGGGAAAAACATGGCCGAACAGTGACAAGAACTGGGATGGCTGTGGCTCATTAGATGATCATCCTGCAATGTGATAGTTATTTCATTCCAGCTTCCTCCTCCTGGTTGACAATGTGCACTTGGGCAAGGCACTAAGTTGTCTGCTGGTGTGTATCAGTGACGCCGTGTTTGATAGGATACCGTATTTCAAGTGTCATGTATTCTGCATAATGAGAACATATAGTCATATATATATATATTGGTTTGTTTGCCAGATCAAAAGTAACTTCAACAAAAGAAGAAGACAGAAGTAGTGGAAAAATCCAGCCAGGAGCTAAACCTAAAGCTGATAAAAAGAAATTGTGGGCTGATTTGAAGAGGGATGTGCTCAGGAGATGTCCTGATTTGGAGAGCTTTTGCAAAGAACAGTCTGCAACCATTGTTAAGTCAAGAAGGGCCAAAGTGGTATAGTCCTATCTAAAAAGACACTGCTATAATGAAACGAGATGGTGCGTCAACCAAGCATTAGTTTAAGGTGTGCACATATATGCAGCCACATTACTTTAGTCTTTTAACTGTTTTTCTTCCACGGTTTATAGGTCAGATAATTGATGTTGCTCTCAGTCTTTTGCATCACAGAAACCTGTATTTTATCATTAAAATATAGACTTCTGACATCCACCGTAAATGAATATAATGCATCATAGAAGCTCCACATTTGAGTTTAACAAGTTAAGCTCCAGATTTCTCGAATGAGAAATGTGCATAAAGGTTTTTACAATCCTTGGCTCCCAGTGAAACCGATTCTGTATGTTTCCCCCCCAGGTGAAGCTGCTACAGCAAACATATAGAGAGGTTAACTGCTCTCGGTTCAGCAGGGCATTGATAATTTTTCTTGCTGCTCTTTTGGGTGTGCTTTACCTGCCTGGGTGTGATCCATCATGTCGCCTGGCTGCTGGTGATAAATGTCCCTGAGTGTATTTGTTGCCGTAAACATTCTCATCTGACCCACGCGCACATTTATCAGCCCGCTTCTCCGCCGCGCGTGAAACCTGAGATCATAATAACTGGTCGTCAGCGGTTCTCAAATGAAAACAAACCAGTAGAAGTGATAAGTTGTTGAAAGGCTTTTTGTTGCTCGGAAGGAGGACAGATTTGAGAGGCTTGCCTTCATGTTAGCCTCCTGTCGAGGTTGCTGTGGCACGTTGTCGGCATGTTCCCTTGACCTTGTGTTCCTCCACGTTTTCTCGTTTAATTGCGTCCCTTCTTTATCCTAATTTGAACTTATCTATTTATTTTTTTTACTCTCCATTTCTCTTCATCTCTGCGCTGCACGGTAATCTCTACTGAGCCGTTCATAATCACAGGCCATCTGGGCGCTGTAGGGAGAGATGAGCCTGCAGCGTGTCAGATGACCAAGCCCACTGTGGGTGAAGAGACACGCACGTCCGCAGTCACACCTTTAATGCCCAGAAATCGTCACGTGGCTGTTTACATCCGTCACACCTTTTCGAGAGCTTATTCAAGGACGCGCAGTTCACCCAAACACGACACTGCTGTGATTCACGGTGGAGAAAATAACATCATTTGTAGGTATTGATCTCCCGCAGCTTGGGGAGAGCATTGTACCTGTGATGAGGATCAAGCACAACTAAGCAACGAGCAGAATGGGGTGGAAACGAAACGAGAGAGAGAGAGAGAGAAAATACTGAGATCATGAGTTTTGCTAGGTGCAGACATGTTTCGCTTTGCACTAAAATTCAATAATCTGAGTTCCAGACGTCCGTCCAATCCAAATATCACGTCCTCTGTGGTTATTTGGGGCTGTTTCTAAAATTGCCCTGCAGTGTCCTGGCTCCAGCAGAGCTCATAAAGACCATTAGAGAAATGCTGACTGCTGCTTGTTTTTAAAAGATGCCTCAAAGCTTGAATCATCCTGTTTGTGGAAAAAAACGGATCACAGTTTTACGTTAGAAACTGTTTAATGACATTATAATACATCCACTGAGTTTTAATGTTTTAACCTGCGGCGTATGAACCAGGTAAGATTTTTTTTTTTAATTATTCTTAGAACTAGTATTTTTATAAGAACAAAAAGTGCAGCCTTCCCTACGTGTTAAAACGAGAAATGTGAAGCATCTTGTAAAGCTATACTTTGGTATCTATTTCACAAAGAAGGAAATACTAAATCTTTTTAGCACTTCAACATCAAATCATCTCACAACCCCCTAGGAGGGTCCCAACACCCATTTGGGAACCCTTGACTTAAAGGCACTGCTATGACGAGGCCAAGCAGTATTGACACAAATGTGTAGAAGGATTTTTTTTCTTTATTAATCCTTGTAGAACTCTGGCAAACTACATTTTGAAGAGATTTAAATGTTAAAATTAATAAATTAACATTTAATGTTAATAACTCTTGGAGGCATGCACACTAGAGGTGTGTAGAGCACCTGCTGGCAAATGTCTTTAGTGTCTGTGTGCTGACGCTGAGCTTTGGAAAGTCTCTCTTGATATTTTCTCCTTTATTTCTCTCATATTGCGTCAGTTTTTACTGAGTTTTTCCTTTTGACTTCGTCTTTGTTTAATGTTGATGAGATGTTGGAATCTGGTGTGTGCTGTGTAACTAAGGTCATCAAGGATTTTATAGCTGAAATAACTCCATAGAATGTGAGTGAGGTGTTATTCTCTTAATTAAAGCATCAAGTGAATGTAAACCACTTGAACAGTTCTGACTATGAAGCGGATACTATTGCGATGTTACAGAAAAGGAAAATTTGAAAAGTTTCTTTCAGAACGTGGAGTTGTTATTTTGACTTTTAGTTTTTGTGTCATTACTTCTGATCTCCACATAGTTCTCCAGAAAGAGGGAAACTATCATTGTTGACTTTTGTCAAAGCACAATTTAGTGATCAATTAAAGCCTATAAGGAGTAAATACTCAGTCTATTTCAGTATTTGTTCTGATTTTACCTGGCAAAGATTCAAATCTTTAACCATGCGATTTGTTCATTTTATAAATGATATCCTGAGCTCCAGCAGTTTGTATCGATATTAAGCTAAAGAAAAACAGTACCTGACAAATCCCCCTTATTTTTCTGGCTCGTGTTCATTGCACTGCACCCTTCACTACCACCTTGCCCCAGGGCCAGGCAGTCTCTCACAGCATGGGATCAATGCAGAACTATATTCTGCAGATCTTTGCAGCTCCAACAGATCGGGACAGCAGGTCTGCCGCCTCACTTTCCTCGCAAAGGGGGGTTGTGTAGATGCACGGATTATCCTTGGCTCCAGCCTCTTTGTAATTCAGATAAGACCCCGCTCCTCCTGCAGAAAAGTTTAAACATTAATAATGAATTAAAAGATTCTCCTCCGGGTGAAATATTAATGACCTCTTCTTATGAGACGCTCCTTTGAGAGAGGGAGGGCTGATGGTGCTCTTGTTGGAGTAATTTTAAGCATCTCTTTGATTTCTCGCTGCCAAATGTTTGAGGTGTAGGTGGACGCCAGGGTCAATATTTGAGCAGCCAGATATTTGGGAATGACCCTTAAAGACTTGTTTAAACAAGGACAGCAATGGTATACTAGAAAAATCTGACCCCGTTGTCATTATCCGCCGCTATCATCGCCTCTAATCTACTTGAGGAAACAGATTTGTGTTTGTTTTGAGTCTTTGTGAGTGCAGGTCTAGCTGAGCCAGTGGTTAAATTAGAAAACATGATTGCGTGTCACCAACGGAGGAGCAAAGCTTCAGTCTTGCTCCAGCAGCCGAGGTCTGGGTGGTTGTTGTGTCTTCCTGGCACTCCAGGACCTTCAGGGATGTGTGAATAAGAGGGTTATTTATTTTCTCAGATTAAGCTTATGTCTGAGTGAGCGGGTGTGGGATTTATTCATGTGTCTCCCTGTGTGCCCTCCCTGGGTTTTAGAAAGGCCTTGTGGTCGGGCCAACATGCAGCAGAATTTGGATTGTCTCCATGACAAAACCCCAGTGTCCTTCTTCCGGTTTGCTTAGCAGGGTGCCTGCCGAGGCAACCGGGGAAAGTCTGCTGTGCAATCAGTCACAGACGTATCTTTTTTTTAAAGTCTTAATAAAGAATTAATAAAGAAGTCTTTACTGACTTATCCATGGAGATGTCCTTTTAGACTCCTTCGGTGAGTGTAACTTGGCTAACTCCTAAGATTCCCTGCAGTCTTCCAGCTCCAAAGGGGGGAAAAAAAAGTGTGCTGTGTGTTTGTGCAGATCAAACCCAGCGCAGACCTCTGAAGGCAAGCTGACAAACCCCTGGCAGCCATTCACACAGCGGCAGTGTTTTGTTTAGCTCCTTGTTGACGGCGCGCTTGTTCATGTAGTGCTCTTAGGCAAGTTAAATATTGTGGCCACACATGATCCCAAATGGAAAAACAAAGAAAGGGTTTGTTTTTCATGTCTATTTTTCTTTCTCAATAAAAGGAGGAAACAGCTTCATGTTATATTTCTGTTTTCTGTCCAGTCTACTGAGGTCTGAGTGATGGAAGAAAGTGCCGTTGGTGATTCTGTTGAGCAGATGTGTGACAGATGCCATCTGTAGGTCAATGAGGCGAAAGAGATTTAGGCCGTCGGTTGTCAATATTCCAGTCGGTTTGTGTGTGTCAGGCAGAATAAGCCCACAAAGTTTCTTATTTATGGACAGATGGGAAGAAAATGTTGTGATTAGTGAGAGGAGGAAGGGGGTGAAAGAAAAATACACAATCTGTGCTGGTTTTCTCCTTTTCTCCTTGATCACTGTCAGTATCTGCTTTATCTCAATATAAAAAGTAAAAGCTGCCTTTTATAAACACCGTGTTAAGTCATAGGCCTATTAAAGTCATTTTCACGGTACAATAACCTTGACTCAAAATACTTTGCGTCAACACACTTTCACACTCGTGCTATTATTACTAATATTTAAATCATAAGTGCACAGGATTAACTAAGTACTTTTAATTATTGCAGAAAGCAACATTTATTCCTACTTTTACTAAAACATGAAAATAAAATGAATTTTACACTTATAATAAGGTACATAGACTTAAGAGCAGATTTTGATTAGACACTAAATTTTGTGGTGTCCTTTGTGCAAATGACACATAATCTTATACCTTACTTAATATCAGTATAAACTGATATTAGCGGGTTTATTGGTTGGGTTAACTGCTCCGGTAGCCAGCCTGCAGTCAGACATGCTGCTCATAATTTTCTAACTGTAGTTATAAAACAGCGTTACATTAATGGGAGTTATGGGTGGCACACCATTAATGTCCTGACAATGATTTAACTTATTCAGACTGGAAATATTTGCAAACAGCAGATCTTTTAATTCTACTTTGTCTTTTATCAGCCAGCTGGCTGGCAGTGCACAGCAACATGTGGGTGAGGGGAAGCAGTGCATTACTCTGTGCTCCATACGGCTGGGGAAAACTCCTTTTACTTTTTTTTACAGCAGTTTCTACTGACATTTCTTTAAACTGTAGAAACAGTCTGCTGTTTTTAAATAATATATCGTTAAAACATCAGCATACCACGGTACCAGTAACTAACCCGGTTTTTCTTCAGTTACAGCGTTGTTACCAAGGGAAGCCCAATCTGCAGTTTTTTTGTCTCTGAAGTCGATCAGAGTCATTTTCTGATTTTTAAATTAAAATCTGATTCCCCATTAAGGTTGATCAATCAGTATTATCCTTACTCAGCTTTGGCATTATGGACACTCCAGTCTTATCCTGGAACTGCTTCCCTTCTTAGTTCAAAATAGGATTCCTGAAACAGAAAAGAACCTTAAAGCAATCCCAACTAGACACAATCACATGCTAATGGCAGTTTGACAGCCCTTGGGAAGACAGTTTTAAAATGGTGTTAAATTCCTAGAAGTTACTACAACCTTTTGACAGCAGCTCACCTAAAAAAAACATAACTTTATAAATAATGTATAGACATATATCTGACTCAAGCTACAGTCTTTAATAAACTCAGGGGCTGCTGATCATGCTTTCATGCAGATCAGTTAGCTGAAGTGCTAGGTTAACGTTAGCATATTCACGCTCCGTTTTGATATAGCCTGTACCAAAGATACAAAAAATAGTTTTTCTGCTTAATAAACGTAGTACTTTGCTTTCAACATAATTTAATGTAGTCACTAATGTTTAAGCTGCTTGCAGCTCTAAGACAGACCAGAAGCTTCAGCAGCCATTACAGTTGCTATGTTTCCTCTAATTGTCATGCTAATTTTGAGCTAAAGGGGAAAAAAATGCAAATTAGCGGTATTTCCATCTACTGGTTTGGAACGAATTAACCAGGCTACGCAAATTAATTTAATCAGAGGTTGCCATTATGCATGGCTGTAATAAACAGGAAGTAGAGGTTGTAAACCTGTATGGAGCACCCATCTGAGAAAAATGAACAGGTTTTTTAAGAATG
Organism: Fundulus diaphanus; assembly: GCA_037039145.1. Taxonomy (NCBI): domain Eukaryota; kingdom Metazoa; phylum Chordata; class Actinopteri; order Cyprinodontiformes; family Fundulidae; genus Fundulus; species Fundulus diaphanus. The sequence goes on along the minus strand of CM073129.1, from coordinate 38,432,148 downwards.
TGTTGCTATCAGACAAGCTGTAATTATTCTGTAATATCATCTAGTATTGGCAATGTTACATCGGCAAAGATGGCGACAGTGGAAATAGCAGATCAGTCATGTCAGGTAAATGTTCACTACATCAGAACTTATTCGGCAAATGTGTTTCCATCTCCCAATTTGCGCAATAACTCTTTCGGAAAAGCCAAAAACCAAGAAACCGAGCTTAAAAACCTTTTTGCGAATTTGAGGACGTTATTTTGAGTTTTTTTTTTTCTTTTCTAATAGGATACTTCAGAATGTGAATAAAAGAATTGTTGATGGAAGCATATTGTACACATTTGCACATTCTGCACAGGAAAATAGGCTGTGATTGTTAAAAACTGATGTGGCTGCATGGTTCCTTAAGGCTACAGCTGATAAAAAACACAGTAAACAACATTTAAAGAGCCATGGACTGAGACTCAGATCTGATACCTAGGATATTGGATTGGGACATACTTTATCTTCAACTCTCCAATGACTATACTTTTATTTTATCTCATTATAAAAAGTAAAAATTTCATTTTGAAACTTATGCACGGCTTAGTATTTTTAACTAACTCTCAGTTAACACTTTCTGGTCTAATAACCATGAACATAAGCCCTATGTTTCACTACCTTCCTAGAGAAGGACTGTGGTCTTGTTTTCCTCCTCCCAGATTGGACTCCAACGTGGCTGCAAAGCTAATTCTTTGCTTAACCTTTGCTTTGTGTGAGAAGATTCCTCCTTGTCAGGTCTGGTGGGATGAGCAGCCAGCCTTTTCGTAGCACCTGTTTAGTCGCAGATTTATGCATAATTCACCATCTTGAGTAGTTTTAATCAGTTCGGCGAGAGCTGCGGGAGTTGAGGGGTTTGCACAAGGGGATGCAGTTACTAGTGATTCAGTGCAAAGACAAGATAATAGATTACCGACTAATTTAACCCACTCACTGCTACTCACAATTCTCCTCCGATTTTAAATTCTCTGCTTTTTTCCCCCCTCTAAATTTAAATCTAACACAGGCACCCATCCCCCCTTTGCGTGCTGTTCATCTCTTCCACTCTACTCCTCACAGCCATATCCAAAGCCCTGTTATCGTTTTGAAACTGGTGATACTTCACCAGTGTTTCCATGGTTATTGCTGGCATTCGTCTCAGGATTCAGAGCCGGTGTCAGGCAATGTCACCTCATCTTTAAAGCCGACATCAGCTCATGAGTGTTTAGAAGGGGGAGCGCAGAGCGATATGACTGTGGGTGGTGGTGGTGGTGGTGTTTGTAATTATATGTGCATAAGAAGAGGGTCGGAGCAGCTTGGGCGCGTCATTCTGCCAGCTTTTGTGTTTCGCATGTCTGTGGGGGGAAGCCGCACACGTCTCCCCTGAGACCACTGGTTAACTGGGTCCCCAAGAGACGCAACATGTTTTATTTATTTAAACATCTGAAACAGAAATAATCCTAAAGACTACAGCTAAAAGGTGAATTGTCTGATGATATAAAGTATGAAGTCCTATAGAGTTTTCTTGTTTATTTTGATATCGGGCACCGGTCAATTACATGAAGGTATGAAAAACAATTTCCAAACTGCTGAAATGTTCCATCATACCGTCCATTCAATCGTTTTAAGAGACGCCGGAGAAACTGTCCGAGTTACAGAGTTTTCTCTGGCTGAATGGAGCACAGAGTAATGCATCAGTGTCCTCCCACATCTGTGGCTGCACACTGCTGGCCAGCTGGCTGAAGGAAGGCTACTACACTTTTCTCTCACAAGAAAGACAAATGTGGATGTTTGGAGATAATTCCTACTATGAAAAACATAACCAGATAATGTAGTTTAAAAAAGAATGTTGCCGTGTTACACACAGCATATCATTTTAACAGTTTCCTCAAATAAAGTCTTAACATTTTGCATAAAATTTAGGTTTTACAAACTATTTTTGGTTAGACGTCATGTATAATAATTAAAGCAAAAACAGCTAAATATTAAATGTAAAAAAAAATGTTTTAGTAGCAGTGGGAATAAATGTAGTTTTAGTAAATGTAATGTTGTTGGTAATCCTATGATACTGTAAACATAACGTAGTACATTCACTGTAGTTTATCATACTGTAAGAATCTGTCTGATACCATCCCAAGTCTTATCCAAATTTAAATAAAAGATTCTTTCTTTATATATATATATATATATATATATATATATATATATATATATATATATATATATATATATATATATATATATAAATAAATATAAAGAATCTTTTATTGTTACAGTGGTGAATTTTATTTTAAGACTGACAACGGCTTAGGATACACATGGACAAACAACATGTACAGGGAGTCACAACAGTCATAGACTTCTTTATGTATACTAAGATGATCATTTGTTCAAGTGATTCAAAAATTAAGATATTTCAAACTATTTTTGTTTTGTTTTAGTTGTCAGTGCTTTATATTTTCTTAGTTTTATATATCCATAATGAAATACATCATTTTCTTCTATATTCTGGACAAAACAAGCAACTTTCCTCCTTTCTTCTCAGACAGTTTTGCTATAGTCTAATTAATTGATTAGTTGGATGATTGATTTCTGTCGCTGGGAGACGTTCCCACTTGTGCCAAGCATCAACTTTTAGAGCCATTTTCCTCCCTCGTATCTCCCGTGCAACAACTGCTGTCACACCCACTTGTAGTTACACTTCCCCCATCGTTCATTCAGCCCCTTCTCCTCCTCTCTCCCTCCTCCACTCCTCTCCCTCTCACTTAACTCTCCACTCCCTCTCCATCTCCCCCATGTCCCCCCTCCCTCCCGTCATTAGTTTCCATAGCGACAGTTGGGGAGGCATTATCGCTGGCTGAGAACCGCTCCTGGGCTCCTTTCAGAATGGTGGCGGTGGAGCCATTGTTTAGTCCGTTGCCCTGAATGATGTGGGGGATCAGAGCGTAGGACAGCAGGAACGCATCTCTCCCTCTCTGTTTTTTTTTTTTTTTTTTTTGTAGGGCAGGGTCTGTGCGTTTGTAGACCGTGAGGGGAGGAGGAGAGGGAGCAGGAGGAGGGCAGGAGGAAAGAGTAGGAGGAGAGAGAGGAGTAGCGTGGTGGTTAGACAGAATCGATGAGGGAGTAGTAGTAGTAGCAGCAGCAGCAGCAGACTTACACTGTACGCCTGAGAGTGAAAAGATATATAGAGTTATCAGGAAATCGCCCTGTTTCTCCACGATGGACTAAATCTACTTTTTCAGCTCGTGTTTGCGTGAAGCAGAGGAAGGTGACTGGAAATACCACGTTTCTGGTTCAGGGAGGTCGAAGGGAATCTGAGTTTGGCCGGTGAGTTGGTGCTGGTTCTCCGCCATCTCCTCGTAGACAAACACGTTTTCTCCCCCATGTTTACTGTAATGCAGCGTTAGAGCGTTAGAATGACAGCATGGTTGCTGTTGGACGTGCTTCTCCTCCGAAGCAAACCTCTTCCAGGAGTACATGCGAGTGTGTGGGCTTGCAGATGTCTCCTGAATCCAGGCTATTTCTCGCTGCCCTCTGAAATATAAATGCCAGGCTGCATGTTTTATTGAGAACATCGAGGGCAATTTTCTGCCGCCTTGATTCTTGGATTCCCTCCAGCGTTTCTTTCAGGAAATATCACAGCGGAAGATGTTTTCCTCCAGCGTGTTTGGATCGAGCACTGAGCTCCTCTGGGGCTTTGAACTGGTCAGATGTGGTGAGTAATATAGTTAGCAGGAAGCCGGGGCAACATTTCATCCTCCCTCTGATGCCTCTGTAATAAACCAGCACTCGGATTCTTCTTCACTGCCAATTCTCCAACTTATAATCAATGAAAGGTCACCAACGTGGCAGCTGAAGAAACACAGATGACCACCCCTGGCTCAGTGATGTCATTGCAGATCGTTGGAACGGATGATTTAAAGCTTAGCAGATCGCACAGCTGCCACTTGTGTACTTTGACGGTTATTTACAGCAGTTCTGTTGGTGTTTGCAGCCAGCGTCCTCAGGTTGGTTCAGGCCACGCTATAATTTAGCCGACCGACTAGGGAGTCGTCTTGAAGAGAGGGGAGCCTGTGTGTGTTTCCGTGAGGACCAGTGGCAGCTGTGGAGAGCTGAAGCCCAGTGTGTGCCAGACATTCGCCTTGCTTAGAGACTGCAAGACTGATCAACAACCTTTTGACCCAGATCAATGAAATGAGCCTAGCAGCCTCAGAGTTGAGCTGACATGCATACATAGCATGTAAAGCCAGAGGATGATGTATTCCTTAGTCTTCAGTGGCTTTGGATGGCTTTGGACTCCCTAGACTTTACTGGTCTTTAATTATTGTATTATAATTTTTATATAATGAATTCACTCGTAGAATCAGAAGCTTATGGGAAACGTCCATACTCTGGGTTTTATAAAGCTTTGACCTGACTATACAAATTTCAGACTCTTTAAAAATACCATAATGGATGAAAACACCTAAGCAATATTTAAGCGTCTTAAAACCAGAATTTCTGTGGGCCTGTTGAGTTTATTGAGATTGTCATGGCTGTAAAATGATAGACTGGTGACCTGTCCAGGGTGTACCCCGCCTTTCGCCCATTGACAGCTGGAGATAGGCACCAGCACCCCTCGCGACCCCAACAGGGATAAGCGTGTTAAAAGATGGATGGATGGCTGTAAAATTGGCAAAAATGTGCAAGAGTGAGCCTTTTTGCTGTTTTTTTTTTTTTTGAAGACTACTTCAAATATCTGGAAGTTAAGTATTATTATGTGTTTCAGAAGTCAAACCGCTAAATGAGAGGGCAGTCACCATGAAACTGGGTTTCATCATTATAAAACAAAGACTAAATGATTATGGACTTCATGCTTTATGTTGTTTATGATGCCATCATTTCCAAATCCTATATGTTTCATGACTGAAAGGGTTTGAAAGCTCAAAAAGATAAAACAGAGCAAGTTTGCTGTGATATGTTCAGCCTTCCTGTTATCTGCTGTTACTCTTGCCCTCTCTCTTGCAGCTTAATTGAACCGAGACATGTTTTGACAGGTACAACTTGGTTTACTTTAAATAACTTCGTACGCTGTTTGCACTTCCTTATTAACACTAAAATGAGCTAGCTTTGCATCTTCTTCACTCAGTACCAGCATCCACAGCTGTCTTGCGTTGTCAACTTAGCAATCAAAGTTAGCAACTTTGCTGAACTCTATCAAGCCTTCAACTCTGCCTGCAACTCTGATAAGTGCTGTTGTCAGCACAACCTGTCAGCACGTACCTATAGTGCTTTCACAAATCAGGAAAAAAAAATTTAAGTTTCCGGCCAGTCGCCAATCATGGCCAGTAAAGCAGAAACTTGTCCAATTTAGCTCACCTATCAATTTCTCTGTTCAGCTCTTGTGATTTCCATTATCTGTAATGCTTATGCATGAAAAATAAAAAACCTGATTTTCAATACATTTTCATTTTTAAATATACATCTGAAGAACAAGCTTCAAATTCTCCAAAAAGGCTAAATCATATTACTTTGAGTGCTTCCTCATTGTATCTAACAGTCATTCATTTCTAGAAGAGTCTTATTTTGCAGCTAAATAGCTGATAATTTCCGAAAACAGTAGAAGCGTCCATGTTTTCCAAAATACAACAAAAACCGCGTCGGTTACTATGTTAGACAGTCTTAACAAAAGCATGCTTACCAGGAAATGTCAGACCAGTCAGGAGCTTTATAAGATGAGATTTATGGTGGAGCTCCCATGTAGAAACTGTCAGCACTCGAGGCCAAAAGGGCTCACACAGTAACCTTGTGTGAAAAGCAAAGAACCCAGAACCCTGTTGGCAGTGGAAAAAGTAGTTAGTCATACTGCACCCATTTTCCTGCGCCTGGCCAGGTTTGCTTTTAGAGGAAGCCAAAGGAAAGGATGTCTGCAAGCCCACAGTGTCCACAAGTATTTAATGCTGGGCTGGGTCTGTAACCAAGACGGCATGGAGCTCTGCTGTGCTCAGGCAAAGCTCATCACTGAGGTGATTGTGCATGTGCACTTTATTAAAGCTTAACATGTCTGAATTTCCTGGCTTTTGAAGAACAACTTGAAAATTGAGCCCAATCAGCCGTTCAGTCTGTATAAATACTACAAAAGATCAGCGTCTCAACCTTTTGCTAGAAAACATCATTTTCTGAGGCGTCTCTGTACGATGCCTTGACATTTTCACATGGCTGCTTAGGTTCATGGTATTTGGGACCTATATGTTGAATTTGGATGTAGTCCTCCTCCTTCATTGTTCTTTAGACTTTGTATTTCACCAATAGCATCGGCAGGGAACCAGCCCCACAGCATGATGCTGCCACCACCATGCCTGTCAGTTGCTTTAACGTCCTTTGGAAGCCACTCCTTCACTCGTCCACATATATACTTGTTTGTGCTTTACAATAAAATCCAACTATAGGAAAAAAAAAACTTTTATAGAAACAGTTTAAGTTTAATCCCCTTGTCATGTATATAACCGGAATGTGTGATGATAATGTAGCTCATGTGTTTCCATTTCATGGACGTCAAAAACCACTCCAAGACATCTTTACGCTTTTTTGTTCATGACCTCTGGTGTTGTTTGCATCTTTCTTCTCCTGCAATTTTTTTTATTTCCATCAGCAGCCAGTGACATTCCTAAGGCTCGTTTTCTGTTGAGCAATATAGAAAAAACATAATTTTAAACCTACATGGAAACATGGCAATTGAAGGCCAATTTTAGAGCGTGTGATAAAATATTACCTGGCTTGACCCTCATCCTTTTTGATCGAATACAGCCACAAATTCTGTACACTTGTATTAAAGTAAAAATGTAGTGATGTGGTTTTCTGTTAACATTTTGTAGTGTAGCGCACTTCCTTAAAACACTTCCCCTTTAATATAAAGAAGTGTTTGTGAATTGGACTTTTTTATTATTTTGACCACCTCTTAGGGATGTGAAGTCCTCAAACTCATTCTTGCGGTTTTCTCTCGGTTCCTCGGTCAAATCTGGGGTAAGGAAGTGCTTCATATCGGAAATAATGGAGAACATGCGGTGACCCGACTATAGGACACATAAACATAAGAAAAAAACTCTCCGCCAAGACACCATATAGGCCTGCTTTTCTCCAACAGTCAAAGCTGAAATTGGCATTTTCTTTGTATAAAAAAGTGTATGTTGCAGACATTTTGCCTTGCAGCCCTCTAAATGCCTAGAATTGTTTGCCTTTGAGTTAATTTCTTTTCCATGCCTCAGGCTGCGCAGCAAGGCAACAAATATTTTTTGCTTTCGAGTATCATGTGTTCCCCCCCCCCCGTCTTTGCGTGCGTCTGTATGCGTCTATCCTTTACTTCCCCATTCAGTCGGGGCAGTCAGTCGGAAACTGTTAGGCGCGCTCGTGTCTCGGCCGAAGCATGTGTGCCGTCTTCGTGCAAAACTTTGACATCAGACGGCTGGAGTAAAAACGACACATGTTCACAAAAAAAGCCGCTCACATCCTGCAAAGTCTCAGTCAGGAGCAACTTGACGCCTTTTTGATGTGACCTCCCTCAGACGGAGAGGCCATTTGCCTTTAAGTGTGGCCTCGTGTTGTAAAATCACCGCTTCCTTCAAACGCCCAGGGTTTCTGCGTTAATGCAGAAACTGGCTTTGTAGTGGGAGCCTGCTGCTGCAGGGAGGGCGGGAAGGTAGCTCCCAGAGGCTGCCGAGCGAAGGCTTAATGCTTTTCTGCTGCATGGCAAAGTGTGAAGGTGTTTTAATGTTGTGTCATTCTTATTTGTCTTTTTAATTGTGAGAATATTTCATGTCTATAAGTTGTTTTTTGTACCAAAGGATTTCTTCTAGTGAGTCCTTTCTTGCTATATTCCCATCGGTGTGAGGGGGAGTTTAATGTCTCCTCGTAAAGTGAAGTCAGTACCTGTGCACACATGGTCCTGCTTGTGGGGAGCTACCATAAATGGTAAATTTCAGGACAGTAAGCCATTCTTTGTGATCTCTGTTTGGTTCCCCTCACAGCCGGACTCATTTTTGTGAGCAGCAGCCGCAAGGGCAGTTACCGATGAGGCATAAAGGAAGAAAATTGATGAAATTGTAGCATTTATCAGTGACATCAAGTCGGCTGTCTAGAAAATCTAAAAAAAAAAAAACTTTTTATAGTTTATATACTTTATAGTTTATATATTTCGGGTTCGTTTTTGTAGCGTTGTTTGTCGCTGAGAAACTCCCAACAATTGTTGTCAGCTTCCTATGAGATCCTGCTTGATAAATGTGGGTTATTAAACCCCCCTGAGAGGCAAACTAATGAGACTGAGAGAGGTGACAGATGACAGGTGGGCAGTTTTGCCAGCTGCAGGCAGTTAAGTTCCCTGCAGCTCTTTGTAAATCTCTGCAAGAGCTTTGATTTAACCACGAGTTTGGTAAAAGACACAAAATGAGTTGCCTTTAAAAAGGTTGACTAAATCTATAAACGACATACACTAAAATGTCCAAAGGTCTTTGAGTTGTCTTTCCTAATGATATGGATTTTATTTAAGTTGTAATATAACCAAATGATACACAGAGGATAATTCAGCCTTTCATAAAGGATTTGTGAAGCTTTTAGTGACATTGTTTGCATGCGTGTGCTTAAATCCCTGCTAAGCTACCAAACAGAGTGAGCCCAAAGGCAGTTCGTGGGAGAGCAGTTTACCTGTCCAGAACAAAAAGACGCTGCTGTTGTGCTGGTTCGTCAACTGTCTGTTTAAAACAAAGCTTTGTGATTTATTTCCTTCCAAAGGACAGTAAAACAAAAATCTGTTGCTGTGTTTTTTTTTTTAACAGAGGGAGTAGTTTTTATGTAAACTGAAAATAAAGGAATTGCCAAGTTATACCAGTTTACACCATAAACAGTACAGCCAGACAGAAGTTAAAAACGCAACAAATCCAACCGAGCAACGATACTTTAGTTCAGGCATGTCCAAAGTGCGGCCTGGGGGCCGTTTGTGGCCGCTGTACTGATTTTGGGTGCCCCCCCCCCCCCCAACTGCATTTCACGAAAGATTTTTTCTACAAGCACAGGTGGCTGATGCAGATGGAAACTTTAAAAAAAAATAATAGGGCAAAAATGATTACAGACAAGTACAACAGAAAGTATTCATCTTTTAATAACCGCACTTTTCACATTCCCTTTAAATCCATAATAAATAGGACCCATGACATTTTATTACTCAAATGCAGACTTTGGTGCATTAAAATGTGCTTTGACTTAATTTAATAAAATTGGCTAAATATAGCAAGTGTTTTTAAAGAACTGACCAAAATCCTGTTCTTATATTGCTAGACCAAAGAGAGGTCAGTTTATTATTATTATTAAAAATTGAAATAAAATATTAAAAAATAATTTGCAAACTGAATGACCATCTTTTAATACAACAAATAAGCAAAACTCCATGTAACCATCTTGTAATAAAGCAAATGAGCAAAACCTGTTTTTAGCTTTGGATCTACAGTGACTTACGCATGCCTTTCCTAAAGAGAATCAGAACCTTTCTCAACTTACTTTCCTTTTAAATAGCATCTCACATCTCTTTGCCTCCTCTGATTAAATTTTTCAACACCTCAACCTGCATATGTCATTAAAAGGTTAACTTTGCCTCTGGCCTTAATGGTAAGGTTTTACTTTCATTCTTTCATTAGCTTTTTTGACTTTTCACTGCTAAGGATCAATGTGTTGTCTAGAAAAATGGCAATAGATCTGTCTTAATTAAATCCCCTGCCAAAATATAATTGAATCAAAAGTTTATACACATACAGGTCTTTAAAATAATCCCTTAATGTTATACTCGTGTGTGGCTTGCATGTTAATTACATAAGAGATTATAATAATTGCGTGCTTTATTCCCAAAGGACCGTAAGGACTCAGAGGGACTAATGTATTCATTTTGAAGTGTTTTCTAATGCTAGTTTGCATGTAGGTCAGCATATATTTATCAGGGTGAAATATCGAGACCTTCAGTCTTCCTCAGTGTTTGTCTTTATGAGGCCGTCGCTGGTTCCCCGTTCTTTCTGTACTGTGAGAACGCTGATGAGCCTCCTAGCTGAGTCCTGCCATGCTGAGCTCGCAGGAGCCATTAAAGAGGAAACAGGAGCCGTTATTAGTCTGTCTACTGTACACCTGGCTTCTATAAGAAGCCTCTCCTTCAACAGTGGGTGGTGTGTGAGTGTTTCCTCATGGCTGTCGGTATGTCTTGGCATTTTGTTTTGTAATATTCTGCCCCCCACAGATATTCAGCTCAAAACTGTTTCAATAGCTCTGTTTGTTTCAGTTCAAGGCTTTCTCTACAAACATTTATTTCAGCACATCTCTCATTTGAGCCTTTCGAAGTCTGGGAGCTTCATCTTGAAAACTGCCCTGAGTCGGTGTTAGACAAGCCCGTTCTGTCCCAGATGCTGACGTTGCCTCTAAGGAGCCAAGTGACATTTTTAAAAGGATTCTGACGTAAAAAAAAAAAGACTTTTCGTTGTTCAGTGCGAGTGACCTTTCTCCTATTCTGTGTACGTTGGTATGGATCCAAGATGCATCAGCAGAGAGGAGCAGAAACCCGCTTCCTCTCCCCCTCGACCTTTCGATTTCATCAGCCCAATCCTTCACACCTGCATACACACACACACACACAGACACACACTCCTCCGGATTGGACCAACCAGACTGGGCTGGTCCAGACAGGAATGGGCAACACATTGACCGGTACAGGGCCGGGCTGGGTCACTCTGGGACTGTTTGACTGTCAGCACCTTTGCAGACACTCCTTTTTTACATGCTGACATCCATCCTGCCTGGAACAGATGCAGGGTGGTGTGAGAGGAGCCTGGCTAAAGCCATAAACACATTTAAAATGTGTTAGCTGTGCACTTGGTAGGAAATTTAAAGTATTAAGACTTCAGGCAAGATTTGATGCTGGCTCCTTCTAATGGACTAAATAAAACATGGTTGTGGAATATTAAAAATATAATTTTTTTTACCACACTCGCTCATCTCATATCATCACTGGCGTTACAAGCCGAACGTTCATTGCTAGTACAAGGTTTGCTCGCTTGTTTTTTTGTTTTTTATTGTGCATTGCTTTCCAAGAAATATGTTGACTACATAAAACACTCATGCAGAAGGATTGCATGTATTGTTGTTTCTGAAAGAGAAAGTAGGAGAGATTTGTCCAAATGGACCAACCATTACCTGTCAATGCTTTTAGCTTAGAAATACCGATTATACCGTTAAATCGGTTACCGATTTAAATTGGTGACACTGTTTGCAACTTTAAACAATCCATCCCGTTGTCCTCAGAACGCATTTCATGTATGAAAGGGAGGGAATGCTTAAGCGTATGTATGAAATTTTGAAGGGACAATTTTACCCGATGCCAGCTTAGCAGAAAAAAAGCAGCGTTTTGTTGGTTGGTTGAACAGATGTGACATTTAAAACCGGTTCCATTCCCCCATAAAAAAAGATTACAACAAGACAATGCAAGTCATAACTATGGGTCACGCTCTTAGCCATTGACTGCTGGAGATAGACCCAGCTGCCTGTCACCCTGCAGGGATTAAGCAGGTCAGGAAAATGCATATATTCATCTTCAATTAAAACCAAGGCTCTGTCCTAAGGCAGATTTGTATTGACCAGAAGATTGATAAAAGTGCTATGTAGTAGTTTTTTTTCTATAGTGTCCTTTTTTTGGAGCATATTGTACCTTTTGTAGTTATATGTTGTAAAGTATGAGCTGTACAGTAGTGTGTTGCCTGATGATACAGTTACACAGCACAATATTTGTAGAAAAAGAGTATAGAGCCATTCAGTGGTGATGCTCCTACAGTTAAAATCATTAGTGTCTTGCGCTGACACTGAGCTGTTTAAATACAAACATTATTTATTCTCCCATACTTCTCTAATCCCAGCTGTTATAACTACATACAATTATTTTTTATCAACAGTGTTTTTGGTCAAAATACCGCCATAAATATTTGATTTGAGTGAAAAACAATGAGTTATTGGTTGAATAATGACAGTGCAAATGACACATAAAACATCAGCAGAGCTGTTCATGACTTGTTTTGTCATTCAGCCGACGGCCCTGTTTAAATATTTAGTTTACTCTAATTTCTTATGTTCAGAAAGAAAAAAACTCAACACACAGAGATTCCCTCTCAATCTTTTGCAGAGGTTTAATATTGTGGCCCTTCTAGTAGTGTTTCGTTTGCTCGTGAAATGTTCTCTCACTGTGGGTTGCATCTTATTTAGGAGGCAATTGTTTGGACGGCTGTGTTTTTCGGTAGCTTATTGCTTCAGTAGCCCTATGCAGCCTGCTGCAAATCGTTAGCAGATCGTTGTGTCATAGCTACTAGGTTGGCTTGAGCTAAGTGTTATTTTGTGGTGCGTGCTGCAGATGGGTTTCTATAAAGTGAAGAGGCGAAGCTTTAATGCAGTGTGTGCATCTTATTGCGCTTTGAGACTTAGCATGCATGGATTTGTTTGTTCGGTCAATCAATCGTGAATTAAACCATTGAGGAAGTTTTTGACTGGTGTTGTCTATGTTAACGATTGGTAAATTCCACCTGTCAGTATGTTATAAGATAATCAATACATTTGCACTTCAGAGAGCCTTAGTCGGTACAAACATTGATCGTGCTTTGACCACAGAGGATAATTCCTATTACAGTCTGGTCCCTTAGGATGGAACATGATTGAAATTTGTTTTGAAAATGCTTTTTTTGGGCTTGAGGTGCTGGTGAGTCATGGAGCAGGACTGTGTTTGTTAAGACCTCCCCCCACCCCCTTTGGGAATGGAAAAAGCACCAGCCTTGATTGTTGTTCAGGGTCCAGTTGGGTTTTTTCTGTTGCACAGTGAAAAGCCACCATTGAGAGCTGCCACAGTAGCTTTCAGTAAGGCTTCAGTAGTTTCTGGGACAGTTGGGCACTCATCTGCAACGTCAGGTTTGTAAACCCCCTTGTTTTCATCGGTGCATGTGTGTATCTCTGTGCGCTGTCCTAATTGCCAATCTGTAGTTGTTTACAAGGATGTCCAGGGTTACAGAGCTGACTGCAGTCAAACAGGGACTCGATTTTCTGCACCATGCCTCTAAAACATCCGCTTACATTAGCTGTTATGATGAGGATGGGACCACAGGACTGTATTCAAATTTTTAAAAATCATCATGTCGTGATGACATTGTGCTTTTACTGTAGACTCTGACTGTCCTCCTGTGACTTTTACTTAATGTGTTCCTGGCTGCTGGTTGTGAAGCCTTGAGTCATGTGGTGGGGAAAAGGTCAGTGAATGTGTCATATCTCACCCTCAGCTTTTCTTATGACCGGTCGCCAAGGACACTGGAGTGTCTGGGGAATAAAGGACGCACATCTTTGCTGTGTGCTGTGCTTTTCAGGGAGATTTCTAGCTTATTCGTTTACTAAACAAGCACACTTTTATCAGATTTATCCTTCAGCTCGAGGGAGTTTACTTTTTAGAGCATACCCTGACCTAGCTCCGATATTAGCAGTATAAATCAGCTCTGTTGCCACAGCAATGACCTCTCCCTTGTTTTCTTAGGGAACACTGAACAACGTTTAGGGGTAAGCTCCTTTAATTGGAGATTGTAGAAGAGTTACCTGTCTGATATTAACTTGCCAGTACTGTTTTCTGCACTGCAAAACAGAACAAAAAATAACTACAATTTTCTTGAAATGAGTGCATTTATCCTTGATTTGAGCAGGTAAATAAGATGGTTTGCCAATGGAATAAGATTTTTGCTCTTAAAATAGGAACAACTCATCTCCATCATCTTATTTAAAGTGCAGGATATCTAATTATCTTATTTTAGGAGTAAAAATACTCATTCCATTGGCACCTTACCTTAACTACATGTCATTGATTTCGTAAAGCTCTGGCCAATACCAAATCTAGACTCCAGTTTCGCTTTAAAAACTATAAATAAAAATAGAATATTTTTTTCTCCTTTTTGGAGAAATTGAAAAAGAGAGGTCCTGAGAATAAACTGTTTTTGTTTAATTTAAACAATGGTTTCTTAAAAATGGCCTATAGTTATTTAGCTATCTTTCTTTGTGTCGCTAAATCTACTGACAGTTAAAATCTGATTACTCCTTAACAAAAAATGTTACCAGTCACAAACTTTCTTTTTTACACACCTGATGTTTGAGGGAAGACCTAACAAGCTTTTCTGTTGTAATCTATTATCATTTATTTATATTTTTATTATAGCAAAGATGAGATGACACTGAGCGACAGAGCAGTCTGAGTCACACAGCTCTGCAGCTAAACTGGATTTCCTTAATAATTCAAAGCAAAGGCAACATGGTTACAGAAATGGCCTCTTAAACCGACTTTAGCATCTTATATTAGTATTTAGCATGATTAGCATAATTAGTGCGGTTAGCATTTCTAAAAATAAACATCAGTCGGTGTGGATTTCCTGAAGTGAGTAGACAGACCCTTACCTTAATTGTTCCTTTCTAAGACTGTCAACGTTTCCAGTTTCAGCACAACCAATAGCAGATATAACTGGATCCTTAACATAAGAACCAATATGTGTCCAGTTTCCTGCTCTCCTATCCATGTCGTGACAACTTGAATAAACAGCTGAAAATACAGCAGTTCCCTTCCCACGAGGTCCTCAACCTTTTTGTGTTAATCTGACTTCATTTGTAAACTTCTCACTTCTTCTGGAAATAGCCCAGTCCTCTTCACTCAGTAACAACTTGTCCACCGAAGAGTGTTGCTGTAACTGTGACCAGGTAGCAGTTATGTTGCTGCATTCATTGATTGGAAAAAAGATTGGATTATTTTGTTTTCGACTGGCCAATAACTGATCAGGATTGGTCAGGCATAAAGTCCTTTGATTGGTCGGTGATTCTGATAGTTTGATACCAGGAAGTTATAGCAGATTGCCATCATGAAGCTTTCCTCTTAAACCTGTTTTTGATGCAAGTTTCCTTTGTTATCTCTCACATTTTATCCATTATTTTTCCAATTTCTCACATTTTCTGGATTCTGCATGAGGTCTTTAACACTTTCCAGCCTTCTGCTGCACCCTCATCCTCTTTCTAAGCTCTCAGCTTCTTCCTCTCTTATCTTCCTAGAATATCACATAGTACTTATCTGTAAGACCTTCTGAAATCTGCCCACATACTGGGGGAGACATGTCACTGTGCCCACTGTGCCTACTGCCTACTGACCTGAATTGGAGCGGAGAAGGACAGACCTAACAAGGTATCCCACCAACCCGTTGCTGGCTCCCAGGAAGCAGTGATACGGGAGAAACTTCTGGCGCCACTGCTCTTTAAACAACGCAATAAAAATGGATCTGAAATGGATCGGCAAAAAGGAACAGAGCAGAGATGCAATAAGTGAATATAAATTTCTAATCTGCTGCCACACAGTGGATAATTGGAAAGCTGTTGATCCCTCTGTATATGTGTGTATGTGTTCAGAAACCCTGTGGTGGGCTGACGGTTGCAGCTTTGATAACTTATGAAGGAAATAAGCCTCTTTGTAGAGACCGACTTTAATCCTGCAACAATCCCGGTTGTTGACACCAATGTTTTTACTGACGTTTTTCTTTTTTTTTCTCTTCTTTTGTCATTTCCCTCTTAAAGTGATGCTCCCCACACTGTGGGAGATGTTCATACATTTTTATGTTTTCAGTAGTTGGTGTAGACTTTGACCTGGATTTAAGGTGTCTAAAAAAATGCCCTAAAGTACATTTTCATTATGGAGGTTTTTGCCACTCGGCTGCAGTTCTCTGAAAGCGAGATTCGAAAAGGTTGGGTTTATTTTTACCCTCACCACCACTTTTCATTGTGCCAAGATAAACACATGTTATAAACCTTTTAAGCATTACTCTAAATGTAGATATGGCTAAATTAAGCCGGTAGCTATTATCTTGTTTTTATCTTATACAAATTTATTTCGGGTGCCAATAATTGTGGATTTATTCTTAAAGGAAATTTAAAAATCCTTATGTTGCAATCTACTTTATCTCTTATGTATTTTAAGCACATATGTAAATATTGACTCCACTACAGTCGATACGTCCAGGGTAAAACATGTTCAGTGTCTTGATTGAGAAAAGCTTTTCCAAGTTCGCTTAAGGAATATCCAACAATGTCATTTGGAACAGAGGTGCACTGAGGTTGGTCTTTGACTGAAAGCATGTGATTTTCAGCTTAATTGGCTATTGATCTGCCTTTTCTGTTTGGTGCATGCACCAAACGTAGATGCGACCAGATCGTAGTGGGACCAACAACTCTTTAAAGGAGAAGTTGTTACTGAGTGAAGAAGATTCGACCTTTTGTATAAATGTTTTTTTTTTTTTTTTTTTTATAGATGAAGCCAGAGAAAGCACTGAGGGTGTGCAAGGCTTTTTGAAAGGAAATAGTTTTATACAACGTAAGAAGACATGTCTGGAGTTTGTTCAGGCTGTGAGAGAGCAAGAGAGAGCAAGACTTTCAACAAATAACAGGAAGGCCGGATTATGTTTTTTAATGTTCTTTTTAAAGCTTTTATCCTTTGTCAGTCATGCGACATTTTGGGTTTGAATACGTTGGCAGGCTTTTAAAGATGTTTCAGTTGTGCAAAGATTTGTATTTTCTAAGGAAAGAAATTCTGTAACTGCGGTTTTTAGCCAGAGGAGCTATGTTAATCTCTAATATAATATGCTAAAGACAGTTAAAAGTATCAGCTAATTTTGGTTTTGAAATAATACTAAAACCGTTCTGCTCCTGTCTCACACTCAATGCTTGATGTTACCTCTGCCCCTAATATAAGCATTGAATGACCGCCCACAGCTGGAGAAACAAACGCTGTTTGTTATGTTATACCTCTTAAAGGGAAATTTGCAGGTCAAAGCTTCACAAAAACTAGGGATCGGAAATCAGTAACCAAAATATATATAAATGTATTGGATAATTTCTGGTTTGGACCCATATGAATGAGTCATCGAAAGATTAAATCAATTTCTATTCTGAAAACTGCCAGCTGTGTGTTTTTCTATGTTAATCCATGTGTTGTTTTTTATTGTCTCTGTGGTTTGACATTAACAGAATATGCTCTTGTATTTGTGATTGTCTGTGGATTGCTGTGTTGCTGCTGTTTAACCGTGGGGTGAAAGTAGATCGAGGTCAGAACGCTCATTATTGCCTCCTGCTGCATGGGGACGAACGAGACGAGGGAGAGGCAAGACGAGGAGGAGTGAGATTGGAAAAAATATGTAGTAGTGGATGAAAATGGGGTCAGGATATCGGTGTTGGGTAATCTCTCTCTCTCTCTCTCTAATTTCGCTACTGCTTTGTTTTCCTAAATTTGTTGGGGAAAAGTGAGACTGATCAAATGTGTATGGGTCAAATGTGCCATGTTTGGTTATTCAGTTACTGTCGCCAAACTGTCATAAAACATGAACATATAGAGAATTCAAAAAGTGGAGTGGGTGCAATCAAGGTAGAGAAACTGGGAAATCCAAGCATTTCTGAGTGTGCCGCTTCTAGGGTCCCCATCACAGACGTGGGGGTCTGTTATCAGAGCACTGCTGTCAGCTCGTCCTCACCGGGGCTCGGAGACCCGATTGACTGGCTGTCTGAGCAGGGAGACTCTGCTGACGCAAAGTAATCTGTCTCCCAGACATCACTGGGACAAGAGGACTGTACTCAGGGGATGATGGGTGATAAATGATTGTGAGAGAACAGTGGGGTGGGTTGCCTCAGGGCTGACAGTGACTGACAGGCAGCTGCATTTGTGGATTTTGTGCGTTTGTACAATGTTTGAAGGCTGATAAGAAGGAGGACGTGTTACTCAGAAGTGAATATTTCCCTTTATATCAACATCTACAAAGTAGGCATAGCATTTTAATTTTATGGATGTAGATCATTTTGCATTATCTGTTCTGACTCTTAATTTCTACCATCATGAAGTTAAACCATTCTTTTATTGCACCTTAAGTTTGGATTTATGTTGATTTTAAATGGAGCTGCACAATATGTTGAGTTGCAGTCATTGCAGCAATATCAATGTGCAATGTTGCTATCACAAGGGGCCGCTTTGATCCAATATTTGGGGGGGATACTATATTTCAATATATATTTCTGCATGCAAATTTTAAATCCCAATAATATTTTTAAGTGTAAATACTTAAGAGGAACTAAAAATAAAAAAAACAACAGACATTTTATGGTTGTTCAAATATGTTTAAATAGTCAGGAATAAGCTGGTTAGTAGTAATCAGTGGTGATTCTTGCAGGAATGCCGCCCTGTGCAAGCCCCTCCTTCTGCTGCTCACCAACCAATCAAAATGCATGAAATTACTTAAATCCTTGTTTGTAAAACATAATAGTCTCCCTTTCCTCAACAGCAAGCAGTGGGCACCCGCTGCCTATTTCCCACACATGATTGCAAGTAATAGAAAACTTGTTCAAGGCGCAACTGATATTTAAGCTGTATATTTTTATGTGGTGCTTGTGCCACCCCGTTTAATGCCACCCTGGGAAACTGCCCGTAGGACCTAGAGGCGAAACCTGCCACTAAGTGCTATATCAAGCCTTTTGTGTTCCTTATCATGTATAAATAGCGCTCAATTAAGAACAAATGATTGAAAGATGAAAACAAAGGCGTGTATGTTGTTTGCATGAGCATAAGATCCACATTCCTTTAGTTTTACCTTTAATCGCAACATGATGCAGCCAGTTTTCAGGCAGAGGATGACATTATATGTTCTTTATAGTGCGTCTGACTGAAATACCTGATAGTGTTTGAATATTTCTGCCACTCAGGTGAGTTGCAGACACTTTGTGCACGGTTAGAAAAAAAAAAAACCTTTATGCAAAGTTTCAGGTTACAGCTTAAAAAATGTTCCCACTGACGGCTCTCCGGCTGCTGAGTCACACCGGGTGTAAAGAGACTGGTAAAACGGGAGATTGTTAGTTCATCTGTCACTGTGAACAGAAAAATAGGCTGTGATTAGATCTGTTTTAAAAAAAACAACAACAAAATTCTCGTACAACTTCCCCGTTTTTTTCTGCGTAATCATCTTAGGATCTCTCGTGTGTCTGGCTCGTAAAGCCTGCTTTCTTCTCTAAGTGTCGTATGAGCTGTTGCGTGTCGTGGACAAAGTCCGGGGATTATGGGGCTCCTCTGTGACACGCAGTCTTGTCACCCGGGGCCCTGGGAGTAGGAGGCACCCGGATCGAGTTTAACAGGTGAGCCAGAAAGGTGCCGCTTCAGGAACACTGCTGGGAACCGGCAGGTGAATGTGTGTGCTCGGGCGTAATGCAGAGCTGAGCTTTGAAGGACTCCACAGGGCGTGTGCGTGACAAAAACTGGTCTCGGTTGTGCCCTCGCGCGTTAGACAAAACTGGGAGAGCAGGATTCGTCGTGATACTGGCTGGGCAGAGCTTTACGTGCACTTGCTCTTTGGACCTTGGATATCAGACACTAAAGACTTGAGACAAGGTAATGGTGTTGAACCTGCCGTCTTCTTTTCTTTGTCACTGATTTGTTCAGATGTCGTACTGCAGGTTGAGTTGAGCTGTGTGCTGCCTTGTTTTTGTTTTTTTGCCTTGTTAGTTTTTCTTTCCTTTTTAAAAAGCAAGAGAATCAGCTTCTTTCTCTCTGCTGTGTCATCAAGTTGCTGCTCGACTAGAGGGGCAGGGTGAGCTCCCAGGTAACCATGGCTGCACTGTGTTTCCATAGGTTACAGCTCTTATGCCTCCGTCTTCCAGGCTGTTTGTTTTTCCCAGGAGAGACCTCAACCAGTCCAGGGGTCAGGGAGTTCTTCACGAGCCACTCATTTAGCTGTCGGACATTTTTGTCCTTTTCATCTCAGGTCGAGTATTTTCTGTGCCTCGCCTCTCGAGTCATCTCTGATTACCGTGTTGATTTGGTGATCCTCTCTGTGGAAAATGATTTTTTTCTTTTCACACACACCCCTCATGCTTGGATATAACGCAGCGCCTGGAGAGCTGCTTTTATTCCACCGCGCTGTAAAGGTAGAGGGAAAGCCAGCGGTCTGCCACACGGGGCAGGAAGCGTAACAGGGCTCATTACCGACTGCGCTTTCTCTGCTTCCACTGCCTAGAGCAATGCTTCAGAAAACACCGAATTAGATGTGCCAGGACTCTTATAAGGTGCTTGGGGTAATTTTGGGTTAAAATTAATTTGAGAAAGAACCCCGTGACAACGTCTCAAGGGGGTAAATTGTAATTTATGAAAAAAAAAAAAAAAAAAACCCAGAAATGAGATGAAACACAAAGTCTCCTGTCTTTCTCCTTTTAAAGGCAGTAACTCAAAGGTTCCCTGGTTTTGTGGAAATCCTTGTATGTTTCACACAATATTTTTTGAGTTAACTTAATTTTTTTTGCCAAAAGCAAAAAAAAAATGCTGCCGCATTTCCTTTATTTCCTTTCCTCGTGGATGAGCAGGCATTTGGACAATCGCTTGCATTGTGTCGTTGACTTTGCATACAGAGCATGCATGTAGCGACAGTGGAGAGGAAAACTCCACTTTAACAGGAAGAAAAAAAAACTTCAGCAGAACCAGAACCAGGCTCAGTGTGAATCACCATCTGCCATGTCCTACTAGGGGCTTGTCAATAGGAGAAACCTATTTTACATTTTTAAGGGTTGGTGTGTACAGAGAAAGGGATCTAAGTCCTCACTTAGTTCCTACACTTCTCTGTAGGATTTAGATTCTGGCAACAGCTATAGAATAAGGTGGATTTTAGGTCTTGTGAACTACCGGCCGTATGCTTTGGCTCATGATCCCACTAAGGGACACGTTGAAAAAGTCCACCAGATATTTATTTAAAATCTCCTTATGTTTAAAAAAAAAGGTTCATGTCGCCATGCCCTGTATCCCAGAACTTAAGAAGAAAAACAGGTCAACAGCAGCAGAGATTCTCTATCCATACCCGCTTGGAGTTTTTGTTGCCAAAAAAAAAGCTCAATCTTTGCCTCATCTGACAGAAACTCCTAGTTCAGTTTAAAAGTAACAAACTAGGTCTATTTTTGTGACGGTCGAAGAGAAAAACCTCAGGTTATCATGTAGAGAGAACATGTTTTGCTGCAATTCTTTCAACAGTGAACTTCGGAGATATTCTTTTTTTACCCTCTCCTCCATCCTCTGCACTCTGCATGGTGGCGGGATGAATATGTGCCAGCCTGGTTTTTCATTGCGTTTTTTTTAAGTGTTTTATTTATTGCTCTGTCTCTAGATTTAGGCAGGTTTAAGCCACTTTCTGACATGTAAAGATCAAGACACATTTGCGTTACATGAATTGCATGTCCTCTTGTCTGGCATATATATTCTCTCTCAGTCTCTATGGTTTAATGGACAGAGTTGGCATCTTTACATTTGGTGCAGATAGGGATGCGGTGAGCTTTGGAAGGCAACATTGTCTATATTGTGGTTCACAAAAACTGATATTATATGCAAATAATGTGAAATAAGAAATGCATTTTACCTTTGCCCCAGAGTGGAGGTTAGTTGAACTGAACATCTTTCATCTTTATTTTTACATGTTGGAAAAAACATGGTAAAAGGGAATATGTATGTTTTCTGTAACTCACACATATTAGGGACACCCTTTTCAGACATGTTACAGACACAGAAAATAGATCAATAAGCTTGTAGAAAAAAGTATATTTTCTAGGCTAAGATCACATTAAGGTTGCTGAAAAATGAGAAACTACAATATTGTAAAATCACAACAAATTTTTTTATATTATTTTCTTGACCGTGCAATGTGGTTGGTGAGAAGCCTTGTTTTATGTGTCGCCACGGTCCTCTGCAATGGTGAAGGTCCCTGATATGGCTAGAAAAACGAGAACACACACAATCTATTTCCAGAAAATGTTGAGAGCAGATCAGATGTCACGGCTTAGACTCAGGCCACAAAGAGAGGCAAGAAGCCCAGAGCCCTTCTCTGAAGGACGGATGCTCTCAGGCTCCTCTCCTCGGTTTCTGATGAGAGGGCGACCTCCTGAAGCGCTCTACCATGAAGGTCGTTCACTGACACCGCTGTCTCTGCACCCGGCTGCATTTCTGTGACAGGATTATGGTGGGATGTAGACGTGTCTTTCAGTGGAACCTTGTTAGGAGGGGTCGATATCTAATATCTGGGTTTAATTGTCTCCTCTCTGCAGACCTGCCGGCCTCCTCCCTGCAGTACTCGTGCGGGTCGGTGGACTACTTGTGTTCTCCACGGCTGGCGAAGAAAGGCCCGACCACTAGACCATGTCACGACAAGCCTGCCGTCAAGCCGCGGCCCCAGACCTCCACCTTACCCAGACCGCCGACTGCTCAGAAACCTCAAGGTAAAACCTGTTACTGTAATTGAAGGGTGCCTGCAGGATCAGACCCCTGCCATTAACCCGTCATTGCTTCTGCTCTGTCACACCTCTTTTCTCTGTGTGGCCTCACTCTGCCACTCACACTGTTTACTGGGTCATTGCTGCAGAAGCAGCTGGTGGAAAAGGAGGCCAGCGGTTCCCAAGTGTTTTTGTTTTGGCTTCATTTGAAGAATGAAAGATATGAACAACATGCTCTATGTTTAGAGCGTTTCTGAGGAGCAATTCCGGGACACCACACCGCAGACTTGTCCCCGGCTTTCAAAGGGCTTCTTATGCCGAGGGACGACCTGGGATAAATCCCTGCTAACCGTAGGTTTCCGGTTATCAAAAATGGTGATAACTTTAAAGCAAAATGTGTGTTTGGAAATGTCTGAAGCTGAAAAAGACCCACTGGAACATTAATAAGTAATGACAATGCATTTATGTGTGTTCATGGGTAAAATTTATTTATCTAGACTTCGAGTCTGTGTGTAGATCATGTTTATTTGAAATAAAAATTTTATCTTTCTTCTTCTAGCAGCCCAACATAACTTATTGAGAATACCTAAACAGTAGATTACCCTAACACTCATCTAGTATTTTCTGGAACAGATATCAAAATGTTTTCAGTTGATATTTTACTCCCATATTTTTATGCAAATATTATGATAATATTCTATATAAATAGATTCATTAATATTCTCAGCCCTAGATGTCATATCATTATTCTGCATGATCACTAAATGCAAAGTGACTGCCAAGAGACCTGTGTCTGTTTTCACTAAAAGTAGCTCTTAGTGACGATATTTTAAGGTAAGATTGCCCGAATTCTAAGATTTCTCTTAGACCTTTACTTGGGTAAGGTAAAAGTTATTCACAAAGCATCTTAGGCCTTAAGAGAGCTCCTAAAGTGGAAAAAATGTAGGAGTAGTGAGGAGGACTTTTAACGAGCCTAAGAGTGTCTGAAGCAGGAAAGATAGCGGAAACAGAGAGAGCTGATTGGCTGATCCACTACCTAAAGTACACTGGAGGAAATGAGCTCATAGACTTCTGTAAAAATCAGACAATTATTAATATGTAGATAAGATAAACTTTATCATCCCCACAGGGTTAAAGGTGCGGCTCTGGCGACGTAATGTTATTGAGGTTAAATAAATAATAAGGAAAAATATTGAATAGTCATGAATAAAAAGTGAAGGAATTTACAAAGAATATATACAGAAGAGATGAGAAGGTTTTTTTCTGTATTTAATGACAACATGAGAAGCCTAAATGGTCATCTAGAAGTGTGCTTGTGTGATGCCATCTCGTTGCTTATGATTGCTGCAGCGCTTCTCGCTGTCCAGACTGGTGCGTAAAAGCACCAAGATGAGCAGAGGGAAAAAAATGCAATGATATGCTGCAACACGCTTCAATTTTGCGCCGTGATCCAGGGACCGGTTTACCTTTCATCACTCCTCTAGTCCTCTCCCAGAGCTGTGCAGACAGATGCGCTGATGTCCAGTTCGTTTTTTTCCCCACCTTTAAATCTCCATTTTATGTCTGTCGTTTTGCTGAATGCAACCGCTTTACACAAGCAGGCAATCCCAGTAAAAGTCATATAGGTGACTACGCATTACTATCAAATAGATAATGTGGTAAAGTGGCTGGCAGATTTCCTCATCATGACACACATTTCCTAATCCGGTCTAATTGGTTAATTTCTCTCCTTTCATTACTAGGAGTGCATTTGTTTTTGTTTTTTCTTGTACTATCAACCAATCACAGCTCCTAAAAGACAGCGACACACCTAGCAACAGGGTCAACCACACCTCCTCACTAAGATAATAATTCCCTTACTCAGAGTCGCTCTCAGCAACTATCTGAATTGCTCTTAAACTAAGACCCCTAGATTTTTTTTTAGGCTAAAACAGGAGCTCTCTGAGAGGACTCTGAGAAGACAGAGACTGTTGTTTAAAGATCTGGTGATTTCACAAATAAGAGCACAGTAAAATACAAAAATCTGCTCTGGTATGAAAAGACAGACACCTAAAAAGTGATTAAAACAGGGGACCGTAAATAGATTTGCTGTATTAAAGAAAGTGGATGTCAGTTTTGATTTAAGCATCAGGGTCTGTAAAGAGGCTCTTTTTTCTAAAACAGGGTGCAATAAGGATTTGGAAATATGGTGAATCTTTTTTGCTGTCTTGCAACTAAAGTTGCCACCACGGCACATTTAAAAAGTTCTGCTATCACTGTGTGTGGACATTCATGCTCGCACTATACTCAGGATCAGGAGGAAACTTGTCTTGTTTTGTCAACAGTGATTTGGTGCAGGTTGGTATAAGATTCTCTTGGTATGACAGCCTTGTGAGAAAATACCACAGTTTCACTGCACTAAGACTAAAGTATGAATAAAAATGTATAACTTGATCAAATAGTTTTTGTTTTAACCAGAAAAGTAATAATTCCTACGGCTGCTAAAATGATTATTACGTATTGAGTATAGAAAGGTTATAGTCATGTTAAAGTAATGTTTTATTGATAGGTATTTTAATTTTAATGCACAGATTTTTTAACATATTGTGAAAAATGTTATACAGTGTTGCCGTTAGAAAAGTTGACTGCTTAATTAGCGAGTCTTCAGTCAAATGCTGGTTGTGCCTTGATATGATAGGGGTGGGTTGTCTTTTAGTTTCCACACCATGACTTTCCCTGTTTTTTGTAACTAGAAAATTTTTTAACTAGAAAATTTTAATTTTAATAAAGATGAAAGAATGGATCAACTTAATTAAAAGAACTCTGACCTGTTGCCTGATGCCTTGTGTGATGTCGAAGGAGGCCCGCGCACCTGGAAGCTTGTTGTTAGGAGAAATAATTTCATCTCAGGTACAGGTACCAAAACCTAACCACCATGTGTTGTTTTGGAAGGTACATCAAGTGATCGATTGTAAAGGAAATGCTGACCAAAAGCTTTAAAACCTTGGTAAACAGGGAAGCAGTCCATGTTGAAGAAAATCATTTGGGACCTTCACAGGACATAGAATACATCCTCGTTGATGTTTTCTTGTCTTTCACGTTGTTTAGCGTCATCGATAGCAAAGGTTTTGGGGTTCGTTATTGTTCCATCCACAGTAGGCAAACATGCAGTTTAGTTGTGTGCGCTCTTCAAAAACCAGAGAACAACAGAACTGTGTGGAGAAAAGGCTGCCGCCACCACCCAACTTGTCACAAACGTACCACCTGGCTGGAAGATAAAAATAATCAGCACTGTTCTGTTCCACCACAGGAAAAATGGGAGGGAAGCTCTTTCCTGGGATGGAACTGGGAGCAAACTTTGGGAAGAGGCTTTTTGTGTGTCCACGCGTCGCTTTTAGATCCAAAATAAGGTTGGGTGCCGCTCCCCTGAAGGACATCTACTTTTATAAAATGTTCAGTGTTCTTTTGAAATCATTTCGTTACACGTTTCCTCCTAGAACATGATCAGTACTTCAGGGTTTTATTGATGCTCTGCCTCTTCATGAAGGTTTATATTAATCTGTTTTATAGTTTTTCATGACTCCATAGAGGCCTGCCAACAGAATTAAAAACAGAAAACTCATCTATTGGATTAACAATAAATTCAGCTAATTTTTGCTCCCTAAGGACGCATAAAGAAGAATAAAATTGCTTCTCATTATTAAAAAAGATACATTACAAAGGAGAGTCTTGATGTCAGGAGGGAAATAGACTGTATGAAGATGAACCGCTAACCACATAAAACTAATTCTGTTTTAAGAAATTAACTTTTATATGATAAATAAAATAGGCTTCTTTACTTCTGGTTAACACAGTTTGAATTTGGCAGGAGGAGTTATTACGAAAAAACAAAGCGAACCCAAAGCGGCTCAGGAGCAGAGATTGCTGCCAGGGAGGATGTATTTCTGGAGGGATGTAGTTTTAGGGTGTTGAATCATACATTTGAAAACTCTTTTAAAGCCCTAGAAAATGTTGAAGCGATGAAATCAGTAAAAATGTCCTTGCACAATATTTGCAGGTCTCTTATAGGGGATTATGCTTGCAGCTTTTCCTCCTCTTCTGTCTAGACTCATACTGCGCTGGTTTAAGCAGCAAAATTTGGCATTGAAAAGCTCAGTAATGACATTTATCTGTCAGTAGTGATCTGAATTTTGTCTCTGCATGTTTTCGGATCCAAAGTTGACGTCTCGAATGTTTTGTCTTATTTAGTTTAAGAAATAGTTTGTCCATAAGGATTTTCTTTAAAATCAATCACTTTGTCTCCCAGAGAACATGTCATATTCAGTATTTGTTTGGTTTAATGATACGTTGTAAATCCTTATTTGTTTAAGACAAAATCTGCATCTTCACTTCAACCATGGACACTTCTCTAGTGACATCATATAAGGGAATGAATTACAGTTCTTTTTACATACATTCATTTATGTTTTACCTGTCTTTATTTTTATTCTTTATTTGTGTTTGACCAGATTCCCCCTCCCTTAGTTTTCTGCACAGCTGCATCAAAGAGGTTGAGCCGTACGTGAGAACGTTGCAGTAGTCTAGATTTAATTATCAGCAATACTCAAGTCATCTTTTTCAGCAAAGTTGCTTAACTACCAGATTGTGTGGTCGCAGCATTAGCTTAAAGATTGTTTTCAAGTCCCAATGATATGATCCCACTCCTACTAATGATGCAGGCAGCTGTAGAACGGCCATTGCTGCCATTCTCGTCTGCCCCAGAGAGAAGAAGTAAGAAAAAAACCACATCGCTCCGTAGTCAAAAGCTCAGTTTTTACTCAATTTATAAGTGGTGATCGTGCACAAAAACAAATGAGATGAAAAATTATATCAGAAACCTGTTTGTATCACTTTAAGTGATGAAAAAGTTTAACTTTAGCTCAGTGACGTTCAAACCCCTGCTATACTACTTAATACTACTTAAATTTAAGTAATACTACTTAAATATTCAGAATCTAAAATTCCCTTATTTGGCTATTATTCAGAAGGACGGCTAATCAACTCCACTATTGTGCAATATACGCACAAAGCAGGGTTAGCTGACTTGTTTTTAAGCCTGCTTTTGAAATAAAAAGGCTTGTAAAATCCTGCAGTGAAAACTCATACTTCAGCTGGAGTTTTAATAATCAGTGTGTGCATTTGTCTGCGTAAAACAAATACGCCACTGGCTGGTGTCTTTAACAGAGAGACAGTTTGGATTTATCTCACTGCTCGTGTGTCGGGTTTCGTCAGACTGTGAAACACACAGCGAGGAAGTGCTCACTTAAACGACTGACATCAAACACCATATTTCCTGCTTTCAAACAAATTGGTTTCCTAAAGTTAAATATATTATGCAAATGTATAGACATTGAGAGCGAAATAGTAAATCAGCCGGGTGCAGACACGCATGAAACCAGTCTTACTTTTAGAGACGGTGCAGTCTTTTTTTTTTTTTTTTTTTTTTCTGTTTGGAAGTTTGGTAGCTTTAGACGCACAGTCTGCTCTCAGCATCCTGTTCTGAAATAAGGAAGTAGTGCGACAGCGGTCGCGGACGGTCGATGTTCCTCTGCTTTGCTGATTTCATTTCTGTGCTTTTTATTTGTAAAGTGTCTCTCTTGTCAGAAAGGAGCGAGCAGGGTTTTGACTCCGCCATGGAGATTTTCTCTCTGGGATTTATCCGTGTTACCTGATCGTCTCCCTTCATGCCAGCAGCCTCATGCGTCTTCTCCGGTTCTGATGCTCTCGTATTGTCTGGATTTATGCTTGTGCAGTGCCCCCTAAACCTGCGCACCTGCTCGCCCTTGGGCAAGACAAGAAACCCAAGAGGATCCCACCGGCGCCCTCGAGACCTCTGCCGGCACCCCCTCCTCCTCCCAAACCAAAGCTGTGCCTGAGCCCCGCTGGCCTGGGAGCACAGCCGCAGAAAGAGCCTCAGAAGGTCGGGCAGCTCATCGAGAGGTTTAACAACTCCAGGTAAGAGGCTGGGAGGCGACTCTTAATGGATTTGATGAAGTCCTACGTTTTACTCTTTGAAGTGGTTCCATACAGTGAGTTGCTAAAGTATTCACACCCCCTGGACATTCCCACATTACATCCAGAAACGTCACCGTCTTTTATTAGGATCTTATGTGATGGACGAACATAAAGCACGGTGGAGCTGTGAAGTGAGAAAGTAAGGCATTAAAAAAAAATAAAACTAAGGTTCAGCTTAAATTTCTTTTCAATATTCTTGAGTCAATGTTTTAGAAAATGACTATTTTTCAAAAAAAATAGAGCTGCAAGGCCTCTGAGGTATTTCTCTAGCAGCTTTGCACACTTCGGTTCTTGCCTGTCCTTTGCATAGTAGCTTGAACTGGGTTATACCTGATGGAGGGCGTCAGTGTCTTCCCACAGACTTTGCCGGGGCCATAGTAACACACGACTGGGTATGTTTCTGCTTGTTGTCCTGCTGGCAGGGGACCCGACACGGTCTCAGGTTTCACCATCGTCAACGCTGACCGGCTTTCTTGTCCCGGCTGTAGAAGTGCGTGCCCAAATGATGCGGCCCGCACCATGTCCCAGCGTGGGGGTGGTGTGTTCGGGGCGATGCGTAGTGTCCGTTTTCTTTAACTCACAGCGTTGCGCATGTTGGCCAGAAATGTCAGCTTTGGTCTCATCCGACCACAGCGCCTTCTTTCTCCTGTTTGGTGCGTCCCCTATTTGGCTTGTGGCCAACCACACACAGGACTTCTTACAGCTTTCTTTCAACAATGGCTCTTCTCTTGCCCCTCTTCCACAGAGACCCGATTTGTGGAGTACATTCTCCCACCTGAGCTGTGGCTCTCTGCAGCTCCTCCAGAGTTACCCTGGTCCTCTTGGCTTCCTCGTTTTTAATGGTCTCCTCCTTGTCCTGCATGTCGGCTGAGGTGGACGGCTAATGTCTTGGTAGGACTGGAGTTAGGCCGTACGTGTATTTTTCAGTCCTGGGTGAGATTTTCAACACATTGTCGTGGGTTCCTTGGTTTTCATGATGCCGTTAGGGTCTCGCAAACTTCTGATGGCTGGATTTATGCTGAGATTACATTACGCAAAGCCGGACTCTATCTAAATGTTTGCCCTGGGTTTTAATTGGGTGTCTCAGAACAAAGGGGGCTGAATACGAAAGCTTCTTTCTTTCCGCTGGGCATTGATGTGCTGTTATGTGCTCGTCTATCGAAGAAAGTCCTGATAAAACACCCTGAAGTTTGTAAAAAGATCAAATGTGACAACGTTCAAGAGGTTTGAATACTTTAGTGAGGCATTTTAGTGAGTGCAGTTGTATGGCGGATAAATAAACATTTCTTTTCCATTTTTTTCAGTTGATTATTAATTAGTGATTCATAACATCTTGTTTTCCTAGGGTCCCCATCCTGGGGGTGCTCCCACGGTCACAGCTGCATCTTTGTCTGAGAATGGACACTGCGTCTGACCTCCCTCCATCCTGCAGCCCCAACGCCACAACAAAGGTCGCAGGAGACTCCTCCTCCGTGGACAAACTTGCACTTGGCACCTCCGAACAAGCCGACGGCGTGTCCGAACTTTCCCGTCTCGCCTCAATGCACATCGACGGCTCGGACGACGGCGGGCTGGACAACTGCGTGGAGCGTGACCTCGCGCAGAGGGTCGGCTGCATCAGCGATGCGGACCACGAACAGGGCTCTTCCCATAAACTCACGGACAAGCCTGACTCCTCGCAGCAGAACGGGAAGATTCCCAACCGGGACAGCGGCATCGACAGCCCGTCGTGCGCCGCCGAGGGGGAGGTGTTCGCCAACGAGGACGCCATCGACGAGGAGGATCATTACGACAGCGTGACAGAAACGGAGCGCGTGTCCTGCTGCGTCACGCTGGACAATAAGAGGGACTCCACGCAGGACGAGGACAGTGACTTGGACGAGGGGAGCAGTGGGGAGATCCCGTCTCTCACAGACACACAGACTGGGTATCTGGCGGATACCCAGTCAGATGCACACAAAGTGAGTACCATGCATGCCTGTCCCTGTCAAAACTTTCCCGGAAAGCC
The DNA here is from genome assembly GCA_037039145.1 of Fundulus diaphanus. Classification (NCBI taxonomy): domain Eukaryota; kingdom Metazoa; phylum Chordata; class Actinopteri; order Cyprinodontiformes; family Fundulidae; genus Fundulus; species Fundulus diaphanus. Next base: position 38,401,784 of record CM073129.1, on the reverse strand, counting down.
CAGAAAATATAATTTAAGGCCTGCGTCTCTGAAGCCTGTTTAACTTTCCTGTCTCGTGTTCGTTGTCCGGGTTTTTCAGCAGGTTTAAAGCTTCGCCTCAGACACTCAGACTGCCTTTCATGTCATGGAAAAAACACTCTGTGGCTATTATTATCCCAGCTTGGGTGAACCGTTTCAAAGAGTTCTTCTGCATGAAACGTTAGATGCCGTAATAGCCCGAGTTTAGTAGACACAAGCGACTGACTCCTACCTAAAAGCAGCTCTTCCCTCACATGAAAGGATAAATACCTGCCCGAGAGCGGTAACACGAGCTGGAGCGGATCGCTCCATCAGAGTGCACGGGCTGGAGCTTTCCCACAGCTGAACTAATATTTCAGTCGGGTTATTGATTGTAAACAGCACCTTTACTCAAAACAGCGTCCCTATGAGACAGGCTGTCCTGTAAGTAGGATCAAATGGGACCGAGAGGTCAAAAAGTGTGCAAATAAAACTCCCAAGCTAACAGGAAACGTTTGACACCTCTTGGCAGCCATTTCTCTCTCTGATCATTTCTGTGCACATAATACACACCCAGATCTCACACAACTGTCACACGAATGCCGTCTGTCCACACCCTGAGTGTTTCAGGGGAAAAGGGCATTGCTGCTCCTCGGCACTTCCTGGTCCTGGCGCTGCTGTGCAGAGTGAGGGTGTACAGGTCCATGTTGTTAGTCTGTGTCTGTGCATGCATGCATGTGTGAATGCGTCTAACGCTGCAGCAGAGAGGTTGATGGCTGCATAATGACGGCCTTGTCACAGAGGATGTGGGTTTTTTCAGCGACGCACACAGCAGGAGGACGACTGAAAACAACTTCTGCAGACTTTGTGTGGCCTCCACCTTACTAACAATAAATGTGCTGCATTTCATTTTTATCAGAACACTTTTTGGTCTTGGTGTAAAAGTTGCAGGTGAGTTTAATGCTCAGTCTAAATATCCATGGATATCAAAAGGTTGCTGTAGTTATGTGGAATCCAGCTGTTGTGAAACCCACATTGTTGCATCAGGCTTAATCTTCCATGACTTCAGCATGCGTCTAGCTATTGAAACCAAAATGAATTTTGTCAGCACCAATGTTTTGTTTTTTTTGTTTGATCCTTTTATTCATTTGTTTATTGGACTCCTTCAAAAAAAAAAAGCTGCAAAAGAGAAAGAGGAATAATGTTTCTCAGTTTTACTGAAAAAAGCAATAAACACATCCTGTTAGTTTTAATGGTCGTTAAGTTTACAGTAATCCACTGTAATGCTGTGACACCCAAAGAGTTTGTCAAACATCCTCTTTAAGACTCTAAGAATCCACTCAATCTGCTGAGGCATCTTAAGAAAAAAAAGAAACGTCCCCCTTTGTAGAAATTTCTATTTCCCCCAATTAAGTTGTGTGATTTTGTAGACGGGACCATAACGTTCTCCACAGCCTCTACAAGTTAAATAACATAGGATCTCCAAATACATCTGCCACTACCTGACTTCCTAACCACCAAGATTTACTAAATACTGTTCCTACTGTTTCTGAGCTGAAATGGGAAAGTGTGCGCCGGTTTATTTTCTGAGCCGTCGGTCCGCTCTTGGAGTAACTTTGGTCGGCTGGCCGCTCCTGGGAACGTCCATCGCTGCTTCATGTCTTCTCCGTCCGTGGATGGTGGCGCTGACCGTGGTCTGCTGGAGACCCAAAGCCTGAGAAACTACTTTATATCCCTCCCCAGACTGATGCGGTTACCCTTAATTATCCTCAGGTATGAGTGTGTGCATGCATTCATGCGGCCTGTCTCCAGTGTGACGCACCTCTTACCCAATGATTGCTGGAGATACCAGCCTCCTCCACAGCCCTGCAAGGATAAGCTGATATGGATGGATAAAGTGTTGCTTTTTGAGATATTTTAGCCTTCTTCAGGTTGTCAGGTCCTGTGATTCCAAAGGTCATGCTGAGGAAATTGAACTCATCTTTCCATAAATGTGTGGTTAATCACAGTTTATTCTGGGTTTACCAAGAGGGGCAAAAGGTGCTTTTACTATTTCACACAGGGCCAGGTTTGTTTGGATTGCTTTTATTCCCTTAATAAATAAAACTGTAAATGGCTTGTACTTGTGTAGCGCTTTAACTAGTCTTGACGACCTCCAAAGCACTTCACACTACAGTCATTCACCCGTTCACACACACATTCACACCCTGACGGTGGTGAGCTATGTTAGTAGCTACAGCTGACAGAGGCAAAATTCTCATCTGAAATGTTTTTTGTTTTTTTTTGTTTACTCAGGTTATTGTGGTCCGATATTAAAATGTTTGATAGATCTAAGCAGCACTCATGAGGTGTGACAAAATTGAAAAATCGGAGGAAATATATGTCTCTGTATTACTGTTCACCACAATAAAACAAGAAATGCAAATGAACTCAGATTTATATATTTTTTAATCTATACTCTAAACCAGAACTTTTTCCATAACATGTATCGGCTCCTTAGTGCCTATGGTTCCAGTCTCACACTGGTGTCGGAGAGGTTATTTATTATTAAATTAATTATTAAATTACAATGAAACACATATTCTAAAAAAGATATTTATCCATCTAACATTTTAAAATCCAGATTGTCAACTTCCTGCATTTCTGGATGTTCTACGTTTCCACGGCTGGATTAGTGAAACGTTTATTGTAATGTTTACTCCAGCTAATTATGGTCTTTAGCTTTGCTTTTGTAAATCTTTTTTTTAATTGTGTTAATCCATTTTCCTCAGTGCTCGGAGGCTCAGAAGCTCCTGAACATCGCCAAAGAGCTCCTCCACACTGAAGAGGCCTACGTGAAGAGACTCAACCTCCTCGACCAGGTAACACCCTGCTCAGATAAATCTGCTCCTGGTGGTGGTGCGTTCTGGTGTTGCGAGGTGATGCTTACACTGATAATCAAGTTTCAGTGAGTTATGTTTTAACATGTCCAGAAAAAAAAAGCTGTAAAAATAAAAGTGAATAAAAACTATTATATTTGAGCATCAATGATCATTCTGCATAAAATGATTCCCCACGGGAGGCCATTATTTCTATAAATATTTTTTCTTCAGACTTCAAAAACGCTGCAATATTTTCTTCTCTTCTGTTGACGTATAACGAAAAGATGAAACAAGAGCTCAGAAGCCTTGAAGGAAACGGCTTCTTCGTTATTTGCTTTATGATGAGTATCCTTCAGTCAGTAAAATTCCTCTTTCTCCTGCTTGCGAACGCATCACATCTGACTTCTTCGCTCCACGCTCGGCCCGCTTAGTTGTGCTGTGACGAGAATCCTCTGCCAGTGGTTGAGTCGTCTTCCTCTTTGCTCAGCTCATGTGGTGCCGCAGATAAACAGCTGCCCTATCGCAGAGCAGCGTTGGTTTATTTGTTTCCCGAGGGCAGAGAAGTCTCATAGTTTGCTTCCTGTTTTTGTTCTTGCAACAATTATAACCGTCTCTATGGTTACCGTGAAGCCGACCTGTGGCTGGGATGGCGGGGAGGTGAAAGTGAATGTAGGTAATGATTGAGTGCATCACATAAATCATGACGAAGGTCACATCTGTGAATGGGAATCTTTACCTCGTGTCTTCCTCTGTGTAATATCTCAACATTTTAGTGCCACATCGAGCAGATTTTTTTTTTTTTTGTTCTGTAAATTTGTAATGAGAACCCTATTTCACTTATGTGAAGTTCTGCTTTTGTGCATGCTGCAGCTAACCAGTTTGCACGCATGCACACGTGAAATTCTGCTTTTTTGTTTCATTTTTTATTATTATTTAAAGAGGCCAAACAGTGAATTTTTAATTTGCTGCGGCGCCCTTCACAATTGCACCACTTGTAAAGATGTGTCAAAGCCGTAAACTACTCTTTTATTGCAGTAGTATAAACTCACACTGCAAAAGATTTTTAAAAGTACAACCTTTGACATGAGTTTTGTTGAACTGGAGAAATTAAGAAATTATTATTTCTGTTAAAACTACTAGTGGCACAATAGTTGGTGCGATTAAGGCAAGGCAAGGCAAATTTATTTGTATAGCACATTTGAGTACAAAGACAATGTAAAGTGCTTTACATGATCAAAATATAGTCAAATAAAACAGAATAAAAGCGATTAAGAGATCCTATGAAATAAATGTATTTGAAACATGTTGCAAATCTACATTTAGCTTTTTTTATGTTAATCATGATACCTGGGAACTTCTAATTAGACATAACGGGAATCAGAACTTGACGGCAAAGCTGCAGAATGAAGAACAAAGCACCATATCTAAAACTATAAGAGGAAATCGAATACAATAGAAAACAGACTTAAATATGACCAAAATAAACACCAGTAGCCGTTTAGGTGATTGTTATATACTGTACATCCAATTTGCATCTAATTAAAGTATTCAGAGTAAATACTCTGTCACAGTTATACGGTGGCGTTATACAACTTAAAAAGACACATCTCTCATAGACCCTCTTCAAAATGAAAAAGACAAGAGAACATGCTATTCTCTACCAGTAACACAGATGTGTATTGACCTCTATGAGTGAGCATTATGGTAAGGAGGGTATAAAAAGAAGCTCTGGGTAGTTCAAATCAACCCAGAAATAGCTCAGGCATGAAAAAAATAGCTTTTTGTGGCCATATTAGTCCCCAGGAACCCTGTGAGCTGAGCTTATGGGAAGAGTAAAACAGTGAGGACCCAGGGCTATGGATGCTCTAGAGCAGGGGTGTCAAACATACGGCCCGCGGGCCGGATCCGGCCCGCCGAACAATTTAGTCCGGCCCTGTGGCTAAATGCATTATCATTATAAGAAGAAAAAAATTTTTTTTTTTTTTTTTTTTTTTCCCAGTGTCCTGTCTGGCAATGTGGCAATAAAATGCCACAAAGAGCTCATCAGATTTGACTTTCACAAGTGGACAAGATAAAACGAAGAGAATGATAAAACAATTGAAAATATGCAGTTCCTATATTGTCCACGAGGGGCGCTGTGTTTTAATTAGCAGATTAAGCTTCAGGTGTGGAAAAATTCAAATAATTTCTTAATTTTTATCTGTTTGATGTATTTTGTCATGCAGGACAGTGTTTTTAAGTTCCAAAAAATGTGAATAATTGTGCTTCAACATTGTATAATCACTGTGATCAGTTCTTATGCATAATGCACAAGTAAATGTTTAACTGAGTAAAAGTATTGTTGAAATTGCACATACTTTTCTTAAAAACGCTGAGGTTATTCATAATATATTGTGTAAAAGTGAAATTAACTTAATATAAAAATCAACAAGTCGACATTTATTAGTTCTATTTAATCTTGCAATGAGTTTACTCGTGTGGCCCTCTTGAGATCAGATTAAGCTGTATGCGGCCCCTAAACCAAAATGAGTTTGACACCCCTGCTCTAGAGAGACTGATTACAGGGGACTCCTCTTTCTGTTAGCTCCAACCTTGTGAAATATTACAGGAGAACATTAAGTGCTGTTCTATTAGCTAAGTGAGGGTTGTGCAAAATGTTAGCAGCAAAGGTTAAGGCCTTTAATATGTTTAATTTGATACATCATTGAGACATTTAACTTAACTATAAGCAAAATTGTCCTTTTATCTATGTCTAATTTAATTTTTGTGACATAAATAATTGTGATCTATTTCAACATTGCATTGTAGCCCTTTTTGCACTCAGTCCAAAAACAGCAGTGACCATTTTCCACTGCCGCTCTCACCAGACAGCTTTAACTCATAAAAAATTGGTGAAAAGATTTCTTCTTTACTTTATTTAAAACATTGTTTTGAATAATCTTTTTTTTGTCCACACATTTGTATCTCGGCAGGTATTTTGCACTAAGCTCACAGAGGCTGGAATCCCTCAGGACGTCATTACGGGGATCTTCTCCAACATTTCCTCCATCTACTTATTCCATGATAAGTTTCTGCTCCCGGAGCTCAAGACGAGGATTACTGGAGAATGGTGAGGAGTAAACACAGCCCCGTGGTTTCCTGCAGTGGGATGTTATTGTAAAGATTAGTGTTGTTGTGGCACTTTAAGTCATTTGTGTCAACTGCAAAGTTTGTGACAGCCGGCTGGAAGTGAAGGGCACTATTATCAGGCCAGGTTGTCTTTATTTCTCCAGCGGGTGATATATCATGGCAATATCAACTGCTCTTGATTGGTAATTATTCCTATAAAAAGTCTGAATAGTGAGTAATCAGCTGAAAATTTTGGGTTTCTATGACTATATTTTTTGCATTTTGTCAGATCAGATAAAAAAACAGGTTCATCCAGAGAAGACACTTCCACAGAAGGTGTCAGAAATGTGTAACTACAGAAGAAAGTTAAATAAAATGTTATTTATGCATAACATAAATAACATTTATGCAACAGCCAGTAATGCTCTTAAGAGGAGGCCTCTGTTTTAGGAACGTCCACTTGTTTCTCGCCTCTTTAAATTAAACCAATGCTTGCTTTCCTAAAGCTATATTGATAACGCTTTCATCATGTGTAAAATGTATTTCAGAAAACAAAAAGTGTGCCAGAAATCACGCAGCTTATAATTAAAAATCATACATTTTTCATGGCAAAAGCTGTTTTTAAAATAAAGCTTTTCCAGCTTTATTTTAAAAAGATGCCTTCCTTCAAACCTGTAACTTATCACATAGTTGACTCAAACTGACTGAGAAGTGATCTCCTGATTGTGTCTTTTAATATGTAGAGCCTTAGATATAAGATATTTCAATGTATAATACTGGGATTTGATGTGATAGAGCAACACAACTGGAGTAGCATAGAGGCCCATGGCAACTCTGGAGGAGCTGCAGAGATTCAGAACTCTGGTGGAAAATCCATTGACTAGATGACATGTTAGTTATGTACTCTACAAATCTGGTCTTCACGGAAGAACAGCAAAAAGAAAGGGCGTAAGTTAAAGAAAACACAAAAATCTGATTAAAGTTTAGCACCAGCCATGCAGGACAAGAAGGTAGGGGAGGTGGCATCATGATGCGGGGATGTTTTTCTTCAGCAGGGACAGGGAGGAGTTGATGGAGGGATGATCGACGGTAAACACAAACCTGTTGGAAGCTGGTTAAGCATGTGGTTAAACAGGGATGAGAAATAAGTATACCTGTAGAAAACTAGCTGTGTGATAATTTCATTTTTATATTGCTTGTGTTTTTCTTTAGGGAGTCAAACCCTCGCATCGGAGATATCCTGCAGAAGCTGGCTCCCTTCATGAAGATGTACGGAGAATATGTGAAGAACTTTGACCGAGCCATGGACCTGGTCAACACCTGGACACAGCGGTCATCTCAGTTCAAGGGTGTCGTCCAGAACATACAGGTTTGTTTCTGCGCTTTAAAGTCTAGCTGGCATGCGGACAACTTTCTCTGCCATTCGTCATGCAGAAACTTTGTTACAAAAAAAATTTCAAATAATTTTATGTTTGTTCTTTTAAGGATTATGTACTTATCTACCAAAAGCAGACCCAAAAACTCTTTGCCCGCACGTTATAAAGTCAGGGTTTCCACACAGTGGAGACTTAAAGTGTCAAGTTTACATTTAGTATTTCCAAGGTTGGATCAGCATTTAAAAAAAGCAACAAATAGTTTTTCCAGACTTTGTTTCTCACCTTACTTTCTGAGGAATTTAAATTTACAAAATTGAAATTGCCCAAACGTGTGATCTAAGTCGCTAATATGTCACATTTTGGTTAATCGAGTCTAATTAAATCAAATCGCAGGCGCAGGCGCAAGCGCAAGCGTCGCCGCCATCGTGCGGTCGTACAAACAGAGCGGTAAAGCTTGAATAGTTCACTTGAACGAGTCAAATAGTGAACAGATCTGTCCTGAATGTCACATCAACAGACATATTATGGCAACAACAAAACACCGCTGCGTTGGCCTTTTGGAGTGACTCCATATGGTTATCGTGACCATATGGAGTTTTTCCATTGATTTTCCAAAACCCAGAAGGATTGCTGAGAAATGTCAGTGATACGAGCTTGTAACCGAGAGGACTTTACTGTGGAATCTGACCAAAGACACTTGATAAGGAGCCAACACGTGAATGTCCAGACTTAATACCAGAGACTGCAGCGTCTGTGCAGGAAGGCTACATTTATTCGGCTTTTTCTCATCGTAATGAAAACATCATCATCCGATCCATGAAGGGGGTTCATGTGAGCTTCAGTCTTGCATTCAGTCCGCTTATTATAAGTGACTTTAGGCTCGTTTTTCTCTAAAGTCACTTGCAACTCTCGTGAGTCGGCGGTTGCAGTCTCTTGGGTTTGTTTTTGAACGTTCTGGTTATCGTGCCGCGCAACAAGAGCGGGACTCATCAGCTCATCACGACCAATATTTTACGAGCAGGAAAAGTCCCGGTGTGTATAAATACCGACTAAATACATGCATTGGTCATGATTAGAAGCAGCGTCTGTATTGCCGTGTGGAGGTTTGCTTGGTGCGCTTCAGCTTGTTTTCATGTTTCTTTCACAGTGATCTGGTTTGTGTGTGTCTGCGGAGGGGTGTGTGTGTGAAGGTGAGATGGGATCTCAGTGTCTGATTACAGCGGGATGATTGACTTTGCAACTTATATTTTTTTAAATAAGCCCTATAATAATTTAAAACATAGGCCAGTAATAATACATATATTTGTTTAGCATTAGCTGTAATTCTACGCGGATTCAGCGAGTTTCTTCCTCACGTTTTATCCGTTGTGAGAGACGAGAGGACAGCCTCTCCTATCTTTTTAATAATACCGCTTTCTTTCCGCTCATTTTGAGCCCGCTACATTTCAACCAACATTTCAGCTGTTCTATGCTGGATTTCTCGACTGAAGCATGTAGAAATGAAGCTCCTGGGACGTCGTCATCCTCCACAATGATCAGTACTGCGGTTGTTGCCATTCTAGTTTGCACTCTTCTTGTCCGACCAGGCTGTCTCCGGGCAAATGTGACGTCATTTGGAGAATGTCCTGTTGCGTGATCATGCAACTTTACAGCAAAGTTTCAGCAGCTGATGCAACAGGTTGCTCACAACTGACTGGGTTAGCAGTTTGGTCCATGGTTCCTCTCGGTGTTGAAGTAAGTTTCTAATCTAAAGATAGTAAACCCAAAGCTACTTGCAATAGCCACTGCAATAGCCACGCCAAGAAGATAAACAAGGTCTAAAAGTCACGTCTTTATTAAACATCCATTAACGATATGACGCAGGGCCTGATAGATGTAAAATCCTTTGGTTGATCGTGTATTGTGTGACACATCGTCAGTCAAAAAGGCCTTCAGGAACCAATTTACTGGTGCTAAAAATTTTCTTTTTTTTTCATATTCTTTTTTTCAAATTATACCTTTTATTTATAAAATCTCACTGAGACACAAGGTATACATTTTCAAGAGCGACTTGTTATCGTCTCTTGTCAGAATGTGTTATCTTTCGTCTTCTCCATAGAATCAACTGAAGAAATGGGACAATTTGTTTACTGTAGCAGGCAAATATTACCAGCCTGAAGATCTAATTTAAAATGGTTTTTGTCCTTCAAGGATTTGTCTCAAAGAGGCTTTATGAGCCATTTCTCTGAAAATTATGATGTACTGGGCTGAAAAGAACGGAGAAAGTGACAAAATCTCAAAGAAAAACCTTCAAAAAGCCTAAAGAACCATCGAACAGGACCACTTTATAAATCCAGACTAAGAATATTAGCAAAAAAGTTTCCATGGATGTCAATAGAGTCATGAGGTAAACTAAGTACACTCGTGCTGCTCCTCTAAGATTTAAGAGTCAAGTTGTAGCCAATGGTTGCTTATTAAACAATTTGTTTGATTTACCATCAGTCACCACTTCCTCTATGGCAGCTGGAGATAAGGCAGTGTACCTTGAGCACACAGGTGTGTCTTAACACAAAGCCCGGATGGAAAGACATTAGCATTGACCACAAAGAAGTAATTTCTTCTGCACATCAATCCAGAAACTTGTTATAAGACCGTTTCCGAATATTTTGACCTCAGGAATTCATAGAGAGGTTCTGGTGCAGATCTCCAGCACTTATTGGCTGACAGCCGGGGTGCATCCTGGACATGCCCAAAGCCGTGTAGAGTCAAAATTCAGGTCATGTGTCCTATAGCTGAAGCTCAACCCAAACCTCTCCATCAACTGGACAATGATCCCAAACACAGTGGCAAATCAGTAACATAATGGCTGAAAATCAGATGAATCAAGCTGTTGCAATAGCCTAGTCAAAGTCCAGACCTCAATCCAATTTAAATGCTTTCTGTGAGGCATTAAGAGGATAAATAAATAAATGTCTGCAAGTCTCAATGAACGTGTATTTTCATTTGCTGTACATAAAGTACCATGGGTGAGGATGAGAAACACATTTGTACAGTTTGAATCAAGCAAAGTTGAAGAATGTGTTATAAACACAGGGAAGCTTAGTTGATGTATGCATATGTACAGAATTCACATGTTTTAGAGTTAATTATAACACGTGCTCTCAGGCTCTCGATGGCTGTAATATATCTATCAGCTATTTTTTTATTGTTAAAACTTCAGAAGGTAAAAAGGTGGGGAGTTCATTACCAAACCATTAGATACACTTTCAATAAAACCTTGTTGCTGAGGTGCAAATATTAAATGTTCCTATTGTCCCACTCACTGTATAGTTTTTAAATTATATGGGGCCTTTGTTTGCACAGAACTCAGGTGATATCATTATCCTGGCATTCACCAATATTATGTTTTTCTAATACCGTGCAGTCCTAGTTTGAAGCGTAGGTTTATTTAGCTTACCGTGAGCAAAATTTTAAGAATATCCTATTGTACCAAAAACATGAAGAATGTAACTTAGCCACACAGTGATTAGGGAAATTGGCAAAGTGTATTTCCAGGATTTCGTGTTATGGCTCCTTTTTGTTCAACAGATTTCTTTAGGGCATTTAAGAAATCTTAGTAAAAACATGTGACTGGCATAGTTAACATACATATTAAAATTTTAGAAATGGTCCAAAATTGTAGAAAAAACAAATTGCAAATGTGAGGTGGGAATAGTGTGGAAATGTGTAGGGGCCCCTTAAAGTGTCTTATATTAAGATTAGATAATTGAAATCTCCATTTGTGCTTGACCCAACAGAAACAGGATGTGTGTGGGAACCTGACGTTGCAGCATCACATGCTGGAGCCGGTCCAAAGGATTCCTCGTTACGAGCTCCTGCTCAAAGACTACCTGAAGAAGCTGCCTGACGATGCTCTGGACCGCAAAGATGCAGAAAGTAAGACGAGATGAAATTAACTTTGCTGCACACGCACATCGCTGTTAGCCACAGCTGATAAACTACAGGCTCATTATGAAACCCTTTAGTGTTTTTTTTTTTCATGTCTAGGATTTCAACGTTTACCATTCTTAAAAGCTTTTATCATCATCTCATACATACGTTTTGCCATTGGGGTAATAGATTTCAGTCAAAGCTGAAGGAAAGACACCCTCACAGTCCGTATTAAGATTAAAAACCCTTCTCCGGTGTTCCACCGTCTTCCACTTTATCATAGCCCTGGCCTTGGTAGTTTCTGGGTTATCCCCGAAACCTCCAAACCAATTTCCTCCCATTAGTTTGAAGGCTGATCCTTGCACACAGCTGGGTTTTTCTTAAGGACAATAAACCCAGCTAATCAAAAATGCAGGACTGCATATATTCCTTAAAGCAGAAGTTGCAGGGAGAGCATGTGCTGCACGTTGTGCTGCTGCTGCAGCGACGCAGTGCTGTTTTTAACCCGTCCCAATATTTTCCATCATCCCTCCATCCGTTTACCAAAACCCCAACTGCGTTTGTTTGGAGTCTCTTGTCCACTCCTGCAGAGAAGCGATTCATCCCAGTTGCTCTGGCCTCACTCCCCAGCCTGGGTGTCTCTTCTGTGTATGTGAGGTTATGATTAATACAGCCAGCCGAGGTGCTCACAGGCATTTGTGTCAGACTCCCTGTTGGCTGGAAGCCAGTCCACTGCACACAGTTACTGGGAGGATTTAGTGTGCGGGTTCACTGTTTTATTAGAAATGACCATTGACCTTTTGAATTCAACAAACAGCTGTTTATCTAACAGACAGAGAGATATCGGGCTGTTTTTTTTTAATTTCATGTGATCCTGGCTGCTGATTCTTCACTTTTTGGATCGCTGTGTCTATTATTTGCTCCACAGAGGCACTGGAGCTGATCTCCACTGCAGCCAACCACTCCAACGCAGCCATCAGGAAAATGGTAAGGCCTTTCATTGCATTTATGCCCAAGCTATTTTCATGTCTCTGACCTTGTCTTTTTCAGCTGTAACATGTTACCCAGTCAGACACTTGCTAATGTTGTCTCCCTGTCAGCAACATTGCGTTAACCCAGACAGGAAGTCGCTGCTTCCTGCCTGATGTGTCATGGCTGAGGTATCATGGCCGAGTGTCTTCAACGCTGATCCTCCTCTTTTTCCTTTCTCTTTCTCGCCATGATACCCGCTTCTCACGCGTCCTTTAAACAACTTACTAATGCCTGTATGCATGAATAAAGGGATAAAGTTTCAGCTTTTTTACTTAGTATTTGTATCTAAAAAAAAAAGGGACATGTCCCAGATGACCACTAGAGGGAGGGTTAAGCTTAGAGCTCCATCTATCTGTGTCAGCTCCCCTCATCCGCCTGTTTTGTTTGGGTTTTGTCAGGAAAAGATGAACAAGCTGCTGGAGGTTTACGAGCGGCTCGGAGGAGAGGAGGACATAGTGAATCCAGCCAACGAACTCATAAAAGAAGGGCATATCAAAAAGATGTCTGCCAAAAACGGAACAGCGCAAGACCGATACCTCTACTTGGTGAGAGGGCCGTGTAATTATAGAAGTATCGCACGGACAGAGAAGGCCGTCTGATACGAGCTCTGCTCATTAAATGCCTCGCGTCTTTGTTTCTCTTGCAGTTCAATAACATGGTGCTATACTGCGTCCCTAAACTGAGACTGATGGGGCAGAAGTTCAGTGTCAGAGAGAGGATTGACATTGCAGGAATGGAGGTACGAGCCTGCCTCTTGATGGCTTAAAGCTTTCTTTTGTTTTCCTGCTTTTAATTTATTCCTCCAGATCTAATCTACATTTATTCCACATTCTGTTTTTTACTCTTTGTTTTTTTTTTGTCTGTGTTTTACCTCAGGTCCAAGAAAATGTGAAGCAGAACCTTCCTCATACATTTGCCATTATTGGTAAACAACGTTCACTGGAGCTGCAGGCCAGGTAAATGCGACTAAAACCTGCCGCCGAGCGACGACCATATGTGTTAAAACGTGGAAGAGATTGAGTCCCTCTGTGCTTTGTGCATAACCTCGTTTAAGATTACAGTATTTACATGTACGTTTCAAAGCAAAATGGTTAAGATTATGTAAACTATTTAATATAAAAACAGAAAAGCAACAATTCCTGCTGCTGTAGAAATAATCAAACTCATTATTATCTGTAACATGTATTTATTGTAATCTTTATGTTTATATATAGACTCAACCCAAAATAAAATAAGCTAAATTTAATCTGGAAAATGTACTAGTAGTTTGTATTTACCTGTTGGACACAATATTGTACCTTTTTTGCTGTTCTGCCCTTTATGGAGGAACACAGGGAGTGTTAGAAGCCTTTATTCACCGGCTGATTAGTCAGGCTTTCTGCTCAGGTACCCTGCAGTCGGTTGTTGAACAGATGCCTCTTGTCACTGGCTAACTGTTTGTGTTGCATTGGTAAAAATTATGGGTGCTTCTCCGTTAGTTTTATTTATTTTATTTTTACTAAAGGTGCTGTGTTTTTTTTCACAACCAGTAATATTTCCAAACAGCAAGATCGTCTTTCTTTAAGACGGCCGACTGGATATGTGGAGGACTAGGTTGGGGATAGGACAAGACTGTTACAATTCAAGTCAATTTTATTTATATAGCGCCAATTCATGAAACCTGTCATCTCAAGGCACTTTACAAAGTCAAATTCAATCATATTATACAGATTGGTCAAAAATTTCCTATATAAGGGAACCAGTTGATTGCATCAAAGTCTTCACAAGCAGCGTTCACTCCTGGAGAAGCGTAGAGCTACAGGGAGAGTCGTCTGCATTGTTGATGGCTTTGCAGCAATCCCTCATACTGAGCAAGCATGAAGCGACAGTGGAAAGAAAAACTCTCCATTAACGGGAAGGAAAAACCTCCAGCAGAACCGGGCTCAGTATGAACGGTCATCTGCCTCGACCGACTGGGGGTTAGAGAAGACAGAGCAGAGACACAACAAGAGAGACAAACAAGCACAGAAGCACACATTGATCCAGTAATCTGTTCTACATTAGATGGTAAACGCTGTGCTCCATACATGTGACCATACCCAGTCCATCATTTTCTCTGGTGTTTAATTAAAATGACTTTAAAAAAATAAATAAAAATAATTTAACCTTTATTTATACGGGTATTCTCACTGATATCCAAGATCTCATTTTCAATAGAGACCTGTTTGATAAAACAAAATAACAGAAAATAAGATGTTACAAACACAGTGACAACACAAGTAATTAAAACATTCAACTCAATTAAATAAGTTAATAAAATATGACTTAAAACCAAAAGCAAGTTGCATAAGAAGATTTCTATTTTTGTCTTAAAATAGATTTAAATTGTCCCAGAGGGAATCAAAGTGTGTAGCTGTAGATATTTTCAGACTGTCCTGCCTGAGGTAATGTATGGATCAGTTTTACCTAAAAGGGTTTGTTTTTCTGGGTATAAAAAAGCAATTAAATATTTGTTAATGTATTTCTACTATTTCATTTGTATTTGAAACATGGTGGTGGCAGCCTCATGCCTGGGGGGGGGGGGGGGGGGGGGTGCTCTTCATCAGGGACACATGGGGACAAAACAATCTGAAAAGGTTTGCAGGGTACGAATAGTTTTGCAAGGCCAAGTCCATACATTTTATTTACCTAGTCTTTTCTGTCGCGTCTTTTTAACTCCATTTGTAATTTTCTGAATAATGTGTTTTAATGTAGTTTTAACCCAGTGATGGGTAAATCTGGCTCATTTACATGACGAACTAATGTGCTTTTGTTCATAAATATGCAATTCTCTTCAAAATGAAGATGATATAGGTTTTATAATGTCCTATTTAATTTAATTTGAACAATTTCCCAGCTCTGTAAATTACATTTCCAGCATAGATATTTTTCTTTTTCCCTGAATGTTCCATTAATCTGTATTTTCTTTGCTCTACAGGACAGCAGAGGAGAAGGAAGATTGGATTCAGGCAAGAATCACACACCCACACACGTATGAGCTCACCATCTGAGTCTCTGGTGGACAGACTGGCACTCTGGTCATTCTGCTTTATTGGGAAATGGAAGTAGCATACATCTCCTTAGACCATTTCCTCTGTGTTTGAGTCCTGCTGTATAACAAAAGCCATTTGTTGCATATTTATCCCAATGCAACAAAGCAAGGTGGATTCCTTCATTTTGCTAAGATGACAAGGGACTAGCGGTTTGAAACACTGTGCTTAAGAGGGTATTGCTGGTATGTGAAGAGTGGAAATGAATATAAGGTAGCCTAATCAAGAGTGACAATACAGCAGAGGGTAAATAGAAAGTTCCTCAGTGGGATCGCATGACTTCAGTCAGAGTTTATCTTCTGAGCCCAGACAGGATTTGTAGAAAAGATCAGAAATGTTTGCTATGCCCCATCCAAAAGCTGCAGGTTTTTAATCATTTTTCTGTCTGTTCCTTTTGCCCTCCGACTCTCAGGTGATCAAGGCCACCATCGAGCGGCACAAGCAAAACAGCGAAACGTTCAATAAAGCTTTCAACAGCTCCTTCTCCCGTGAAGATGACCATGTACCGGAGTCACCGGTGAGCGTCGGTCTCCCCCTCCCTTAATTGCTCCATTGTGAAGTCAGTCTGAGGGCCATAATGTCCAGTGAATCATGGGAGACGAATGATGCACCAAACGGTTCCGTCATAGTCTGGCCTTTGTCTGCCAGAACAGCCCTCCATCTAGGGATGTGGGGAGCATCACACAGACAAAACACTCCCAGAAAGAGGCTCTTTATTTCCACGTTTGTCGTCTGCGAGTCTCTTCTCCCAGAGATGGCTCGTGACCAAATAGGGAAAGCCCAAGTCAAAGTTTATACTGAACTGTTATGGATCTCCTTTGACCCACTTTGCGTTTGGCCTTAGCTGGAACCGAGCCAAACTGTTTCTTCAGCCCAGAGGAGCAGATTCAGGGGGTCCAGCCTGACACCTAGTGGTAGAGACAGATTACTGCAGGAGGATGATGCTCTTGCTTATCTTTATCTGTTGCTAATATGTTTTTGTGGGTTTCTTTTAGCTGTTCTGTTATTCTCCATTGATTGCAATCATACAGCATTTGAAAATGACATTTTCAGACTTCTTCCTAGTGAGCGGTAGTTTAGTAACCAGTAGAGTTTCATAATATTGTTTTTCATCTCTTCCTCAGGGTCCGTGGCCCAGCAATTCTGTCGACTTAGATGGACTTCATGAAAGGGTAAGATTGTCTCTTGTATTACAGCTGCTCAGACATTACTCAGACCTTCCTGATTTATCTACATCATAATTGTCTGCAAAAATGGCTCCTATTTACATGTGTCTTAAACTGCTACAAATGGGCTTATCAGATTAAAACAGTGTCCCTTTACAAAAAAACTATAAAACTAAAATAACAAACATATAGATGAAATTAAATGTAAGTATAATTTAAGCATAAAGAAGCATTAGCATATTAAAATCAGCATTTCACAAATATACTTTTAATTATTCGAATCAATAACGAAATATTATACCGTACTTATGGAACATATATTTGACAAAAAGCTCCAAATAAACATATTTAATTGTGCATTGTCACTTATTGATAGTAATATATTAACCGCTTTACAGTTATTTATTTATTTGTATGACAGTGTAAAACTATTTGACTTTTTACACATTTTCATTGTATATTATGCTTTTTGTTAGTATATTGGGGATATTTTATTTGAAATCTAAATATGCTTTCAGTGCATTAAATTGGTTTATTTCTCTCTCCATTGTTTGCTCAGTTTTTCACCACTTTTTCATAAAGTAGTAAAAGGTTTCACTTGGTAGTAAATCAGTTTATTCTGATGAAATCTGGTGATGAAATGGTTTGAATGGCGGCACATGAGGCTTTCAAATTGAATATCAAACCCCTTTCCTCTGTGTTAGAATCCTTCCAGCGCTCTGTAACCTTTAGCACAATCCCAACGCAGTTACAGTGAGACGCCATCCAGCAGAACGAATATATTATAATGAAAAGCATAAATTAATGGCTGTTTTATTTCAACAGTTACCAAATGTTTTATTCCAAGTGGTCTTTTGCAATATCAGTTTGTTGCACAAACTGATATTGCAACATTTGATATATTTTAAAAATATATATTGTGAAACTCTACTGGTTACTAAACTCCCGCTCAACAACGTCATTTTCAAATCCTGTGTGATTGCGATCAGTGGAGCATAACAGAACAGCTCAAAATGGAGGATAAAATGGGTAAAAAAAACCCCACAAAAACATATTAGTAACATATAGCTAACCTTTATTTCACCTTAAAATTTTGTCTTTTCAGGAAGTAAAGTATTTTTTTTTATTGCTAATATATTGTAACTGTTTATCTAGTCTGACCTCGCCATAACAAAGGATCTGCTGAGAACTAAACTCTGTTATGGCAGCAGATCCAGTATGTGGGTCATTCTTAAAGCGCTAAACAATGCGTACAAAAAAGTGAATTTAATAAAAAATGCCATCTTGAAAAGTCAACAAGCAAAAATACAAAAATCAATTAAAACGATTCCCTTCCTACAATCTCTTGATATTGTTTCCAATAAACAGAGCAAGTACAGCCAAAAAAAACTTGTATTGACCCGTGTTCCATCTTTCATCTCTGTGTTTTACAAAAAGGAAGTAAACCTAAGTCAAAATTTCATAATATATAAAACGAAAACTTAATCTAATGCTAATACTTAAAGCCCAAAGCGTTTTTACAAAACCCTAACCTCTATAATACTTATTTCTGGTTCCAACAACATCTGTAAACATCTGTCTAAGACCTGGACTCCCTGCAGTCTTCTAGTTATCTTTGTGAGCTTTTCCCCGAAGCTGTAAAAAAAAAAAAAAAAATGACTCGCTGTCTGTTTTCTCTGCTGCGCACAGTTCGTTTTTTTGTGCACTTTTGTCCAGTCGACCAAGACAAACACCTTTCACGCTGTGCGTACAGAGATTAGCCTTATTTCACCAGCCCTACCGCTACTGCACCTCTGAAACCGCGGTCCGAAGGGGAAAAAATGTCTGGCGGTTTTTCTGTGACCGTTTTTTCCTCTCTTTGTTAACACAAATATGAAAAGGAAGACAAACAAAGCAAACCGTCAAACGTGCCTTCCTCTGTGACTTGTTGCAACACCTTGACACACCCTCCTTCTATTTTTTTTTTTTTTATCTATTGTTTTTTAGAAGAGCTCCAAGAAAAAGGAGAAAGAGAAACAGACGTGCAGAGGCTGCAACGAGAGCTTCAATTTCACAAAGCGCAAGCATCACTGCAAGTCCTGCGGAGCGGTACGTGCAGATGGAGCCACTTGGCCGTCGTTGACAGGGATAAAGGGACAACATGATGGCGAGGAAGGAGTGGGAACAAGGGGAAGAGTCGTAACTTAGGCAGTCAATGTGTGTTTTCTCCACCGTGTCCGTCTGCAGGCCATCTGTGCAAAGTGTTCAAAGACCTTGGATAACAAAACGAGTCGAGTGTGTCCCGAATGTTTCGAAGCCAGCCTCAACGTTGAAATGATGTGCGCCGGCGACCAGAAGAGAAAAGCTTTAGCTGAGGTAAAATGGAACTACGCCCTGATGCATTAATGAAGAGATAAGTGCATAATTGTTAGAGGAAAGGAAAAAGGTGCATTGTTGTCAATATTTTTACAAAAAGTAATGAGCAGAGTGTAGGATATGTTTACATCCCCCCCCCCCCTTTACTCGGATTCTCCTAAATAAATTCCAGATCTCTCTAAGTGCCTTCAGAAGACTTTTAATTAGTAAACAGAGTCACCACTGTGTAATATAATCTCTGTATAATTACAGCTGTGCTGTTGGGGCCCAGCAGTTGGTTAGAGTAACATTAGTGAACCAATAGCTTCTTAAAGACCAAGAAGGGGGAAAAGTTAATTTATAAAACATGCAAGTAAATCTAAGGGAGCACTGTTCAATCTAACATCTAAGTATAGAGAGCATGTGGCGCTACAGCAAAGATACCAGGACATGGCTGATCACATGAACCCATGTAATCAGAGAAGGAGATTGGCAGTTTAATTTATTTATTCATTTATTTATTACATTTTTTTATGTGGAGGGGTCTGACAGGACAACTAGTAGTTTTGCACTCTACACATGAATGTGGAAGAAAGAGCTTTTTTCTAATGAAACCCAGTCAAAAAATGTAAAATTCCTGTATCATCATCCTTCTATCCCACAGTTATGCTTTCCTTTGTCTCCTCCATAAAGTACCAATAACATACATTGATGCTTTTGTTTGGAATGGGACGGCATATTGAAAAGATCAAGGCGCTGTAAAACCGCGGATGTAGCGCGCTATTCTGTGCATCATTTAGGCCGGAGAAACAACATCTATGTCTCCTGCGTAGAATATCGGTATTTAATGCACAGCTGCAAAAATAAAAATGCCGCATTATCTTATAAGGTGGCTGTTTTCAGACAGCGCACAAAGCGCTGACTCTAAAAGATAAGCCAAACTCCCCATGATGACTAATATGCTAACAAGATCTCAGATCTAGTCCGTCTCAGTCGTCTCTGCTGACGTGACAGTCTGGCAGCTTCAGGTGTCTTACCAGAGCCTTTCGGATGTGCGGTCGTCTCTGCTTGCACTCTGAGCCTACAACAGGCCTACACTGTTCACTGTATGGGGTCACTGTAATAGTTGCACTTTAATCTTTCAGATCCACTTAATTTGTATGAATGACAAGAATACGGAGCTTTAAAAATAAAACCTGCAGAGAGAATCCTCACCACACGGGGGCGCTATAGGTTAGAAGAGCTTTAGCCACCGAAGCTTAAGCTCCTGTCCCTGAGCAAATCCCATTGTGTCCTACATCGTTGTTACATAAGATCGGAGGATCTGTCCTCTCCTTTACTCATCGCATTTAAATCCGCCTTGATATTAACACAGATACATTTCAATCACAAACTCATTCAAATAAAACGCATGTTCACAATGTCAGGCTTTGGGTCTGTGATGGAGAAAAGCCTCTATTAACCTTCGCTTGTGTTGTTTGTATGCCTTTAGAGACCGATATCTCTGACAGCGGACAGCTGCCTGCTGTGTGGCTACCTCCAGGTGCAGGAGAAGGGGAAGAGTTGGACCAAGATGTGGGTGGCTGTGACAAAGACTGAGCCTCTGGTGCTGTACTTGCAAAGCAGTGGACAGGTAACACAAATCCTCGCTCTGTAGAAGGGGTTTCAAAAATGTAAATTCAGACCTGCGCATTCACCTTTGCCCCTCACTGAATTACTGTATTTCTGGTAAAATAGACTGGCAGAGTTCAGCGTATTTTACAATAACAAACCCTTTCACAAAGAAAACGTGGACGCTTTGCTCATTAAATGAAGAAGACAAGCGAATGCTCACAAGTTGCGTTAATCTAATAAAAGAACCTAAAGCAAGAAAGAGTCTGAAAAGTTACTTCTTTTGTTTTTCTGCAGACAAATGAATTAAAGTGTTCTCCAAGCTGATGGGCATCTACGGCCTAAACTGATATAAATCTTTATTTAGATATTTAGATTTTTTAAACGTGGAAAAAATGCAAATTATTTCAAATTTGTTATTGACCTTTTTTTAACCAGAAAAAAAAAAACAGATTAAATTTTTTTTTTTAGACCATTTAAAAACATCAACAGTTACTAAATGAACACGACGGGCACAGCAACATTTATCATGGAGTATTAAAACACTCTCACACTGTTTAACCATTAAAGTCCTTATATTAAGTAACAGAGCTACAAGATCTGTCCTTGAGCTTTGGGTCGATTTTAGAGCCGATTCCAAAGGGTTTCAGGGGATATATTTGCCTTTTTTCCTCCTAACTCAGTGTATGTTGTTGGTAAAAATCAAAAATAAGCGTGTTTTTTTGGTTGTTTCTGAATCTAAAATGGTCAGAGCTTCATCTGAGCTGTTGTCCAGATGTTTAGTTTGCAGAG
This sequence comes from Fundulus diaphanus, assembly GCA_037039145.1. Classification (NCBI taxonomy): domain Eukaryota; kingdom Metazoa; phylum Chordata; class Actinopteri; order Cyprinodontiformes; family Fundulidae; genus Fundulus; species Fundulus diaphanus. The sequence goes on along the minus strand of CM073129.1, from coordinate 38,380,530 downwards.
CCTGTCTGTTCCAAACAGAGCTTTTAATTCCTATATGCAGGACATATAAGAGAGTAGAGCAGGGATTAAACAACCGGATTGAAACGGCAGTATCATTAAACGGGAAAGTACTGCTCCCTATGCTTAGCAAAGATCCTGCACACTCAAAACAAAAAACGCTGGCTATGCTCTCAGCGTACAGGCTGTAAATCTGCATCTAGGCATCCAGGGTTTCACGTTCTACACCGTGATTGTTAGTTTACATATATGGTTTAACTACACATATGGTTTTTAACTAGCGATGTAGCATTTTTATTTTATTTTATTCACTATAGATGGAACTGAAGGGAGAAGCCTCCCTGTGTTTCATTTTTAAGATTAATGTCACATTCCCACAGCAGGGAGCTGCCATACCAAAGATTAGGATTAATGGAAGATGGATGAGCATTTTCTGATTCAACAGAAAGAAGCGGGGGGATGGGACCCAACTGTGCATCCCACATGAAATACGAGTGCGTCTCGATGAATTCAAATATCGTTAAGGACTTAACGTGTTTCATTAGATTAATACAAAAAGTGAATCTCGTATATAATGTAGATTTGTTACGCAGAGTTTATTATTTCTGCTCAGGAGTGATGATTATGGCTCACAGCTAATTAAAAAAAAAAAAAAGTTTTTAGAAAATCAGAACATTACATCCAACCAATAAGGACGGTTAATCCAGAAAGGTTGTGTTATGGCCCTCTACAAGGAGGGTTCACCATGAAAGATCGTTGTTAAAGAGCTGAGGTCCATTCACTCTCTGGTTCTAAAGCATGTTCTTGGAAAGTTAAGTGGAAGAAAAACTCTGAAAGAAAACCCTTTCAGGAATTTGGGGGCGGTTCAGAAGAGTCTGTGCTTGAAGCGGCAGCACATTTCCAGAACTTATGCTACATCTGCTGGTGTGTCACTCCTGAACCTGATGCAACATCAGAAGCATGGTGTGTGTGTGTGTGTGTGTGTGTGTGTGTGTGTGTGTGTGTGTGTGTGTGTGTGTGTGTGTGTGTGTGTGTGTGTGTGTGTGTGTGTGTGAAATAACTTTATGAATGGCAATATTAAGATAAGTTACCTTTTCAATTAGATTCTGATTTATTGAGATTGCACGCTGTGATTTGTTGCAGTCCTAACATTTTCTTTATTTCTTTAATGTTTTTAAAGCAAAATCTTCCTTTTCGAACCCATTTCTTTTACTGTTCTGCAGGAGCTGAAAGGCTCGCGGGCTGTACCTCTGCCCGGCTTTGACGTGAGCACGGCCCCGCCTGCGACGGCCGACAAACAAGAGGTCAAACACGTGCTCAGGCTTAGTCACACCCAGCAGACCTTCCTCCTAAGTGCCCAAGACGCAGAGCTTCAGGCCAAATGGGTGGAAGTCCTCTCCAAAGCCGCCCGTGGAGAAGAACCCGCTGAGACATCGACGAGCGTGACTGAACACAGGAAGAGCCAGTAGCGGCCCCGCCGGAGCCGCTGGACTCTCTGCCTCTCCCTCTCCTGTGTATAAAGCACACATTACTTGAATTCACTTTACCTTGGCACTTTTGTTTTCCCTCCTCTTCAAACGGACAACTCGATACTTCCTCGTCCACCTCAGTCACCCCCTCTTGACCCCACAGCTACGTCTTTTTCTCCGTCTTTGTGTCTCTCTGGAAGCGCAGACACCCACAAACCAATCCTCCGATGCCACTGGTCAGGATGTTTTATTCCTCTGTGTCTTTTTTTGATCAATGGGAGAGCATCTCTGAAGAACATTTATGTGTAATATGAATGAAGAAAGATCCAGTTTTTAGATGAAGTTCTTGTACATTATTCCACGGTGTCATGAAGCATTAACTCTTAGGTGTCTGTCTTTGCATTAGTGTGCATGTGCGTGCGTGTGTGTCTGAGCGTCTGAGTCCCTCGCTGTGTTGTAATAAGTATTGAACGCTTGTATAAGAAACCCCCACTGAGGCTTTCACTCGTGCCGAGGGAACAGTGTTGGTTTTGCCGGTCTTGTACAGTATGTGTATTATAATGTGATGTAAGGAAACGAAGAAGAAGAAAGAAAACAAGACATTTAACTTAAAAAAAAAAAAATACATTTGTGGCTGGCCACCTGATGTTTCCAGTTTTAGCACCCCCCCCCCTCAGACCCCATCCTGTTCGTTTGTGGTACTTTGGTACTGATTCCCTCTCTGTCGTCGTCACTGGAGTCTGAGACGTCTGATCCGAGTGAGATTGCGAAACATCCCAATTGCGTGGCTTCACTTTTAGGGTCAGCCTTAACATCCCCGTTTTTACACAGACGAAAAGAGACGCCGCCTGTGCAGTTCAGTCTCTCACTGACTCAGCGGGTTGGTGATAAGATGGAAACCAAGTACTGTACTGTAAAAAAAAAAAAAAAAAAAAGAAGAAAAAGTTTATTCTGCCTTTCCCCTGGGTACCCTTCCCCTAAATGCACCAGCCTTTAAATAAAAGTAGCAAATAAAGTCGTCCTTCAGTTTCCTTTTGCATGTAAACTAACTCATATTTATATACTGTGCTTTAAAAAAATCTTCCATTTGTCCTGCTTTTTATGCTCCAGAGCTCATTCTTTTTTTTCTTCTGCTGTGCGTAAGCAGAATCTTCACTGTTTTTTAACATTTGTGACAGTGAAAAAATGAAAAGAATTGAGCGTATCGTTAATAAACAAGCGCGGCTCGTCTGACGCCGCGCTGTCCTGTGAGATCAGAACATGTCTCGAGTTTCTCTTCGTGTATTAAAACCAATGTCTTTGCTTGTAGGTATTTACACACAAACACATTATTATGCAGGGCTTTGGATCAACTGGATCAATGGAGGGCCGACTGAAGTCCTCAAGCGACTGTGTCCTGCAGGCTCTAGATGTTTGGCAATACGCCTGTATCCACGGAGCGGCTCATCAGGCTCCTGCAGAAGGTGATCCCATGTTGAGGAGGTAATTCGGCCATTTTAACAGCTGTGTTAGAGCCGGGGCATGAATAAAACGAACAGGACAGCGGCTCTTGACGGCTTCAGTCGGCCACTTCTTGGGGAAACCAACTCAAAGCAGTACCTGATTCTTGAGGCTTTGGCAAAATCATGTCCCACTAAAACAAAAGTCCAAATTTCACTGCAAATCTGTTGTAAAAACTCCTAAAACATAATTGGGGTTGATCCTCTGGGAGATTTTGCACAAATATGTTTTTGTGTATTTTTATTCTTAAATCAACAAATTATATGATTTGTTTTTGTTTTTTCCATTTGATTGAAAACTGTTTAATTAATTCAATTCAATTTTATTTATATAGCGCCAATTCATGAAACATGTCATCTCAAGGCACTTTCCACTGTAAAAAATATTTTAAAATATATCTCTATGATGACAGAAAAGAATTTTAAAAAATCTATCAAGCCAAAACCTTTTATTTAACGTAGCTTTTAGCAACATTTACCATTAATTTGTGGTCTCTTAAATAAATATTTCCCTTTATAGTCCCATCGAGGGGAAATTTGTTTCTGCATTTAACCCATCCTTAAGTTTGTCCAATGTTTTCAATATACCCGTCAAGTTCTTTATTAAAAAATAGCAATAAAATCAGGCAACCCCATGGTTAGCTACATTCCTGAGGACGCTTCTCCAATCCTCCACATCAGTAAAATGCCACAAGCTAAAAAAAACTACAGTAAGTTTATTGTTCTAAATATAATTTTTTTATGTAAACTCATTTGGTTATTGTAGCACCCACAATGTGTCAACACTGTCTAGTTCATATAGGATAAGTTGAGGTAATAGACAGCTATCAGCAGGGGTCAAGCCAAATGGCTCCTCTAAACAACTTTAGACGTTTTAAACCAGAAAATGTCACTGCTGTCAGGCGTCAACACCCACAGATTTTTCAAAATCATGTTCAGTGGTAACTTTGATTTTATTTATGATTACAATAGTCTACAGTATTATACTGTAATTATAATATTTTAATGTTCAAGTCAAAGATTAAAGTGATCTGGAGGTTTTAGTTGGTGTCTTAGGGTGGTGAAGGGGACCATCTTTAAAGGGGAGTGGTGGCTTAGTGCTTAGAGAGCCGGGCGTTTGCGTCTAGAAGAGGCCCCAAAGGTTGGTGGTTCTAAACTCAGTCTATTACTCTGGTTTCCCTTGACCACAGATTTCTGCCCGTGCGCCACTCAGTGTCAGTGTCACACACTGGTCCATTAATAATTAACTGTAAAAAGCTTAATTTAAGACAAGGTTTGGCTTGACAATTTGATTTTTTCCTTCTGTTTCATATTTCAAAGGATTTTTTAACAGTGTTCCATTGAATGGAAATTATACTCTTGTTTTGGGATGAGTGACATTTGTGGGCGCCTGCATGTCATAATATCTAATTAATTAAATTAAGAATAAAAATACACCAAAATATTGTTTGTGCGGCAATCTTTCAAAGGAGTAGCCCCAATAGTGTTTTCCAAATTGATACAATAAATTTGCAGTTGTCCCTCAAAACGTTAGGCACTGGATAACTGTGTCAAACACACGTCATTGTCAGTCAGTGTGACATCATATCACACTTGAGGCAACATACCTACAATGAAATGTTGAAACCCATTTGATTGTTTCTGGTTAAACAGCTAGACAGTTCTCCATTCCTTTACAGGAAGCGGTTCAACTGTTTCCTGTCGGTTTCATGTCTTTTCTTTCACCGGTTGGTTTTCACAGTTTCATTATCTGCGTCTGTTGTTTTGAAAACCTTTTGCAACCGAGAGATGCTCTTGCAGGGTTGGTGCCTGTTGGTTGCAGTGCAAGTTGGTTCTTTCAACCGCCTTATCAGCATATGGAGGTTGGATATATTTAAGGCATTCTGAAACAAAAAACAACTTATCACTTGATAATAATGGCTGATTTTCATGTTTCAAAGATGTTTGAGATTTATAAAAACAAATGACCAGAATGGATTAAGACTAGCTGTGTATAGGTTCCATAAAAAAATCTTTGTGTTGTGGCTGAGGAGGACTTAAACACAGACAGGAGAGAGGCAAGATCAGTACTAAATTAGTTATTTAAGAACAAGAACAACAAAAAAGATTGGACTTATAACCTAATATGACGTAGAGGGAAGAACACAATGAGAAGTGAACAAGCAGAAGTGTGAACATCTGGATCTGGAACGAACTGAAAGCAAACCAGGGGAATAATTCCTTGGAGACTGACACCCAAAAGCTTGAATGAACATGAAGAAACTGCATCTAAATTGAACAGTTCAGCTTATAGGCCACTGGTCACCATGGTGTAAAGCTCCCCATGAGACAAAACAGCCCAGCCTCTCATCAGCTTGTAGGTCAGACTGTAAAATGAGAACGAGAAGTTTCTAAAGCTGGAATGGCAGCGTTATTTTTCCTTTTTTCTAGAATTGGTCATTTGGCAGCAGCCCAGATAAAAAAAAAAAAGCCAAGACAAAGTCCTTCAACTTTACATTCTGAAATACATCAATTAGGAAATAGATTCAGCAGGAGAATGAATTGAGTAAAAACAACCCAGCTTTCAGCAGAGTTTTCAAACTAAATGTATGAAATATTTTCACATTCTGTCAACAACTCTTCCTGCTCCATATCATCCAGACTATATGTTTGTTTCATGCCCCGTTATCCATTTATTTTTATTTTTATTTTCCAAGTGTTATTTGGCCAATACTAGATCTTTTCTACCAACTTCACAACCCTTCTTTTTGCTTTTCCCTTTCAGGGTCGCCACGGTGAATCATCTGTCTCCATCTAACCCTATCTTCTGCATCTTCTTCTCTCACATCAACTACCTTCATGTCCTCTTTCACTCCCTCCATAATTCTCCTCTTTGGTCTTCCTACAGATGTAATAAATTCCTGATTTTATCCATCTTCATCACTCCCAGAGAGAACCTCAACATCTTCATCTCTGTCCATCCTGATGGTGTTTACTTAGCCCTTTTTGAGCCAGAATATTTTTTACAGTGCCGTGGACCTATCAGAAAGCAAGATGGTGAGAACTGACGGAGCTAAGAGCCAGTAGACTGTCCTGTAGAATGCCTCGCAGTAAAGTGACAGCTCGGCGGGGATGAAGACCAACCCAAAAGGGTTAAGGCTATTTTTTCTTTTAACACCTCCACTGGGCATTGCTGACTCGCTCAACTCCATTGCTCATCGTACGTCCAGTCACGTGGTCTTGTTATGGTAAATAAATACACAAACACTTTGTTTACTAACAAATAGAGCAAAAACAAAGTGTAAACACAGAAACAAGATATGATAAGCCAGCAGGGAAGCAATGTCCATCACCATGGCAGATAAATAAATTTAAATTAAATTTTATGTAATTTATATAGCGCCAATTCGTGAAACATGTCATCTCAAGGCACTTTCCAAAGTCAAATTATACAGATTGGTCAAAAACTTCCTATATAAGGGAACCAGTTGATTGCATCAAAGTCCCGACAAGCAGCATTCACTCCTGGAGAAGCGTAGAGCCACAGGGAGAGTCGTCTGCATTGTTGATGGCTTTGCAGCAATCCCTCATACTGAGCAAGCATGAAGCGACAGTGGAAAGTAAAACTCCCCATTAACGGGAAGGAAAACCTCCAGCAGAACCGGGCTCAGTATGAACGGTCATCTGCCTCGACCGACTGGGGGTTACAGAAGACAGAGCAGAGACACAACAAGAGAGACAAACAAGCACAGAAGCACACATTGATCCAGTAATCTGTTCTACATTAGATGGTAATAGCGGGTGATCTAGTAGATAGTAATAGTAGATGGATGTAAGGATTGTGCTTAATAGTATAAAAAGAATCTAGATTAACTGAGTTTATGCAATAGATCATCTTCCATGTTTGTCAAGAAGCATTAACCAGTTGGATATGAAAGAGCTAATGGAAGAATGTGTTTATGATCAATTATCTTGAGTAATTCAAACAAAACACCCCTGTTTAAATAATTACATTTTTTATAGTCCTGTCACACTAAGACTGTGTTGTGTCCACCTTACGAGCGGTGCACAACTGAGGCAGCTCTGCATTAGAAGAAATGCTTCAACTTCTCCAACTTCCCCCAGAGTTTTTTGTCTTTGTTGCCTCCACCCATTTCCTGTCATCTTTCTTTTCTAACTCCTCTCTTTCATCCTTCACTGAGTGTGCATGAGGTACAGATTTATGGCACAGTCACATCGCTCATGGCCGCAGTCCAGCTAGACAGAGCGATCCGTTCCGAGATTACAGACAACAGAAAGAGAACCAAATAATGAGGCTGTAGAGGGATCATCACTGTGTGTAAGACAGAGAGAGAGAAAAAAACTGGCATCCTTTCTGAAGTTGTCTCTTCTTTCTCTGACAGGGTTGGTCCAACGCATGCACCACTCAGCAGCACAGAGAGAAATCTCATCTTTAATGAGGCTCTGGCTTTGAGATTAAATGGTGTTTTGGAATACTTCAGTGTTTCAGGAAGTTCAGTTAACTAGAATAAAGTTTGTTTTATGAGTCACGTTTCTGATGAAAAATCTCTCTCAGAAGCAGCATTTCATCTGCTGCAAAGAAAAAGGCCATATATCCAATATCCCAATTCGCCTGTCCATTAAAAGCATAAAATGCTCATTGCAGACACAAAAAGAGCCCTTTGAGCTGCAACCCCAAACTGGTTATGCATTTTCATATGGGTGATGTTGGAGAATATGTCACTGCACAGTCCGCCAACCTTGCAGGGTAGACTAACCCTAGCCGGGATGAAGGTAGTTTGGACTGGCTGGTCTGTGAATCGCGACCTAGGATCAAAAGGGTCCTTCCTAGATCTCCAGTGGTCTGCGACCAGCGGCCCGGCAATGACCTGGCTCTCCCTGACACCTTAAACAGCTTCTTCGCACGCTACGACTCTCCAAGCAGCAGCGAGCCTGAACATCTTCCCCAGCCAGAGGAACACCACCAGCCTCTCGTCCTGCAGCTCCACCAAGTGACCTCTACCCTGAAAAAGGTCAACACCAACAAGGCCGCAGGTCCAGACATGGTGTCAGGTCGGACGCTTAAATCCTGTGCTGTCCAGCTAACAGGGGTCTTTTTGGACATCTTCAACCTGCCTGTCTGAAATCCTTCGTTATCTTGGCTGTCCCCAAGAAACCAATCATCACCTGCCTCGGTGACTATCGTCCTATCGCTCTGACCCCCGAAGCTCCACAACCTGGGATTATCCACACCTCTCTGCTCCTGGATCAGTGACTTCCTCACCAACAGACCCCAGGTGGAGAGAATAGGGAAACACACATCTGCTCCACTGATCCTCAATACAGGAATGCCACAGGGTTGTGTCCTCAGCCCTGCTCGTTTCACCCTTTTCATCCAGAACTGTCCTGCTGTCCACCCCACAGACACAGTCTCACACAGTGGTGCTCCAGGAACAACCTTATCCTGAACACCAGTAAGACCAATGAGGTAATAATAGACAACAAGAGGTCCAGGAGGACTGAACACGCTCCTCTCTACATACAGGGGGAGGTGGTGGAGCGTGTGGACATCATTAGGTTCCTGGGTTATTCACATCTCCTCCGACCTCTCTTGCAAACACCTCCCACCTGGTGAAGAAGGCCAAACAACAGCTCTTCTTCCTCAGTAAACTGAAAAGGGCTGAACTTTCCACTAAACTGCTAAAGGACTTCTACAGCGCTACCATGGAAAGTGTTTTATGTATCAGCATAACTGTGTGGTATGGCAGCTGCACAGTCCAGGAGAGGAAGGACCTACCACAGGTGGATTGTGGGATGCCGTCTGCAGGATCTAGACTCAATTTATGTAGAACGAGTCCAAAGAATGGCCAGACGCATCTCCACTGATCCCACCCACCCAGTCAATGTGCTGTTTGCCCCTCTCCCATCAGGTAAACCCTTCAGAAGCCTCAAAGCTAAAACAAATAAACTTAGAAAAACTTTTTCCCAAGAGCTGTGAGGGCAATCGGCCCCTGATGGAAGACTGCAGTGCAACGTTCTAAAATCACCCCCACTGTTACTATCCCGTCATATGTTACAATCACCTTAATGTTACTGCCTACTTGCACACTGTCATTTCTGCATATCTAAATGCACACTCCCGTAAATGAAGCCTCAATCATTATTGTTGAATAAGCACAGTACTACCTCATTGTCTGTTATCTGTGACTTTCCTGAACGCTAAAAAAAAAAAAAAGTAACCCTTGCTCATTGCCTGTTTGTAGGTTTTTGCGTTCATTATGTGTAACGTGAACCAGAGTGTCCAAAGATAAATTCTGCCACAGTAACACGCGGTGACAAATAGAATATTCTATTCTAGCGTGGCTCTTTTCTTAGGCTTCCTGTGCGGCCCTGTACAGGTTGCAGTGGGCAACCTTATATCAACTTTGGAGTTTGGCCTAGCCAAAGGAGACCGCTCCGTAGCATCTTGACTCAGCTTTCCTGCAACAGCTGAGAAAGGTTACAAGCAGACTATTTCCATGGCAGTCGGCTGGTTACAGACTTTACTCGCCTTGGTCGACTCTGCAGATGTTTGTGAGTCTCCAAAACCCATTCGGACCAAGGTGTCTGTCTCCCTAGTGCGAACCACTCGTCATGAGGGCTCACAGGCAAAGAGAAAGAGAAATCCAAGGGTGCTTGGTACATAGCAGTGTTGGCATCCCCTGCTTTGATGGGCAGTTCCCCGGGGGCCTGTAAAAGTCTTACATTTCAGTGGCTTTAAACTTCTTGTCTGATTTTATCGCCCATGCCTGGAAGCACAACAACAGGAACCGTGTTCAGCAGGTTGGATGCGTGCAAAATGGATTCTGATCATGTTAATTTCCTGATTCCAGGAGGAATATAGTATTGTATTTCAGACCACAAGGCAGTTCCAGGGAGGGAGGAGACCGTGAACTGGAAACCTGAGAGCCTCATACGGACGGTAACTGTGCTTCTTCCTGGAAGCTAAACACAGGGGAAGTAAGTGAGAGGACTAACTACCACAATGAGAGTGTGAACTATCAGAACCAGCCTGTCACACTGTGTTAGCTTACCACCTATGTCCCCTTTCACAGGTCACACTTCTTGGTGAGCAAACTAAAATGTCATGTGGATGCTTCTTCAGCGGAGAAAGCAGGAACTAGTCATATGAACTCTCTTTGTGTATTTGCGTTGCAGAATGTACAGAGAAGCCTGGATGGAGAATAAACTGGAAGGCATTGGGAGGCTAAACTGTACCCGAAGGCAAAAATGCACTGTTGCTGTAGCAACACTGAGGACTTGAACAATTTCAGCCGAATAGTTTCCAAAGTGTCCTTAAAGTGCTTTGATCTTTTCCCCCTCAGCATCTTCTGAAAGTCTTGTTTTTTTTGTCTTTGTTTGTTTTTCCGAATTCCCACCAGACTAATACGCTTAACGAAACTGAGCACTTAGTAAGATTGAATAGAAAATTGTCATTTGAGGAATGTGGTCACTTTGATATGCAACCCTATTGCTCAAACACAGCGATTATAAGCACGTTCTAATTGTTTTCTAACAGCTTCTGCTGATGGCACAACAATAATGAGAATAAATTAATGTAGAAGTATTTAAAAAAATTTATCAAAGTCTCCAATAATACTGGAAAGGTGTAAGAATCTTGATCGGATAATCAGAGATGTGTCTCTTATTTGTCAAAGCATAAACTCTGTCCCGCAAGCCCATAATACTTTTCCAGATCTGCTTGTGCTTTACACTGAAGATCACTTCTGCTTTTAGGGGCAAGATGAAACAAGGAACCTAAACAAATGAGGCTTTGTTGTTTTATGTGGTTTACTATCAATGCCAAACTGACATCCATTATGAATGATGCCTGTCACCACCTGCAGGAAGGAACGCTTCAGAAGGCTCGTCCTCCAATCAGCAGACAATAAAAACCTATAAATGCACCATACAGCCAGAAACATGAATGTTTCACCTCATTTATATGTCTTCTTTCAATATTATATTGTTCATATATTGTTGCATATTTTAGGTAGTAGGATATTTTTTTTTTGCTTGCTCTATTTGAACTAGATGTTTTTATTAATAACTTAAAATAACCTTTAAATTATCTCCCTGGATGTGCAGCTTTTACTCTGTCAGACAAAATCCTGTTACTGTTGTCTGCCGAAAGCTGTACACCAAAAGACGGAAGTGAGAGAAAGAAAGGGAAGTGACAAATGTTTACATACATAATGCAGTGAAATGGTGTTCATTTAGCATAGTCATTTATGGAGAAACAAGTGTAGACAATCAGCTTAACACTTCTACTTAATTTCAGTGAGGACGGCACTCATTTTGCTTTGAAATATTTTTCAACGCAACTATTCAGAGACTAAACTGATGAAAAACGTTCAAATTCATGATGTATAGGAAAACTACGGTGCCTACAAAAGTCATTTCAATTTAACTGGACTTTATTGGACGGTCTCAAAAAGGGTGCAGGATTGTGACGTGGAATGAGAATGATATGTGACTTTGAAAATGTTTGACAAATCAAAATCAAAAGATGCTTAATTTGTCCATTATCTGTGTGTCCAGATGAGTTCAGGCCCTGCTGGACACCTCTAACCAGCTTCCCTGTCCCTGCTGAAGAGAAGCATCCCCACAGCATCATGCTGCCACCACCATGTTTCACAGTGTGGATGGTGTGTTCGGGTGGGGGGCATGTGCAGTGTTTGTCTTCCACCACAATTTTTTTCCACACAGACCAAAACCTTCAGTTTAGTTACTTATCTGAGTAGAGCATCTTCTTACACACGTTCGCTGTGTTCCTATACATGACTTGTTGGTAATGTCTCAGTTGCCCTGTTATCAGATTGTGCTGCCCTAAACTGTGGATCTCTGCAGCTCCTCCAGAGTCACAATGAGCTTCTTCTCTGCTTCTTTGGTTACCACTTTCCTTGCCTTGCTTGTCAGTCTGTGGGCTTGTTGTTGTGACTTTGCTGCATTATTTCAGATAAAGGATTTAACCATGAGTTGTTTAAAGCTTGGGGGGTGTTTTAGCTCCTGACGCAGATTTAAACTTCTCCACAATTATATCCCTGACCTGTCTGCTGACCTGCTTGGTGTTCATGGTGCTCATATGTTCTTTAATAAACCTCTGAGACCTTCACAGAATAGCTGAATTTGTATTGAGGTTAATTACTCCAAAATTGATTCTCATTGGGACGTCTGAAGGCATTACTAAAGGATGCACCTGACTTTATTTAGAGGTATCATCAGAGTAAGTGGTGCTGAATGCAAAATGCACGCACATTTCACTATTCTGCGTTACTTTGCGCACCGTGTAACCCTTTTTTATTATGTGAATCTCAGATTTCTTCTAAATGCAGACGCATGGGTCGTGAATAGCGTGTCTCGCATTCTGACAGATACTCTGCTGCTCACCCACGGCCTGACCAACCTGACATAATCCACCGACTCATTTCTGCTTTGGTTGACAAGGTCTCGACTGTTCATCCGCTTGCGCGACAGCAGGTTCGCCACAGCGCGCCGCCCAGACTGAAGGCACAGCGAGACCGAGCGGTTCGCAGGAAGGGCTCTCTGTGATTGACGATCTTTATCACTCGGAGATACTAACGATACGGAAGTTTAGACCACTCACGAGCAGCAAGTATTTTTCGTTTCTGTCTTTAATCAGGCACTGGGCTCAGAGGGGTTCTGGAGCGCTGCTTTTACGCACATCAAAAAGGAGAGCGGAGTGTGGGCGCATCCGCCTGCCGCCACCATGTCCGCGGCCACAGCCTCAGTAGCAGATGTGAGATTAGAGAATAAAGAAGACAGCCGTACCCGCAGCGACTCAGGTAAGACAGACTGAAAGGTGGACACAAAGACGTCTCTATGCTTCTAGAATCCAACGTTTTGGATTGATAGGACACCATGGGGTGGTTTTGGCACTTTGGTGTCTGTTTCTTTCTCGTCAGGCTTCCTGTTCGCATGTTTCACCCTAAAAAGCTGATTTTAGGGCTGAATTGTACTTTTATGTGTGTGTGTGTGTGTGTGTGTGTGTGAGAGAGAGAGAGTGATAGAGAGTTAAAGAAAGAAAGAGGAAGTAAAAAGGGTGGTATGAAAATGATGCGCAGCTAGGCGCCCTTTACCAAACTTTAGTCACCCATGGTGCACATAAAGCCATCAACTTTGTAATTGTATCTAGGATGTGTCTTTGTGTTGCATAAATGTAGACGTGATGAGGTCAAACTTCTGACAGTCAACATGGGAGTGGGCCTGTTTTATCCCAGCTGTCCCATTTTAAGGTCTGTAGTCGAAAGCGTGTGCACGCTCCCTGTTTGTCTCCAACCGACCTTTCTTCTCAATTGTCTTCTGACTCAGTTTCACCACATGCAGAGCCTGGCAAAAGTTTCCATATCTCTGCAGCCTGTTCACGACAAAACCACCAAACTGCAGTGTTTTATTGGGATTTTATGATTTTACAAAGTCGTGTATGATTGTGAAACTAGGAGGGGAAGGATACACATTTTTTTCGGTTTTTACAAACTTTTATAAAGAAAAAATCCAAGAAACTTTTGCTTGGATTTCTTTTTAACCCCATTTGCTCTTATACCCCTAAAACCCCTAAAAGAAATGATCCAGAAATCATCTAATACGGTCAACCTGTGTAATGTAATCCCAGTATGAATCTAGCTGCTCTTTAAAGGCCTCAGAGGCTTGTTAGAGGACATTAATGAACCAAACAGCCTCATAAAGACCAAGAAACATTTAAAACAGGGTTTGTGTATAAACAATTATCCCACGGCATTAATCAGTATGACCCTAACTGCAAAGCTGCCGAAACTGACAGGCCATGACAGGCCAAACAAGGAGGGCGTTTTTTCAGTGAAGCAGCTGTGCTAACTCTGGAGGAGCTGCAGACCTTTTCAGCTCAGACAGGACAAATATTCATCATCCACTTAACAAATCGGACCAATTAAGAGTATTCCAAGCGCCTACATGCCATGCACAGTCTGTGGAGGAAACAAACACCTCACACCAACTTAAACACACCCTTCCCTCAGCAAAACATGGTGGTGGCAGCATTGTTCTGTGGGGAGTCCATTTTCTCAGCAGAGACGGGGAAGCTGCCCAGAGTTCATCTGAAAATGGATAGAGCTAAATCCAGATAAGTTCTGGAAGAAAACCTGTTAGCGGCGCCAAGAAACTTGAGACCAGGTTCACCTTTAAGTAGGACAATGAACTTAAACAGCCAGAGCGTCAACAGAATAGTTTAGATCAAAGCGTATTCATGAGTTAGAATGCGTCAATTAAAGTCGGGATCTAAATCTAATTGGGACCCAGGGGTTAAAAGCTGATTCAGATATACCATCCACTCAACCTGACAGATACGAGCAAAAATCTTCTCCGGATGTACAAACCCACTGCGTTAGACTTGCAGTTGTAAATGCAGTGAACGGGTGTTCTACAAAATATGGTCTGACTGGGGCTGAAATAAGAAACGCACGCCACACTTGTCAGTAAAAAAAAAAAAAAAAAAAAACACATTGAAACCTGTATGTCATTTCCATCCACTTAACCAGTAAGCGCTATTTAAGTGGGACCGTCACACAGGTTTCTAATGAAATACGTTAAAGTCTGTGGTTGTGGTGAGACAAAATGGGAAGAGACTTTGAGGGCTATGAATAACTGTATCTTTGAACTACAAATGCAGCCATTCGGAGCCACTTCTGTCCCATCCCTCCATCGCCCTCCGTTCCAACGTTACATTAAAAAAAAAAAAACAGTGTATAGTTTCTCGCAGTGAACAAGATGACTCTGACGTCTGCTGTGACAGATCCTGCCCTGGAATCACTCTGTTTACCGCTCACTAGCAGGTTTCAGGATGAAGTCATGCAGTAGGTGGTTCATCATAGCATATGCCGGAGCAGTCTGCCGAGTACCGTGCTGCTCTGTATGACAGCCAGTTGTTTGGGTTCCAGATGGCCTGTGAGTTTCCACCAACCTCAGGGGCCCTGCGTTCAATGATTTATCACACTTCCTGCTTTGATACAGTTGCAGTCGATTCAGCATGCACGAGGCTGCTGGGATGGAGGGGGGGGGGGGGGGGGGGTTGTGTTTTGTCACGTACCGCTGTGCAACCCCACAGGGCTCCAGTGCTGATAGCGGTGGAGTGGCCGCGCTTCCTTGTTGGTTTCTGACCGTATGTTCCGCCCCGAACCGCTGCTGTGCGCGAGCAAGCGTTCTACGGCCATCTCAACCTTTGAGTGAACTTCTTGCGCATTCAGGATTCGCAGCATGCATCCAGCTCCATCCCAGAAGCTGCATTTTGTTGTGCAGAGTTTAGTTCCTCGCCTGCTGACCTCCAACTCTCTGCTTCAGGTCGTCGGCAGGCTCAGTGCACGCCGAGGCCCCTGCCGGCTGTGGGCACCCAGAGGATCATCCAGGGAAACGGGACCAATGTGGGCACGGTCATTTCCCTGCAGTGCCCGGCTAAACACAAGCTGGTGGGCAAAGATCTGATGTGCATCATGGGCACCAACAGCACCCAATGGGTGGGGGAGACCTTCTGTCAGCGTGAGTAAAAACAGAGAAGTTAAAACTAAAGTCTAAAATGGCAGCTGATGCAGATAGAAAGGAAAGTTACCTACAGATAAAACCGACAAAAGATTTGATGATACAAAAGATTTATCAGGCAAAAAAAAACCCCATTACATTAACTAATTAGTGTTACGTCACCTTTAAAAGTAGGAGAGTTGATGATGAACTTTATTTTTGGCTGGATTATCAGACTTTTCACTTTGGACTGAAATTAAAACTGTAAAAAATGCTTTTAGTTTGTTTTCCTGCTTGATGAGCTGGCACAGACACGGTCTGAAGATGCTTTTAAATCTGCCGTTTTTTATGGAATTAGCAGTCAAATCCTAACGATGGGTTTGCCACTGTAGCAGGCGCTGGGACAGGGTGGTGGTACATGTCACATAATTCTCAACCGATGCTAACGGGATTTTCCAAGTGCACCAAACCAACCAAAGGGATAAATGTATCCAATCTTTTGTCACGCTCCAGCTCTGTCCCCCTACGAGGACTACGGTTTCCGTGTGGCCGTCCTGGCGTCCATTATAAGCACGGGAATAATCCTGCTCATGTCTGTGGCCTTCATCACCTGCTGTTTGCTTGACTGCATTGAAGAGGATGAAAACAAAAAGAATGGAAGGTGAGCGGATTTATGGGCATTTCATCCAGTCGTGCTGTTATACGTGTGCGCTAGTGGTCGACGAAATGCGCCTTGGATACGGTACAGGTGTCTGAATTTTCACACCGTAGATATTAAATTTGAGTAACTTCTCCACATTTTGTCACATTACAACCACAAACATCACCTTTTGGGTTTTTTAGGTGACAGAGCAACAAAATGGATGCTTAGCCGTGATAAAGAGGGGAAAGGTACATGGTCTGCCATGTCTAAACGCATAAATCTGAACAATGTTGCATGCATTTAATCAGCCCGCCTTACTCTAATTACCCCTACATAACTGAGTGTAACCTCATGCCATCAGAAGTCACCTAATTAGGAAATATCCAGCTAAAAGCGTTTCCGCAACTCATGTAGGGGACACAGCAGATGTGTGGAAGAAGGTGTGTAACATTCAGAAATGTAAATATGGTAAATAACATAATACCTGCCACCAACCTCATAATGTTGGCCATTTTAACTGTAAAAAAAAAAGTTTATATCGTAATAAATTGTCAGCAATTGAATAAGTACATTACTGCTGTAGAATTAAGAAGAAAACTTTGAGAATGAAATATTGGAGCTGATAATAGTATGATACATAAACAGGACTGAATTTCTAGAAAATAAAAGATTTCTCTTGCAGTTATTTGCAGTTTGCCCATCAAATATTAATTATATTTTTATTCATATTTGACCCAATATGGGAATTATTTGCCACACTTATTTTTTTAGGCCCTGGTGTTGTATCACCCCTTTGTTCTGCATGAAACTTTGAATTAAAGCTTCTGCTTTGTACTCTGCTGTCAGTTTTTCCAGTAGACGTAATAAAATATTGTTGAGGAGCTTTTGGAGATAGCTATAACACTTGTAAAAGCCTCGGCTCCACCCTGTTCCTTTTTTGTTAATGAATGGTTTAAAGAATTGCGTTTTCTAATGTTGTAAATTTACCAAAATAAATAAAACAAATCAAATCACTTGTACAAGTTGAGATGGCGCACATGATTAGTTTCTCTCAACAGTTTCAATTCATTTTTGATGCCAGAGAGCCTGACGGTCATCACTGGGAGGGTCAGGACCAGCGCCAGCGGGACAGCGGGTCTCATTACAGTCACAAAGGCCGGAACAACAACAATAACAACGCGGAGGAGAAGATGCTGCCCTGGAGGGAAACTGCAAACCCAGCCCTGAGGGACAACATCCGGCCCTGCAGGTATATGCGCATTTCTAACTATAATAAATTCAAATCAACCTTGATTTGCTTGGCAGCCTCAAAGAAACGTAAATATCTCCTCGTTCACAGGTGCCAGCAGCAGTACACCCACAGTACCCCTCTGCCTCCACTTGCTGCTCTTCCTGGACAGGACTATGACCAGCCTTTCATAGCCCAAAAGCTGTCCACTTGTCCACCTGAGTACCCTGGACCTCCACTCTCCTCCTGTCAAGCTGCCAACTCCGGACCGGTCCACTTCTCAGCGGTGGGGCCGGGGCTGGTATGGCAGTATGGCGGACAACACTGCGATATATCTGAAGTCAACCCAGCCATCACAAGGAATATAAACACAAACGGGAATATAAACCCTAAGGAGGTTTCCATCAGGATCATATCAGTGTGAGGATACATTGAACTTTTTTTGGCCAGTCATGTGTAAACCACCTTCAGCTCAAATTTTGTGCAAAAAGACAAAAAAAAAAAAACACAACACTTGTACGGCAGCATGTGCCGTAAATCAAACTGCGATAGCACACTGCCCCCTGGCGGAAACTTGGAGTCAATGCACCTTTAGTACACCTGCCATGCTGGAGAGGCAAACTTCTTGACATCGAATGATGAAAGAAAACGACAACAACTTCATGCTTGAAAAATAAAACCCTTACTCTAAAGTTAAAGCTGTTTACTGGAAAAACAACTTTCAACGTACTGGACTCAGTTTTGGAGATGTGCTGTTTTTTTAAACATGGCTGCAGCCAATATGTTAATAATTCAAATAAAGTGAATCATTTTCAAAATGAGTGGTGCAATTAAGTATGTAGGGATTCGTCAGTATAATTGGGAACATGTTCCGGTGTCTGAGCGAATCAGTGTTTGCAACTGAAAGCTGCAGCCTCCCTGCAGCCGTCCGGGTGTAATCTACCATTATCCTGCCGTGGAGGTCAGTTGGGTCGCAGCGTGAGACAGGGCAGCAGAGACTGTCTCTCTAGGGACTTTAAAGGGAATCGCACACATGTCGTTTTTTTGGTATGGCACGACTGACAATCAAAGGTAAGATGTTTGGACTTGTGGACCCTCTTTTAGGCAATTTTATCCCTGCTGAGCAAGACCGGACTCACTGATTACCTGCTGAGCTGTGTTACAGCAATGTTATCCCGGAGGAGAATGTGTTGGCAGGAATAGCTCTACATAAACCTTTTAAAAATAGTTCTTAAATGCATTTTATTGATTCTCTGTAAAGCAAAATTTGATGTTTCTGTATAAGATAGATAGATGGATAGATAGAGGTGAAACCTGAACAAGGAGTGGTTCAACTATTTTTGCTGCATCTGTATTCACTTTGCTAAATGTGGTAATAAACCTCTTAGTAATTTATTTCCAGAGCACAGCTACCACCAGGGCCAGATTAACTATTTAAATCGAGACATCAAATCTGCACCATTCAATTAGCCGCACGCTATCACTGAGCAGGAACTTAGTCTGCTCAGCTTAGTGCATCATGCTAGTGCACAGTTTAGGGCGCTAGTATGATGCACAATAAAATGCATCTGTACAAGCTACCAAATGTATATTCAAATCTTGCATAAACCAACAAACTGGATTAATTTTTAGGTGCACTGTTTGGTCACTTCTGCCATGTGTAGAAAGTGTTTACTTGATGGTTCAATATAGATCATTTAATGTGAAGAAGGGGTTGAAAATTACTACCACAGATTTAAACTTTTAAAAATCTTTTGTGAGTAAAGATTTTGGGCTTACTTTGTGCTTTACTGTGCTTTGGAAACTTTGATTAGCTTTCTTCTGTCACACTTCAGAAAGGGTTTTTGTTTTATAGGTTTGAAACAAACACAGTCGATACCAGACACAAAATCTTGACAGAGGAATGAAAAAAAGACTAAACACTTGCATAAAGATGAGTTTACATTGGGAAGTCTGTTGTGTGTGTGTATATATGTAGGTCGGTCTATCTATCTATCTATCTATCTATCTATCTATCTATCTATCTATCTATCTATCTATCTATCTATCTATCTATCTATCTATCTATCTATCTATCTATCTATCTATCTATCTATCTATCTATCTATAGATGTGGGTATATTTATATATAGATTTGTATGTGTATATATATATATATATATATATATATATATATAGATATATATAGATATAGATATAGATAGATAGATTAGATTTTATTGGACTACATGTACTAAAAAGATAAAATCAAATAAAAACTGCCACCATACAATACAATAAATAAACATCAAATACACATATTGCCCATTACACCACAGTACGTGCAGAAACAAAAACATGTACTGCACAATAAAAACATAAAAAAAACATAAAAAACATATAAACATATATACCAACAACCAACACAGCAAACCAAGTCATCAAAGCAGCCTTCATATGTCCACCCACTATATGCCTACATTTTTTATTAATCTGACGGAGGTAGGGATGAATGAATATTTATATCTATTAAGTTTGCAAATGACCACTCTATACCGTTTACCAGAAGGTAGCAATTCATATTGTGAATAGAGGATATGAGCGGGACGAGACGGTACGCTCTGTGTGAGCCTGAGAACGGACTCCTTATAAATCGACTGCAGAGAGGAATAATCAGTCCTCCCTATGACCCTCATTGCTGTCTTGACCAGATGATTAAGTTTAGACTTTAAATGCACAGAGAGATTACACCATAACAGTTTAAAACTAGAAGCTGGTGATTTATACATCTCAACTTTGTTCTTTTCTTTTTTTTTTAGGAAAGCAGGTGCCAAAGTTCATTTATTTATCTATGCATTTATTTGTTCAAAGGTTTTTATGTCCTATATTTGTAGGTACTGTCTAGCTTGTTCTAGACTGTACCAGACATTTACCCCCAGAAATTTAGAGTAAACGTTTGTAGTTAAAATAAAAGTCTATGTAAATAAATCATAATGGAAAATCCTGAGCTATGAGCATGGCTCTTATGTCCAGCAGATGCCCCTCTTGACTAAATGCAGAACTCTGGGCTTCACTTAGTTTTTTTCTTTATTCTCATTTAAATGTATTATAATAAAAAGACATTCAATAGTAAATTTTTTATCCCAACATTAGTGCCACAGCAGGTCCACAGGGAGCCCAAGTACCATCTGTGGTAAATGTGCAAGTTTAAGAACTGGGGGACTGGGGGTCTGTTTTTGTGCTGACTTAATTATATTCATCAATGTCTTCTCAATCTGTGTTGACCAGAGACGGAAGGCTATGATGAGCAGCTCCACAGCGATACTCAGTATCTGTGCTCTCATCAGGGGATGGACACTGAACTGGTCGACAGACTGGTGCTGCAGCTCAACAGGACCTACCCCCAGATACTCAGTGACAAGGAAGCCTGCAAGGTCACTCCATATATTTTTAGGCATATTTAAACATGCAAATGTATTTGCACCTGAGATACAAAACAGTTTTGGGTTTTGCATCATTCACCTGGTTTTTATTTTAACCATGCACATTTGTAAAAACACCGGTGGTGTTAATGTGTTGAAGCAGGAAACGTCTGATTGAAATCTTACAGATGACAATTTTTTAGTCGTCTGATACCACCAGACTTTATTTGAAATATTCACCTATTTCAGAGTCCACAGTGTTCGTGAACTTTTAAGGTTCCCAGAGTCTTCTGCATCACAGATCACGCTCAGCAGTGGGCATTCAATTCAATTCAATTTTAATTATATAGTGCCAATTTATGATACATGTCATCTCAAGGCACTTTCCAAAGTCAAATTGAATCAGATTATACAGATTGGTCAAAAAGTTTCCTATGTAAGGAAACCCAGCAGATTGCATCAAGTCTTGACAAGCAGAATTTACTCCTCATGAAAGAGCGTAGAGCCACTGTGGACAGTCATCTGCATTGTCCATGGCTTTGCAGCAATCCCTCATACTGAGCATGCATGCAGCGACAGTGGAGAGGAAAACTCCCCATTAACAGGGAGGAAAACCTCCAGCAGAACCAGAACCAGGCTCAGTGTGAACGCTCATCTGCCTCGACCGACTGGGGGTTAGAGAAAACAGAGCAGAGACACAAAAAGCAGAGAAGCACACATTGATCCAGGAATCTTTTCTACCTTTATGGTAATAGCGGATGATCTGTCTTCCCTGGATGATGTTACAGCTAACAGAACGCCGATATTAGGTACTTTTCCGCATAGTCATAATTTGTTTCACACCAAACCTACCAGGAGTGTTTTTGTTGAAAGGCTTAATCTTTGTCTCATTTGGGCTGTTCACGAGATTCCAGTTAAAGTCTGAGTTGAGTCTAGAAAGCTTTATGATTTTTGGAGAAAAAAAAAAGCATTTTTCCCTGGCAATAAAATCAGACTATAGCCCGGCAAGTACATGGCCTCTAATGTTAGTTGAGGAGATTTGTCAACCTCAAGGTGGCACTCTTTCTTAAAGTTCTTTCACAGTGAAGTTTGAAGATGTTTTACCTCCCTCACCATCCTGAGTGTTTGTGGTAGAAAGAAAAATATGGGGCCTCTTCTAGTTCAGGCTGAGTGACCAGTGGCAAAAACAATTAACGTTATATCTGTAGAATATAACGGGTCACAGAAACTCATAGGTTTTACCAAATGCTCTGGTTGGCAGATTTTCTTATCTTGTATCGTGGTCCCTTCCTTCTCCAACACAACTGCTTTCAAGCCCACAAGGTTCATAAAGACACGCAGAAGTAAATCTGATGTGAAAGAACTTGACTGTCCTGCATAGAGTCCTTACCGCAACATGATGAAACACAACTGGAGTAAATTAACTTTAAGTCTTAACTCACTCCCAAACCTCATGGAAATTTTTCCAGGAAGAGTTGAAGCTGTAATAGCTGCAAAAGGGCGTATGACAAATCAAACAGAACCAATAGATTTATCATGTGTGTGAGTAAATACTTCTGACAATATAGTATATTTCTCATAGTGAGATGAGCCTGAAGAATAAGTTTTAATACAGTATCTGTCTTTGCTTTCTTGTTTGATAAGGGTTTGTAGATAACAATTCAGAAGCCAAAGAAAAGCTTTGTAAATTAAAACATACCAATGTTAAAGTTTGCAAAAATAAAGCAGATAGTGTATTCTTATAAGTACCTGGATGTTCACCTGAACAATAAACTGGACTGGAGTCACCAGATTGTTGCTCTTTACAGGAGGGGGGTGTCCTCACATGCCTCCTCAACCCAGGCCAGGTGGTGGGAGACAGAAGGACTCCAGCAAAAATAACCTCCCTGTTGGACAATGTGTCCGTATGATGTAGTAGCTGAGCTGGAGGACTCTTTTAGTGACAGACTGCTGCATCCAAGGTGCACAAAGGAATGCTATTGCAGATCCTTCCTCCCAGCAGCTGGTAGACTTTATAACCATCACTGCTCCCAACAAACTCAATAAATGTTGACATTATTGCTGCTTTTGCAGTTTTTTTTTCATTTGCTGTAAGTAGTCTGTTTTTTTATGCACATATAAACATACACAATTTGACATTTTTTTAATCAAAGTAAACAGCTGGACGTTTCTTTAATAACTGTAGAGTATTGTTTTTCTGATGTTGTAAATGTGCTCTTACTGTATAGTCTGTTTTTCTCTTTTTCTGTTTATTATTCTTTATTTTTTACCTTTGTGCGTATCAGCTACATGCTACTGTTTCCTTCCCCTTTTTTGCTGGTACACCTAAGTTTCCCCACCGTGGGACAGTAAATGATGTTTCTTTTCTATTCAAATTAGAAGATAGTATGCAGAGACGAAGATTCATTGTTTGTAGTAAGCCTCTGTGCTCTGTGTAAACTGTATTATGGGCCATCTGAGACCATGAAGAGGTGTTCAGAAATAACATGTCCGTAACCCAACATGGATATAAAAGTAAAAGAGAAGGGTATTTTTTTTTAGCCTCAAAATAAACACATAAATTGACCCTAAAAAAACAACTAAAAACACACTTACCCCCCTTATTGTTAGTTTAATAAACTAAAAAAAATTATATTCAGAGGATATTCTGATGAAGATTACAGACATAAAGAATGTAATAACTGAAAGAGGTGCACAGACATTTCCTCTGACCTGCACGTCTGCCTCTCTGCAGTTCAGAAGCCTGAGAATCCCAACCAAAGCGCGGCTACTTGAGCTGCTGAAGGACCTGCATGGGAAAGGTGACGACGCATGCCATGAGTTCTACAGAGCTCTTCACATCCACGCTGAGGACGTGTACTTCAGCCTGCCCACTAGAATCAGACAAAGAGGTAAAGGCTTGAGTGACATTCCTTCTCAAAGTTGAGGTTTTACAAATTGGATGCTAGATCTTGAGAGCCATCCAAGTGGAGAAATTAGATTACATGGAGCAGAGATGAAGTGCGTGGAGTCACAGGCCAGAGCAACGGCAAGTGTGGAAAAGAGGTGAAGAAACATGTCCAAACAGGTTGGAACGGGTGGAAAAGAAGCGTCGGGTGTGTTGTGTGATAATAATATCAGCGAGAATAAAAGGAAAGGTGTAGAAGACGGTGGCGAGACCAGTGATGTCTGGTTTAGAGACGGCAGCACTGAGGAAGAGACAGGAGGCAGAGCTGGAGTTAGCGGAGATGAAGATGTTGAGGTCCTCTTTGGGAGTGACGAGGATGGAGGATCAGGAACGAGTACCTTTGAGCTTGTGTTAGATGTTTTGTAAGATAAAGCCAGATAAGCCAGAATGAGATGGTTTGGACAGTGAGTACATCGGTAGGAGGATGCTGAGGCTGGAACTGCCAAGAAGGAGGAATAGAGGAAAGTAAAGAAGAGATGAATGGAGGAAATGAAAGAGAACGTGAAGCTGGTGTGACAGAAAAACAGGCAGAAGACAAGATTAAATGGAGACCGATGACTTGCTGTGGCGACCCCTGAAAGGGAAAAGCTGAAAGAAGAAAAGGAAGATGCTACATTTTTTATAAGATACAAACTGGAACAGAAATGGTCGAGCAGATTGTGGGAATGACGTCAGTTTCCCGAAAAAGCCAAACATCCTGTCTGTCATAGTGATGTGTTCAGACGCCGCATCGTGTTGGCTTCAAAATCTGACCTCTGGTCATAATTCTGTTACATTTACACACACATTTTCATGAAGTTTCTTTTCAAGCAACATTTTTTTTTTTTTTTACATTTTGTGTCAAATGGCATTTGATCAAATGGAAGAAGAGTTTCATGGGTTTTTATTTCCAGGTGATTAAATCTACAAAATTGTTCTCATGTTCTTGTGACGTCGACATCGGTATTTCTGTAGGTTGGTCCTGTTTCAGATACACTCCAGACTTTCGTCTCGTCTTCAGCTTGGGGTTTCTATACAAAATACGTCTGGTGCTTGTTACCCTGCCTGCCTCTCTGTTTCAGAGATGCCTGACGTGAGAAGGGCTATGACTGAGGCCGTCATCCCAGAGCGATATGTGCTCAATGACAGAGGTAAGTCCAGCTACAAGCTAAATATATAGAACTGTGCAAAAGTATCCAAATGCATGCACCTTTTTCACTTTTTGTCACATTGCTACATTACAATCACAAACTTCCACATATTGCAATTGTATTTAAGTAAAAGACCAACTCAAACTAGTACCAAATTGTGCAATGAAAGGAAAAAGAATGAATACTTTCACATTTTTTTTAAAGACAAACTTTGCAAAGGGTGCAATGCATTCGTTTTCTGCCTCCTTTGCTCTGATGCCCTGAAATACAGTTTATTGCAGCCAACTGGCTCTGTATAATTGGATGTCATATGAATACCGCAGTCTTGTGATAATCCAGAGGTTTGTTAGAGAACTTCAGCGAGCAAAGAGCATCAGGACGAACAAGGAACACAGCAAATTGTTCAGGGATAAAGCTGTGGAAAGGTTCAGGTTCTGTTAGGTTAGGTTGTATGAATGCCCCAGGTTTTGTACATCTCACAGAATCCAGTTTAATCAGCTGCCAGTCTACCAAGATACAAGGAGAGCGTTAATCAAAGATGCAGCCAAAAGGCCTACGGTAACTCTGGAGGAACTTTTTGACACTTTTATTTCAATTACTCGAGCACTTCACAAATTTGGCTTTCATTAAAAATGTCAGAAAGAAAGACCTTTGTTGAAAGAAAGCCTTTTCCCACAAGGGATACAGTATTGTGAACACAAGCAACATATAGAAGGTGCACTGGTAAGAGGAGACCGAAACCAAACCGCTTTGCCAGAAAGCAAAACGATTTGGGCTCATAAAACCATCACCACAGTGAAATATGGTGATGGCGGCATCATCCTGCAGGGATGCTTTCTTCAGGAGGGATCTGGAAGCTGTTCAGAGCTCATGTGAAGAGGGATGGTGCCAAATACAGACCAATCCTGAAAGAAAACCTGTTTGAGGCTGCATGGAAGCTTAAGACCAGAGATTCACTTTCAAAAAGGACAAACCGTACTGCCAGACTGAAATGGTTTAGCTCAAAGGATAATGGTCCAGTGAAAGCCCAGAGCTGAACTCATCTGAGGATTCCATAAGGAGACCTGAAACTTCATGCTCACAGGCACCATTCAGACTCTTATTTACTGGGGCTAAGCTGTTTTGCAAATATCCATAAACGTTTTTTTTATTGTAACTTTACAAAAGGTGAAAAAAGTTCTGGGGTGTAAATACATTTGCAAACATTAACTTATTCCAATAACAAGAGGGAAAGACAGAAGCTGCAGCCATAGGCAAACACAACGCACACCTCTGGTAGACCTTTTTTTTTATTAAGAGAGACATTACTGTTAATTAGCCAAGATAAGACTTTAATTTTGTCTTTGGGCTCCTGCTGTGGGAATAAAACTTGGCTACATGCCTGATGGGGTGTTTTATTAATGTAATAACCTTCCAGTTTGTGTTAGTGTGGATTCTGCTTCCCTTCATTGTTCCACACTTAAGCCCTATAAGCTCTGCTGAACCTTTTAACCCGTGTAGCGTCAGAATGTGGGGCCCACTTTACTGCGCCGCGCCACCATTCATCATCCCATTACATGCAGGGCTCTGGTTTCAGGGGTCAGTTCAGTCCATGTTTAAAGGGGGTTTCCTCTGCCCTGCACCGAGACATTAAACAGTTAAAATATGGCTCTGATCAAAGCGATGGTGCTTTCCCCACGCAGCTTTAAAATCCCAACTCTTGACTATTGCTTATGATTAAAATGCTTCCTGTCAAGGATGAGTAATTTATTTATTTCCTCTCCTCTTGAAGGACCATTGTTCTTCCTGAGCTGCTTTAGCTTGGCGGTTGGCTTTGCAATTCTCTATTATTATGGAGGTGAGTCGTGCAAAATGGCAACTTATTATTTCCACTGGACCGTTGTGTGTCTCTGTGACCCTTTTTCACCCCTCTTTTCTGCAGAGGGTCGGAGACTCATATGCACAGAAGCGTTCCTTCACTGCTCTGCAATGAGACTTGGTAAAGATGCCAAGGACGTTTTCATTTCCTATGTGGAGGTCGGAAAGCAGAGATGAATACGTTGAAATGCTTCAGAAGAACACGCTGTGCAACTTTACTTTGCTGTGCCAAAACCAGTTTTACATCTCCCTCTCTGCGGAGCACTCTTGTGGTGTATCTGCTTGGGTTTGTTGTTAAAAAGAAAAAAAAAAAACACAACCAGCAAAAATTTAAAGTCCTCCAGATAGACCACATTTTGACTGAAGAGTACATCTATCACCAAAATGGATGTGGCCTTCATGAGTCTGATGGCTCTGCGGTTTTTGATATTGAAAGCATGTTGGATAACACAGATAATAATGTCTTCAGCTGACTTGTGGCTGTTATTTCCTGAAATGCACCACGATAATTTTGGAACAAAGCAAAAGGCCAAGCTTTGATCAGTTGACGTTTATTTAATCTGTCTTTCTCTCATCTTATTATACGTCCATGTTCTTCCAGTTGCCTATCTCCAGTAAAGCTTTACTGTTACGGTGCTGCTTTTGTTGTCATGTACGAAGCTCTATTGACAGAGAAATCTAGCAACTTGCTAGAGATGCATCGATCACTTGGCTAGATTTGAAATTGGTGAATAAAAAGAGATTTTTTATCCCTTATTCATTAAAATCTTCAAAACTAAGACTAACTCCCACTATTTTCCCCTCCAACCGACAGCAAGCACCTTGATAAACTCTTTTTTTATTTAGTAAAAAACAGAGAAGGATAAGAGCTGCAAGGTTAAGCTCCATAATATTGTAATCTCTTTTCTGTTGGATTCAAAACTACTACATCTACCAGGGACACTGCAGCACATTTAGTTTCTTTCTTTCTATATATTACTGTCCTAAAATCAGAATTGGCAGGTCAGACCTAAAAGAACAATCAGAAAATGGAATAGGCTATCAAAAGCACGATTGGTGCATCTGTAGATCTCGCAGAAGATTGTCCGGATGTCCTTTGTGTGCATGCACACCTGTTAAATGTCTTTTTCTTTTTTTTGGAAGATGGGCTCTGCAACTTTTCAATGTTTCCTTACAGATGTTGTCTCCTCACTGCATGCCTAAAAGCTAATCTAAAAGAGGCCCAGCATCCTCAATGGGCTGCAGTTTGACACCCCTGCTTTAATTTGTTTCATTAAGAATAGGACTACTAGGGCGGGTTAGCTGTTGCTATGCTTTACTGGATTAGCATACGTTTCTATAGCACGTGTCGCTCTATGTCCTTCAACACATTTCCTTTAATGCATAATACCTTCCCTGTTAATTGTAGTGCCTTCTAATGATTTTTCTTAAAAGACAAGTGGAGTGTGCTTAGCAATGGGGAAAATAAAGTATAAAAAGATGCTGCATTTTGGGGTTTTGAGTTCTTTTTTTTTTTAGCAATGACAAATAAATAATATGAATAAATGTGGGTATGTAATGACAGATTCATTTCTGCACATTTGTCTGCAACTTAACCTAAAGTGGTTCAGTAAAACATATAT
This sequence comes from Fundulus diaphanus, assembly GCA_037039145.1. Taxonomy (NCBI): domain Eukaryota; kingdom Metazoa; phylum Chordata; class Actinopteri; order Cyprinodontiformes; family Fundulidae; genus Fundulus; species Fundulus diaphanus. The sequence goes on along the minus strand of CM073129.1, from coordinate 38,352,212 downwards.
TTGTGGTACTGAGCAGTACTACAGTGCATACTTTTTTCCCCTAAATTGTGTGGCATGGTTTAGGAAGCTGTTTCTGTTCACACCAGAGGGCGCTGCTTTTCATTAACAACATCACGGCTGCTGACGAGGGGGGAGAGGACTGTCCCGGGCCCATGGTGCTGTTGGTGCTGCTCCATCCATCTGATTGAGGAGCTGAGAAAGGATCGGGGGTGGCATGATCATACTGTAAATGTTTGTCACAGATTGTGCTTCTGCTCTTGCCTTGTGTGGTAGGAAATCACTCATTTGTATCATGGTTCTGTGGGTTCTTAATTTGAATGCAGGTACTGTAGCTCTTCTTAATGTTTAATTAAAAAGACCACCAGCCAGGTGTAGAGTTTGTTGGGTTATATAAATTGTATTTTAATGGCTATTGAATGAATTGTGTGTCTCGAAGTGTGAGGTATTTATTTCTTATCCTTTTATAGTTTCAGGTTTACTGTGTCCTGATGTCCTTTTTTTAAGTTGAGTGAAATCTTTTGTGTTAGTCCACCCAGCCTTGCATGGCCTGTAGACCAGAAGACCCGGGAGTGTGTCTCGAAAGGGTGGACTGACTACTTTTGTTTCGTCTTTTATGGCCACCTCCCTAATTTACACAAGCTGCAGTTTATAGCCACAAGCCCTTATGTCTAGGAGACCTGACCCTGTAGCTGTAATTCATGTGTGACCTCATTTGGGGTCCTAAAGTTTGCTGCGATAGCTGAGTGAGGCTGCATGTTAACGTTGCTGTGATTATTACAACAGACCCGAAAAGGTAAATAAATTAACCTATCTTCGTTAAGTAAAAATTTGTATAATAATTATAATTCTAATTATATATAAATAATTATTTTCATTTATTTTGTAATTATTTCATAAATATTTTTAGTTCATGGTCATGTGTCAGCAGGGGTAACTAAATGGTAAATGGCCTAAACTTTAACTACATTCGTCATCACCCGTTCATTCACAGCCTGATCAGCGCTGCCGGGCCCTCTGAACACCGCCAGCAGGCAATGCAGGTGAAGCATCTTGCCCAAGGACACAACGACTCAGACGGTTGGATCAAACCGGCAACCTACCAGTTACAGGACAAACTCCCTAACTTCTGCGCCACTGTCTGAAACAAAAAATGTGATTAGGCTGCAGCTTAGTTGCTCTGCAGGATAACTAATCAGATATTGTGTTTTTTTCCTTTAGTAAGACACGACAGCTATATTTAATTTTTTTATGATGTACTGTGGCACAGGAATAAAAAAAATTACAAATGGAAATGTTAATTTTAAGGTATGGTCTTACCATACATCAAGTTAAAATTGAATGTATTTAATTGAGTTATAAAGGAATATTTTTTTTAAAATAGATAAGAATATTTATGTGATATATACATACATATATATATGACGACACTGGGTGGAGGGGGCGTCCAAGATTGTCTTGGCCCAGGCAAGGCTGTCAGCTGGCCTGCACCACATCATTTTGTGAGACATAACGTTCTAGTCTGCCATATTGATGACAATAAGAAGCAGCAGCCAGAGCACATAAATTAATAATGACAAAGTGGTGAGTAAAGTTAACTTAATGTAAGGCAGCATTAAACACATCGACTTAAATGCACAAGAGAGGCATGCATGAAGGATGCATGCATTTAATGATGGATTGAAACACTTATTTTCTTGTAATACATCTTGTATAGACATGGCAACACGGGGGGCTGAGGAGGAGGGCTCCGGCACCTAATGTCATATTTGCTGCTCTCTTCTTCTTCTCAATTCCCTGCAAAGGGAGAAAGGCACAGATAACGAGGGATGATATGGGAGCATAAGTAATTGCTGTGTTTGATCACTTTAAACAATTATTTTGTTTTTTTCTGGTTCACAAAATCTAAAACTCCTCATTGATCACCAGCTTCCTGATCTTTGACCATCATAGAGTAACTTTGTTAAACTTTAAGCAAAAAGAAGCACAGACTTGGCATCCAAATTTGAATTTACTGTTCATCTTTTCTTATCTGCACAGGGTCATAGCAATACATACAGGTGCAAATATAAGCATAAACCCCAAGTAGTTGGAAAAATGTAGCAACTCAACCACTTGCTTTTTTATAACACAGAAAAAACGTCTAGCGTAGTTCTGGCTGGATATCTGACCGCTGTTGTCAGAATTGGCTCATTTAAATTTATTTGACCTTCTGGCCTGTAGTGTAAGAAATGTGGCTGTCGGGGAGGCCTTTTTAAAGGCTTAATGTTGGCATCCTTTGTCCATTCCAAAATTATTTTTAGTATTTTTTTTGGTGTTTGTTGGTGTTAACTGTTGGAACACCAAACTGTGTCAATGCCATCTTTAAAACATAGTCACTTTAGTCACTGTCTAAAGTGAAGGAAGTCATCAACAGGAACTGAGCTGGTCAAACAATAAGCACAGGCTTCAAACTCGCCACCTTCAAGTTTAACTGGAACTTGCAGCTGCTCTTTTGGACAAGCCAGATCCCCGACAAGAAATGTTTTTATGATCAGAAGAGACAACAACTGAGTACTAAGTTTGACTTCACTAAAAAGAACATTTAGACGATTCAAGGTGTAACTTTAATTGCTCAGAATGCTGTGCCACCTGTCCAGCATGGTGGTGGCAGAATAGTGATGTGTTGCTTCCTCTCAAACAGTTGCATAGTCAAAGCCTGGACATAGTTTGGTGTTTTAAGAGAACAGTTATCACAAAAATAACTTAAAATTTGGAACCTCATAAATTTCCGTACCAAGAAACCAGCCAATTTAAAGAAGGAAGTTAGTTCTGATTGGACAAGACGTTGTAATATCTGCCAGAACTATGCAAGAAGTTTGTATTTTGGGCTACAAAATGTGTAAAAGTGGGGCATAAACCAAATATTCATTAATGTCTATATCTGTTTATATAATTTCGACTCTGTTGTCATTACAGAAAATCCATAACACTTTCAAACTTTTGCATGCTAATTTATTTTACATCATTGAAATGGTTTGTTGTATAATCATTCCACCCTTGAAAATGAATGGTTCAGAAGGCCAAAAATAACACGAAATGCATGCCAATTAGTATATGAGAATTTCTAAAACTGTACGTGAGAATTATTTAGATAAGGATGTAAAGAAATATGCGTTTTCTTTTCTGTTTCAGCTACTGAAGCGCATCAAATGAGCACAGACTTGGTGACTTGTTGGGATTTTGGTGACACAGATGAAGCAGTCTAATTAGAGCCTCTACTTTAACAAGCAGTTCTGCTGGGGTCTGAGTCGTGTTGACTCTGACTCACCAGCTGCTGCCGGCCCAGAGAAGCGCACACACAGTCCATCTTTGCTCATTGCAGATGGATTCTGAGTAAAGCTAAAGATTTGTTGACTGAATGAATCAGAACTTTGATGAAGATCAGACACACCCTGCACTTGTGCATTTGTCCACCAGGTTCATCAAGCGTCCTGATCTGGGCCGTTAGCGCAGTTAAAAACTGATATGAGTTCAGTTTCTGTGTTTTAGAGCAGGAGTTCCCAAAGTGGGGGTCAGGACCCCTCGGGGCGACGCGAGAGGATCCAAAATATGATCCAAATTCCTGAATTTACAATGTCAGATATATATTTGTATACTTTTTTATAAATTTGCTACACTAAGTATAGCAAATTTATAAATAAATATTATACTAAGTATAGCAAATTTATACCTTTAATCATTCGTTTCTTTAATCACAAATGTACAGCTATTCAACATCAGAAAACATCCAAGATTTTTCTCAGAGATATTTAAATTAATTTCAGATTCTTTTAGGTTTTTTGTGGATATTTTATCTTCCGTGGCCAGTACTTTATTTATTTTTAATCAACAATGGCCGTAATACGATTGTATTTTTTTTTGTGTGGAAATTACCAGAATAAAGGGATTAGATTAGACTAGTTTGATATTTTGTCCTCTTTTTTTCATTGCTAAACAATTGTGCGTAACTGTCTGTGTTTTTGCCATTGCCACATCCAAATTTCCCCATTGCGGGACATTAAAGGAATTATTTTTCTTATTTTTAATATTAGGCAATTTTCACAGTACACACAGGGGAAGATTGCATTTTTTGTAAGAACTCCCACAAATTAATATATTCTTTTAATTGTATGCCTTTATTCTCTTAATTTCCAAAAAAACAAAAAGCCAACACCCACCCTGCCAGTCTCTGGCGCTGTTATTTTGAGGGTCGCAAGCTGATAAGTTTGGGAACCCCTGTTTTAGAGCGTTCATTGAGTCTGCTTGGGTCACCGTGGGCCAGTTGAGGAGACAGAGCACAATCACATGCGGCCAACAGTTGTTGTGTCCACTTTTCTGTTTGTCCACCAGCAACAAACATGTTGTTGATGCACCAGATCACCTCTGCCACCACGGCTCTTTCGCTCGGGTTCGCTGTTCTCTTGCTATGCCTGAAGCGGAGCAGGACAATGATTTTCTGCTAAACGACCAGTGGCTGGATATTGTTTTAGCTCGTTGGAAACTTCCACAGCAGTCTGGAGTGGTCAGTGTGTATTTAGGTCAGGTAGACTAGAGGGAGTTAGCTCAGAGGTGCAGAAGACCACAAACGTGCTGACTATGCATGGATGCAGTTCTGAGCAAACGGCACAATAAGAGCAAACTGAGAGAAGAGGTTTAATATGATAAGAAAGGTAAAAATCAAACATGTGATCAGACAAACATACTTATTTTGGTTGATGGACTCCCAGGGCGGTGATGAAGATGTTGACAACTACGATGATAAAAACCAGGCTCGTGGCCAGGTCCTCCATTAAGTTCAGCCTACTGTGTTTTTGCTCATCGTTGAGGTTCCATCGCACTGCAGACAAAGTCAGGACATCTCACTAGACTCAAACACTCATCGGCTACTTTATTCAGGGACCAAAGCCAACTCGTTAGGAGAAGTTACTGTAAGTCATAAATACATTTATGGACTCTGCGTCTGTAAAAGTCAAAAAAGATGATTAATGACCAAAGTTTTATTTAAATGTGAGAGAAATCAGACGTTGTCTCTAAGCCAAAATTCAAATAAAATGTCTTAAACATTCATTTTGCTATTGTGTTTTATTTATTTTGTTTCAGCTTTTGCTGTTTGGAGTAGTAGTTTGTCTAAGTTGTTCTTTTTCAGCAGTGGTTTGATAATTGCTGTTTTTAGGGACTGGGGGAAAACACATGACAGGAGGGACGTGTTTATTATCTGAGTCAAATCAGACGCTATGACAGGCAAAACTTTCTTAAAGAAAGCAGTGGGGAGAACATCAAGGCAGCAGGAGAAGGAAATTAGCTGGTGAATGATCTGCTCTAAGCTTTTGTGGTTTATTTGGCTAAATTGGGACATTTTGTCAGGATAGGTTCCTGCTGGATACAGCTTTGGTTCTGGAGTTGATATGGATGCACAGACTGATCCTCTAATCTTTAGTATTTTCTCAGTAAAGAAGTTTCATTACAGGCTCTGGTGGAATGGAGTTCGGAAGTCACGGACACAGGAGGATTTGTTAACTTGTCGACTGTTGCAAATAAGGCACGAGCATTATTACTGTTTATCTCAGAGACGAAAGATTCTCTTGCATTTTTCAATTGTAAGTTATATCTGTAAAGTCTCTCTTTATAGATGTCATAGTGAACCTGGAGTCTCGTTTTTTCCATCTGCATTCAGCTTTTCGACATTCCCTTTTTTCACCTCTAACTGCTGGAGCATTTCTCCAAGGAGATTTTTTCTTCCCGGAAAAAACCTGCACTTTAACTGGAGCAATGCAGTCAATGATGTCTGAGACTTTAGAATGAAAGTTATCTACTAGCTCATCTACTGAGTTGCAGCCCAAGGTTGAAGTAGCAGAGTAAGCTTGAATAAAAGTTTCTGTGGTATTGTCCTTAAAGGTGCATTTTCTTACGATGTCCCTTTGGCTAAATGAGTCACGGGAAATTATCCTTTCAAAGGTAACAGAAAAGTGATCAGATAGGGCGACATCAGTTACATTGACCTTAGAAATCTTTAGACCTTTAGTGATGATCAAGTCTAAAATATGTCCCTGTTTGTGTGTTGGCTGTTTAACATGCTGAGTTAAACCAAAGTTTCTAAGTGTGTCACACAGTTCTTTTGCACTTCTGTCTTCAGGGTTGAAAGTTGAAGTCTCCCACAATAGTTAAACAGTCATAATCAACGCATATCACAGATAAGAGATCACTAAGATCATTAAAAAAGTTTGATGTGGACTTAGGAGGCCTATAAACATTCAGAAACATAGTTCGTACCGGGCTCTTTACCTGGAGAGCCAATAAGGTAATAGGTAACTAAGGTAACTTCTGAAGGCATTTGGTTGTATTGGATTTTATTTAAGGGTATTCGAAAAAAAAAGGAGGGGTGAATAGAACTGCACAGCCCACTTTTCAGTTTTGTATTGTCAAAAGTGTAAAAACCATGTACCATTTCTATTCATTTTCCCATTCATGCATTACGTTGCGTAAGTCTATGACAATGGATCGCAATGTGTTACATCAAAAGTTGTGGTTGTGATATGAAAAAACAATTGAATGATTCAAGGGTCTCAATACTTCTAAAATGCACTGAATAGATTTAGTAAAACAAGGCACAATCAAAAAAGGTCGCTGTCTTTGAACCGTTGGGTTTTATGCGAGAACACACAGCAAGCCACCTGGTCTGCAATAGGCTTTAAAGATAGGTGACCAGCTAAATATGACATGTTATATTATGCAATAAGCGCCATGATTTAAAAACTGGGTCAAAGTGCAGAAGAGGTGATTGAAAATCTAAATACAGGCCATGATTCAACAGCTTGCAGAGCCACTCTTACCAGTAACAACTTGAATTGTCTTCTCCGTGATCTTATCTGTGTCTTACATCGCTGTGGAGGAATTTTGGCCCTCCTCATCTTTAGAAAGTTACCTCAGCTCAGTTGAAGTTTACAGAGATGGCTTTAAGCACAGTTTTATGAAAGTGGTTACACATTTTGTCAGATTGCTGTCTGGACTTTGTTTGGGCCATTGTAGCACCTTGATTTTATTGTATGTCAGACATTCTGCAGTAGAAATTTCTGTTGGGTTTGGGATCATTACCCCAAGTAAAGGTTTAAGAATCGCCCACCATTACTGTGCTTAGGAGCTAAATGAGCTCACAGAGCTTTGCAACAGAACTCTGACTCCTTCAACCTTTTCCACATTACGTCAAATAGCTACCCCAAACTTTAATTTATCATATAAAGATTTTATTGTGCATGCATAGAAAAATGATGCATGGTGAATACATTTTTAGAACATGCATCATGCACCATTTTTTCATACTAGCTTTGGGGATCTGGGGATAGGAACTTTGGCTCAGTCTTCTTTGCAGCATAGCTCAAATTCAATCAGATTTGGTGGTTTCTCAGTGATATTTACATTTGGACTTTGACTTGGTCATTCTGGAACACTAATGTATTGATTCAAGCATTTCTGCTGTAGCTCTGGCTACATGTTAAGGGTTGTTATCCTAGTGGCAGGTGAATGTAAAAGAAAAAAATCTCTGTATGGATCTTAGCTTTTGAAAAGATTAGAGGTAAGGATACTTTTTCAAGGCACTGTATTTGCTACTGAAGTTAGCGCTCCAATGCTATTTCATGAAAATAGGATTATTGTTGCAGTTGGAACGATACAACAATTTTTTTTGTCATACATCTAAAGTTGTGGGAGCTTGTTAAGGTCCAGGTAACTTATGCTGTGTCCTACCACATATAATCTAAAAGTTGATGAAGGTTGTTTTTTCTTTAACCTTGACTCTGACTGCAAGTGCAATCTCTGCAATGTACACTGAGCCGAGGCAGAACAGCGGATCCAAATATGTCACTCACGCAAGCAAAACAAGATTCACTTTTATTTTGCGCACGGTGAACAATGCAGAGGAAGAACAGAAACCAGCAAAGGGAAGCTTGTATTTCCTATATCACAAATATCCTTGTGTTTTAGGACATTGACTAAACCATGCAGTGACATAACAGTATTGTTATCTTCCTCGGCACTGGGGGCTAGCTTGTGAATAATGCTCATACTAACGTGTGCTGCCAGAAATGAATCTGCCCATAGATAAAGACTGTGAGTGAGCATGCATTCATAATTTGTCGCCGACCGTCAAAGGTCAAGCAGTGCACAAACCCGGCTTGACTGTGTGCCGTCTGACGTGGGTGGGTGGGGGCTGGAGAGGGAGCTTTATGTAGGCCACTCACATCACGCACCACTGGCTCCATTAGACTGGCTTCAACCATGGGTGGAGGGAAGGGGAGGGTATTCCAGGCTTCAGAATAATCAAAGAAAGTAAAGGAAGAGGAGTGAAAAGTGTAATCAGAAAAGCATGCAACAACGAGAGGGTTGGGAGGGGGGGGGTGCAGGAGATGTGAATAAGGGTCAGAGAAGGTCTGATGACTCTCTGTGCTCGTCAACATTCTTCCCACCTTGAGCTTCAGTATTACAATATAGATTAAGAATTGCTGTCACTTTAAATGCTATGCAAATTCACAACCTAAAAATAAAGCATACTGCTGTGTATAGAGTTTGCAGAAAATAAATCATTACAGTCCTGAGCATCTGCCCTGAGATCCTTTATTTATAGGTCGTCACTCCGACTCAGAGGGAGGAAGATAAAGAAGTAATTTCTATATATGGAAAATAACAACATGCCTCATTTTATGTGATCATTCTGGTAGAGCTGAGGTGTTTCAACATGACCTCGTCAAAATTCAACAACCTGCTTTTTGACTTGCTGGAGCCCATGGAATCTAACCGGCAATCCAGTGTGTTTTTGTTATTCAATCTAATCTCTTAGTGCAGTTGATCTAGCTTTTCAAGCCTAGGTTTTACTGTTAAAAGCAAGCATTATGAAAGCACCTGAATTAATGTCACCAACTAAGTAAAACACAATTTAAAAAAAATTGTCTGAAAAAGTGAAAATGTTTGAATGTTTTGAGTTTGTTATTGAGTTTGTTTCTGCAAATTTTGATGTTTATGGCTCAGAGCTAACGAAAATCCCAAATTTAGCTTTTCATGAAACTGGATTATTACATAAGACAGAAAAAGGGCTTTTAGTAGACAAAGGTTATGTTATGCCCTACACAATCATAGGGAAGAATGACTTAATGACAGGCAATCCCTGACAGCTTCCACAAGGAGGGTACACAACAACGGCCATTGCTGAAGAAGCTGGCTGTTCAAGTTAGGTGAAAGGAAAATGTGTTAGAAATGCGCAACAGTGATAACAGCAGCATTGAGAGGCGTGAGAAGCAAACCCCGCCCAAGAGTTTGGAGAAAACTTCAAAAGGGGCGTCAGCGCTTCAAGAGGCACCACAGACGGATATATCCCGGACAGGTGTCACTCTTGCTGTAATCTCCATAAGGTTGTCAGTGAAGCAAAGCATGACTTGCTCTAAAATGTCCTTTTTGGCAGCAGCTCTGACCTCAGGGAACTTGGATTCTGTGCCTTTGCACTCTTCCTCCAGAGTCTAGGACCTTTGTTTTCTGATTCCAGCTGCAGTCTTTCCCTTTGGAATATCCTCCAAACTCTCGAATGGGCTTAGCACCTGCTCACACTCCCAAGAGTATCAATACATGCTTTAACCACCACAACATCGCTGTGCTTAATTGGCTGAGGCAAAACGCGATGGAAACTCTGTGGAATTTTGTCAACGGGAAGATGAGTGACACCAGAGTCAGTAATGCAGATGAGCTGCAGGCCGCTAATACGGTAACCTGGACTTCCTTAAAACCTCGGTCAAGCAAGAAGCTAATCACTTCCATGCTACAGTGCATGGTTGCAGTAATTCATGTAAGCAGAACCCCGGCCAAGTATGGAGTGCTTATATTGCACAGTACTTGGACATACTTTACAGAAGGCAAACTTTTTTTTTTACATTGAAAATCATATTTTTCTTGTATGTTGTATTCTAACTCTGAGAAACTGAATTTTAGGTTTTCAGTTGCTGCAAGCCAGTGTATATCCCAACTTTCTGCCCAATGGGCCAAAATCAACAAGTTGAGAGTACATTTTATCAATTAGAAATGCTAAATAATTTAATTTTAAATTATTCTATCAGAACTTAATAATAACATTTCTGTCATTCTTACCTGCTGTCAGGGGCCACTCAAAATTATTCCAAGGGCCACAAATGGCCCCAGGGCCACACTTTGCACACCTATGCTGTAAGCTATTATCATCAAAATTAACAGTAAGAACTTGAAATATATCACTTTGTTTGATCATTCTTTATATATTTTACTTTTCTAAACTGAATTTATTGAGGCACACAAGTATACAGTGCTTTGTTTTTGTTTTTTTGTGGAAAATCTGCTAATTTCAGCACATTTGCAGACACTTATTGACACGTTTTTACCACGTATGCCAAAAGGTACTAAAGCGACCTCGCTCCTTTGACACCCGTATATGCTGACAGACTAAAACCACGTGAACCCTGACCTGGTTACCATGGTCACAACAAAAGCCTAGTTGCTAATGGGTTATTTGTCAGGAATCGTGGACTTGACGTTGGTGCAGGTCGATTCTTTGTGGAAGCAGAAAATGGCAAAATAATAGACATTGATCTCGCTGAGTAAAGGGTGAAGGGGGTTTAAAGGGAAGGGATCTAGAGAAAACAAAAAGGCCTCCGTAAAGCTTAGGCTTTATCTGGTTTCTTACCTGTGAAGATTAACAGGATCCCAACCGTGACCTGCAGACAAAGAGAGATGGCGATAAGGACAACAACGGGGGTGTAAAAGGAGATGTTTGGCCCCCGCTCCATCACGACTTTAAGCTGGGAGGCATTGGCCATCAGCAGAGCCAAATCCAGCATGCTCTCAGCTGCACTCTTCTTATTGGCATAGTGGTTCATGTTCAGGAGGGGTGGTCCACCGGGCCGAGCATCAGGATGGGTGGCCTGTAGTGAGAAAAATCCAGCCAGGACAGAAACAAAAATGTTTACGGGTTGGAAATACTGTATTTGAAAAGAATACATGGAAATGAACAGAAAGGCACACTGCTGTGTTTTGGTCTCTCGTCAGAGAAAAACAACGTGTTGATGGGACAGGCAGTAATGTTGTGCTTCCTGTGCATGGACGTCAAGGATCTGGTTGCTGCTCTGAGCTAATTGGAAAAACAAGCAGTCATTACTGAAGAGTGACCCGTAAAAATGGGACCATTAGTGCAGCAAGAAGAGTCTGGAGCAGAGCCGAACAAAAGTAAACCTTGCTTACAAGCAATTTAAGCCTATCGGAGTTAAATAAAAAATCTGCTTTGCTTGAAATTTCCTCTATTTATTTTTTTCAGACACTCAGACGTCACTTCCCTGTTTCTGTTACCCTGAGTTGAACTCTTCTGCTTCATAATCTGTTGTCTTTACAAATCAAAGCAGCGATGAGTGACTGTCCTGTGCCTCTAATTAAGCTGGTAGTCTGAAAAGACATATTGACCATTTAGTCATAACCTGCTCTGACTGAACATAATTACAGAGTTACCTGCAGATCTGGGCCGAGTAAAAATCTAGAGAGATTAATTCTAAGGAACATACTTCATTTTGAACATTTTATCCATACTTAACACAGAGCAGGAAAACAAAAATGCAATGAATAAACTGTTCAGACTGCTCTAAATCCGTACAGTGCCATAAAGATTCATACCACATGAGCCCTTTCACAATTTGTGACAGATCAACCACAAACCAAATTGCTTTTTGTTAGTTTATGTGATTATCTTACACACATTAGTACATAATGGTGGAGTAAAAAGAACATAACATTTTTTATAAATTAAAATGGGAAGCACCAAGTCTTGACCATCCATCTAAACTGACAGGCCAGGAAGTTGTTGAGAAGTTTTAAGCTGGTTATGAAGCAACACCCCAAGGTTTGCGATGGACATCTCACAGAGTACTGTTCAGTCCACCATCTGAAAATGGAAAGAGTAGCCATCCAACTAAACTGATAGGATGGGCAAGAAGAGCGTCATACAGAGAAGCAACCAAGAGGCATATGGCAACTCTGAAGGAGCTGCAGCAATCTCCAGTCAATTATTAGTTTTGTACTGCACAAATTTGGCCTTTATGGGATAGTGGCAAAAAGAAAATCATTATAAAACGAAAGCCACGAGAAGTCCAGTTGTTTAAAGCTTTGTGGGGAAGCTATGTGGAAGCAGATGCTCTTGTCAGATGAGAGCAAAATGTAACATTTTGGCCATCATCCAAAATGACATAGTGGTAGAAAACAAACCCCGCACATCACTCTGAACATTGCCACAGTGGAACTAGGTGGTGGCAGCATCATACTGTGGGGAGGCTTTTAAGTAAGCCATTTAGAGTTGATCGGGAGATGGTTAAAGTTAATAATAGGACTATGGTGGGAGAAAAGCTGTAGTTTACTTCCAGCAGGTCAACCATCCTGAAAATGCAGCTATACTGCAACACTAGACTACACACAACAATGAATGTACATGTTTTAGAATGGTCCAGGCCTAAAGTCCAGGCCTAAGTCCAATTGAGAATCTGTCGCATGACCTAAAGATCGCTCTTCACAGATGCTCTCTGTCTAATCTGACTAAGTTTTGCCTAATTTTACAAACAAAAACAGGCAATGCTGGACTTACTTACAGACTTACTCTGAAAGACTTGAAACTGTAAATTCTGCAAAATGTAGTCCCACAAGGGACTGACTAGGTGCAGCTGGAGACGTCCCACTTTCAGAATTCTTTTTGTCGAAAAATGTTTCAAGTCATGCATCATCTTCCTTCCACTTCATAGAAATGTGCTACTTTGTTTTGGTCTATCACATGAAACATGATGCACTAAGGTTTGTGGTTTAAAAGTGGCATGATGTGAAAATGTTTAATGGCTGTGCACACTTCTACAAGGCCCTGAATCCTCTCTATGAATGACCAGCAAGTATCCTGACATGTGCTAGGTTTCCACTGAATTGATTCTTGTGTGGGCAGTGATTATGCAACATGATTAGCTCGGTTTTTGTTGCGAGTCCACTCCATCCTAGTGGACTCTGCACTCCAAAGAATAAATTGTACAGGGTCAGCAGGTGCTAGGTTACCTTATTTGCTTACTGAAAGCTCAAAAATGCTTCTTAAAAAGTAAAAATGGAGCTCAGTTTCTTGATTCATTTCCATTAGGGTCCTGTGTTCACCGACACCTAGCAGATGGCCATCCAAGCCCTAAAAGCAAGCAATTTCTCTGACCATTCAGTAATTAGCAGCCACCCCCCCCCCACCCCCACTTTTCCCCTCGTAACAAACCCCTGCAGCTGCAGAAAGCACAGCTTGTCAGAGATTAACCAAACCACTGCACTTGTAACTACTACCTTCCTTCTGCTCCAAGGACAAAGAGACAAGAAGAGCAGCACCCTCTAATTTGCCACAGATCAGGCCACAGCTGAATAACAGTGCCTTTAGGTTATTCACAACAATCGGCTGGCATGGGGTTGAGTTGATGTTTGAGGGGGGAGAAAATACAAAGTTAAAGGAGTGTGGTTTCAGGCCATCTCAAAATCCTTGTCATGTCAGGTTTTAATACCTCGTCCCACGACCCATCACAACTCCCTCCGAATGTTTCCCTACATTCAACTGCAAACTGTGGGGTGTGGAGCAGAGTCCTTGTGGCTGTGCATTTGGGGCAAATGCCACAAAAGGCTCGGTGTCGTGACGTGTCAGGGTCAACAATTCTGCTCTCAAACACCGACACCAGCTTTTCAAAGACAGGCCTTTATCCTAGAGTCAACAGACCACAGTGCGATAATGCCTGTTGTTAGATCAGAGGTTGGAAAACATGGAGTCAATGTGTCTAGAAGCACAGCAGCTGAGTTTTTTTTCCCCCACAGAAATTACAAAAAGTCAAAGCTGGGTCCCCACTAACATTCACTTTAAGTTTTATATAAGAACATTAAAAGGCAAGAGGTATCGTCTCAGGAGCTGTCAGTCAAGGTTTTTGTCAAAACAGCAACTAAAACTACAGTCTAATGGGGGCATTTTGATGTTGCTCTGAATAAGCATTTAAATGGGAACTTTTGTTCATATCACAGCCACACTGAGGAAGAGCAAGGAGGTTGAGGTGAAGTTTAAAACAGAGTTGGGTTACAAAAGATCATCCTAAATTCTGCTCAGTCCATCATTTGGGAAGAGATCAGCGCAAGTATACGAACCCAACCAGAGTTAGTTAGAACCCAACCTGTTAGTTGTGCACTGCATAAACCTGGCCTTTAAAGAAGAGTTGTGAGAAGAAAACCTTTGATGTCCCATTTCATTTAAAACCGGGGCAGTAGTTCACCTTTCAGTAGGACAGCAAACCTAAACATACAGCCAGGATGGCAGCCAGGATTGGCTGTGTTTAGAGTGGCCTAGTCAAAGTCCAGCCATACATTTGGACTCTGGCTTGAAAAATATTGTTTGCCGGCACTTCCCATCTATTCTGACTGAACTTTTGCGTAGAAAGAAGAAAAGGCAAAATTTCAGTTCCTGTATGTGAAAGCTGGTAAACACACCAATAAACACTTGCAGCTGTAATTTCAAGAAAAGAAAGTTCTGCAAAGTAGGGGCTCAGGTGAGCTCACTACATATGTATAGCAAACCTTTTTGCATTTTTATTATTGAAAAAAATGAAATCATGAATTTGCTTTACTTCCACTTCACAGTGATGCACTACTTTGCGTTGTTGTTCTCACCCCCAAATCTGAGATAAAGAACACCATAGTTTCATTTCTCATTAAATAAAGTTACATAAAGTTAAAGTGAGATGATTATTCAGAGTGCACAACATGGAGGAGGAGGTTTAAGCATTTCAGTTCCAGAAACTGAACCCAAACCTCGATGACCTGATGAAAACATTCATTTCTTTGTGTGTTGAGAAGCCCGTTGAGTTTTGGCTGACTTCCCCACAATAGAACTGAACTCATGAACTTGCACACCTAATCCCAAACTTGTCTCCTCTTCCCATGTTGTCACACAGATTTACACACTCTAATCTAAATACCTGCATGTCGGTTACTGAGAAACTATGCTCCAGGTATCGCTTTGTGCCACTAAGCTCTGTGCTTGACATGCAGGAGGCTTTCTACAGCAGGCACCGGTCTTATACACTCTAAGACCCCCGCATTTATTATTTAGTTAATCGAACCAGCTGTTGAAAGACCAAATTAACGTAATTGCACGGGTATGTCTTTCCCTCACTTTCCCCTCATACTTAAGCACTTCTTTGGTTTCCATCCATCATGTTGCGTCAGCAGCCCTCTCTCTTCACTCACCTCAAACTCTGGCCCTGCTCCAGAAGAAGATCGACCCAGCTGTAAATCTAATTTCCATGACTCTCTGTAGAGCTTTTAGTTTTACAGCCTTGCGCAGAGCAACGCAAACATGGCTGTTTCAAAACACGGCTTTTTCCTCTCCGGCTACTGCAGGAGTAAAACACGACCTTATTTTGGAGGAAACGAAGGAAAAAAAACTAAAACAAAAGCTCTTGTGTGTTCTTGCTTCGACGCGGAATCTGATCTAAATTGGATATCAGTGCAAAACTGTCTCAGATATTAAAAGCCTGTGGAAAGTCTGCACATAGGATCTCCACCCCACATGACAACCATGGATTTGTTCTTCCTTTATAGATCAATGTGGGTGGGAGACGCATTGTAAATGAGATCAGTTGGTCATTTTATCGAGCGTAAGGGTATTACATTTTGCATCTGCTGGCTGAGCTCTGACAGACGGACGGAAGTATCTCTGGCAGCCAAGGTCTTCCTCCTGCCTTGTTCCCCAATCAAAAACACACACAGAGCAGCACACAAACACGCTCACATCCATCTGATATTAAAATTGACCCACAGAGATCGGGTCTGCAGATATGGCATGGAGACGTCTGTTTCCCTCGTGTGTAAAATTGGATTCAGCTTTGGACTTCAGTGCATTATTACTTGTCAAATCTTTAATTGCCTTATAAACCATAGGGGTTATAAACACTCTGTAAGATTCAGTTTTAAGGTCCAGTTTTACAATGTGCAAGTGTGGCTTGAAGCATCATGGCCTTATGGAGCATTTGATATGTGTTTGGCCTGCATTCAGACCAATGAAGTGGTAACAAAGCAGGCCACCCATTATTTATAAGGTCACTTAGGGTCACAATGACCAGAATGTCACCTGAGCCACCATGCTTGCAGATCTCACTTGAATTGCTTCAGAGACTGACCTGTTTTATGTGGGCACATGAGGCTACGCGGCATTGCACATGCACAGCAGTGCTATGCTCTGTACCTTGCAGTACTTGAGATAATATAGAGTATGAAACGAAAACAACAGACGCCACAGGTAGTGGATACCTTTTCATGGTCATCTACAATAAAAACAGCCCTATACCAATGGTTTAAAACGTGAACTAACAGCAAAGACTGCTGCATCGAATTTGCCCTTTTTCCTAATAATCTAAGCACTTTTCAGTTCTTTTATATATTTACATCTTGATTGCATCATTAAATGTACAGATTCTAACATTGCTTTCCTCTTATTTCTGTAACTATGCAGTTTGCAAGTAAGACCAATAAACACCTACCAGCTGAAAACAGACCATGCTCAGTGTAGGATCATCTAAGAGCTTCATGTTTTTTGTTGTTGTTTTTTTTCTACGAAAGATGATTTTAGATATCTTACCTCGGCTCCAGTTCCCCTGCTGCTATTGTTGTTCATCGTGTTCCAGCGAGCAAGCTGCTGCAGACTGAACTGTAAACCATCCTGTTAAAGGAGAAGATAGGACAGCTGTATATTTAGATTTACTTGTATGGTGACAAAGCATCATGTATTTGTGTAAAAGGTACCTTTTACAGCAGGTTATCTATCTGATGCGTGTAAGAAACATTTAGCAAATATCAAGCTTTTGGAAAAAAAGACGTGTGTGTGGTTGTTATAACCAGTCTATTATTAAATTTGCTAAACATTTTTTTAGAAAACATCACAAAAGTTAAGGAATTCCTGCTAAAACAGCACAAAATACTGGTCCATGCTTTAGTTCTTAGTAAGCTTTGGAAAGTTTTCACACCCCCACCGACAGGTGGACTCTGTTTACTAATTAGATTACTTCTGATGGGAATGGTTACACTGGATTTTATCTTCATACTCAGAGAAAGGGGCTCTATATAAATATGCCCACCAAACTTTTTACATTTTTATTTGTAAAAAAAAGAAAGAATTTAAAACGTTTTACTCCACTTAACAATCATCTGCCAAATTCCATCAGAGTAGGTTGATGTTTGTGGTTGTAACTTGAAAAAATGTGAAAAGGTTTAAAAGCCGTGAATACTTCTGAAAGATGCTGCAGAAACCGTTGGGTCCTTTAAAGATACTATCCAGTTTTGTTTTGTTTTTTCCACTGACAAATGAACACCAGAATTAAAAACCCAACTGGGTAATGAAATGTGGATTTACAACATTCAAAATGTTTTTAAAAAGTAAATGTGAGCTATAAAAAAGCTAACTTTGTGATGGACAAGCGACTTTTATCAGATTTCAACATAGATTCTGAAGCATTCAAGGTGCATTTGAGGTGTGAAGGGTTTCAGTCTTCCATGTCTGAGTCAGAGTTGACCCACAAGCGATGATGGATGCTGACGTCGATGGAGAAGCTGAAACAAACAGTGACGGTTACAATGAGCGACTTAGTTTAATTTGTATTAATCATTTTATCCTCCCGTTTAACTTTTTTTTTTTCTTCATTTGATCGTTCCTGGGCACATTCACCACTTGTAAAATTAGTAAATCTTGTATCCAGCTTGTATTACCCGAAATTTCCACGCAGTGTCTTACATACATATTTTTTTTGCTCTAGCTGTGCAGAGTACAATTAAATGCTTTCAAAGGGGGATTTCATTAAAAAAAAGCATGCAAATGACATTGAAAAGAAAAAGGAAAACTACCAATGGACATATTTAAAAGTCGCCTAATCTGTTGCCTTATGTCACAGATGTCAAACTACAGTCCTTGAGGGCCGGTGTCCTGTAACAGATGCCTCTCTGCCTCAGCACAACAGTATCACATTGTTAGTTCGTTAGCAGGACTCATTAGTAGAACTTGAGTGTGTGAGGAGGTAATCATTTGACTCAGGTGTGTTGGGCTCGGCACACATCCAAAAGTTGCTGCAGACCTGCCCTCCAGGACTGAAATTTGACACCAATGTGCCTTATATCAGGGGTTCCCCAAACTTTTCAGCTTGTGATCCCCAAAATAATAGTGCCAGAGACTGGCGACCCCTTTTTGCAGGAGGGTTATTCTTTGGGGAACTTGAGAATGAGGAATGGTGAGCATCTTGTAAAGTTATACTAGTTTCACAAATAAGGAAATTCTAAATCTTTTTAGCACATTAACATCAAATCATCCCAAGACCACCCAAGAGGTGTCTTGTGACCCCCTGGGGGTTCCCGACCCCCGCTTTGGGAACCCCTGCCTTATGTGATGTCACTTGAAACATACAGTACAATTCAATTCAATTTTATTTATATAGCACCAATTCTCAGCACATGTCATCTCAAGGCCCTTTACAAAGTGAAACTCAATTAAATCATACAAACAGATTGGTCAAAAGGTTTCCTATCCAAGGAAACCCAGAATATTGTCTTGACAAGCAGCATTCACTCCTCCTGAAAGAGCATAGAGCCACGGTGGACGGTCGTCTGCATTGTTGATGACTTTGCAGCAATCCCTCATACTGAGCATGCATGAAGCGACAGTGGAGAGGAAAACTCCCCTTTAACAGGAAGAAACCTCCAGCAGAACAGGCTCAGGGTGAACGTCCTTCTGCCACAACCGACTGCGAGGATTCTGCTACATGTAACATTGCCACGGTAAAATAAAAGCCGCCAAACCTTCAGAATTACGATTTTTTAAAAATATGTGGTAAAACAATTAAAGCACGTGAGATATAGTTACCCTATATTAATTATAGCCTATATTTGTGCACTTATACTAACTATAATCTGAGTTTGAAATGAATTAAAATATCATGAAACGTTAAAATCTACTTAAAATGTATTTTGAAAAACTAACACTGCCAGCTCTGTCCCGCTTCCCTGAGCGCTGTCTCACAGGCAAACCATAGCTGCTGCTGCCTCTTCACATAAATGTAGTTTTTGAAGTAGCCTTTTTTTCAGAAAATGTCACACTAAAATAAGTCTCTCACTTTGATTCACACATAGCTTCAATCATTTATTCATCTTGTTCACTTGTGTGCCTGTGGTAACTGTCCTTTTTGGTACTGTTTGTTTTATGTAGTGTGGATTTGGGAAATGTGATAAAATCCATAAATCATTTTGTAAAGGTTTCATCGTTTTGTACAAAATACACTTAATCACTATTTTTTGTAACTTTTTTGTTTTGGCTTAAGCTCTCCTGCAGCCTGGGTCACAACTGTATGTAAATATGCAAATCAGATGATGACATCACCCCCAATGATAAATAAATAAAAAACACCAGCACGGTTTAATAAAATCCTGGAGGAAACCCTGGACTGGCAGTTAGAGAACACAGAGCAGAGACACAAAAAAACAACAACACAGAAGCACACATTTATCTTGGAATGTTTTCTATGGTAGCTGGTGATGGCTGACTATATGTGCCCCTGGATGGTGTCACAGCTAACAGGACACCAGACCAGATGTATCTACTATGAAGAGAAAAAAAGACAGGGAGAACATCAAGTGAAAGTTCAAATTACAACAAATAATACACAATTGGAGAGCAGTAGGAGAATGCAGCAGAGTGAGAGAAATAGATCTTGATGTCCCTCGGCAGCCAGTACTCGAGGCGAGGCTTTGCTTTATCTCGATTAAAACCAGTTTTCCACAAAATAGCAAAACAAATAACTCCAGACGTGCTAGTAGAAAAGTCCATCTAGTTGCTTTAACTGAGAGTGTACATATAAAACATCCCCCCTTCCCCCCGAAAATTTGCTGTGTAGGGCAACACTAAGCAATTCAAGTGTTTTAAATTGAACTTTCAATACTTGTTTTGTGTTCAAACTTTAATATAATTCACTAAGGAACAAAATCCATCATTTTGAGTTGAGTTTTATTTTGTGCTATGTGCGTCTATTCGCCTTTATATGAATAAAATTAGCTTATATTGCTTATAGTCGTCCCAGTGTGTAGAAATAAATGTATTTCGCTGTCTCCCAGCAGTCGCCGTGTGTGTGTGTCTGTCGGAAAGGTGCAACGAGGATGTGATGAGTCGGCTGTCTCCGCGGTCGTCCCAAACGCAACGCCTGATTGGACCGTTCCCGCAGTCGTTACTAGGGGCGTGGAGCCAAGCGACCTGAATGGGAAACCCGTTTTTAGAGCCTCGGCGGCGCACGAACCCAACGTCGAAGAGGGACGATGACGAGGGAACACGGTTGTCCGCGCACGGTACCTGCCGGGGAGATTGCAGGAGAGCCGAAACCCCCCCGAGCTGGGCGTTGATTTACTTGCAGCCTTCGGCGTGCAGCCGCGACGGAGGACGAACAGCCGCGGCTGGGAGCCAGAATTCAGGTCTGTGAATATAGAGGGATGCGAGGGTTTGCCCTGAGATAAATCCACCGCATTCGTCATTTGTCCAGCCAGTATTGGGTATGTGATTAGTTAGCGAAGCCCCGGACGGAAGCTTGGATCTAACCGGCGTGTTGGCGTCGCTCCCCGTGGGGGGAAAAACGGGCATAATATTGAGGTAGGGCGTTCAGAAAGTCCACCGTTCTCTCTTTGCCGTGGACAGTCGGCTAACGCCAGCGAGGTTGTGTTTTTTTTTTTTTCTCTTCTAACTGCGGACCAGAGCCATTCTGCAGTTTTATTTATTTATTTTTATTATTTATTTTTTTGGAACAAGGTGAGCCGTTTAGTTATCGCATGGTTATATGTTCTCGTGTCGGTCCACGGGGCTGTTGTCAAGCGTGGGGGGGTGAGCGCGTGCACACGGCTAGCCTGTGAAAACTAAAGTTGTAGCTTGCTAGTTTCTGCTGCGCCTGAACGAACATGGCTCCTGCGAACAATAAATCATTAGCCCTTATTCTAAATCACACCTGATGACTTTTTATTTTTTTGATTTTATAACTAAAATCCGGGGTTTTCCTTTAGGGCTGGCCGTTCGTTGCACGTTATAATTTCTTGTATTCGCCGCTCTTGTGATTGCACCGCTAAGTGTCAACGTTTCTTTTGCAGCTTTTCTTGTATCTGATGAAATCTCGCCCGTGTCATCCATCCCAGCGCTGTTCAGGGCCTCTGCTGACAAACTGCGTCACCGGGTGGGCGCTGCAGGTTTATCATCCGCAAATAGGGGGGAGAAAAAAAAATACAATAAAAATCAGCGTTTGGAAATTGAAGCCATGCCCGAGAGAACCTGGAAGCCAAAGTGACTGAACTTTAGAAGTCACCATGGAGCCGGAGGCTAACTCAAACTCTGGGGCTCTCCAAGAGCCCAAGCGCTCGTCTGTGCCCAAATCTCAATGTAACCTGGGCACACATGTGCACGGGCCCATGGGAGACGGCAGTGTGACTCTCGTGGACTCTGTAGTGAGAGGTGGAAGTGACCCTTCTTCTGTTTATCAGAGGAACGGGCATCAGAGGTTCATCAGGAGGAGTCTGTGGTTTTCAGACACCGACGAGCAGTCCTACGAGGCCCCTGAAACGGAGAGCAGGAGCAAAATCCTGAACATAAACTTGAGATCAATAGTGGACAGGACACGGGGGACCAGCTGCGGGGTTCAGGAGAGCTCCAGCACTGAAAGCCAGTGTGGCCAGAAGGACAGCGCAACGGAGAGCGCCAGTGCAGACGAGGACAAGGAGAGGGTTGGACTTGCTTTCAGTGTCACTTGCAGTGAAGGTGGCAAAGTGGCCACCAAGGCAGCGAGTGAGGAAACTGAAGAGGAAGCAGAGATGAAAGCGGTCTCCACGTCTCCAGGAGGAAGGTTCCTCAAGTTTGACATCGAGCTCGGCAGAGGGTCTTTCAAGACGGTCTACAAAGGCCTGGATACTGACACCTGGGTGGAGGTGGCCTGGTGTGAGTTGCAGGTAAAGTAACAACCTCGTTCATTTTGTCCAGAAGTTCTGCATGTCTTGTTAAAAAAAAAAAAAAAAAGCAGGTCTTCGCCTTTTAGAAAGGCTTTTCTCCTCCTTAACTTTTCACAGGTGTCCTGTGTGGTCTGGAAAAGTGTGAAATTTGAATGAAGTATTTTCCAGTTAAGTTTGGAAAAATATTCATACGTATAACTTTAGTATCCAACCATTCCTCTTTCTCACAGTCTGAAGGTTTTTATTTTTAAAGCTGGACCAATGTAGCTCTGTAAAATTCATTGTGGGGTGTTTTATTTATACTCTTGAAAATTGTCTTAAAGATGAATTAAAATAAGCATGGAATTTTGATGGTTTAGACATATTTATATTCTCCTCTATTTTGTTTTATTTTTCTACAAAGTGAAAATACTTTTTTTTTATATAGATTTCCTTGTTTATCCATTGGAGCACACATCCTCAACCGTCCTCTGATATTTATTAAAGTAGGGCATAGGCTGTTAACTTGATGCGTTTTTAAACTGGAAATAGTGGGAGTTCTTATTGTTGATGCATTCATTGCATTGGAAAAACAAATTTAACTTTCTATGTATGTAGATGATTTGCTGATCGCAGATCAAAGCTGAAGGCTAGTTTTGATCTTTAGTTATTTGATTCATCTCTAGAAAGGATGCCTGAAACCCAGGAACATTTTCAGATGTATTTCCTCCTTATCTAAGCTTACTCATCCTTTTATATCAAAAACAATCTGAAAAGTATAAAAACAAAACTTAAAGTTTAACTAAAAAAAAGTGATTAAAGTGGAGGAAAATGTTTTTTAAATTTTCATTTAGAATTCATATAAATTCTGCATTCTTGCGTCATACAAATGGGGAAAATCCCCAGTTTGAGATTGTAGAAAGGTATTAACTAATTATTTCCGTCCTTTGGAGACTGTAGCAGGGATTATCTCTCGCTCCCTCAGTCTCCCAGGAGGCTTAATGGGGACTTTAGTAGGCATGACTGACCCCTTAATGAAAGCAAACCTGTACGGTGTTTATTTTCTACAATCTAGCTAAATTGAAGGATTAATCTGAGTTAACGTCCACCAACCTTCCTATCACCTATTACAGTTTGTCTGGGAGACTCTGCAGTTACTTGAGTGGACAGTGCTGGAGGAGCAGGTTGTGACTGGCTCTGCTCCCTAAATCCCCCCCCCTCTGTGCAACAGGAGGTGGAGAGAAAGAAGCAGCTGAGGTGCGGTGTTGCCTGCTGGGAACTGTGCAGCAGTCGGTGGCCTTGGCGCTGTGACTGAGCAGATAGGACATGCTACACTGTATAGACGCGAGAAGGGAGAATAAAAGCCAAACCTTTTACGTTTGACTGTTTCGTTATGCAGCATGACATTACTCATCGAGACCTTAAAGATAGCAATGAGTAAGGTTCATAGCTTTGTTTGGGGGATGTGATGTCATGCTGACCGACTTTTGATGTTTTCACGACTTCCTCAAGCTGACAAACAGAACAGCTGTTTGGTTCAGAGGAGGATACAAAGTTCAACGGGAAGCAGTTTTACCCCTATGAACACATTAGAATATTCTCTGATTGGCATTTCAGAGTAAATGTCCTGTTAAAAAAAGTACTTTGGTCATTAGACTTGCCACAACTTTAGCGTACTTGTCTATTGGTAGTTTACCTGACCACTGTTGTTTTGCATTAGTTGCACTTATCTTAACTCTCTGAACCGGGAGTGTGCAACTCCAAGCCTCAAAGCCAACGCTGATTGGACGTTCGTTTGGTGAACGGCTCCAAATTTTCTTTAACGGAGAGTAGCCAGACTGATCTGCGAGTGAAACCTTGAAAGCTCGCGAGATCAGGATGGTCTCACGAGGCTACCCGGCTCCAGCACACCTCAATCAAAAGGCTGACTTACCTCCTTGGTTATGTCGAGACGTTTTGCACAGACGTCTTCATTAACAACTCATTTGATTTAGGTTTGTTGAAGCAGGGTTGCATCATAGGCCTGGACGATATAGAAAAAAAGCATATCGATAGAATAGAAATCATAATGATCGATATTGATAATTATCAACAAATTAAAAACATATATTTTGGGTGCAGCCATGACCATTTTATGCTGTTGCTTAGTGACCAATTTTTAAATGAAGAATACACAAACACTGAATTCAAACTCAACCCTTTATTTAATTAGACGTTTTTGGATGTAGCCTTGGGGTAAACGGCTAACCTCCAAGCGCTCTTTCTCCTTTGCACCTCAGTGTTTTGGAGCAGCTTGGCTTGTAAAAACGTTGTTTTTCGTCTTTTACAGCCATCTGCTCAACCTGTTTTACTAGTTGTTCTTACCTTATTTTAGTCTTTCAGTTAGCAAAGTCAGATGGATTAAAACAAATCTTAATCATGGTTATTTCTGATAATCATATTTGTAATTCGATAATGTTTTGATATTCACACTTGTGGTTTTGTATATACAAGCCAGTATCATTTTAGCTACTAGCAAATAGAAAATACTTAGCCTTCAACAGTTTTTTTTGTTTTGTTTTGTTGTGTTTGCTCTGTAGATCACTAGTCTAGATGGAGACCTTGCTGTTGTGGTTGTGCCTTTAGGTGCTGTGAGATCCATACATTTTATGTTATTTAGTCAAGAAATCACCTCTTCGCGTCTTGGATATGTCTCCAGATAGGACAGGCAACCATTAATCAGTTGACTGAGGTTTGAGCTAATTTTAGTCAGAAAGTGTAGGGGCTCTCTGAAATCCAATTATTTTTGTTTTTAGTTTTCTACCATTTTTTTTTTCTCGTTTATTTTCCCTTTAAACAAAAACAGTGCCATACTGCAAAATAAAAAGAATTGAATTTGGGGGAAATAAATTATGAGTTTGATCATTTCAAATTTCTTTACAAAAGATGGATGTTCTAAAAGATTCTAATTTCTTGGAGTGTTTTTTTCCCCTGCTCTTCTGAATTTGGATATCCTAGATTAAATGTTTAAGGTAAACTCACAAAATTGATAAAATCAGAAGCAGTGTTTGCAGATTAATTCACAAACGCTACAGAATCGCTGCTAGAGATGCTGCCGATGAAAGCTCAATGAGCAAAGTTTGCATAACCAGAACCCCTCTTGTGTAGGGGCCAGAACTATCTGCCACTTTAGAGGACTAGACTCACTGAAAAATAAACCGAGAGAAAGCTGAGCTAAGGATACAATAAAACCTTAACATCAAGAAAGCAATAAAAGGAAAATCTGATGGAACTCTGCTAACCCATTGACCTGGACTTGTATAAAGCTGCTGGTTGATTAAATGCCAGTTGTCCAAGTGATTCCCACATGCATGCTGACTATTGTTTCCCCATTTTATTTTAATCAAATGGACCAGAGGAAACACCTGAAGCTGCCTTCTTACGATGGTTTTATGTTGTACAGTGTGGCTACAGGAGAGCAATCACTGCAAATTCTGTCAATGTTTTAAAGTCACTTATCTTAGAAAAGTGATCATGACTTGGCAAGACTTTATATATATTCTATATCTATATATATATATATCTATATATATATATATATATATATATATATATATATATATATATATATATATATATATCTATATATATATATATATATATATATATATATATATATATATATATATATATATATATATATATATATATATATTCCATCTGTAAGCACTTGCTTAATTGAGAGCAAATCCTGCAGTATGCAGCCCTTCTGCAGCAAAGGTGGTGTCAGGATCTTGAACCTGCAATCTAGTAGCTCTTCAAAGAGGCGTCAGCACTTGGACAGCAAGATTTATGGAGTAGGCTTTGGTCTCGAGGTCAGCAGAGTTGCCCCATGCAATGAAGGGATTTGTAGTTTGATGGTGTCTGCCAAGATGTGTTCTATTTGCACAAAATGACAAAAACGCTGTCTGTCTGTGAGTAGGGCTGTATATTAGGAAAAGTTGCGATATGCGATAATATTGGGAAATGTTGCTATAACGATATAACTTGCGCTAAATACATTGCTTTGTGGTGCTACATTAGAATATAGTGTACTACAAATTTGGCTTGTAAGGTTGTCGACTGGTAAATAGTCACATTATGCCTGCAACATGAGCTTATTCCATTTGTATCTGGGTTTTTATTTTCCCCTCTGCATAAGATATGTCCCCATAGTCCTTATAGGCTGTGGTAAATTGTATTTTGTTAACAATTTCCTGTATTTGGAAATAAGTTGTGTTTTTTTTAGTGCTGGGCAACGATTAAAATCTTTAATCGCAATTAACTGCTTGATTTGCCTGATTAATCATGATTAATTGCATTGTATGCGCAAACTCCAAGAATGAATTCAAAAGTAGTGTAAAGAGCACTTTTATTTTAATGTTCTGCTGCCATACGAACAAAAGTGTTGTAACATTTGTAGCACAGTCATATTCGTTGCTGGAAGAACTTTAAACTAAAAATGTCAATTTAAAAGTTCTGTGACTTTACCCTTCCCCATGTCAGCTTTGTTTTTCGCGTTTTCCTTTTTCCTTTCTTGGTTCCACGACAGCCAGCACCTTTCTTCCTGTTTGAATCCGAGGCTGGGCTGACAGCGAGGTTATTGGCGCATTATCGCCACCTACTGTTCTGATTCAAACCCCTACACCACAGCAACAGACCTTCACAAAATAAAAGCATGTGAGCAACATGCGTTAATGCACGATAAAGTAAATATCGCCGTTAATAGTCTAATGAATTAACGTGAAATTAACGCGTTAACTTGCCCAACCCTAGTTTTTTTTCTATATATATGTACGGTACTCGCAGTTTAAGAACGCCACTGCACAAATTCATACCTCACCATTCGTAAAACGATAGCCGAGAGATGGAAAGCTATTTAGCTATGATTTGCTGATAATCAGGCGGTGCCCTGACTTGGTAAATTGATTGAAATGACTAACTTTATTAAAATTTTCCTTTGGCACTTATGAAGTTGTTCACAGCCAAATCAAACCTGTTGTTGTAGAACCGTTGTGATTTACTGTTCTTCATGGGACCTGTCTCACAGCTGTACAACGATCACTTGGTAGCACATTAAGTCTATTGAGAGCCTAGTTGTCTGAGCCAAGAACAACCCACGCTACTCACAATCTCTCCAGATCTTGGTCGCATGACATTGTAAAGCACGTGCGTCAACAAGTCTAAGTCGGCTCCCAAGGAAAATATCATTCCTGTCATGCATGTTTCTTTAAACGTTTTGATTTGATGATGCCAGATTTACCTTGCCCAACCATATTTGGTGGCACTTGGTGAACAAATGAGGCTTCTTTAGAAATGTAATAGGTCTGTAGTGGTAGTATACATGTTTTTATTATTTTTCACGTTGATCATAACTCCCTGATGCATGCCTGTTTCTCCCACACCTCTGTTTTTAAGACAGTCTCTTAGCCTAACACAGATGGCCTTGGCACAAGCTTCGATGTTAATCTGGGGATGCCAGAGTCCCCTACTGTTCTGAAGAAACATTTCTCATACTGCTGTCCGCTTTGTCCTTGCACATTGAGATCTGTTTTAAACCCTAAAAAAACTCATGTTTCTTCAAGTTAGGACTGTGTGTGCAGATTATAATCTTGGTGTTGAATGCTATGTGCACTCTTCCAGACACAGTTTACCTCTGACTCCCTGCTGGCATTTCTGTGGTATTTGGCACTGAGCTTGTTTTCATGCAGAATACATCAGATCCGCCCCCCGTAAATGCGGAGCTTTTGATTATGCCATGATGGCGAGATTTGACCACCTTTCCTGGATGGTTTGGCTGTCTTGTGGCAAGCAAACAAAAAAACCCTGACCTGAAGATCAGCCCCGCGTCTACATCTTGATTGCAAGTTCTTGATTGCGCTGTTATCTGAGATCAGATTAAAGGTCTGTCCACACGGTGCACATGTTTTTACTCTTTTGCAAACAAAAACATTTTCTGCTGGGTTTTCACCTGTCCTCCACAAACAGCAGTTTGGGTAAGGGTTATTTTTCCCCTTTGAAAAACGATTTTATTGTCAAGGCATTAAAAAAGTAGTGGGTATTTTGATGAATACTCTTAATATTTAAATTCATGATTTAAATTTTTTTCCAGTTTTCCAGTTAGGGATATAGTAAAATAATTTGTTTATTTTTTTTATATTTATTTCTAAATGCTAGTTTAGAAAAATGATAAAGTGGTGAGAGTTTTCCTCACTATTTCCGCTTTGCCCGGTCATACACTTCCCAGTTGTAACTTGACCCACATTTTCAAGCAGGGTTCAGTAACAGCAGAGAACTATGTGCAGTTTGCTTGGTTTCTACACATTTAAATAGCTGGAAAAAAACTTTATTAGAAATGTTATGTAAGCTTCAAAATCAAGATAAGGCGAAGAGGCTGCCTGTTGGGTTCAACTTGAGTAGTTGTCAGTCTTCACTGTAGTGGGCACCAAATGTGAAAGAGAAGTGTAGGGTGCATAAATTTAACTACACACATCACTTTATGATATACACCTGTTTAATTGCTTGTTGTGGCAACAATTCGGTGCATTGTGGCCCTCAGACGTGGTCGCGAAGACTTGCAGAAGTTTAAACTGACCCCCAAGCATCTGAGGTTTACAGAGACTCTTCAAAAAGGGAGACAATATCCATTTGTATGGATGAAAATGTGATATAAGCAAAATGGTATGGATCTCTTCGGCCTTGTATCCTCAGCCAACTGGTGGTGGTGTAATGGTATGGAAGATATTGGCACGCTTTGAGTACTGTTTAACCACAGCCTTGTTGCAACCCATGTCAGGGCCATCATGACCACAGTGTGCCCATCCTTTGTTGCCTACTTCCAGTAGGATAATGTATCATGTCATGAAGCTTTTATCATCGCAAACATAAGTTTGTTGTAGTCTAATGACCTCCACTGTCACCAGCTTTCAGCTCAATTGATATGGTTTTGCATCATGAAGGTGCAGCCATAAGAAATGTAGCAACTGAGTGATTCTATCATTTCAGTATGAACATTTTTGAGGAACATTTCAGACGTCTTGCTGAAGCTATGCCACAAAGAATTGGGGCAGGTATACCTGATATAGTGACTAATGAGTATTTGAGATGCCAAGTGTCTAATGTCTTACAGACGTAAAGCGGCACAATGGTCAGTCTTGTTGTCATATTAGAATCTCCCATCTTCGTACATGGCTGAGTTCCTGTGTCAGTCAGCCAAAGAACTTCAGGGGCAAACCTGTTGGAGCCACAGCAATCTTGCCTGAGGTGTAGCTCCAACAGGGATAAAGGAAAATTGGCCCTTAAAGGAAGAAAAAAAATCTAGGTCTGTTACACCGGAGACATGGTTTCAGCATGACTTGCACAGTCAGTAAGACTTCCTTTTTTGTAAGCTTATAAAAGAATATGGTGATTGACAGACCCAGATTTTCCCTAAGGAAAAGTATTCCAAGATTTTTTGTAAATATAACAAAGGAATATCTCATTTACGTGCTTAGAGATGTATTGGTAAGGAAATGACCGTTCGTTCTTCCTCTGTACATTTTACAGACATTAGAAATTAAATGAAGGTGCATCAGGCCTGGCATGAGAGGTGAGGAGGTGAAGAGGTGGTTTGTGGCATGACTAGGACACGTCATTGATGGATGTTTAGTAGGGCTGGACAACATATAGCAGATTTATTATTTATGCAATATCCGTGTACGCAATATCTTAAAAAAAAAAAAAAAAATCAAAGACCTGTTTAGAATTCAAGATACACTGCCTGGCCAAAAAAAAAAAAAAAAAAAGTCGCCACGTGGATTTAATTAAGCAAATGGGTACGAGCCACCCACTGGATAATTACTGCATGGGCGATTGTTTCAAGTTATTTAACCCCAACTGGTGCAACGAGTTGCTTCTCCTTTCTTAAACAACCGTGTTGAACGACACATCCCGTGGTCGTGGAAAAGATGTCAGTCTGTTTCAGAAGGGTCAAATCATTGGCATGCATCAAGCAGAGAAAGACTCTAAGGAGATTGCAGAAACTACCAACATTGGGTTAAGAACTGTCCAACGCATTATCAAAAACTGGAAGGATAGTGGTGACCCATCTTTGAGGAAAGAATGTAGCTGGAAGTGATGCCCCCATCACTCCTAGTGCCTACTGTACAAGCCTGTGGGGGCGGTGCTATGATCTGGGGTTGCTGCAGTTGGTCAGGTCTAGGTTCAGCAATAGTATGAGCTCAAAGAATGAGGTCAGCTGACTACCTGAATATATTGAAAGACCAGGTTATTCCATCAATGGATTTGTTTCTTCCTTGATGGCACGGGCATATTCCAAGATGACAATGCCAGGATTCATCCGGCTCGAATTGTGAAAGAGTGGTTCAGGGAGCATGAGGCATAATTTTCACACATTGGCCACCACAGAGTCCAGACCTTAACCCCGTTGAGAATCTTTGGGATGTGCTGGAGAAGGCTTTGCGCAGCGGGCAGACTCTACCGTCATCAATGTAAGGTCTTGGTGAAAAATGAATGCAACACTGGGTGGAAATAAATCTTGTGACATTGCAGAAGCGTATCGAAACAACGTCACAGCGAATCCGTGCCGTAATCAAAGCTAAAGGCGGTCCAACGAAATATTAGACCTTTGTTTTTGGCCAGGCAATGTATATTCACTAATCACACCAGGACTACGCATTCAGGCTCTCTGTGCAGTTCATCTATTAGGTGATATCTATCGTTTAATCCGGTAGAAAACGGAGGAGGTTATGGTCTGATAAACTCATTCCAGGGAAAGTGTGTGCTTTTTATTAGCAAAAGTCAAGTATTCCTTTCATAAATGCATATCTGCCAAAGTCTGATAACAATCGCATCAAAAATGAAAGCGTTCTCATGGCTTTAGGGTCCTCGCCAGGAGTTTTTTCAGCGTAATGGTGGACAGCTGGCGGCTGTTTGTCATTCCGCTACTTCTCTGGCTGCATTCCCACCGCGTAGCGTTGCGTAGTGACACTTGAAGGGGGCTGTTCGTCAAGCTAATAACAGTTAGTCTTTGTTCATGTCTTTGTTCGGGAGGCTTATAGCTGCACTGATACACTTTCAGGATCTTTACTGACTTTTCTATGTTGCTCTCAGAAATCCATGTCGTACCGACCATACTGGTCTAATTTTAGCGTAACTTTGACAACTTTCAGCGTAACGGTCCATTATGCTGAGATGTGCTGCCAAGAACCCTGGGCTTAGAATGAGTTGCTTAAAAATACATAGGCTGCGGTGCACCCAATGGAAGATGCCATGTTGCGTCAGCACTTTTTTTTTTTTTTTTGAGAATTCAAGTTTTTATTGAACTTTTCAAAGGCTTGAAACAAGGTAAACTTGGGACATTTCTCCAAACAGAAACGGATATAGCTTTGACAATAGACTCCGGCGACAAACTTAACACATTTTTTGTACACGGGTACTAAATGCAAAATATAATTATTACCTAATGATATCTATTAACAAGTACATACACAGCATTCAGTGTTTCCCATATGTTGAGAACGTACTTAAGGTGGTAGACGGAGGGGAGTCGCTTCGTACGGTACGGCGTAGCATGGTGCCAGTCTGCAAATCACAAACATTCCTCATACTGGAAATCTCACACATCAGGTGAAAATGATTTACACTGAATATCGTGTAATTATAATTTTACATATTTGACTGTCACATATAGCTCATGTCTTGCGTCTGCCTAGGCTAGACTCCCACATACTCGGGCGCAGACCAGGGGGCATAGGCAGGCATGTGGGGGCTGTGCCCGTCCTGGTCTGGAAGCTGTTATCTGGGTGTTGCTTGTGACTTGTGGCCAACTTTCCGATCGCCTACATCCATACTCTTTGCCCAGTGAGAGGGAAGAGAAAGTAGCCAAGAAAGAAAAAAGATGTAATAACTGGGAGAAAACGAGAGTCTATATTGGCGTAGCTGTTACCAGGTGGAGACAATTCATGAGGGAGCGGGGCGTCGTATCGGATGCGGAGGTTGCAGGCTTTCTGCTGGACAGGTAAGTTAATTCAGTGTAACAGTTAAGTTTATTTTGGCATTATGTCGGAAACAGGGCAGAATAGTCCAGCAACTACTCTGTCCCCCCGGCAGAGATGGCTCGTTTGTTTGTTAGCCAACAATGAACGAGCTCACCAGCAGGCGACCGTATGATTCTTTCAGCCGTATTGTCCAAGAGGTTTTCCACGTGTTTCACTTATTTTGACACTTGAACTTGTGCAGGATGTTGACGTGTCGCGTTTATTACTCAGCGGCTCCCGTAGTAGTTATTGCACGCTTAACAGCGAGGCACCGAGCGCACTTCTCGATCATTTGTAATTCATTTAGCACACCATTATATGGAATTAAATCTTACACACTGGGGCTTTAAGAAACCATAACAAGGTGGTTTTGTTGCAGAAACAGCAAAAGCTCCAGTAGCCTGGTGTAACATTATCTATAAAACCATTCTGGTAAAATGTGAGGGTATTTTTCATAGTAGCTGGAGAGGCGACACACTTTTAGAGGTCAGGATGAACCCGAAGAACAATGTCTTTTTCTGTTGCAAGCCATCATCATAACAGTCCTCGACATTATCGCATGTTCCATGTTCTTTGTGCAGCTCAACTTGTCAGGTTTTTTATAGTTTTCCGTTTGATTGTTTATGGCCTTTATCTTAACTGCTGTGCTGACTACCTGAGATGACTGGTCAATATTGAATTACTTCTGTCTGGGCTTTCCCACAGTACATCACAGGTTCACCCAATTACACACGGCACCCTTGATTATTTATTTCCAGGTGATTTTTAAAATCCACCCTACACCTTTTTTGGAGATTCTTTTTAAAAGGAGAATCTTGTGGAAGGTTGTTCATTTGCATTCCCTCAACATGGAGAAAGTCTTTTGAAGATATGATGCTGACTGTTAGTTACACTGTAATGAAAATATGTCTATTTACACTTTTTTAGCTATTTATCGCTGAGTAAATAATGCAATTTCCCTTTTGATATGTGAATCATTTAAGGGGTTTTCCAGATGCACATCTGGTGTCTCCCCTTTTTCTCCTTAAATGCTAAATTTCTCAGACTTTTTTTCTTGAGCTGTTCAATGACCGTTGACTATAAGCATAGGAACCGAGGGAGACGGGCACATTTGTCCCCCTCAATAAGTATACTGCGGTTGACAAAAATACTTGTAGAGGGGCAGAAGCAGGGGGCTGCGCTACCAGCATCAGTCTGACATTTATATTTAGAAACCATATCTTTTGAGTTAGGTGGGATGGCACCCGTCCCTTATTGAACTACTAACTCAGTCAGAGTTCCCAAGTAATGTCAACACACCAACCAATAATGTTTTTTTTTTTTTAATCTCTCAGCAAAATGCCACCACCAAAGATAAGGCTTAAACAACAGCAGGACTTTGTTTTCTTAAAAAGACTAAGGATCAATATCATGAGAATGATCAATACATAAGTAATGAGGCAGATGAAGCATTAAAAAGTGGAGCGACAGAGGAAGCTCGGTTGAGGTCTTAAATGATTAGTGATAAAAATTATAAGAGCCGTGGGGAGCTTCAGGGTGTGAGGTAAAGTTTAAAAATGACATTATTGATGGAATAGATCCAGAAAGGAGAACAGGTGAGGACTGATGTCAGGTTGATTTTTTTTTATTTGTTTATTATTTATTTATTTTTATAATTTTTTCAGTCATTATTACAGTATTTTAATAGTACAATCAAGGTTTGGGTCAGTTCTCAGCTGCACAAGAACACCCCGCAAGTGTTGTGCATATTGATATGGTGAAATGCTACTCCATATTAGCTGAGTTTTTCCCCATTTATTTTTAAAATGTGCCACCTTTATGCTTAGGAGCTGTACCCTAGACACGCATCTCTAAAGTTATTTTGTATGTTTTGGAGCAGCAGTGCAGCAGCACAATTACAGAAAAAGATGATGATGGTACAGGGCTGGGGGTGAGGTCGTAAAATAAATCGGTGAATGGTTTAAGTTAAATGTCAGGGTTAGGTTATACTATTAACAGATGTGACAGTATATGAGCCTAAACAGATCTGCAAATCAGTTGTTGAAAAATTTTTATGTATAAGAAAAGCTTTAACAGAAGGTTCTTTTTTTTATATTTTTAAGTCAATTCCTGATGCTGTAGATTCCCATATCCTTATGTGATGTTGTAATGCCATGCAGGGAGATCAAGGGTTTGAGGAAAAGAGTTAAAGTGAGGGAGAGACAGGAGCAGACCAACATGTAAGACAGAGTAACACATAACTGGAGATATTTTACAAGAGTTCACAAAAAGTCAGAACAATGGGATCACTTGCTTGTAATATGACATTAGCGATGTTACATGCAATGTTCCCCCTAATTTTTCATGTGTCTGAGCAAACACACAAACTCCCTGAGCGTTCACTTGACCTCTGTGAGCAACATCACACGAGCACACTGAGGCTACATTACGCCTGTCCAAAACCTGAGGTTATATCAAGTTACGTGGCTTAATTAAAGAATCAAGTTACGGCAATAATTTCTTTTAGGTTATTAAGTTTAGATAAAACTGATTTAGCCCGATTACATGAAAAAGACAAAATTCTTGGATTTTTTTAAAGAGCTGTGTAGCATATTTTTATTTACAAGTAGGGGTCCTACTAAGGAAGAGTTCCAATCATATTTTCATTAAATTATTTACATTTTCTGCAGCTTTATTTAGCTCAAACATATGGTATTGTGCAGCCTCTCTTCTGTCAGTCTGCTCCAGGGCAGCTGTGGCTACTAACATAGCTCACCACCGTCAGGGTGTGAATGGGTGAATGATTGACCAATGTAAAGCACTTTGGGGTTGTCAGATGATTTATTTCAATATTCTCAGCTGCACATCGCTTTCCTAACACGAGGGAACGCTCTCAATTCTGAACAATTTCTTTGTGCTGCTCCTTTTTTTACATACCAACGACAGCTTTTTAATAACATAGGAGATGCAGAAAATCTTTCAGAGGCAGCTGTATGTCGTACTATCAGGAATGTTACTCTTGCATGTTTAAAGTTGTTCCATAGTCAGAGGGCTACGGCAGATTTCTTCACTTACATAGCACCACCTTTACTTCAGCTGAAAATATACATATAGCCTATATGATTAATATAAAGTGAGGTTGGCACAATTTAAACACCTACAAGACAATTAGTGTCAACTCATTTTAGAAGGATTGGTGAACAATGCTGGCAAAAAAATGAACATATCAGTTATTTCAATAACTCACACCATCCCAATAATAATTGCATATGTTGAATATAGCCAATTAATGATTTAGTTGAGTATGTTTAAACTAGGGCTGGGTAACGATTAAAATATTTAATCGCGATTAATCGCATAATTTGCCTGATTAATCATGATTAATCGCATTGTATTTACAAACTCCAAGAATTAATTCAAAAGTAGTGTAAAGAGCACTTTTATTTTAATGTTCTGCTGCCATATGAACAAAAGTGTTGTAACATTTGTAGCACTTATCAGTAACACATATTTAGTGTAAAGCTCAACTTAAACATGTAAAACAAAAAATAGCAATAATAATAAATTAAAGGTTATTGCCACTGACAGGGAATTCTCTTTATGGGAAAAAAATCTACCAAAAACAGGCAATTTCTGAGGTAACAGCAGGGAGCAGCATTACCATTTTATGTTCAATACCAAAGATTAACTTGGCAGTGGTTACAACTAACTTGTTTCTGTCATATTCGATGCTGGAAGAACTTTAAACTGAAATGCTTGCTGACTCGATATGCTTGCATGGTTATTTGACGTTAACACGCGTTTTTTTGTTGTTGCTTTCTCGCGTGCATATAGTCAATGGCAGGGAAAAACAGGCAAAAACACATGGATACTTTGAAGCGAGAAGCGACTTCACCGACGGCGTCGATGCAGACCCTGCTCCGCACAAAACTTGTTCCGTTCGCCAACTCACCGCCTCGCCTAAGCAAATTCCTGCGGGAAACACCGCCTTCCGCATGTCGGCTTTGTTTTTTTCCGGCCAGCACCTTTCTTCCTCTTTGAATCCGAGGCTTGGCTGACAGCGAGGTTATTGGCGCATTATCGCCACCTACTGTTCTGATTCAAACCCCTACACTGCAGCAACAGACCTTCACAAAATAAAAGCATGTGAGCAACATGCGTTAACCCGCGTTAAAGTAAATATCGCCGTTAATAGTCTAATGAATTAACGCGAAATTAACGCGTTAACTTGCACAGCCCTAGTTTAAACATAAGAAAACCTTAGAACTTAACCATACCTGATTAAACTTCATCAAGATTGGCTGCCATGTCCTTTCAATGCTTTTTGTAATCAATGCACCCTCCCCACTTCCCCCTTTTGTCTTGAATTACTGAAGTGTGAGAAAAACAGCTTTAATTCTCCATCAAATAACTCTCATAGCAAGCTAACTCGCTTTTTCAGCAGCAACAGAATAATTTCTTATGGTTAAGCTTAAATATTCTCCATATGCCTTCATTAAAAAATTCTAATTCCACTCGCGGGAAATGCGCACTTTAAGGCTTATTTCCTGTCGTTGCCATGGTGAAACACGTTATCTGCGTTCCATTGATGACAGCTTTTTTCATGCTCCTGCTCGCGTTGAAGTCATGGTTGGTTGGACGCTAAGTTTAGTTACCCGACTGATATCACCTGTTCTGAAACCGAAAACCCGAGTATGACAGAGGGAGGAAGAACTACTCAGAGCAGCAGCTTTCTACTCAGGGTAGATCGATAATTTTTTTGGTAACGATCCCAGAACAAAGACGCACACCGCAACCTGCCCAACTATAAAGGCGTCTGCCCCACCCATCAATCAGCGGTGCGCTCTGATCAGCACCTGGCGCTCACAGAGCGGGACCGTGGAACACCGTCTCACAAGAGTTGCAAAATGGGACAAAATAACTTGGTTTATTATTATTTTGTTTACAGTTCAGCTTGGATTTTATTTTCTGCGCAGCATAGATTTGCTCTGCGTGTTGAATCCAGATGCCGTGCGCGAATGCGCACGCGCACAGCTTAGAGGGAACACTGGTTACATGCACAAAATTTCACGATCAGATTGAAATGTATTCGGATTAAAAAAAATAATTGGATTTTACCGTTTATATGGGCACACACAATCAATCTGATCATGATGTGTGTTTATATTCACCTGGCTTTATTCAGTATAGAACCACTCTGACGTGCGCAGTTATCAGATTTCCCTTAAAAAACAAAAGAAGTGCTTTGGTCTTTGCTGAACAACAAAAACAGCAAACAAAGCAGTAGAGTACTAGTTGGTCTGTCTTCCCAGCACCCAGCCTGGACTTGCACCTGGTTCTAATTATCGTTGAATTGTTATTGAATAAATCATTTTGAGCTCTTTTAATGTTTCAGATAGAAAGGTTGTTTTGGGAGCAGAGACTATTTTGCTCCTCAACGTATTTCGGCCACTCAAAGCAAAAATACGTCACGCTGACAGCGAATGCACATGCAGAACAGGTCAGCTTCTCACATACAAAATAACTTGATCCTGAAAAGCGTTAAACGCATTACCAGTCTGATTGTCAATTGGCATAAACCACCCGTCTCATTCGGATTACAATTTCGTTCCAATTGAGCTTAATCTGGTCTCAATATTCCACCCGGCATGTTTACAGGACGCATTTCTATTCCAATCGGCTGTTTATTCCGATTACGCTTGTCTGTGTAAACGTAGCTATTGTGGCTTTTGTTTTTAGGGTCTTCAGCGTGGGAATAGACAGTTGAGAGATTTAGAAGTGAGAGGACGGACGTTGTCAGAAAATTGTTACTGCAAGCACCAGTTCAACTGCCAGTCAATCTACATAAATGCATTTATGACCAATAAAACATGTTCAACATGTTGGAAACCTTACCATCTGTAAGGTTTCCAACATGTTTAAAAATATTTAAAATAAATAAATAAAGCTTAGCCAGGTGTGGTGGGAGGTATATAAAGCCTGGCGGCCCGCCAGGCCTATAATACAGGGGGGGGAAACCCTGTTTCATAGAAGTTTCTTCTGAAACATCAGTTTCCTTGTTCAGAAGAAACAGGAATGACATGTCTTAATCCTCAGGGCATTTGTGATGCGACTTAAAGTCCTTCACCGTTATGAGTTTCCACTCTTATCTAACCTCCAAGGAAGTTGAGTTAAACTGGAAGAGAAAAACAAAAATAGCCTGACATCCTGCCTGAACAAGTCTCTGTCACCGTGAATAGAGGAAGTACACTTCCAAAACATCTGCATTGGGGATTTCTTCATACAAAGCTGGGCTGGAGAGTTGGTATGCTTTCAAATATTTTCTTTTGGTTTATTTGTTTTTGTTTTTTTGCTCTGGAAAATCTTGACTGTTAAACAGTTCCAGATCAACGTGTATCTGAATATTTCCTCATTATTGCCACTCACTCACCTGATTGATCCCTAAGCCTTCTTAGCCATCTACATCCTGTGACTTCCCATCTTCTGTAATGGTGGAAGGTAACATTTTACAAGCTGCAGCAGAGCTATGGGTCCGTGTTACAGAGACACAGAGACACAATTTAGATACTTTAATTGTTTCAAGTGGAGCTAGTTTCAGTACATCCAGGCTTACCCAAAGGGTAACAGCATTTTTCTTTCTTCACTGTCTGCACCCTTCAGTAGTAATGCATGGGTGAGGGTTAATAACCCACCAGAATTGTACTAGTACTTTAGTAAAATGCTTTACCAGCAGTCTGGAAACACTTAATGTAAAAAGACATCTATCAGCCAGAGATTGGACTTGATCGATTTTCCCCTTGATCAGCTCTTGTTCGATGATCAACATCATAAATACTTAAACATTTTTTCTCCGATTCATTAAATGCATTACCGCTAAGAGCTTCCTGCATTTTTTGTCTCAACCCATCAAGAGATGGCATGTAATTTATTGGCCTTTTTTTTAAGGTTATTCAAAATTTGAT
The DNA here is from genome assembly GCA_037039145.1 of Fundulus diaphanus. Classification (NCBI taxonomy): domain Eukaryota; kingdom Metazoa; phylum Chordata; class Actinopteri; order Cyprinodontiformes; family Fundulidae; genus Fundulus; species Fundulus diaphanus. The sequence goes on along the minus strand of CM073129.1, from coordinate 38,313,169 downwards.
TAAAGGTTGGCATGCTTTGGAGTAATAGGGTTTCTTTTGTATTTCATTCATTTTCTTTTGAATACAAAACTACTACCACAACTCTTTTTCGTTAGTCTTGAGAAAAAAATTATCTGCTGACTTTTTGCTTTTGATCATTTCTCATAAGCTTTAAAGTAATTGGAACTTTGTATCAGCCAGGAAGGCCTCCATCATCTTTATCTCTCTGGTGTTTCTATAAATAAAATGTGCATAAGAACCTGTTTAAATACCTGAAGTCTCCTAATTGGTTCCTGAACTTGTTCTGTTAATTTTGTGTTCAGAAATGATGACCGGTCTTAGTTCCTGCTTTGCGCACAGCTCAATAAATGATCGGCTGATAAGGAAGAAATTGGACCAGGGCACTATAATCAACTTGGGGCATTTTTATTTTCTAAAAACTGCTTGCCTTTTATGAGCATTTAATCAGTAAAATTCAAAGCTCCTCACTGATTTTCTGCGAAATACCTCTCTGCGTTGGCTTACCGAACCTTTTGTCATTTATGAGAATCGGGCATTTGTAAATATTTGTCTTAAGCAGAGCAAATACGGGTGACACTGCCACCGGGTGTATCATATCACCATAGCTAATTGTTTTACCTACCCCATGTTTTGTACAGTATGTCTGGCTGTGCTGCCATTCAGCATGACGACGGGGGTGTGAGGAGGATGTCACCACCAGCTGTCCTGTCTCCCGCTCTGCTGGACACCTAAACTTATGCTTCCTTTGGTCTAATTTAGGCCTCGGATATTTTCCAATACATTTTTGCTTTAATTGAACAAATCTGCATAATTATCTGAATTGCATTAAAATTCATAATATTTTGTGGATGACTAAAGAAGTGCCTGGCTAGATGTTCTTCCAAAACCACTGCAGCTCTCTGGACAGGACCTTTTTAAAACTTGACTATGGAGATTAATACATTTCAGAATTAGTTATCGGTTGCTTCAGTGTGATATGGACAGGGACCAGTTTGTAGATATTTTTCAAAACTTCAGTTGTAGTGAAATTTTACTCACCTGTTCCTTATTTCCTGAAGGTTGATTTGATTAATAATATTTGCTTGATTTAAAAATGTATCGGGTTCATAACAGCTTTTATTTTTAATAAAGACATTTTATAAGCAGAAGAAGATGGATGGACATTTTATAAAAGGAATAGATTTATGTTTCATTGTCAATGTGGTTGTGGCTCATTTGATTCCTTTACAAATTAATTTCATCCCATGTTTCCCTTTCAACCTTTTCGTTTTTTTCTTACCTGTTAATAAGCCGTTTCATACCCATGTATTTAAACCATTTCCTACAGGCCCACCTAATCCAATCCTTATGAGTCTGTTTTTGAAATATGTAGAGAAACAGCCATAGAGAAGCACAAATCTCATATTAATGTCATTTTATTCTATATTTTCTGAAGTTATTTCTTTGCCAAACCAAAACAAGTGACTTTCTGCTGGTAGACGGTATTTATTGGATTTACACCGACACATTTCCGTACTGTAGACTGTGTAGAATATAGGTAGTTACTTTAAATTCTCAGTTGGCACAGTAGGCATTGATCGTCCTCTTGGCAAAGTGACGCATTGTCGATATGAAAAGTCCCACAATAGACAACACTATATTTTTGTTGTTTCCAAAACGTCGAGAAGCAGCAAACATAACTGCAAAGATGCCAAATGGCGAACAAGTGCACGGGAGCTTGCTCGTCTGTAAGCCAACACCTCTTCCCTGAACACACCCATGCCACACACGTTGTACATTTTTAATCCAGCTCATTGGTGTAGCATTTTACATTGTTTGTGGCTTAAATGATCTGCTTGTATTACTGTCGGATGTTTTTGTGTGCTCGTGAATTACAAGCTTTAACAGGGAAGTAGTCACTATGACAGCCTGTTTAATGTGACTGTGCCTCTTGTTGTGCTGCTGGTGTTCCTGTGGTTGATTTTATTCCTGGTGAGGATGTGCGAGATGTACTTAGCCCTCCTATTTGTCTTCACTTTCTTTCTTAAGACAGTCTTTTGCTGCCGTGAGAGCCGGTGTTGCTTTTTGCAGAGCCTTTGCTGTGTGGCAGAGCTGTAGCACTAAAACGGGCGTAATGGCTGCAGGCAGGTCTGCTGGTCGGACACAATTCATCTGCTGGCAGTGTGCTGGCTCAGGGCTCGCCCTGCACCAGCTTCTCTTACAGCAGTGGTTACACTGCAGTAGTCACCTGTTGCACAAGCAGGATTTGTTTTCCATCAAAGAAAACATCCGCAGTTAACAAACTGCAAACGTACGGCAGTGTCTTCTTTTTTTTTTTTGCAGCACTCTGACGTCCAGTAAATGGAACAGGTTGCAAATGGATCGATCCAGCATCACGTTCTTATTATGAGTGAGAATGAGCCTTTTTCACTGCAGCGTTAAGGTGCTTTCAGACCCATTTGTTCAGTGCATACATGGGGGCTTCACAAGGTGAATTAGTAAATGGTACGTTCAGCAAGGAAATGCTTTTCCTAAGCTTCTTAAACAAATGCTGGGACATTAAATGTTTTTCTGTATTTTTCTATAGTTAAAGTTGAGCCTAAGAGGTACAAAAATCCTTGTCATGCTAACACTATTAAATGTAAGTTTTGTTAAGCTATTTGTTGTTAATGATGTGATCAAGATCAGATCAGGTTTTCCATGAAAGGCTTGTTTTGGTACACAAAGTTGTGGAAAGAGATTAATCAAACATGGTACATGGTGTAGCTGAGATAATTAGAGCTAATGGAGAAATGAGTTGGAACTCCCAACAAATCAGTGTCTCAAAGCTCATATATTAAAATATTGGAATGAAGGTTGAGGACTTTATCAATATGAGGTTCTGTGAAAGTGGATTCGTATTTTTAGCTTTACTAGATGTTTCCTCAGTCAACTAATGGTATTTTTAGCATCTCTTTTAGATATAGCAATACTTTATTCTGTGTGCCCGTGAATGTGTGCTGACTTTTTTGTTTTTTAGATCCATGAATGATCCATCCTAATGCATTTAAGAGTTTTCCTCTGTTTGTTTGGTTTTTGGTGGCTGCTGTTTACTAAAGTAACCAGGACTCCATCGCCCATCCATCCATCCATCCATCCATCCTCATTTACCTTTTTTATGCAAGTTAAGAGACACCATTGCTCCACTGAGTACAGTTAGGGGCTTTTAATCTCCACATCAATCAATTTTGGCTTCCCGCAATCAAATCAGCCCAAGTGGCCAGGATTGGTCTCCACCTATGGAACACAAAGCAGATCAATGCTCTACTGAGCCAGTGGTTGGCTTAGTCTGTGTCCATCAAAATATCAGATGAGATGATGTTGACCCCCTGTAGCCTCGACTCTCCTTCAATCCGTCAACACAGGGGTGAGCAGTTCGGTTTTCCTAATGTCCGCATGGGTTTCATGATTGCTGCTGACCATTGAATGAACTTATTTATTTTAAAAGTATATTTGATCATTCTTTTTAAATGGTATTTTTATTGGCTGCTGCCAACCATAGTGATTGCAACTGAACAATACGATGCAACCCAATTTTATACGGAAAAACTCAATTTGCAGTTAAAGACAAGACCTTGCATTTTTTTTACCATGCTTTTCTAAAGCATAATTAATCATATAATGCATAGGGCTGGGCAACGGTTAAAATCTTTAATCGCGATTAATCGCATAATTTGCCTAAATAAACATGATTAATTGTATTTACAAACTCCAAGAATTAATTCAAAAGTAGTGTAAAGAGCACTTTTATTTTAATGTTCTGCTGCCATATGAACAAAAGTGTTGTAACATTTGTAGCACTTATTAGTAACACATATTTAGTGTAAAGCTCAACTTAAACATGTAAAACAAAAAAATAGCAATAATAATAAATTAAAGCTTATTGCCACTGACAGGAAATTCTCTTTATGGGGAAAAAATCTACCAAAAACAGGCAACTTCTGAGGTAACAGCAGGGAGCAGCATTACCATTTTATGTTCAATACCAAAGTTTAACTTGGCAGTGGTTACAACTAACTTGTTTCTGTCATATTCGTTGCTGGAAGAACTTTAAACTGAAATGCTTGCTAACTCGATATGCTTGCATGTTTATTTGACGTTAACACGCGTTTTTTTGTTGTTGCTTTCTCGCGTGCATATAGTCAATGGCAGGGAAAAAATAAGCAAAAATACATGGATACTTTGAAGCGAGAAGCGACTTCACCGACGGCATCGATGCAGACCCCGCTCCGCACAAAACTTGTTCCGGCCGCCAACTCACCGCCTTGCCTAAGCAAATTCCTGCGGGAAACACCGCCTTCCGCATGTCAGCTTTATTTTTTTCTGCGTTTTCCTTTTTCCAGCCAGCACCTTTCTTCCTGTTTGAATCCGAGGCTGGGCTGACAGCGAGGTTATTGGCGCATTATCGCCACCTACTGTTCTGATTCAAACCCCTACACCGTAGCAACAGACCTTCACAAAATAAAAGCATGTGAGCAACATGCGTTAATGCGCGATAAAGTAAATATCGCCGTTAATAGTCTAATGAATTAACGCGAAATTAACGCGTTAACTTGCCCAGCCCTAATAATGCATATTGTTTAGTTTGACAATAGTTCAAGATGGATATAAAGTCTTAACAGCTGCTGGGAGGGAGGCTGTACGATAATTCTCTTTCGTGCACCTTGGATGCAGCAGTCTGTCAGTAAAGGAACTCTCCATCTCTGCAACAGCTCCATGCATGGCGATGGGAGACATTGTCCAACAGGGATGTCATTTTTGCTACAGTCCTTCTGTCTCCCACCATCTGGACTGGGTCAAGGTGGCATCCTAGGACAGAGCAGACCTTCCTGATGAGCTTATCTAATGCTTCCTCTCAGCTGGAGATAAGCTCCTGATCCGAAAAACTAAACCATAGAAGATGGCTGATGCCACCACAGAGTCAAAAGAAGGCCTTCAGTAGTGTCCCTTGCACTCCAAAAGTCCTCAGCCTCCTCAGCAGGTAGGGCCTGCTCTCACCATCCTGTAAAGAGCATCAATATTATGAGTCCAGTTCAGTTTATGGTTCAGGTGAACACCCAGGTACTGATAAGGGTCCACTATTACACACTACAAGTCCACTTAATGGCATAAAAAGTGTGGATTAAAGGCAATTAAAATTAATAAAATGCCAAAGACTGCTCTAGCCAGTTTTCAAACACTTTTTGTTGTTAATATGAATTCCTTATTAAACACAAGCGAAAGAGACCACTGCAGTAGTTGGAAGTCTTTCATAATCTCAGACTGGTCCATGTACCTTTCTGCACCCTGCTCTATAAATACAATCCTTTTGAAATCCTTTGTAAGTAAACTTTATACATCACCTTTCTTTTTTTTTTTTTTTTTTTTTTTTTTTTTTTTTCCCAGTGTCCTGTCTAGCACTATGGCAATAGGAATTGAAATCTCAATGCCAGATGGAGCTCGACAGATTTTGCTTTTACAAGTGGAGCAAACAGCTTTCGCCATAGTGCTCCACTTGATTTATGCTTGTAAATAGCTTTATTATGATTCCTGCAAGGAGAATTTCAAATTATATGGACATGACAATGGGAGAGTAAAGGAAGAACAAAAAGTGAAAGAAAAGAAAAAAAAAAAAAAAAAGAGTAGAGGTGAAAGAAAGAGGAGATAAAAGGAAGAGAATGATAAAATGTCCTCTGTCTGCTCCATCACCTGGAAAGAGACACAAAAAGAACTGCACAACCAACAGACATAAAGCAACAGATACACTCGAATAACACCTAGGTGCCATTGCTAAATCATATATATTATTATGTAAGCTGACATGTGTAATGTGATATTTGAAAAAAGAACGTGACACAACATAAATAAATAAATAAATTATAAGATTACTGTATATAAGTGAACACTTAATACCTGGGACCTAGCACCAGTGGGAGATGTGAAAGTGCACTAGTTTAGGTGAAGATTATCCAGAAATAGCTTGATAGTGATTGTGGAGAACCAAAGACCCACCTTCCCCGAGCACAGAGGCAGGCGTCAGGGGACCCGTAGCCCCGGACTCCCAAAGGGGTCCCTAAAGCAGGTCGCCCAGGAGGGGCCGACACAGGATATCTGCAACCCCCCCCCCAAGGAAGGAGCAGAGACGACCCCGAGGAAATCCCCCAGCCACCGCAATGCCGACGCCCCCAAGAGCCGCGGAGACGAGCCCGTGGGCTCCGCCGGCAGCCAGCCCCGCTGAAGTGGTCCCGGCCATGGGCCCTGAGGGCCAGAGGCCCCAGGGGCGCCCCGCCCCCGCGACGAGGGCCCCGGCCGCCCCCCGGGGGGCCAGGCCCCGCGAAGAGGCCGCCAGGAGCGGGCCGGCGCACGCCCGGGAACCCGCCCCAAACCCGAAACCAACCAACGCGCCAGGGGGCCAAGGCGCCCGCCAACGAAGTGGAGGAGGGCAGGACGTGGGGGGATGGGCTCCGCACCTATCGGAGACTTGAGATGTTCTTGGGAGAGGGAGCGGACCACACCCATACCTGAAAAAAAAAAAAAAAAAAAAACTCATTCACCCCATCCCTCCCTTGTGCCCCACTCGCCACACACAAAAAAAAAAAAAGACGCTGTACACACATTCCCACATAACACTCACATCCAACACTGACCAAAGGGGGGGGGGGTCACCCCAAATCGACTATACGACTGCTTGTGCCCGACCCCCGGCCCCGGCCCCCGACCAGACGCCCCCCGGACCGGGCCCCCCCAAGAGGGCGGGCCAACACGACCCGCACGAGCCACCCGGCCAGAGCCCCCCCCTCCCCCTAAATACCTAATAAACCCACTCCCTCCCCCCACCTTACCCTTGCCATCCCTGCCCCCCGTCCCCTGGGGGGTGCGGAGGCATCAGCCCCAGACCTGGTAGGCCGCTGACCGCACACCGCAGCCCCCCGCCAAGACCCCGGACACAGTGGCCCGCACCTCCTCCAGGCCCCAGACTCCTTGCCTCCATCGGAGAACGGGGGTGTGCAGAAGACCCCGACCCTCCCTACGCCTGCTCAAATGTTTGTGTTGTTGCATGTTGTTCTCAAGTGCGTTTAAAAACTGGGAGCGCCGAAGGGGATGCACGGCAAAGCCCACCCCCCTTTCGGAAGGTAGCTGTTGCCAGCGCACCCCCTCCGTGTGACTGCCCAGAGCCCTCAATGTCTAAGTGGGAGAGGAGGTGAAGGGAGCCGTCCGAGGTGAGGCCCACACAACATAAGCCCCCCCCCAGACGTCTTCCCCCCACCATGCCTATATGAGTGTGTGATGTGAAAAATGTTTGAAGTGAAAGTGTCTAAGATGCAAAATAAAATTGGGGAGAGGGGCGTCACCAGAAAGTGGCAACCTCCAGTAACGCCCCCTCCCTCATGACCTACATGTGTGGCGGCGTGATGGAGCAGGCAGAGGGAGGAGTCCGGGGATGGGGAGCAAATGGCTGGGAAGCCAACCCAGGGAGCCAGCTCCCCTACTGACTCCAATAGGCACCCCCGCTCCCCGAAAGCCCCACCTAGAGAAGGGGGCCTCGCCAGCGGCACCACCGTAGCCCGGGGGCCAGGGAGAGGCCGCAGGGCCCGCCAGCCAACCACCCACCAGGACCAACACCTAAGCCCCCCCCAGCCCACCCACCAAGCCTACTTAAATTAAATAAATAAATAAATAAATAAATAAATAAATACATAAATAATAATAGTAATAATAATAATAATAATAATAATAATAATAATAATAATAATAATAATAATAAGAGGGGGGGACCCTGGCCAGCCGGCCCGCACGAGCCACCCCAACCCCACCCCCCAGGTGAAACCCGCACCGGAAGACGACACGGACCAGGACCGGGACAGGGGGCCGGACACAAGCCCACCAGAACGTCAACCCCCCCCAACCCCCCCCCCCCCCCACCCGTGGATTTAATCCCTCCCCAACATTAACGTTCAAACAACTCACCATACATTCGACAGTAGACATCCAGGCTGGGTAGGTCCCTACTCCCCCTCCTTTCCCCCTCCCCCCACTGGAGGGGGAAAGGATAAAACAGGATAAAACCCCCAAAGTACTTCACAATAAGACAAGTGTAAAAACCGCACAGAAAAAACCCATCATACAGCATAAAACTAGTTGAATAATAAATGGGTCGTCTTCTTTAAATCTAACAGGTTGGTCAGCACAGTGTTTTAAATGTTTGTAAAACACAAAACATGAAGCGATAAAACGGTTAACACTGGTTATCTTAAATAAAACTGTTAGATTGAACAATACTCAGTTTTCTTTGTCTTTTTCTTTTACATGTAGAAATGCAGAAGAACATGGCAAGAAGATAATTAGATTAACATACCCAGAATCCTATTGTGCCCACCCTCATCATCCTTTAACATGATCACATCTCCTAACAGCACACTAAATTACATGGAGCTGGATGATCATTGTGTAAAACAAGAATATTCGTCTTTAATTTGGAGTTAGAGAGGACAATTTCTCTTCTTACTCAAAAACGGATGATTTTTGGACTTGGACAATTGAGATGATAGCCCTTGGCACATAGAGGTCATCCAAAAGGACAATAAATTTAATCCATATTGAGAAGTTCTTTATGTATAATTTTTTTTATGTCTTTCAGAACACGCTTTACCTTCTTTAGCAAAGGTGGCTTTGGTTTAACTACAGTCTTATATTAAGAGAAGCATTTCTGCCTTATTTTGTGTGGTCACATATATTTAAGGTGGATTGAATCTTTTACTGTTAGACTGTCAACAGCAAACCAGTTCATGTAGCACAAATTAGGCAATTCTTTCTTTTTCTTGCTATTTACTGGTGGCTGTCTTCTTTGTTGTAAAAATACTAGTAATTATGAATACATTTTTAGACAACCCTGCCATAAAGCCCACGTGTGACATTAAGGCCGAAAGTTTAATTTCATCACACATACCCTCATATATCATCTATAAAAGTTAGCCCATTTGGATTTGCCTGTATCGCCAGCAGCGACGTCGAGCTAATCTAGCTGAACACGCAGACGTGTGAAGCGTCGCTTCAGAGATCGCTTCCTCCTGGTGTCTCCGTTTTGTGTTTTCTTCCTGTATATGCAGCTCATATTCTCTCAGTGCATGTGTTTGTCGTTGCCTCTGCAACTAAACACTGATTCATTAAGCGGTGCCTGCACAGCCGAAAACAGTGTTGGTGAGAATACGTAAACACGAACGTTGTAAGGAGAGGAATGCACCGACTTAAAAATGCCCTGATACTGCTTAGACCCAAGAAGTGTTTGCAGCTCTGTTTAATTTTACGTTTAACTTGTAGTAACCCTACATGCCTTTGAGCAACAATAAGATGTTAGCTTTATATAAAGCACTTTACCTCCGAGTTCTTATGATGGTAAGCTGCAAATGTGTTTGTATTTTTCGACATGCAGCGAGCAACACCTCTGGGCTCAGAGTGCATGTGGTTTCTGAATAATGGAGAAGCCCCAGTGTCTGCTAAGAGGCAGACCGAAGTGAGGAAGCAAATGCAGGGGTGTGAGGAGTATTTAAAGCAGTGTGATTCCTGGGAGACGAACGGTGAGACTAGGAGGGGAGGCAAGGGACCAGGATAGCAGAAGGAGGGTATTGCCTTAAAGGATCAAAGCTGCATTTCTCACAGGTTAATCATGCTTCGAGCTGTCTTTTAAATTCTTTATCGTTGGCGCTTTAAGACATGTCTCGGATAAACCTCGCACTGCGTGATGCTCCCGTGCAGGGTAAGAGCGCTTGGGGATAACCCAGCCCTCCTTTGCTCAGCCTGCCTCAACAGAGTTCTCCGCAGAACTGAATTATTCATGGGGCTTCAGAAGAGTGCAGTGAAAATCCCCCCCCCCCCCCCCCCCCCCCCGCACACTTGCACACTGAACCTGATATGCCACATTCTCTCACACATACTCACTCAACTCCTGGAGACATATCACAGTTATTCGTCGCCGTTAATTTTTTTACGTTGTACATGTTAAGATCTGATTTTATGTCTTTTTTTTTTTTATTATGAGAATGAGTTGACGCCGGTTGGATAATTAACCAGCCAGCGCTGCGTTGTCTTCATTGCATTCCAGCGTCATTGTCGCCAGTTTTTTGTCGGGGTCTGGCTTCCATTAGTGATTGCGTGTCGGTTATGCAAGGTGTTAGTTTGGTTTATTTTTGAGGGAAATGCACAACATAAGCATGGTGCTGTCAGAATCCTCTTTACAGAAAAATGCAGCGAGACTGTAGTGAAAGGCAGGGGCTGTGGAGGATGCTTCAAAGTATGAAGAAGGGAGTGGTTGGTGTGCAGGGAAGGGGACATGAGGCAGAGTGGGGGGAGGAGGGGGGATAGGAGCAGAAGATGGTTGAGAGAGAGAGCACACATGTGAATCAGGCCGAGAAAGATGGAAAAGATCAGTGACATAACCTTTAAGACTGCAGCATGATGTGGGTGTGACAAGGAGCACATGTAGGTTTGTTCTGCTTGGAGCATCTGTGGGCTGTGGCACTAAACTTTAAAGTCACTAGAAGCTAGCAAATTGGAGCTAATATGGGAATGCTGTTAAAAAGCCGAAATGTCACGTTTAGATATGTCGAGAATCTTTTGGCCTAAGACTTTTTATTTTCTTTTTAAAGTTTCAAAATATCTCCTAATGGAGATTCCTTTCCATTTCTTGGTTTATCAGCTCATACTGGGTCTGGTTGTAGATGTATACGTGAACTAGGGTATTCACAACACTAAAATGTCACCCTATAACGATACTATGAAAACTACTTGATACCATTTTCAATATTGCTGCAACTTTATTTTTGTGGGCACAGGGATCGGTCTGGTTAATAGACAATAATAATAATTGCAAGATGACAAACTTTAATTACCGTTTTAGGGCAAAGCCAATAAGTAGATGGACAACCCTTTCAGTCTTCATTGAAGGAGATAATTTAAATCTCCCTTGTTTGACATAAGTGCATAAGTGTTTATAGCCTTAATAAGCTACTGTGGGTCTCCATTTGCCTGTCAATTTGCTAATGATGCAAATAAACGTTATGACTGAGGAAAAAATTAAGGGATCAATAAATTGTTTCAAAACAACCACAGATCTGCTGCATACAAAACATTTTTTACAGTGTAAAAAATACCTTAGCAAATGGCTCTTGTTGTATGCAACTATTTTCCTCCATCATAAAAAGCTGAAATCAGAGACATTTTCAGGGACAGATTTGTCGGGGACAGGTCATCCAAAACGGGGACTGTCCCAGGAAATCAGGGCGTCTGGTCATCCTAAGCTAGCATGTGGCATCGTTCAGCATTTAATTTTCTCTTTTCCATTTGACTTAAAGGGAAAGTTCCTCCAAACAACGCTTTTGTGTTTGTCTTGACAATTAAAGGCAGTTTCTTCTTTTTTTTCAGAAATGCGAGTAAGAAACGCAAGCCCCATTTTTAATAACAGCTTTTACCCATTACCTGCTCTTCCACACCTGAGGGGAATGGCGTAAAAAAAAAAATCTCCCAATTCCACTGTATTCTTATTCTTTCTACTTAGGCCTTCCTCCTTTTCTCATAAATTTGTACTCGGTTTGCTTCTTGCGACTCTCCGCCATGTTCAAAGTATACAGTGAGAACAGCAGAGCTGCAATGAACAGCTAACACCAAAGCTAACAGGATACAGAAACACTAGAAATGCGCATGTACAGCCTGCAAGTGGAAACTATGGAGGAACGCGCACTGGCGTTACGTGAGCGTTTTAGAACGATTGGCGTGTGAGACAGCCAATAGATAAGGTGATACCCCCTGGAACTAAAGAGACAGAGGGGAATGAGAGCAGAACCATAAATCTGAATCTGAATTCAGTCCGAATGGCAGGAATTGTTCAGTTTTTACAGTCCTGCAGCTCTCACAGAGGTCTAATTTTTAACCTCTTTTCTGAATACATAATGTATTGACTACTGTCAGGATGGAAGGACCATTTCACCCTGTATAACAAACAGTGTTTCTGAACAAGATTACCAACTATAGCTTTAAAGAGGGTCGTAAATGTTTTTCTGGGTGAACTTGACATGTTGGAATAAAACTTTCAGCAGCAGACGACTGTTGTGATGAGCGCCTGCAGGGAGGGTGTCGGCTTAGTGTGTCTGTTGTTGCACCGCTGCGGTCAGAAGAAGTGCGACAGTTTGGGCACATGTGAACGGGTCAATTTATGTTGATTTTTGACTCAAACGAGGATTTTACGATGCAATTTTTTTGTATAAATTATATCGACTAATATAGAACCAATAAAAATATTTTTAATACAGAAATGTCTTATGGTATACACAATCATAGACGTATACTGGATACATGGACATACTTTTGTGTTTGCTAAATTTCTTTATTACAACAGTTTTATTACATTCATATAATATTGTGAATAAAAAAAAATTATTGAGTTATTACCTACTAGTAAAAAGAATCGATTAACTGTTATGAAGCTGTGGAGGAGTTTCGTTGAGTTGAATTAACTTTTTGAAGAAATTGATGATGAAATTAATGACTCAGGTACCAGTTTTCGTTCAATTGGAGGAGCAGATATGAACTGACACAAAGCTTGTTCTTATTCACAGTTCCACTTAAATTCTTGTCTATTCTTGTCAAGCAACATTATACAGGACTTTTTAACGATTTACTTTTTACCTTGGAGTTGATTATTTCTTTTCTTGCTCCTTTTTTCTCCCCTCAGGACCGTAAGCTGTCAAAAATGGAACGTCAGCGCTTTAAAGAGGAGGCCGAGATGTTGAAGGGTCTCCAGCATCCCAACATTGTCCGTTTCTATGACTTCTGGGAATCTCCTCTTAAGGGAAAGAAGTGCATTGTTTTAGTGACAGAGCTCATGACTTCAGGAACGCTAAAAACGTACGTTTTCATAAAGCTTTTTTTTCTCCATCAAAGGTATTAATGGGCAGTCACATACACATGTGTAGTTATTTTGTACTTGGTACCAAATTTCTCTTGTTTTCACAGCTACCTAAAGCGTTTCAAGGTAATGAAACCCAAAGTCCTGAGAAGCTGGTGCAGACAGATCCTGAAAGGCCTCCACTTTCTTCACACCAGGACGCCGCCAATTATCCATAGAGACCTCAAGTGTGACAACATCTTTATTACTGGACCTACAGGATCAGTCAAGATAGGCGATTTAGGATTGGCAACACTCAAAGCTGCCTCCTTTGCAAAGAGCGTCATAGGTATGACATTAGGGTTATAAACCATGAGGCTTGACAGCTTCAGGATTCAGTCTGATTATCAAGGCTCTCTGTTTGTCTATTTCTAGGAACTCCAGAGTTCATGGCCCCAGAGATGTATGAGGAGCATTATGACGAGGCCGTAGATGTCTACGCCTTCGGCATGTGCATGCTGGAGATGGCCACCTCGGAATATCCCTACTCCGAGTGTCAAAATGCTGCTCAGATTTATCGCAAAGTTACCAGTGTAAGTGGATCTGCTGTTGAAGGTTGTCAGAAAATTGGCAGACAGGAAACAAGACGATAACGAAATGTTTATGATTTAAAGCAATTGATTGTGGAGATTATGTAGTCCCTTCTGTTGCAATTCCTGGGAGTTTAGAAAAATAATACAGTAAATAGTATCCTTGGTTCAGTTAAGAGCAAAAAATAAGCTGATAGAATAATCAGTATTTTGATAAAATAATTACAAAAAAAAACTTTTTAAAATCTACTCATTTACAACAAAATATAAATTGAGACATTTAATCTTCCAAAGGGGGGACGCAACTTCCCACAGCAGTGCTTCACACAGAGACACTCAGCCACTCCCCTCCCTGAAGAGGCTCACCTGAACAATTATGGCTGAGAATCAAAATCGAGCTGTTTTTGGTAGTTTAAATCTCCATAGAGCTTTTGGGGGCTTCTTTAGCGTCATCGTTTGAAGAAATGTTGCCCATAAGTCATGAGAACAGGAAAAACCAACTGATGGAATAATGCAGACTAGCCCAGATGTTAGCACCACAAACCTGGCAAGGACCGACAAACCGGAATTTAGAGCAACTTTAAAGGGTCCGTGAAGGTCCTGTATCTCAAAAACATGAGTATTAAAGGTGCTGGATGAGATACTTAAGTGATTTTCTGAGGTCCGCCTTCAAAACGTGTTTCCCAGGTATGGAGTTGGTGCAAAGTACAGTGCAGTGATCTGTTCTTATTGTGGGTACCATTTAACACAGGAAAATGTCCGACAGCAGATGGACCAATTGGCTTCCATAAAAAGGGCAGCAATGAAATAACCAGGCACTCCAATACTCCTCTGTTCTGTAGAAAAGGAATTTGTGGCGAATGTAGCTGATAATAAAACAAGTCGACTACAGATTTACAACAGCATGCTTACAGGTTAGGAGCTGGCCCCATTTGAAACTACTAGGTTAAATAATAATCATTTTTAATTATCAAAACTTTTCCAAATTAAATGCGTTAGTCCTACAAACAGAAATTCATGCTGTGTTAATGAATAAGAATAATTAAAAACAGGAACCAGGCTATGTTTAGGTTAAAGCTTCTTTTTTTCCCATCTGGGGTAACAGAAAATGTATATGTGTTTTTACCGAAGGTAACAGCCACTTTTAGATTTTTTCGTATGTCTCCATCTCTTGGTGCCGCATACTCCAAATTTTGATGAACAGTATTGATTTATTTATTTTTTTGCTCTCAAGGTCCAAAGATAAGCCGAAACATGACCACTGTACATGCTGCTGATGCAGAGCGGCTCTTTGCTCCCATTAACACTAGAGAAGCTGTCTCTAGATGCTGTTTGCTCTATACTAAAGTGGGATATTAATTTGAGATTGACCAAGAGCAATACTGATGTCATTTTACTTCCCTAATAAAGACGTGGAATCATAACTGTGGAAAGATAATCTAAAAGATGTGTCCACTTGTGTGGTAAATCTTATTTTGGGTACACTAAAGGCCTGATTCATACACATTATTATGTAAATGTGATTCATTATTCCAAATGCATTACGTTTGAAACAGCTCTTTGGAGGCTTTCGTTTGCACTAACTTGTTAAAAGGGCACGGTCATCATTTATAACTCTATTCAAAATAGAGAGCTGTGAAAAATGTAAATTAAACTAAAGAATTGAAGAAATTTGAAGTATAACTTGTCAGTACATCAGCAAAAACTGGTCCAGGTCTTAGTTAAGTGTTGTATGTCCGACACACACCGCTCCACCGCAGATTCAGTAAATCCTTCAGACTAGGTGATCTTCCATTTGAAATGTTGTTTCAAGGGTGATAATTGCTGCCCAGATGATGTTTTGCATTAAAAGTGGCAACTAAAATAATCTGAAATATTATAATTTGAGCACCATTTGTAGATGCATACCTTATTCATATTGAAAACTTTCTATGGATGTTTTTTTGGGCTGTTTTGAATCTTATTGTTTCAGTCTGACCATAAGATGTGCGTAGGATGCTTAAAGACAAGAACTGTTGGGTTAAAACACGCAAAAATACAAACCATCACACCCTTGTGCTGTCGTTCTGTTTTCATCATGAAAACTTTCACGTTTCATGTCCATCATGTTTATTTATGTTGATTTCTCTTTCCTCTCAGGGTGTAAAGCCAGCGAGCTACAACAAGGTCATGGATCCTGAAATCAAGGAGATCATCGGCGAGTGCATATGCCAAAAGAAAGAGGAACGGTAAAAGATATTTTTTTTTCTTGTCCAACAGAAACCAACGGTGCCTGTTAATTTTATAAGTATTGACAGTTTCAGCAGTGCAGCAGTCCTATTTCTACAGTGTTAAAGTTTGGTTATTTATTGTGTTTCCTATAAGCGGGCCAAATGAGCCTTCAATAACATGGCGGGCTTCTTTTGGGAGAATCTGCTTCAGTTTAATTGGAAAAGACCTGGAAATGTTTTAATGCAATTACTTTATAAACCTATGTCACACATTTACTACATTTATCTTCTGCTAAGATCTGCCACTGTTCTTTTTTTTTATCAATCAACCAATTCTTTCATTAATTTGATTAATCTAGGCCTTTATTTTTCCTTAAAAGAAAAAAGCTTTTTTACATATTTTGTAGCATGCAACAAACACAAAAGATGATTGTAAAAAAAATAAGGTGTAAACAACAAGCAAATAAGAGGCTTTCTATTCAGAATGTCAAACTAGGATGAGATTAAACTGGAAATAAAGGCCTCAGTTCAGTCGGCAATCCGACTCGGTCAGAACAAACAAAAAAAACAGTTCCCATCACTTGTTTACCTGAAATGTTGCAATAGAGACTGTAACATAGATATTAACAGTCACACAATGTGGTTAAAAAGAAATAAAGTAAAACGGATTTGATCTGTGGCATGTCTGAACTTGGCTCCTTGCAGGCACAGTGTTAATCAAAAGCTCGTCTGAACATTTCCTGAAACGCTTATTCAGCGAAGAACATAGCAGAGAGCTTTCAGCAGCTTTAAAAAGACACGCGGTGGCTTCCACTCCTCTGTCGGCTGCTCGGTAGCCCCTGGGAGTCGTCTCTTCAGCTGCTCTTCGTGCAGGGTGCCTCGTCGCAACAAAGTGACTTCAGCTTTGGAGAACTTTGAAAAACTTTTACAGCGAGGCTCATTTGATAGTGAAGCAGACGCTTTAACTGGCTGCCTTTTGCTTTTGAAGCTGTAGCTCTGACTGAGCCAACCAGTGACTGGAGCCGAGCTCCACTGCTTTAAGCCGAGTGCACAGAAACACACACACAAAAAAAAAAAAAGTTTACTGAGAATATGTCGACTCATTATTGTAGTTAATGCTAATATGTCATGGCACTGAATTCTTTTTTGCTTTTCAAGGTATACCATTAAGGACCTGTTGAACCACGCTTTCTTTGCCGAGGACACTGGTGTGAGGGTGGAGCTCGCAGAGGAGGATGATGGGAAAAAACCCACCATAGCGCTCAAACTGTGGGTGGAGGACCATAAGAAGTTGAAAGGAAAGTACAAGGAGAGTGGAGCCATTGAGTTCACATTTGACCTGGAGAAGGAGGTCCCGGAGGTTGTGGCACAAGAAATGGTTAGTTGATAATTTAGCACACAGTAATTAGAGGAGCTGTGACTCTTTGCTTTTGTCTTGCAGGCAATGTTTACGTTTGAAAACGGGCTTAATCTGTTCCACGTTTTTGCCTACTTGCTTGTTTCTAGTACATTAGGCCTGAACAGCAATGGTGGTAAAAACGTGCCTTGCTGTTCCAGGAAGATGTTTATAGAGTTATAGGGTTTTATATGATTCGGTTCCTGGTGGATGAAAGATGAAAAGAGTATTTTTCTGTGTGGGAGCCCCCACAACTTCCTCAAGTCTCAATAATCACTCATCTAACATTTGCTCACGCCACAGAAATGTTTTTAAAAAAGGTTGCGGTATTATCTCCTTTGAGATAACTGCATAAGAAGAACGTAAACATTCTTTGGAATTTGGTGGAACTTCCTTGTGCGTAAGAAAAATAACAATGACCAACCTATATTTTGTATTTCTTCCTTTCCTGTCTGCTCCCTCCGATGTTTGTTTTGTGCTTTGTTTCCTTTAATCATGCTAAAACAATGCCAGACATCTACATCTACACTAGATTTTTCTAGGAATGTCCTGATTAGCACCTTTTGTTTATTCCAAAAATCTGAGGCATTAAAACAGTTGTAGATGCTTCATTGAAGTTAACTTTATATAATCTTTTAAATAAATGCTACATATTTGCTTAATGACTGTTAAAGGCTCAGTAGCTTAATAATTCACCTTCTTTCCTTTGTTTTTCTCAACAGTGACAGATATTTGTGTACCAACTGCCGTTATAGCCTACTTAGCTTTACCAGTTATTTCCAGAGATCCATCAGACTCGATGCATGCAGCTACTATCTTCAGTCAGCTCGTGTCCTGCTGATGTGGATGACGTCTCCGTAGGGAGCAGCTTGCTGGGGTGCTAGGCTAATATTAGGATCTTGGCTCTCTGCTGTAAAGTGACTTCTTGATTATTTGACTCGCATAGTATTTCAGCGCGGTTCCATTTAATCTCTTGCAGGAAAAACTTGCAGAAAACTTTTATTTAAAGCAGCACTGTGTAAGTTTGACCCAAGTATTATCTTAATTTGTTCAAAGACTCGCCGACTTGAGAGGTGCAGATCCGTCTCTGGTCATGTGATCTAGAGCGCCGCTTTACGGCAGTGTGAGCTCCCCTTAAACACGAGAGCTAAGTTTACATGCTTCTACTTGTCTTATCCTCGAGTCAAAGTTTGTCTTGGCCATCGTTATTTCAAAATACAGTAAATATAGTTCACAAACCTGCATGTCAGCTCTTCCCTGTTGAAGTTCCTGCAGGCTTTGATAATCAGATGATTGAGCCTGATTTTGGCTCCGTCCTTCTCTTCCACATCTCCTGGCGTTCCCCCTCCCTCACTCTCCCTTCCTCCCTCCCTCCCTCCCTCCCTGGCTCTGCCTCGTCCTCTTCCTCTCCGTATAAATGAGAATAATCTCTGAGTTTAATCTGGAGCGGTCCAAAGTGGTCTGCTATCAGATTCCAAAACACGGAGACGGTTTAATTTGGCGACAGTTCAGTGTTTGCCAGTGGCCTTCAGCGGCACTAAACCTGAAAGTTACATGTCTAGTGTCCCTTCGTGGTTAAAAGCTATAGTGTTGTTTTTAAATAACCTAAGCGTAGTGATATTTAATGCTTAAATTACGAGTCTAACCCGAGGATTACGAAATTTTGACTGGAAAAAAAAAATCTAATTTTATTTTTGAAAACTATAACTATTGAAGAATAAATCACTTCAGGTTTGGCATGCCTTTATCGTCTCTTAGATAAACATTTAGATTACCCGATTTAACAAGTTATTGATTTAATTTACTGTGAGAATGTAGTGACCTGCACACCTCTGCAGGCTGGAAAGGCTGTGGTAAAACCTGAGAAAAGGTGTGGCACCAGAAAGCAGAGATGGACTAAAATATTTGTTGGAAAGTGTGGAAAATTGATTAGTGGACTACCAAAAATAAATATTAGTTGTTGCCTTAATGTGAGCATGGTGTAGAGCTGGTCACATGACTAGAGAGACAGGGAGCAGCAGCAAAGAATAGCCACCAAAAATAATGTGTATATCCCAAATTACAGTTTTGCTCACTGTCCTTGCAAAAATATGCTGATTGTTAAAAATTGGTTGAGCAATAAACATCCCAAGTATCATATACCGCAGTGTCATTTTGTACAAATTATGTCCTTTTTTTAAATGTACAGAAAATACTTCCTATTTTTAAATGCCATTTGTTTCTAACATCATTCTAGTCATCTACATTTGTGGATGTGCAAATCCTGCCAGCTCTAATGTGATAAATGAGCCAGACACCAACAAAGGGAATCATTTCCCGCAGCTCTGACCCCTTTAAATAGCTCTTCTGTTCCTTCCTCTTCTTCCTCTGCTAGTTCTCTTTCTGTCTGCCTCCCACTCTCCCATTTTTAAATCACGATGTCCTGCCTCACGTGCTCGTTGCTAAAAATATCGTTGAACTGATTCTTTCCCCCCTTGTTTTTGTCAGGTGGACTCGGGCTTCTTCCATGAGAGCGACGCCAAAACTGTGGGAAAGTCGATCAGAGACCGCGTGGCACTGATAAAATGGAGAAGAGGGAGGGCGGCATCTATTGTAGCTCCGGTGGATCAGGGTGACAGAGGGCAGAAGACTAACATGGCGTCATCTGAGGGCACGTCTAGTCCAGTACCACATGTTGTACAGCCTCTCGTGATAGAACCCGAAGACATGGATGCGGACCAGCACAGCAGGCTACACAGGCTGCCAACCAGTACCACTTCAGTGACATGTAAGAGATTTCGCTCCCCCCGCCCAGAAACGCCACATAAATCTTTCACTTTCTTATGTAAGTGTTTTTTTTTTTGTGTGTGTGTGTGTGTGTCTCGGCAGCAGACGGCACTCTCGACAGTGGCATGGGCTCTACCGTGTACTCAGACTCCCACAGCAGCCAGCACAGTGTCCTCTACCAGTCCCTGCTGGAGCCTATTACTATGGCAACACAGCAGGTTTGTATCCGTTTATCCTGGTGAAACATGTACATTAAGATTAATGGAAACATATGCAAACTTTCTGACCAATCCTTGTCCACGTGTCCCCTAATATGAGCGTTTATGCTGTATTTCCACTCTGGGACATATTCAGTTGTGTGCAATACAGTTGCAGCTCTCTAAATTAGATTATTGTCAAATAATTACTTTTTTTTTTGGCATTTGGTGGCTTACCCTACTTATTGAAGGTGTCAGTGACACCATGATTCCCCATGATTATTTAGGCCATGGCATAGCCATACATTTTTTTTATTGAATGTGTTTCATAGGTCTTATATTAAAATATTAATTATTTTTGTAAATTTTAATTTTGAGTTATTCAAATCAATGTTGTGATTATTACCTGTAAGCCATAATTATCAAAATGCATAGAAATGATCACGTTTGTCACTGTTTAATGAATCTAAATTAATTGATTCCTTGAAATAAAGTAACTTTTTGATTCTATGATTTAAGATGCACCTGTAAATACAACCATTATGTTTGTTTTTATTTTACATTCATGTCTTCATGCACCTTTTTCTGATTTTTGTTCTGTTGATTTTTGAATAACACGTTTTGCTTTTGGGTCGTTCTTTATCAGCACCAGAGCAGCAGCCATTTTCTGACAGACCGACCTCATTCCTCTGAAATCGGTGAAGTTTGGCGGGCACCACTGAGTCCGCAGCTCAGGGCTCGACTGGGAAGTGCAGAACGAAGGGGAAGTGCCCCTGTCATTGACATTCAAAGGGCAAGCCAAATAGCTCAGCTCCATGCTTTCATTCAGGCCCAGAGATCAGTCAGTCCCATCCCTGTTGTAAGGGAGAACACGGTGGAGCTCAGCCCCAGGGAAACCCATCCTCAGCCTGCCTCCGAAGCTGAGGGTAGGCTTCCCTCCCCATCCACTCTGCCTGTGTTTCTTCTCTCCCCTCTTTCTTCACCCACCGAGCTCCGTCGCCTCAGTGATGCCGGTGTCAGATCAACATCACCAACAACCAGCGATAGTTTGGCTCTCCCGCTGCAAAGTCCACGCAGACACTCCGACATCAGTAGTCTTTTTAGTCTAACTTCTAATGAAGAACATCTTTCTGCACTGCATAAAAGCTCGGAGTGTCAGGCCTGCCTTTCTTTGCTTCTGCCAAAGTCCCAAAATGGCAGCCACCGTCCCTCTGCTGTCATCTCACCAACAT
The DNA here is from genome assembly GCA_037039145.1 of Fundulus diaphanus. NCBI lineage: Eukaryota > Metazoa > Chordata > Actinopteri > Cyprinodontiformes > Fundulidae > Fundulus > Fundulus diaphanus. Next base: position 38,291,904 of record CM073129.1, on the reverse strand, counting down.
ATCACTGTCCGTCTGAGATGCGGCACCACCCTTTATTCGTTGGAAAATTATCGGCCTCTGGTTGTGGACATCCGAAAGGATCGTGTGATTATTCAAATTTCTCCATGCTGCAGCAGTCCCTGTTTAATATAATCAACCGGAAATCCGTTCCTACGGTTGTGGTACCAGCCCAAACCTCCTCGCTGTACCCCCCAGCAGCCCAGAGGCCGTCCCACAGCGATGGAGAATGCCCCCCAAAAAGTCCCCCACAGAGCGACGGTTTCTTTGAAGATCCTGAATCCCCCCAGGACTGCAAAGAGAGACATTTTTCCAGAGAACAACCAGCTACCACTGCCGTGGAAGTGGTAGGTTACAGTAGCAGACAAGTAAATTCATTTCCCTGTAATGGAGCCAACACCTGCTTTGCAGCTTTCTCCCAGCCTTTACCAACTAAATCTTTCATTCTGTCTGAAGCTGGACCCGTCTCCTCTCTATTCTTAGGCTAGCTGCCTTCATAGACCTTCAGCTCTGACCGTGCTACGATCATAAGCTTGCTTCTGTTGGAGGAGTGTAACCTCTGACAGACCACCCTTCTGATTAACCTTAACCTAGATTTTAACATTTTCCTTTCTACTTAGGCAAAGTAACGCAGCGTCTGTCCATCCTTGGCATGCCGCGGATAGCTGGGTTCTGTCTCAGGAACGAGGGATAGTTGTCTAATTTCCATTCTCTGTTTATCCCATTTCTCCCTCATTTTTCCTCACACCTGTCTGCTCTTGCTTTTTTATTGTAAAGGGTGTTTTATTTTAACTTACTTTTGACCTGTTTTGACTTAAACTTGCAGTGCCTTGCAAATGTTGTGGATATTTTTAACATGAGTTAACACCACATATTTTCATATGACAGACCAACAAAACATTCATAGCTGTAAAGTGGAAGGGAAAATATTATCATATGAATAAGAATCAGAAAAAGCATGATGTGCATTTATATTTAGTTCCCCTTAGTCGGTTCTTTGTGGAACCAACTTACTGCAATTATTACTGCAAGTCTTTTGCGGTCTGTCTCCGCCAGCTCTACACATCTAGACACTGAATTGTTCTCTTAGTTTCTTCTTTGTTAAGTAGTTAAGCCTCGGTCACATTGGATGGACAGCATCTGTTAGCTGAAACTTCAAGTCTTCCACACATTTTTAAATGGATTTAGGTCTTGACTTAGACTGGGGCTCTCAGCATTTCAAGTCATTCAGTTTTAGCTCTGGTTGTGCCTTCCTGGTGGAAAGGGAACCTCTGGCCAAGTCTTTTGCAGGTTTTCTTCCAGAATTGAACTGTATTTAGCTCAATCCATCTTTCAGTGGACTCTGACTAGCAATTGCCTAGCAATTAAATTTTTTTTCCACAGCTGGGGTGACACGATTCTCACCCCAGCTGTGGATCTCAGCAGCTCCTCCAGAGCTACCATCGGCCTCCTTGGCGGTGACTTCTGAAAGCAATTGGTTACATTTTTAGGGTTTTACATAAAAGGGAGCTGAATGCACATATAAGCCACAGTTTTGAGATTTTGATTTTTTAAATGCATCTTTTTCTTTATACTTGTTTTATGCTACTTCGTGTTTACGTGTCGCATAAAACGGCAAAGAATCCATCGAATTCTACTTTTGTAATTTGACAAAGTTCTGAAATGTTCAATGGGTATAAATATTTTTGCAAGGCACTGCACTCTACCTCATTATTATGATTGTCTAGCAAATTTTCCTTCCCTGAAGATTTAACTTGGAAGCCATTCTTTTTGTCTTTAGGCCAATTCTGCAGGTCACCAACATCAGCAGCCTGCCCAGGGCTTGCCCTTATCCAGCACAACCATGCCCGTACCTCAGCAGCCCCTTCAGCCTGGACACAGCTACCCTGCTGGACTGTATGCTGGCCACCCCAGTGGTGCTACACCCATCCCAGCCAGCCAGGGCTCCTTAAATATCCAGCAACAACCAACAGTTGCAGTTAGTAATGCAGCATCGGCTGTGCCGCAACATTTTGCGCACAGCTATCAAACTGCAGGACACCAACATCAGCCGGCAGCTTCAGGGTCTCCAACTTTTACCCTCCAAGTCCAGCAGGTTTCTCAGAACCTTGTTGCCACAACTCAGCAACAGACGCTGTCTGCAACAAGCTATCCTGCAGTTCAGCATCAGAATGCAGCCGCCATCTTTGCAGCACAGCAGCCAACACAGAGCTGCCCTCCTGGCACAGTTTCCTCAGCAATGGCAACAACGACCCTCTGTCAATCTGCACACGCCACTAGCACACCTCAGCAAGCTCAAGCCTCAGCCAGTCAGCCCGCTCAGCAGCCTGGCCAGATGTCATCCACACCAGCACTTTACAGTCAGATCCTTGTCGGACAAAATACCCAGTCAACCGTACAACACACACTAAATGCTGGGCAAGTTTATAATCAAAGCCAAGAATCTGGGCATACCATTAACCATCCTGTGGCACAGCCACCAACGCTTTCTACACAAAGACTTCAGTCTCCTACTCACCAGGTGGACACTCCAACTCTTATGCAAAATGTGGTTCCAGGGCGGAGTCAGAATGAGTCCTGCAGCTATGCACATTCTGCCATCCAGCAGGCCGTGCCGGGTCAGAGCCAGTACCAGCTAGCACAGCGCGTCGCTGTGGAAGGAATTAATCAAGCATCGTCTCCTAAAACCTTTTCAGTTTCCTCCCAGCCGAGCAACAGTGCACACATCCTCCAGCTGGTGAGTGTCCATTTTTGTTTGCATAAACACTTTTTCAATATAATACACCACTTTAACATGGGTTGGAAAAATTTGACAAATATTAGTTTAAAAAAAAGCATTAAAATGATTTATTTGTTCTTTTTAAAAGAAGTCAGTTATAGTCAATATCCACATTGGGTCCCTGGCATCTTCTGTCATTGTAAATGTAGCAAACACAGTTTTGCTTCAAGGAATGATGAAAGTCAACTCCTGTTGCCCAGTGTTGATCCACAGTATTTGTGGGCACGCTGAAGATTGTTCCCGATACTGATGATTTAAAAATTGATCAGAACCCCAGCACCTTGATTGGGAAACTGCTAAAAATTGTATTCAGTGCCATCCCTGAGGTTTCTCCTATCTTGGTGTGTTTCTTTTTTCAACAGAGTGCTGGTCAGAGCATTTCACAGCCTGGACAAGATGAAAAAAGCCATGCTCACAATTTCAGCCAATCGGCTTCCATTTTACCAAGTCAGCCACCTGCTCACCAGGACTCGATTCCCCACACTGCTGTCCACCAGCAGCTCCAGCCTCTGCAGAGTTCAGCCTGTCTCCCATCATCTCAGCCATCCCAGGTAACACCAGTTTGTTATTTAGACCTAATTTTGAGATAATGTGCATCTCAAATGTTTTGGTTTCTGAATATTTGTCCTGGTTTAAATTATAGCTGAACAGCAGTTCCAATAGTAAACAACCGCCCTGCCTCTCCCCTCTTCATTTGAACTTTCTCGATCCTATGATTGTTTTCTTTCTTCCTGTTTCCTTCAGTTTCCTTCACAATACCCCACAGTCCAGGTGATGGCGGCTGTGGCTGACCCTGAATCTGCCTACCTTCCTCCCTGCACTGCTCCCCACCCTTCCACCTCCTCTTCCCTGACTCACATCTTCCTCTCTCCTGGATTTCCCGTCCCTGTCAACCCCTCCGTCTCTCCCCTTTCCCCTCTGCACATTGAAAACACATTAATTTCACCCACCCCAGTGTCCCTCGCTGTGCTATCCCCCTCACCTGTGCGGGGTATGGTGCAACCCACCTCACCACAACACCAACCCACAGCTGCTAGATCTGAGGCTTCTCAGATGCAGCCTTCGTTTATACCGACACTAACTAGCCACCCTGTCCTCACAAACGCTGCTCCGTGCCAGAGCACACACCTTCCTGCAAATGGCAGCTCTCAGCCTCTGATAAAGGTAATTATGACAGATGCAGAGAAGCAAATATGGTGTTCTCACTGAGAGGGTGTGCACTGGAGTCTAAATGATTGTGTGCCTAGGTGTTTTTTCCTTCTTCTATTGTAATAATTTCTTAATGTATTTTGTGGATCTTTTGTTTTTAGAATGACTGATGAATAAAATGAATGTTTAATGTATTAAGTTTCAGGAATGAATACCAAGAAGAAGAATGACGGCAAAAACGTTTTAAGTGGAATTAATTTTCTCACAAGATAATTTATTACTTCTTAACAATGCATTTTTATTTATTTTTTAAACAGGTTCCTCAGCAGACCCAGGATGGGCCCAATACACAGCCGGTTCAGCATGCTCAGCTCATACAGCCTGCAGTCTTCCCCTCACCTCTGCAGACTGAAGCCGATCTGGCCGCAGCCACTGCGGCTAACCAACTGGACAGTACGAAGTCCTGCCAGGTACCCCCACAGAGCCATCCTCCGAGTCGGGTACAGGGCCAAATTCCTGTGCTGCAGTCTTCTGACTCACAGAAGGCGTCCTCCAGACCCGCCTCTGGTTCTGCTTCCCAGCACAAAATCCCAGGCAGCGTCACAGGAGCGGCAGGTCAGGGGTCATCAGAGATTTATGTGGAGGTATGGGCGCGTGACTTACTGAAATGCATATTAGCATTCTACACCTACACCTGCACCTGTTACTTGTGAAATCTAACACTAGTTCTGTTGTTAAAGTTACTTTTAGTATGAAATCAGGACTGGAAACAGGCATTCTCTACTTTATCTTTGTGTTCTGCCTTGTGTAGGAGCATCCTGCTGAAAAGCGCACAGGAGGGCAGAGCTGGGACAGGTACAAGCTTATTACCCCTCAGCTAAATTAAACTTAAAGTTTATCTCAGTCAAGTCTCTGGTGTTATTAAATATGCACAGAGATGGAATTGAGTATTGACATTCATTTGTTTTGCTTTAAACAATTTTTTTGTTTTTTATTTTATCTTTATTCATTCAAATAATATTCCACTAAGATTAAAATGGTATTTTTTTTCCAAGAGAGACCTGGCAGCAGAATATAACACCACTATTGGCAAAGTTTCGGTATTAAAACAAAAAAGGAGTAATGATGGTGAACAAAAACAACATATGTAAGTGGATGGCTAAAAGCAAGTACATGAACTTCAATTAGTGATAATTTTGATTCAGAAGCTCTTGATAAATCAGATTAAGGATTCAAAAGCAGGTCTGATGGAAAAGGAGCAGAATGGACTTTACCAATCTCAGTGCAGACAAACCAAACCTAAAGCAAACGTGTAACAACTAGTGCTTCACAGTACTGTCAAGAAACAAATCTAAATCTAAGCAGAACACCAAGTTTTGTCTTAAAGATAAAGGGGAATTAATGGCTGTTGGCTTAAAAGGCAATCCTTCCCTTTAGTATTGGCAGAGTCCACCATATAGAGTTATTGTTTTATAAAGTAAAAACCCAATTTTAGTTCCTGCTTTTTCACAAGCAGGAATCCTGGCCCATAATTCCCAGATATTTACTAGGGCTGTACGATTTTGCCAAAAATCAAAATTGTGATATATTTCAACCATAATTGTAATGATAACGATTTAATTTTGACTTTTCTCTGCATTAACAACAAGCAACATAAATGGCCTGTAGATAAAGAAGTTTATAAACGAGGACTATTTAAAACAATAACTTTTATTGTTTTTATTAATCAAAATATTATTATTCAAGAGACTAGCTTTGTGAGTTGGACATCAATCCTTGTTGAACTTGAAGTTCAGCCAACAAACAAGTCTGTGTACTAAACAGTTTGACCGGTACTTAATGCTATGGTGGAATTCCTGAAACTTTCTGCTAAAAAAGTATTGATTATATAAACTCTAAAACAAATAATAAAATCATATTATCTCACTGCTGTAACTCTCTTCCCTTCCATGTGGAGGCAAACCCACTTTAAACATATTACTGACACCTAAAGTACGCGTCTTATCCATTAGTTGTTACATAGCCAAAAATTGCAAACCTCTGCGATTTGGAAATTGCGTTTTTTAAAATTGTGATCAGCCATAATATTTACCCACATTATCCACCTCTGTTTCATTATCCTCTAAAGTGCTTACAGAGGGGATCACCTGTCGCCTCCTCTTACAGTTGGAAAAGAGCTTCATTTTAGTATTTTCTGTGTTGAGAACAAGCTTCAGCTGAAGCAAAGAATGCTGAACTCTGTTTCAAAGGCTTCTTGCTGTATTACAGAGGCTTTAACAAGGGTTCATTTACAACTGTAAGCAACTATAATTAGCTAAAAATACTAATTTGCACATGAAATCTTGAGACCAAGTTTATTAACATAAATGATGAATAAAAAGGAGGACCAATAACAGAGCCCTGCAGCACACCCTTATGGACTGTAAGAAAATGTTTATTCCTAAATTAATGAATAAATAGAAGAGCTGCAAAACATTTTAAATAGCTGTTATTTTGACTACAACATACTGTGCAACATTTGGTAGAGTACTTTGTATTGATACTACAATGTATGTGGCCAGTTACATGGACTGCTCCTACTTTGTACACTTGATGGAAGTTTTCAGTCCCCCAGATATTGATAGGGATGTTGTGTAATGCTAAGATTCAAAAGTTGGGTTAAACAATATTCGCTATTTTCAATTCTCTAGTCTCCTGATGTCATGTAGCCCAAGTGATTGACATATTATGAAGGGGCGCTTATAATATTACTGTTGTTTTATATCCCTTTGCAAACATTAAATGTTCCTCCAGAAAAAAAAAGATCACAGTCAGTTTTCTTCCATTAAACATCTGTTTTATGTTGACTTGCCCAATAAGTAAGAGGCAGAAAAAACTTTACTTGCATCTGGTACTATTTGGTGCAGTATTTTCTTTTCTAAAGTCTTATTACTCTTTCATAATTGGAAGCAGATAGCTAATCCTCCACTAATCTGTGCTTTTTAAGCTGTGAGCATACTTCAAACATTTTCTGTTCAGTGTGACTTGGGGCTGATGAGGCTTTTACCAAATCCTGCAACCTTTAGAGGGCAGAGATGAACCTTGTAAAACCTTTTACCTCGGTCAGTGAGAGACGTGTAAGAGTCATTTACCACTTTTTTGCATTACCCTGAAAAATACTTCATCATAGTTTGTTGTTAGAACTGTGTTTCATTTGGAAGACCAAAAATAAGTAGAACATTTCATTTCTAAATTCTTTAAAAGAAAAAAAAAATGCAAATATGAAAAGTGCGGCATGTTTATGTATTCAGCTTTGCGCAGTTTTCCTGTCACTATAAATTAAAGGACAACTTCTCAGATTAATATTCTCATTCTTGGGGTGGGCATCCATGTCTGGTATGTTTTTCAGTTTGCCCATATTCTTTCCAGTTCAGATTCGGTCGATACAATATAATTAGAATATCAATATAAACTAAATAAAAGCCTCACAAAGACTGCAAAGAATGCCCACAACAGATACCTGTACAAATATATGACAATTATTTTACCATGTTTTTACCATTAGGTGGCCAATGAAGGCGGTTTATTGCGTTGGACTTCATTTAGGGGTATAAGAGTAGAATGGAAACTTACTAGAGTTTTATTTGTAAGACGAAAATAATACCGTGGGTTGGTCTACCACTTAAAATCCCAATAAAATACATTAAAATTGTTGGCTGTAACTTGACAAAATTTCAAAACGTTCTTAAGATAATAGTTTTGCAAAATAGTTTATTTTAGGTGTTTTTTTTAATATTAAATAGCTGACCTAATATAACCTCCCTTTGCCTGTGTTCCACATTCAAGCGTTTCAGCCATCTTTGGGACGAGTTTAGTCCTGTTGCGTCAGTAGATTTTAATCTTGAAAGTGTGGCTCCAGTGCCATTTATGTTCGTTGTTCAGGCATTCAGAGAATTTTCCCACCCTGTATCTAGTGATTAATGCAAGTGCGCATCTTTCTCCTCACCAGCATCAACTCTGACGTGACATCGGGAAGAGAGATGAGTGACGGCAACGAAGGGACACATGGAGGCAAAGGCGAAGGAAAACAGCGCAGACACCGCAAGTCCTCACGCACTCGAGCCCGACAGGAGAAATGTGGCAAGCCCAAGCTTAGCATGCTCAACGTGAGCTCCATAAATATTTTAGAAAAGAGCAAACCCCTTGTAGCTCCTGTTAACGAAAGAGGAGCTGAAATTATGTTTTGTCTTGCTGCAGGTATGCAACACCGGGGATAAGATGGTAGAGTGCCAGTTAGAAACTCATAATCACAAAATGGTAACTTTCAAGTTTGACCTGGATGGAGATGCGCCAGAGGAAATTGCTACTTACATGGTGTGTGAAAGGCAGCGTGCTGCCACTTCAGTTGTTGCAAAGGTTTTTGAAGCATGCTTTGCCTTAGAAGCTGTCGCACCGCACAGAACAGAAACTCCCAGTTGGTTTCAGCTGCAATGCAGCAAAAGGAAAAAAATCTATTGGCCGTCTCTTGCTCTTTCTCTCTTCCCAAAAAGCCTTGCTTACACATTAATATTGAGCATATTAAGCAATAAATTAATATTTGATAGGATGACTACATCAGTAATTTATTTCATATTCCTGAAAAGCAAATGATAACCGTTTCTGGAAGTTGTTAGTATTTACCCAAACACAAAAGTAGATATTTAATTTTGGGTGGTTAATACATTGTAGGGATTTATTTGACTTTGCCAGCAAACTAAAAGAGGGGGATATTTACAGGAATTTGATCTGTGTTTTCTCCTCAGTCTGCTTCGTAATCTCTACGCCCAAAACCACTCTGTTTTAGCTTGTATCTGTAAAACTCATCTTGTTTTGTCTTAATCGTTCCATTCAGGTGGAGAATGATTTCATTCTGCCCCTGGAAAAAGAGATCTTCATTGAACAGCTGAAAGACATCGTAGACAAGGCTGAAGACATGCTGAGTGAGGACACGGAGGGCGAGAGGAACTCCGACCAGGAATGTAACAAACTGAGCGAAGGAGCTTGTGCGCTGGGATCAGAGGTGAGAAAGAAACTGTTTGCATGTACAGCCAGGAGAATATATCATGTAATCATAAGTCTGCTCAACTACAAAGACATGACCATTTAGATTTTTATGGTAGAGTCAGCCAAAAATACAGAAAGAAAAATCGATACAGATCACGTACGAGTTTGTAATTCCTGAGCAGAAAATGACTAAGAACTTGGTGAAGAACTCATCGTTGGTCTGTAAAGCGAGATCATTTTTTCTTGTGGTTGGTCACCAGTGCCCGTATTCAGAAAGATTCTGAGTCCTCTCAGAAAGTTCCTGTATTAGCCTAAAAATTCCTGCCTAGGAGTCTTGGCTTAAGAGTGATTCAGATAGCTGCTGATAGCGATTCTGAGTAAGGATGACAGAAAACTGTATCTTAGTGGGGAGATGTGGTTGACCCTTTTGCTAGGTGTGACGCAACGAGATGATTGGCTGTGATTTATGGAACAAATAAATGAAATAAATAAAACATTATGAAATGATGATCTACTTGAGCTTGTGCGCGAGGTTGAGAGGTTCCGACTAGAGATAGTCGGACTCACCTCGACGCACCGCTCTGGCTCCGGAACCAGTCTCCTTGAGAGGGGCTGGACATTCTTCCACTCTGGAGTTGCCCATGGTGAGAGGCGCCGAGCTGGGGTTGGCATACTTGTTGCCCCCCATCTCGGTGCCTGCACGTTGGGGTTTTCCCCGGTGAACGAGAGGGTGGCCTCCCTCCGCATCCGTGTGGGGGGACGGGTTCTGACTGTTGTTTGCGCTTATGCGCCAAACGGCAGTTCAGATTACCCACCCTTTTTGGAGTCCTTGGAAGGGGTACTGGAGAGTGCCCCTCCTGGGGACTCCCTCGTTTTGCTGGGGGACTTCAACGCTCACGTGGGCAATGACAGTGGGACTTGGAGGGGCGTGGTTGGGAGGAATGGCCCACCTGATCTGAACTCGAGTGGTGTTTTGTTGTTGGACTTCTGTGCTCGTCATGGATTGTCCATCACAAACACCATGTTCAAGCATAAGGGTGTCCATATGTGCTCTTGGCACCAGGACACCCTAGGTCGCAGTTCAATGATCGACTTTGTTGTCGTTTCATCTGACCTGCGGCCGCATGTCTTGGACACTCGGGTGAAGAGAGGGGCGGAGCTCTCCACCGACCACTACCTGGTGGTGAGTTGGCTCCGATGGCGGGGGAGGAAGCCGGTCCGACCGGGCAGGCCCAAACGTACTGTGAGGGTTTGCTGGGAACGTCTGGCGGAGTCCCCTGTGAGGCGGAGCTTTAACTCCCACCTCCGGGAGAACTTTAAACACGTCCCGAGGGAGGCGGGGGACATTGAGTCTGAATGGACCATGTTCCACGCCTCTATTGCTGAGGCGGCTAGTCGGAGCTGTGGCCGCAAGGTTGTCGGTGCATGTCGTGGCGGCAACCCTCGAACCCGCTGGTGGACACCAGCGGTGAGGGAAGCCGTCAAGCTGAAGAAGGAGTCCTACCGGGCTTTTTTGGCCTGTGGGACTCCGGAAGCAGCTGATGTGTACCGGCAGTCGAAGCGGCAGGCGGCTCGGCTGGTCGCCGAGGCAAAAACTCGGGCGTGGGAAGAGTTCGGAGAGGCCATGGAGAAAGACTTCCGTACGGCTTCGAAGCGATTCTGGTCCACCATCCGGCGTCTCAGGAGGGGGAAGCAGTGCAGTACCAACACTGTTTACAGTGGGGGTGGTGTGCTGCTGACCTCGACTCGGGACGTCGTGCGTCGGTGGGCGGAATACTTCGAAGACCTCCTTAATCCCACCAACACGTCTTCCATTGAGGAAGCAGAGCCTGGGGACTCTGGGTCGGGTTCTCCCATCTCTGGTGCTGAGGTTGCCGAGGTTGTTAAAAAGCTCCTCGGTGGCAAGGCTCCGGGGGTGGATGAGATTCGCCCTGAGTACCTTAAGGCTCTGGATGTTGTGGGGCTGTGTTGGTTAACGCGGCTCTGCAACATTGCGTGGACATCGGGGGCAGTTCCCCTGGATTGGCAGACTGGGGTGGTGGTCCCCCTATTTAAAAAGGGGGACCGGAGGGTGTGTTCCAATTACAGAGGGATCACACTCTTAAGCCTCCCTGGTAAGGTCTATTCAGGGGTTCTGGAAAGGAGGGTCCGTCGGATAGTCGAATCCCGGATTCAGGAAGAGCAGTGTGGTTTTCGTCCTGGCCGTGGAACACTGGACCAGCTCTACACCCTCAGCAGGATTCTTGAGGGGGCATGGGAGTTTGCCCAACCAGTCTACATGTGCTTTGTGGATCTGGAGAAGGCATTCGACCGTGTCCCCCGGGGGATCCTGTGGGGGGTACTCCGGGAGTATGGAGTACCGGACCCTTTAATAAGGGCTGTCAGGTCTCTGTACGACCGGTGTCAGAGTCTGGTCCGCATTGCCGGCAGTAAGTCGGACTCGTTTCCGGTGAGAGTTGGACTCCGCCAAGGCTGCCCTTTGTCACCGATTCTGTTCATAACTTTTATGGACAGAATTTCTAGGCGCAGCCAAGGTGTTGAGGGGATCCGCTTTGGTGGCCTTAGGATTGCGTCTCTGCTATTCGCGGATGACGTGGTCCTATTGGCTTCATCAGGGCGTGATCTACAGTTCTCACTGGAGCGGTTCGCAGCCGAGTGCGAAGCGGCCGGGATGAAAATCAGTGCCTCCAAATCCGAGACCATGGTCTTGAACCGGAAAAGGGTAGAGTGCCTTCTCCGGGTTGGGGAGGATGTGCTGCCCCTAGTGGAGGAGTTCAAGTATCTTGGGGTCTTGTTCACGAATGAGGGGAAGATGGAGCGGGAGATCGACAGGCGGATTGGTGCAGCGTCTGCTGTGAAGCGGGCGCTGTACCGATCCGTTGTGGTGAAGAGAGAGCTGAGCCAAAAGGCCAAGCTCTCGATTTACCGGTCGATCTACGTTCCTACCCTCATCTATGGTCACGAGCTTTGGGTCGTGACCGAAAGAACGAGATCCCGGATACAAGCGGCTGAAATGAGTTTTCTCCGTAGTGTGTCTGGGCTCTCCCTTAGAGATAGGGTGAGGAGCTCAGTCATCCGGGGAGGACTCAGAGTAGAGCCGCTGCTCCTCCACGTCGAGAGGAGCCAGTTGAGGTGGCTCGGGCATCTGGTCAGGATGCCTCCTGGACGCCTCCCTGGAGAGGTGTTCCGGGCACGTCCCACCGGGAGGAGGCCCAGGGGAAGACCCAGGACACGCTGGAGGGACTATGTCTCCCGGCTGGCCTGGGAACGCCTTGGGATTCCTCCTGAGGAGCTGGCCCAAGTGGCTGGGGAGAGGGACGTCTGGGCCTCCCTACTGAAGCTGCTACCCCCGCGACCCGACCCCGGATAAGCGGAAGACAACGGACGGACGGGACGGATCTACTTGAATAAATATGAAATTTAGCTAAATTAATTGTGAACACTCCTTATTTACATCCTCATCATTATTTTGATTTGCTTATTTATTTTTACTCACCAGACATTTTACTACTTCATTTGTTTGATATTAATGCGCACTCACCTGTCAGCAATTCACTGAGATTTCCTGCTTGTCTAAAGCGGTTGTATTTGACAAAATGGCCGACCAAAAATGGAGAAAAAAGGTGGAAAAAAACCGAAAAGCCGCACATCTGGCTCTGGTAGGAGAATAAAGGATTGTTGAAAGTTAAATTGGTCCCTGGATCACAGTGCAAAAAGGCGGACTTTGAAGCGCGTTGCTGCAGATCAGTGCTTGTTTCTGCGCGTCTTGGTGCTTTTATGGACCAGCCTGCAAAGCGAGAAGCACTCCAAGCAGAAAGCGAGGAGATGGCATCACACAAGCAAACTTCTAGATGACCATTTAGGCTACTAGCATTATCATGCAATACAGAAAATACCTTTTCATCTCTTTTGTCTTTGTAAATTTCTCCACACTTCATGATTATTCAATCTTTTTCCTAATATTTATTTATCCTTAATAAAATTACGCTACTAGAGCCGCACCTTTAACCCATCAAGCTGCTGAAACAAATTAATTTCCCTCTATGGGGATGATAAAGTTTATCTACATACTAATAGTTGTATGATTGTTATAGAAGTCTATGTGCTCATTTCCTTCACTGTTTAGGTGGTGGATCAGCCAATCAGCTCTCTCTGTTTCCGCCATCTTCCCTGCTTAAGACACTCTTAGCCTCGCTAGAGGTCCTCTTCACTACTCCTAATATTCTTTCACTTTAGGAGCTCTCTGAAGTCCTAGGATGCTTTGTGAACAGCTTTTATCTTACCAAAAAATGTTAAGAAAAATACTCTGAGATTTTTCCTAAATGATGTATCTAAGAGCTACTTTTAGTCTTAGGACTCTTTGTGAATACGGTCATTGGTTTGCTCATATAAAAGGTGGGATTCTAGCACACTGCTCCTTAGAGACTCCATACATCTTTACAGCTTTCAGCCTGATGCTGATGGCTTTGGCTTCCACCACAGATTTTAGATATTTTATATGACCCCAACCCTCCTTAGTGCAGAAAAACTGTCCTGTATTCTCAGCAGATAAAAAATCTGCGCAGCATGATGCTTCCACCCCCAAGCCTGACTGTGCAACTCCCTGTTTCCTCCAAACATAGGGAGTTGAGTTAAAGCCGTAAAGCCCCCTGTTTGTCTCATTTGAGCTGACCATTTTCCCCAAGCCACCTTCTTTGACTCATTGATGTTCTTTGGTAAACTTAAGACATGCCTGTCCATTTATCCTCTATAGCATGGGGTTGTCAGGTCTCAGTCCTTGAAGGAGCAATTTATTTGCCAATAAGACATTCCTTGGTCGTGTTGTGGGTGGATCTTTCTTCTTCCACAGGCTTCTTATTAGTGTCCTCTCTGAGATTCTAACTTTGAGCTCTAAAAGAAGAGTAATAATTGGCAATTTTATTTTATTTCCCAATAATTGCACAAACAGTGGTAATCTTCCTACCAAGCTTCTTGCTGGTGGCCTTGTCGCCCATTCCGGCCTTGTGCAGATCCATCTTTTCTCTGATTGCTTTCTGGCAGCACCTTGGCCTTGTCCATGGGGGTGGGGGGTGGGAAAATAAATCATTACGCAGACGGGTGTGGTTTATACACACGAGTTGAGGTGAGGAGTTTCTGCAGTCATTGCTCCCACTGTAATGCTGCATTAGATTCGTCTTGGAAGTCGTCACTCGGATCTAAAAATAAAATCACACCAGAGTAGAGCACGCTCTAGGTGCAAAAAGCAGTGGGATTAGTGTTTGGTTGCAAATCTCTATAAGCAATACAGGTTGATGCATACAATGTTCCTCTTACCATTGTATGCATTCAGACACAAAAAACATGTTCAGGAGTAGTTATTGTATAGTGTGTTAATATATTAATATAAACATCCAATAGTGCTGAAATGCTTTACCCATACAACCTTTCCTGTGTGGATCACCCCACACTCGCCGATCAGGGTGCGTTCTTGTTGTTTATCCGGGTAGGAGCGCTGACAATCCGACTTCCTAATAGAAATAGAACACACCATTAATGCTGCAATGGGGAAAGTTTCCACAAGTTATTCTGCCTTTGATGCATAAAGCAACCTGACGCCACCGTCATAAGGCCTGAACCCGCAATGCTTCCCTCAGTCCTTAATATTCTGATCCAATTAAATGCATTTCTTTGAGCTTATTGTTCTGCTAGAATAAAGTTTTAACAGATGGCCTTCAAATTGATTTCCATCCAGTCACAGTGTGTTCATTTCTTGTCTGTAAAGGCTTCAGAACCCACCACTCCCCAGCTGGTATATCAACAAAACGGTAAGTCTCATGCTTAACGCATTTATCACCGTTTAACTGTCTTTCAGTCTACATTCTCAAGGATTTAAAGCAAGAAAACTTTATAGATTTAAAAATGTGTGAATTATCTTATTAAACTGTAAACAGAAGGATTCAGCTCTCCTTAAACTCTCCATTGAATGCATTATTGAGTTTTTCCATCTTTCTGTGACAGTCCTGCACACTGGAAAGCGCTGGTTTATTATCTGCCCTGTGGATGAAACGTTCATGCAAGATAAAGACAGCACTTCAACACACACCTTTACAGCACAGGGTTTGTAGCACACTTTAATGTTTCCTTTCCCGTCTTCTAAATAAGTATATACAGTTTTTACCAACAATAGTTTGTTAAAATTTTACAAAGAGGGTAATTTTTTAACAAACATTTAAAATATTTTACGTATTATTTGCTGTTCCTAATTGAAAAACTGTGCATGCTTTTTGTGGCTCCTCCATTGGGGTCAGTTACATAAGACTGGGTCTGCAGTGGTTCCAGCCTGAAATGAAGTGCAGGCTTTTACCCCAGCACACAGCGGCTGATGGAGGGCAAGCAAGTGATGATGTAACACTTTGGCAGCTATAGCGCATAGGTCCTCTTCTTTATAACTTGGCTGTTACACTCACAATCTGTTCCCTTTCTGATTAACTCTGCGCATTTCCTTTTTCCAGAGTATGAAACGTCTGGCTCATTGTCAGCCGGGTCCAGCGGCACCACGGCTACTTTAACAACCCCGGTCACGTCTTTACCTTCCCAAAGCCCTACCGCCTCCTCTGCACCCACCTTAGCGCACCTTCCAGACCCAACTATCGGTGAGTCCCAGGTCCAGCAGAGCCAGCCCAGTGTTGCCAAACATACCCTCGCAACCGGGAGCATCAGCCATGACAACTCCTTTCCGGTGGAAGAACCTTCCCTCTCCGCTGTGTCTATGGTAGCAGATATGCCGTGTTGCCCCATCGTGCCACCCATCTCTGTGGATGCCAATACCGCCGATAAAGAAGCCGGAGGCGACGTTTTGATCTCGTCGCTAAACAATCAGCCAAATCAGACGGCCAGCCCTGCTGAAGAACAACCTCCTCAGCTGGCCTGCAAACAGCCTGTGGTCCTGCAGCAGCCTTATGCCACGCCCATCCAGCCCGGGACAGTGACCCCTCAGCCCCAAAGTCCTGCACATCAGAACCCGCAGTCTTCAAGTCAGCAGCAAGGGGAGTCGGACGGAGAGGGGCCCCCTAGGGGGGAGTTTGTGGACCGGACCATCAAGACTTTAGATGAAAAGCTCCGAAACCTGTTGTACCAGGAACACGCCCCCTCACAGCCTTCCAGCACAACTTCTGAGCCCCAGTCCTCCAGCACAGATAGACTGAGCTCCCCTCCGGTCTCAGATGGGCACAACACAGAGACCGTGCCAAAGAAAAAGATGGAACCAATGGTAAGACACGGTATTTGTGTTTATGAACGTGTTTATTGACTGCTGTACACTCTAATCTTGGAATACAATTTACATCTTGGTGGATTTGTTTGCGGAAGCAGTTCCATGAATTATGATTAACTCACCCTGGATTTCCCCCCAAAGTGTTTTCGCTCACCTATAGGCATGCAAAAGCCTGTGAACCAAAACTTCAAAGAGCTTTTCACGTAATATTTCTAACGTGTTTGAAGATTTTTGTGCACTTACGCTATTGTTTTTTGTAGATGGCAGTATATGGGCTGACAAATTAGAATCAAATGGCTCAAATGTACCATCAACACTTAGACATGCACACAAGAAAGCAGATTTTTAAAGCTGTCCACTGTGGAAACAGCTAGCACGAAGGGGTTGAAAACGAAGACCTCTAATTTGTTGTAAATCATCCACTCCGCCACTAAAAGGTGCACAACACCCAAAATCAATTAGTTGTTAGCATAGTAGAGGCAATATTAATATGTACCACTGCTCCAAACATTGCTTGGTGAAATATTGATCAGCGTTGTAAGACATGAAAGCTACTGATATTGCAATTGGCTGAAACAAGCAAGCTGAATGCTTTCTTTTTAATAAAAAGGAATATACTTGTGTTGTTGGAGTCAAAACGTTTGAATGTTGTCAATTTATTAGCTTGTGAGTCATTCAGGGAATTATAAAGCCAAACCTTTGCTCTCTCATCTAGTATTCGTAATGTTTTAAATGTGCCACCTCTCGACTTTATCCAACCTCTCACACACCCACGACTTTTCCTCTGCTTCTCTGTTAGCCACAAATTCTTGAGCGGACAGATAGTGTGGGTGCGTCAAGCGACTCTGCAGCAGCAGGTTGGTCCATTTGATTGTGTAATGCCACTTTATCATCATGTACCAGTTTGAAATGGTGTTTTGTTGACTTTAAGTTATCCTCGCTTTAGCCTGCAGCAGAACAAAAGACACAAAAACAGAAGTGTGTGGAGGCTCCAGTTCACACAAGCCCAAAAGCCATTTTCAGGTAAGAAATCTGCTGGAAAAATCAAATGTCATTGGGCTAATTTTGATTATATTGATATTTGTCGCTGTAGTTTTAAGATAATTTTAGTTAACTTTAATTGGGTAACAACTTTGATTTCTTGATCTTTTAGATCATCCCCACACCACCTGATGCCATTTGCTGTTCAGATAAAAGCAAAACAAGCGGCAGCTCTGCAGCACCCTCTAGTGGTTCTGACGGGTCTCGCAGCCAGACTCAGGGCACTGACAGGAAAGGCAGCAGCCATGGGGTGACGTCTGCACCTGCTAATAAGAGCGCAGGATCATCCAATCCCCACAGCGAAAGCCGAAACTCTGCCCCGCCAAACTTCTGTCACACCACTCCCACTTCCAGTCCCGATACAACGCCACATCACATCCCGCGAGCCCAAACTATTGACGCAACAACCCATCGCCACAGTCGTCCCTCGCCTCAGTTTTACTCCGACTCAGCTGACGAAGACAGCAGCAGTATGGCCCTTCCTCCGGCCCATGCTGCTCCGCCCGCTCAGACTCAGACCGAGCACAGCGGAAGTGACCTCGTCAAGAGGGCGGTCGCCTTCTGGCGGCGCTCCGGCCGAAGCAAAAGCGAGCAGAGCTCTGAATCGCCGAGCTGCCATCCTGTTGCAATGAACGGCCACACTCCTTCACCTTCTGTTGGACATTTCCCCCCTACCATCAGCAGCGACAATGACTCGGAGTTTGAGGACGCAGACATGAAGAAAGAGCTCCAGAAGCTTAGAGAAAAGTAAAGTATCATTCTCACAATCACCGCAGATAGACGCTTCTTTTAATCTCTTCCACACTTTGAGTTTATTTGTTCAATTAACAACAATTGTATGGATGCAACTGATCTAAAAATGGTGATGAACAGATGACGTGATGTCCTCCCCGTCTAAATCTTTTGTTTTATGAGAATGTTTAATTTCTACTAGAATAAATGCAGAAAGTAAGAGTTTCCATTTATGTATTGACTTGAGGTTTAGTTAGTCATACAAACAAACTGCTGATATTAGGTCTACCTTGAACTACTGAAAAGAAGGTTTCAGTTTTCATAAAAAGTTTGTTTTCATAAAATAATTACATTACAAAAATTGTTTTTACCATTAAAGAAGAGTAATAGTTGAAATCGGAAAGCTGGTAGAAAGGATTATTTCAGACATGGTGACTTTTTTTTTCTTTCTCGCCTTCTCGTATTCTTGACAGGGTATTGTTTATTTTATTTATGGATTTTTGTATTTTTAGTGTCCATGTTTTTTAATTAATTTTAGGTGAAATGAGCATGCGTAATTTTAGATTTACAGGCTGGCAATTTCCAACAAAACTTACTTAGAAAAAGTGACAATGCAGCAGAAAATCACTATCCCAGTCAGAAATAATATATTTTTGAATCTGTTTTACAGATCATTCTAGTAATTCTGGGTATTTGGTATGAATTAAACCAATAGTGACAAAACAACAATATGCTTTCATAACTTACAATGAGTAAAGTATATAACTTGCTGGTGATTTTGCCTTCCAGATACAAATATTCACCCTCATAGTATTAAAATTTCTCAAATTAGCATTTTGTTGTATCCACTACTTGTGAAGTGCATTAAATTACATTGAAAAGTTGATTTATTTAATCCTGAAATTCTAGATTTTGGGGGGAGTTTCACAAGGGGTGAAACATTAATGTAGTAAGTTCTAAGTTTTTTAATTTGGTTTTATATTTAATTTCCTGAGAAGCAGCATTTTTGGTTTTCAGTAGCTGTAAGCCATTATTTTAAATTGTCACCATTTGAATTAAATTACTAAAATATATGCTGCACCTGTATTATTACTGTCTATCACTGTCTATCACAGTCATTAGCAGTCTATGTGAACAGTTTCTTATGTCTTTGTCTTGTCATGACAGACACATGAAGGAGATCTCTGAGCTGCAGGCATTCCAGAGGAGTGAGATTGAACGTCTGTACAAAGAGCTGGGAAAGACGATACCCGCTCAAGTCGGCCTGCTCCACGCCGCGCCCCCAACCGGCCGGAGGCGCAAATCCAGCAAACACAAACTAAAAGCTGGGAAGCTGCTCAATCCGATGGTGCAACAGCTCAGAAATAACCCCAACAGCAACAGCGGGGAGAAGAAAGGTGTGTGGGTAGACAGTAGGATGATAAACAGTTTGGACATTTTTAGTCTCGTAGAACACATTTTGTGTTTGAAAAGACAAAATTGCATCAATTTTATAAAGGGAAAAAAAAAAGTAGGAGTGTGTGAAGCAGTGACTCAGTCTGACTCATCCTTTTATTTATTTGTTTTTTAAGGAGAAAGTGCTGCCAGTTCATCCAGCTCCCCGGCTAAAAGTTCGCTTCTGTCAGATGGTTCTGCCCACTCCAGTTGCAGCTCCACCTCCAACAATCAACCCAGCAGAGGCCAAGAGCAGGTTCACACTCAGCAGCCCTGCTCTTTGAAAGGCTCTTTCTCCTCAGACAACATCTACGCCGGAAGACATGGCGATGGCATGGCCAACCAAGCTGGTCCTGGCCAAGGTACTCATTATGGATTCTAGTTCACGGCAGTCTGTGTGCAGCAAAACAGAACATGCAAATAACAAAACTACAATCGGCTTGAAGTGTAAAAATCTAAACACATTCGTCATATCGCCTTTAGACAGACTAAACAATGAAATTACCACTGAAAGTGCAAACGATTCATTTTGTCCTACGCAGACCATGTGTTTTGTCAATTTAATTGAAATAAAAAAAAAAAAGTTGATCGCAGGCGTTCACTGCTTATAGTGCCAGTAAGAAGTATACAGTCTCTGAGGCTGACTTCAAACCAAACCAACCATGCAGCGTGTGTCGGTTCAGCACAGATTTTACTGTACCGTGTAAACCACGTGTCAGACATAAACGTTTTATGCAACAGGAATTGGCAGAAACAACGATGAATTGTTACAGCAGCTCAACAGTCTAGGATGGTTCAGTATTCAGTAAATGTTTTGGGAACTTTATCTTCAGCTATTGATCAGCCGTGAACATGTACCTGATTTAAATTTAGCTCTTCTGCACATAACAGGTTAAGATAGTTTGGTTTCTTCATGTGAGTTCAGGAGTTGTGCTTAAAGTCACTTGGCTGCATTGCCCACATTCTAATTATTCATTACATAACAAATAGTTTATTTGCTCTTTTGGAGAGCATTGGCTGTTTTCCTGTGTTCTACCATGCTCGCCATCATTTCTTATAAATGGAACGGTCTCATGACTAATAACCAGTGAGAAGGAGGTTTATAAACACATTTCAGTCACAGTTTCAGGTCCCCGTCACACAGGATCAGAACTACCTTATAGTCCCCTAAATCTGCAAAAACATTGTATTCTTGCTGGTTTGCAGCAGATTTGGAAATCATTTTTGGCAGACATGACACCTTTGCTATCTTAAAGTTTTGCACATAGTTTTTCCCCTTCTGCTATGCTGGCCAATAAATCACTGGACTGTCACCTCAGATTAAACATCTGGGATAGCATATTTCCAAACGACCTGCGTAATTGGGAAGTTTCTGCACCTCCACCATCAGTTTCAGCCTTGCTGTGGAGGAGGTGTCTAAGCGTTCTGACACTTGTCTGAAGTCTTTCTGTACAGACGCGTTGCCATTTTGCACATTAGTTTTAACTTAACACAAGGTTCTGTGTGCATATATTTGCAAATGCAGTCTGAAGGATTCATACTTGCAAAATCCATAGTCAGTGTTTTTCACTCACCACTTTAAATAGTCAAAATTTTAAGCGTAATTTTTTCTTCTTGATCTAAATTAGTCCAAAATGATTCATATCTCGGGCAGAGTTAGATATGAAATTATTTTAATGCAACCAACAAGTTTATTTCCGATAGGAAATGAAACCAGCATCTCCCAAAATCAATTTTTTGTTGCATTCAGATCGGCCATGCTGCCAGAAGCACACCGGAAGGGCATAGATGAGCTGACTGACTCTTAATGGCCTGGCGTGGTCTTAATCTGGGCTGAAGGGGGTCACGCGTCTCGCTTTTAAACTGATTTGTCTACGTTAGCAGAAAAGTGACAGATAGTTGGAGACCTGTCTCCTAATTTTCTTGTTTGTAAACTAAAGCTTAAATGATAGTAGGCATAGAACCTTTTTCCCCTTTCTTTCTCTTTAAATAAAATGTTACATCTCTTTGTGTAGAGGTGCATCGTGGCACAAAGAAAGCCCAGACACGCTTCCGCTTAGACAGCAATCATCTAAATCAGACTTCACATTTAACAGTTTATCCCTGGACCCATTTTGAAACGTAGCGTTATTAGCTGCATTTATTTAAACAAATGGTTATCCTTTCGTTTCTATTGCCTTTGGTTATTTATTTCTTTAGGATTTAAGGCATCTTTGAATGCTGTAGTTTGTTCCAGACAACCCACTCAGTGTCCTGTTCTGATGCTTTTCATGGTGGGGGTTTCTCATACCAATCTTTGTGCACTTTTTCAAAGTGTTTCTCTTGTTTCTTCTCTTCTTCTTCCCTCCTATATTCATCTTTACAGGCTGGACGGTTTACCACCAAACGTCAGAGAGAGTCACCTATAAATCTAGTAGCAAACCACGCACTAGATTCCTCAGTGGACCTGTGTCTCTGTCCATCTGTTTGTATTTGTTCTTTTCTATTCCCCTTTGCTCATATTTTCGCACTTACTTTAACTTGCCTTTATCTTCACTTTTGTGTTAATGAAAATAAGTTTAGTCGTTATTATTTTTCCACCCTTCTTGCAGGCTTTCCCACCTGATGTTTATCACTATGTTTTCCTTTTATTTTTATTCTTGCATATCACACCTGGCCTCAAAACCTTCAAAGGTTGCTCTGCATCAATCCCAGGATGTCAGTGACACGCATACATTTTATTGGTTTATCTATAAAATTTGTTGAACCTGACTGATAGACAATAAGGCAACAAAATGTTTGTGTTTTAGCTGCATTTTTTTTTTTTTTTACTTATTGGCTTTTTTAGATTCTTTAACTGGTGTTAGCTCTAACATTTCTGTGGAAAACTTTATAGGCGACCATAATAGTAAAAAAATATATATATATTTTCTTTATTTGCGATGTCCCGATCAAGATTGTTTTTTTCCTGATACTAATCCAAGTCATTTAGATTGGACATCCTGTCCAGTAGAACATTGAAGCGATGCATTGGAAACTCTAGCTTTTAAAGTAAGATTTTAAAACAAAAAAACGTATATTACATTTCCTCAGTATTAAATTGTCTGTGTTAGTGTTGTGATTGTGTCCCCAGTTTACTCAGCAAGGAGGACACTGCAGCAAATGTTTCTTTTTTATTTTTTTATGGCATCATTGGATATTTTGGCCCAGGTTCCGTGGGGCAGCGTTAAAATGCTGCTTCAACCTGGGTCGAACTGGGTTAAAACTTGTTAAAAGCATGTTAACTCACCGTTTTGATACGACTCGTTGACGGTTCGGCTGGTGAAGTGTTTTGATGTGTTTCCAGCAAATTTTTGAGGTCAGAATTTACTTTGTTCTGTTGCTTTATTTAAAAAAAAGAGCCTTTATGCTTTGCTTTGAACACTGTAAATTTTAATGATTGGTGTCTCTCTCCCCCACGCTGACCGCTGTCTGAGCACCGCGCATAGAGAAGCTCACATGACACTGACAGACTAAAAGATGCAGCAGCGAAGACAGGTCTAACCTTTACTGTGAATGAAAAGGTAATTAAGATCAAATCTGGCTGCATGGCTCGCAGTCGTAACATGGATGCAGCTCAAGTAAAATCGCCGACGGACCAAGAACGAGAGTTCAGGACATGAGTTTGATTAGGGACTCATTTAAAACCTCCTTTATCGGGACATCTATAATGCCTTCAGGCATCAAAAACGTCTAGTGTCATAAGTCTAATTTCAGCCCTAAACTATTGTTTTTAAGCTCTTAACTTTCATACATGCGTGGCTTTTAATAGCCAGGCTGCCGACTTTAGTGTAACAAGTATTTTCATCATTAAATTACCTTTTTTTTTTTTTTCTGTTCTCTTGCAGTCATCCCTAATTCAAAGAACAGCAGTGAACCGTTCATAACTATCATAACTTGGGAATGTTGCCGCCTTCTCTCCACACAGTTGCTTAATGCAGTGCTTTTGGCTTAGACCCAAACACACCACACAGATAGCAGAGATGGCTCGCGAACAGCTAATCCTGTCCAAACATGGGCTGCAGGTCAGATCTGATGCAGATTAGTGGCACCGTTTCTACAAGTGTCCGTGTGTGCAAGAGAAATGACCCGTTTTCGTACCCTATTAATTTCTTCTGTATGTCCATCCACTTGTTGATTTTTTTTTTTTTTTGATTGTTTAACATCCCTTAAGTAAAGGCACTTTGCCCAAGCCTGCGTACAGATGAAATCCCTCAGCAGTTCCCTAGTGTTGGCAGGGCCCTTTGCTCTCTCTGTCCCTCATGTTTGGATGGAGAAGACGTGCATGGTGCAGGCGCCAGACAGGGCACTGATGGAGACATGCTTCGCCACATGAAGGGCTGTATCATCAATATTGTTTGTTGTTTGGTTGTTTTTTTTCCCCCTCACTTATCCTGAGTTATTTGCATGTTTATTTGTGCTGATGAGTTTCCAATATTAGCACTGTGCTTTTTAAGTTTTATTTAGGTTTCACATGTCTTACAGGCGTTCTCCCATGGACAGTGATCTTTTTTTTTTTTTTTGGTTTCTCTAATACAGTCTTCCTTTGGTAGTGAACAGTGTTGTCTGTCACCTTCTGCCTATCAACAGATAAGATTATTTGTATTTATAGTTTATATGAGCATACTGAAAACTCTGAGATATTATTTCTTCATCCTGACTAGAAACACTGGCAGCTAGGTGTAATGGTAGGCAGTTTTTTCAAGTGATCATCCAGTTTAACAGGGACAACTTGGCTCTGTCTTCCAGTTTTACTCCCAGATTTATTTTTAATTCCCCTTTTCCTCTTTCTCTCTTCCTGATTGTTTTAATAGCTGATTGTGCTTTTGAAGCAGCTTGTCCACATCCTTGTGACGTTCAGTGTCCTGGCCTAACTGTTTCTGTCTTGTGCTGTTTTACCTTTTTATAGGGTCCACTCTGAAACGACTATGTCTAGGCAAAGAGCGCAGTAGTAGTAACTATCTTATTTACTTCCTTTCTCTGTATTCCTTACTCTGTCCCCACAACATTAGTCCTTATGTTTTTATGTACACTTTTTTTGTCCTTATTACTGATTTGAGTCTTGAAAAATCGAGTACTACATGTTTTAAGACGGGCATCCTGACTAAATATTGTTTCACTGACTTTTCTTTTGCATGAAAATATTCATTGAGTGTGTTTTTTTTTTTTTTTTGTCACTGCTTGAATATCAAACATTTAATTTTTTATGTTATCCTTTGGTTGCTAGGTTGGCAAATGAATGTCTATGGCTCTCTATGCATTTAGCCTGTCTGGCCTCACTAAAAGCTGGCTTAGCAAATTGTGACACAAGTTCATTGTGCCATACCGCAGCCAACTGGTTTACCTGTCATTTTTTAACATTTTCTGTCAGAAAGTTTACCATTTGTGTCTTTTTTCAGGGTCCTCTCTCAACACCACCGCGGCACAGGCCGCCTCGGGTCAAATTCAGCCATCACTCACCACAGCAACACAGTCGACCTCTCCTCAGCCATTCGCAAGGCTCGCTCAGGTCCAGACCAACAACAGCAACAACAAGAGAGGCACTTTTACCGAGGATCTTCACAAACTGGTGGATGACTGGACCAAGGAGACTCTGGCGGCCACTCGGCCACGAACCTCCCTGAACAGGATGAGACGGCCGAGCCGCCAACAAGCCACAGAGGGCAGACCTGCACAGATGGGTCCAGTTGCATGTGAGGTATTTGGGTTTGAGATGTGGAAGTAGTGATGAGGAGATTTTTGTGGGGGGCTCTTATACACCAAGCCAAGCATCAGCTTTCACGAATGCTTGCGTAGTCTGTGAATGTTCACTTCCTTTGTTTTAATGAATAATGTAGTGAGGCGCCAGTTCAAGTTTTCCGGCCATTTTCCCATCTCTGGAGTATAAGATTTAACATATTAATTAATGGCATTTAGAAAAAAAGATTCCTAGTCCTGCTAGAAGCCCCGCTGAGCTTTTAGTCATTTGTCAGAAGAAGCAACATTACTTTTTGAGTATAAGAAAGGGGTTTAAGCTGCCTCTGACTTCACTGCTAAACCCCGACTGATTCAGAAAATGAGCCACTTTGAGTCGTCTTCCTTTTGTAACACTTCTACACCAAAGAGGGTTTTCAGAGCGACCCGTTAGGACTTGGGTCTGGTGTGTTTACTCACTCAAAAAGATCAGATTTATTTAAAAAAAAAAAATTGTTTCCAACAGGCCGGTCAAAGGTCACACAGGTTAAATTGAAAATTGGCCAATGCCAGTTACCATCTGGTGTGTCTGTGCAACTCTAGTTATACGCCCATGCAGCTCTAGTGACCTCAGTAATTGTTACCATTTTCCAGCCAGATTTAACATATTCATTCTATCAGATTTGTAAGCAAGACAGATTTAAATGATTGGATATATAATACTGAGAATAAACTTTAAAAACTGACATGATTGCCATTTTTAAATGCATGGAGCATGGAAATGGATCCAGTTTCAATCAAAACAGGATTTGTTTTGTTAAGTCTAAACACATAAAATACTTTAACTGATAAAGTCTGAACTAAAACAACCTGATTTTTTTCCCTTGTTTCTACGTATTCCTTAAAGGTTTTGTTCTTGAAAGTTGTCATTTAGCACAGGTCTAGATTGTACGTAATGCTTAGCAAACTAGGTGTAATGTTTGTGGTGTGTTTAGGTGCCATTTTCTGCCTAATGCCAGCATTTTGAGTCAGCGTGAAAAAGGGCATTTTGTCTTATAGAGGTTTGGTGTATAAGTGACTTCAGACCCTGTGGTAATACATTGGGGGGTTTCTTACACTTTTAATTGTACATCAAATCTGTGTAATATTCTCTAAAATGCCTCCATTTTATTCCAGATGAAATGCCACAATGTTCCCAGCAACTTGCGGCTACCTCTCTCATGCCCAAAGACTGCCGCTTTAGGCCCTAATACGCCTGCAAATCTAGCACCAAACTCTTCCACGGTGCATCCTCCTGGCTACCATGTGCAATCAGACTCCTATGGTGGGATGGCACCCGCTTCTCTGTATTTGCAGCAGTGGCCTGGAATGCGTAGTCCTGTAGCGTCCGTGGTTCCTGTACGATTGCTTGGTGCTCCAAGAGCAATTCACTACGCCACAATATCAAACCCAGGGATCCAAGCCTACCCTTATGCCGTGCACAACCCTGAGAATGGGCCCTTCCCGAAAACCACTAGGACTACCTGATCTGCTAATCATTGGGTTGGTGTGTCCTCAGGACAGACCGGTTTTGCTCTGCTTTGTGCACCAGAGCCACACATGTACATAGTTTGGACCCTGTACATGTCATGCTAATGTGTTGCTATTCTTTCTAAAAATGCATATATGTGTCGCAAATTGTGTATTAGTATGTGTATGTTATACAGTATGTGTTATGTCTGAATACCTACTGCTTTTTGGCTTTGTTCTTAGCTAAACGCAGCCATACATTTTATCTGCACTCACAATAACCAGTTTTTACTCTGTTTTTTTTTTTTTTTTTTTTTGTCACGTTTGCCTTTCTGTTGAAACACTGCATTGGAATCCAAATACTAGTGGCTTAAGAGTCAGTGAGAGGACAGTATCTTAAATAAATGACATTTTTTGCAGGAATGTAGTGCCTTGAAAATTTATTTCTGTATATATTTTCTTTCAAACCAAGCATTTCTGCATCCAAGTTATATAATTCTTTAAGGTAGCTTGAGTGTATTTATTTTTTTTTGGTTTTCATATAAATGCCCTTATTGTACTGCACTAATACCACAGTATATAATCTTATTTAAATGATATAAATATGGTTTGACTCTTGTTTACTTTCCACCCCAGTGACAAACGGAATGCCATAGCGAGGACATGATCTGATGCCTTCAGAAACAAATGACCAATGTATGATGAGGTTAGGGGAAAGGGTAGAAGCCAGCGTCCAAATCCACTTAATTCAGGTCAAATGGTTCAGCTGGATAAAGCCTCTTTTTTGTGTTTGTTTTTGATTGGAGAACCAACTCATTGGACAGCACAGGAGCTTCCAGTGATCAGAGGAGACCCGGTGTCCAGAGCCATATAATACTGTACATAGGTCTTTCCACAGTAGATGCCTCTGGTAGTTTTGTGAATCAGAATGTAGCAAGTAATGTGATTTTTTTTTTTTTTTTTTTTTTTTTTTTTTTTTTGAGGCTTAAAAGTGCAATTCAACCCCTTTCCACAAAGCTTTGATCGTGGCCTTGCCACAAGCCTTATCTTTAATGTGCGCAAGAGGAGCAAGCTGAAAGGTTGAACAAATTTCCAATTTACCGAACCGCAGTCAGCAGTTTACCAGACAAATTATCAATATCACAAACCACCCAGTAAACGATGAATTTATCACAGCTTAATCTTCTTTCAACTTGCCTAGTACTCAGCATACACTGTATGTTGAATATTTTGTGCAATCACCTGTTTAATTTGATGTTTTAACCTGTTTGATGTGTTTAAGTTTTTCCTTTTTTTATGCTGCTATTTATCAAGGTGATTTTCGCTGTACAGCTAAACTTTTCTTTCCTGTTTGATGGTACAAAGGAGATGCTCATAAAGCAGTGTTATTGCCTTATTAAAGGACTGCTGTGTTGTTGTTTTTTTGATGACAGTCTATTTAATTTTGTCTGCATTTATTTTCAGTGATTTCTTTTTTTTTTTTTTCCTTCAACATTAAACTGAAACTTGATGTCAGAGATTTGCACAACATATGGTCTGTCCTTTTTTCCTTCTGTGTTAGAAGTTCCTTCTCTGTATATATTAATGGGGTTTCATCACTGACTAGCATGGCTAATGTTTCATCTTTTCACAAAACGTAGAAACGGTACAGATAGGTTAGAAATTTAACATCTGCACAACCCCGGTCCTGCCAAAGCTGTGAATTGTAAAGTTTTTTTTTTTTTTTCTTGTTGCTTGTATTTGTACATTTTATTTTGACTCTTAAAAGTGTGTGGAGGGGGGAGGAGGGTGCTTTAATGTATATTACTCCATCAATTCGGTTTGAATTGGATTTTTGTAGGATATTATGCAGAGTCTTCTGCTTTGGTGAAATACTTCCAATTGTAAGAGATTTCTGTTCTCTGTCACTTGTATCTTGTATGTTCTACTTTTCCTAGCTGCTAATTCGTGGCGAGCATGGGAGGAGGTAACCAATACTGGTATATATTTGGGAGCAGTGATCAACTGGGGTGGTTAAAAGTGCACAGAGGAGAAGGAGCATCCCAACACTTTTTTCCTCTGCACATCTCTTTTTTTGTCTGGGAGTACCTGCCCCTAGGGATTATGCTCCAGTTGTGACTGGCCTGTATTTGAACTGTGTGAGATTGCTTTGCCTGCTGTATGTCCCATTGCATTACCCCACCCTGTCTGGATGGACTCTTAATCACAGACTGTGTGTTGAGAGAGAAATAAATATTTTGTGCTTGATTAATTGTGTGCTTGTCATTTCCACATGTGACACCTGCACAGTAACAGAAACAGTCATTTAACTTTAAAAATGGTGAAAAAAGTATTCCCTATGACGAGCTAGGTTTGTTTTTGTTTGGATATTTGTCTTGTTGCGCTGCAGGATATTAGGAAAGCATGCAATATCAGAATCGGTTTTAAGTGGCAGATTGGTAACATGGAATTTGACTTTAGTTCCACCTTGATCTAAATTAAGACATTAAGTGTAATTATTAAAAATGCAAATTAATAAGTTTTTTTTATGCAAAGCTGCATATATGTTTGGTTTTTGTTTTGTTTTTTTACAAAGAAGACCTGATTGGTGCAAATACTTGTTCGTTTTAGTTTGAACCTGCCCTGTTTTGTGGATGAGCTGAACCAGACAGTGATGGGCGAACACAGGATTGACTGAATAATAGCAGAAGATGACCACCAGCTCCAAATGTTCTACTACTTGATTTGCTTCAGGAAGAATGAAAGTAAAATGCAAAAACGTCGGTGAGTGCTGCAAAAACAATGACTTGGGATAAGTAAAGAAAGTTATTGATCTTGTCTTACTTCTTTGGGTTCATGGTAAATAACCATCCCAAGTATTAAGCAGTCTGTAGACAGTTTCCATTCAGAAAGATTTTATTGCAAAAAGGTGCAACTTTTTTGCTTGTTTCCACTTTGAATTCTGATTTTGTCTTGCAATGTGCTAAAAATCTTTGCAATTAGAAGCCCTCCTTACCGTCACCCTAATACTTAGCTCTACATACTGCAGCTGATCGATTTTAGACAAGGGGGGGGACCTCTCCAAAACAATAAAGTTGGTCAGATTAAGATTAAATCTTTCACCGAGATGAATAATTTTGGGCTTTACTGCTCATCTCAAAGAATATTTTTAGAAAATCACTTTTTTCTCACTGCTATTAAATCTATAGTAACATTTTTCCCGTTTTAGGTCAGTTAGGATTACCAAAGACATTTCTGTTTGCTAAAAGACAGAATGAGAGAGACAGAGAGCAGGGAAACCTCACAGAGCAAAACCAGTCCAGTTTTTGGGGTCATGTCATTGTTCAGTCTATTACACCTGTTGTTAATTTTATTAACACGAAAACTGCTGAAACTGATCAACAACCTCCTTTACCACAATTTGATATTATCGTTATTATAGGTTTTTTTTAGCAGTGCATTTTAAGGTAACCCTTGAAACACTGCTTTTGTTGATGTGAGGAGCCTCTTTATTTTCCATTCGAGCCCAACTTATTCTACGTGTCCAATTCTCCAATATACAGGCATGGTCTGCCCTCTAGTGGTAATACATGTAATTCAATGCATTACATACAGGTTAGTTGGTCTCTAGATTGCCCCTTAGGTACAGTAGACTGTGTGCATGATTGTTTGCACTGTGATCTACTGACTTTTTCTGGGTGTACCCCACCTCTTACACAATAACTGCTGGAGATGGGTCCCAACACCCATTACCTGTGAAAATAAGTGGGTATAGGCTATGATAAATTGTACATAAATGAATTATAAAGTAGCTTTAGAACAACAAAGTTAATGTTTTGGAGCAGGCGTCAAAGTTTCTGAACTTAAGTTTCATTGAAGATTTTTAGCTCTATCCACTAACTTGGTTACGCCAGTCGCGTCGGGAGGAATAGGCGAATAATTATTGTTTGAAGAAAACCCTGAAACGGTTTTTAGTCTGACGTAATGTCTGACAGAGAGAAAAGGACCATAGGTCTTATGTGGTTTCACAGAAAGATACCGTAAACAGCAAAAATCTGTCTGCGCCTTTTTGGATTTTATCAACCAATCACAAAAAACCTGTTCCATCTCCAACGACCAATCACAGAAGGAATCCCCGCCCATTGCGTCACCATGTCTCGTCCAATGTAAAATCGTTCTGGTTTGCGTAGTGAATGTGTCAACACGCGTCTGCAGAGAAGCAGCGTTACAGCAATGGTTGTCCCCCCTTTTGTTCACCCGGGTTCCTCCATTATTGCACAAACAATGAAACTCTCTGGCTGTTTTACTGTTTCATGAAACATTTCAATGCGTTTACGCCTCCCGCGCTCTCATCTGGGATTATCCAATGAATTAAAATCGACCCGCAACCCTCCAGAGCTGCTGCGAGGTGTCCAAAGCACGCAGTATTTCCTGAGGAACGTGGAGTAGTAAGTGTTTAAAATAAACCATTAGTCTGGGTATGTTGTGTTGACGTTGAAAGGTTACTTTTAGTCTAATTTTCTCAGTCAGGGTCATGCTGAAGTTGTTATGCTGTGGTAATTATTGTAATCCACCATAGCCCACTGTGTCCTGGGAGGGGAAAAAAAACACAGGGACGCGGGTAGCTCCCTTATTATGCAAAATAAGCACGCCAGCCTTTTTCCCACACCACACCACCAAAGCATATTAATGCAGGAATAGGACGCTCACATTAATGTAGTCAGGATCCTCGGTTAGATTAAGGAGTGGACCTAACCACACTCACTGCTGCTGTTTGCTAACTTCATGAAATCGGACGTTTGCTGTCGCGTCGCTAAGTATCTCTGGACTCCACAGGGTGAGGTCATTATTGGAGGGAAACGCTGGGTCTGAATGTTTACAACCAGGCTACTTCAGATGCTGTTCTGGGATTTCATTCTTACCGTTTCTTCACCGAAACGCCCGGTAAACGGCGGCGTAACGGCTACCTTTGTTTGGCTAACGTCCGCACCGCGGTCTAGCTGACGCGCGAGCGTTAAACGTTACGGAAGGGAGCACGTCACAGAGCGACGGTTCAAACGGATTCTGAAGGTTTGGTTCGTTTTGTTTTGTTTGTAAACCCTGTAACGTATTAGTTGGCGTGTTTATCGGGGAGCTGGTACGTGTCGTTGCGCGCTAACTGTCGTTAGCAGGTCGGCGAGAGCCGCCTTGCTACTGTAGTTCATTGTTGGAGAGAGGCAGCAGCAGAATGCTACTGTTAGCTGGGTTAGCATGCTTTAGGGTTTTCTAGAGTGGTTGCCTGTGTTTTTCACCGCGTAGCCCTGAATAAGGTTTATTTTTCTATCATTAGCCAAAGCTTGAAGTCGTGTCCCAATTCGCAACATGTGTTCCTGTTTGTTTAGTTGCTCAAACGTTTCATTTGTTGACCTGAATGGCACCTGTCACTGGGTAACAACATAACAATTTGTTTTCCTGTAGGAGTGTTTTTCACTGTTTTTCTTTTCTTTTTTTTAAAGAGGGGTATCTCCTGGTGTATAGAGTTTGATGGTTTTCTGATGTTTTACATACAGCTGAGAAAGAAATGACAGAACGGCAAAATAAGGAAGCTACACTTATTGGCATTACTGTAAACTTTGATGTCTCCATGGTAACTGGATGGTATTCCAGCTGTCAGTGGGTCTTGGATCGGGTCATCTGTGCACCACGGCCCCCAGCAGAAATCATCCTTTGAGCCCGTTTTAGTTTAGTTTCTGTCTTAGTCTTCTGACTAAAATGCGATTTTGGTTTTGAGTCACAGTGCGGCCATTTGTGGTGATGAAACATTACTGGATCAACTACAGTTACAGTAAATTCAGCCGACTCAAATATGTAGTCGAGGGTGTAACTGTATTAGATTTGCCTTTTTAAAACAAACTCAAATATGCTCATATTAAGTCTCGTTGGCAGCTTTTACGTCTTCCCACACCTTTCTACGCGACTAGAATTATATTTGGTTGGATTTGCGTCTTCCTGCTATAGCTATAACACGTTAATAGTTGATTAAAATGTCAATTGTTTTTGTCGTGCAGAAATATGAGTGTTCAGTTAGTAAAAATTGTGGTGGTGTTAGTCAACCATTTATTAAGTCGTAGTTACCATTTGTGTTCCCCCCCCCCCCCCCCCCTTCAGATGTAAAGCTGAACTCAAATTGTCCCTGCAGAGGTTGTTGGCACCATGGGGCTGGATTTTGATGTGAAGACATTCTGTCACAATCTTCGGGCCACAAAGCCGCCATACGAGTGTCCCGTGGAGACTTGTCGTAAGGTCTACAAGAGTTACAGCGGCATAGAGTATCACCTCTACCACTACGACCATGACAACCCGACCCCTGCTCCAGCTGTGCCGCAAAAAAAGAGGAAGGGCCGCCCTCCTCGCGCCTCGCTGACTGCCTCGGGGGACACGGACGACGGCGGAGGCAACGGATGTGGAGGACTGGGTCCTGAAACAAACGCACCTGGAAGCCCTAACCGGTCGGAGCACTCTCACTCTCCAGGAAGGGAGACTATGACTTACGCCCAGGCCCAGCGCATGGTGGAGCTGGAGATTCAGGGACGCGTTCACCGCATCAGCATCTTTGAGAACATCGATGTGGTGTCAGAGGAAGACAGCGACGCCGAGGACGCACCGGCGTCCGGAACCGGCAGCTTTGGAGGAGGCATTTGCAACGGTAGTGACAGCGGAGCCGGAGGCATCGAAGTTGGAGGAAGCGGTAAAGAACGTTCTGATATGCCGTCCTCTAACGGCGGCAAAGCCACGCCAAAGACTGGGAAGCACAAGAGTAAAGATAAGAAGAAAGACGGTTCATCTCATCATCACAACCCGCAGTCCGGTCTTGCTGTCAAGCTTCCAGAAGCAGTGTTTAGAGAACTGGACCAGGAGCGACCCGATGCCCCTCCTCGGACTTTATCCTACTACAGGTGTGCAACTAGGATTCTAATTTGAATAATTAATATTTAGATAGCTCCATAATTTTGGAGTAGGGACAAATATTTCAGAATCAGCTTTATTTGCCAGGTATGTTTACACATACGAGGAATTTGACCCATGATTGTACAATGCTCCCGATGACTTACTTATACAATAACACAATAATGCAGTAATGAAGATTTTTCTGTGTCCATTTATCAATGCACACCAGCTTTTTGCCTTGGTAAATGGACAGGTGAAGCCAGATATTTACACACGCTAAGAAACGCGTTTCATTGTCCGACATTAAAATCTGACTCAAATATTCCTTCTTTAGGTATCTTGGGATACCAAAAATGATCTTATTCTGCAAAATTTCAGACAAATTAGGGAAACTTCAAATCTTTCAACAAATTCAGATGTTTACATACGTTTCCTTAGAATTTTTGTTAGAGTTGCCTTTTGAACTGTGTGGTTTGAGTATCCTTCCACACACTTCTTACGTTAGATTTCTGGAAGTTTGGCTCATTCCTCAGGATGGAGCTGGTGGAAACGAGTCGGCACACCTTTGCTCCTCTGCCCCACAAATTTTCAGACTAATAGCAGAGCTTTATGACAGCCGCTCCAAAATGTTGACGTCGTTTTTCTCAAGTCGCTTTGTAGCTAATTTGTCGGAATGTTTTTTTGTCTTTTTGGAAGACGCATTTCTGCCCAAGCTGATGTCTTGAGATGCTGCTTCAGTGTTTCGATGAAATGCTTTTTCCTCATGATGCTACATATTTTCTGAAGTGCACTTGTCCCCCAATGCAGCAAAACACCCCTGCAACAGGATGCTGACACCACCATACTTCAAGTTGGTATGCAGTGGGTTTGCAAGCGTCCTCCTTTTTTTTTTTCTCCAAATGTAACAATGTTCTTTATGGCCAAACACTCCTGTTGGTGATCCGACCTAACCTAAGACAAGAAAAGATGAGCGTGATTTAGTGAAAGGGAGAGCAAAAGCATTGTGTTTTTGTTTTTTGCTGTTGTGTGTATTTGAATATCTGGTTATTTGGTTGTTTTATTTGGATGCTTTGGACTTTTCTGTAATAAACTTTTATTTCCGCCCACATTTCCGCCTAACTCTGGGCTTCAGGTACATCGAGAAGTCTGTGGAAGAGCTGGATGAAGAGGTGGAGTATGACATGGACGAGGAGGACTACATCTGGCTCGGCATCATGAACGACAAGCGGCGGCGTGACGGTGTGACGCCGATCCCCCAGGAGGTCTTTGAATACCTCATGGACCGCTTAGAAAAAGAGTCCTACTTTGAGAGCCACAACAAGGTATCTGAACCCATATGCTGCAAATATTACAAACATTCCCCTGCAGATTTCACCTGTAACTTGTTCTGCTGCTCGTCCACTCAGGCAGACCCCAGTACGTTGATCGACGAGGATGCTGTCTGCTGCATCTGCAATGACGGCGAGTGTCAGAACAGCAACGTCATCCTGTTTTGCGATATGTGCAACCTGGCAGTGCACCAGGAGTGCTACGGCGTTCCCTACATCCCAGAGGGTCAGTGGCTGTGTCGGCGCTGCCTCCAGTCGCCAAGTAGAGCGGTGGACTGTGCTCTCTGTCCTAACAAGGGCGGCGCGTTCAAACAGACGGATGATGGACGCTGGGCCCATGTGGTCTGCGCCCTTTGGATCCCGGAGGTAGCGCGGCTCTTCCACGTGCGACAGTTTTGATTGGCCGCTTGGTCACGTTGTCCCAATAATTAAGTTGTTACTCCAATTTTCCAGGTCTGCTTTGCAAACACCGTCTTCCTTGAGCCGATCGACAGTATCGAGCACATCCCTCCGGCCCGGTGGAAGCTCACCTGCTACATCTGCAAACAGCGCGGCTCCGGCGCCTGCATTCAGTGTCACAAAGCCAACTGTTACACCGCCTTCCACGTCACCTGTGCCCAGCAGGCGGGCCTCTACATGAAGATGGAGCCCGTCAGAGAAACGGGCGCTAACGGCACCTCGTTCAGCGTCCGCAAGACTGCGTACTGCGACATCCACACGCCGCCGGGGTCGGCCAGACCTCTCGCCGGGGTGGGCGGGGCCAGCATGGGGTCATCGAACAGCGACGGAGATCTGGAGGACGACGACGAGCCCAGTCTCGGCCAGGACGAGGACTCCAAGGGCTGGAGCTCTGAGCGGTCCAAGAGGGCAAAGGCCAAATCCAGGCTGAAGATGAAAAGGGCGAGGAAGATCTTGGCAGAGAGAAGAGCTGCCGCACCAGTGGTGTCTGTGCCCTGCATACCTCCCCACCGGTAGGCACACGCTGCTTCTGTACTGCAAATGTGTATGTCACTGCAACAATACATTTTATGGCATTACAACCACACATTTCATCTTATTCCATTGGGATTAACACACTTGAGTGCATATTTGTGATGTGGCTATAAAATGTTACTTGGTTTTCAACAGTTTTACAACTAAAACCTGAGAAGTGCAGCGCGCATTTCAGCCCCCTTTACTCTGGTACCCCTAAAAAAACACAGTACAACCAACTGCTTTCAAAAGTCATGAGACTGTAGAGTCGACCTGTGTGGGATTTGATTTAATTTAATATAAGAGCAGCCGCTCTGTGAAGCCCCCAGAGGTTTGTTGCAGCACATCTGCCGGCAAACGGCATCATGAAGATCAGAGAACAAGTCAGAGGAAATGAGGGCCGGGGGCAGTTTAGAGATCTTAGAGAGCACCGATGAGCTGGACAAGAAGAGCATTAATCAGAGAATCGGCCAAGAGAGCCGTGATAACTCTGGAGGAGCTGCAGAGATCCACACCTGAGACGGGAGGCTTTAGCAACTATTAGATCTGTACTACACAAATCTGGCCTTTTATGGTAGGATGGCAAGAAGAGGGCCACCGTTAAAGAACGCCATGAGAAGTCATGTTTGCAGTTTGCCTCAATCCATGAAGGAGAAGACGGCACAAACGTGGAAGCAGGCGGTCTAGTCAGATGAGACCAAAATGTAATGCAAAATACTGTGTGGTGGGGAACTAACTCTGCACATCACCCCGCACACACCGTCCCTGCAGTGAAACACGGTGGTGAAAGTGTCAGGCTGTCTTTCTAACGTAGGGACAGAGAAGAATCCCAGAGCTGATGAAATGATGGATGGAGCTAGACCTCCTGGAAAAGGACAATCCAGATCACTCCTGGAAGAAAACTTGTTAGTCTGCAAAAGACTTGAGACTGTGGCGGAAGTTCAACTTCTACCGGGTTGGCAACCCTAAACCTACAGCTGGAGCTACAAAGGAATAGCTTAGATCAAAGCATCTTCACTGGTTAGTCAAAGTCCAGACTTTGAGCCGGTTGACTTGACGCCACCTGTCAATCCCGGAGGCTCGTCACCAACTAACCAATCAACAATGCCAATTTGACCCAAAGTGGAACGTCCCTTACCTGCAGGAGCTGCGGACTCTTTACCTCTGAGAGAATTGTCTGTATTTTACATTATGAACACATTGTGGTCAGAGATTTTGTAAAAAAAAAAAAAATCAGGAGAAATGGTTAATGTTGTCAGTGGGGAAAGTGCAATGCAGGCACGCATTATCCCCAACGTTTAGACGGTGAAATACAGTATATTCCTTTCCATATACCTGAAAGGGGTCTAGAAAAATGTAAAAGACGGATAAAGGGATGCAGCCGACATGATGAACGGCTGAACACAACAGTGACTGACGGGAACTACCGCATGTTCGTCTGTACGCAGGCAAATGTTACATTTTTGTTCATAATTACTTTGTATGCTTAGTGCTTAAATTAAAGGGTAATGCTTTACGGTACTTCTGCTGGGTTTTCTGTATTTTGCATATATGTGTGTAGCAACTTCTTGTTGTATAAGTTGATTCTTTGTTGGCCGTGATCAGTTAACAGGACTTTTAAGTGTGTAATAGTAATGTAATGTAAACTTTGTGCTACTAATACAGAATTTCACAGGCGATGGCAGCATGAAAGCATCTGATGCTGTAGCTGTTGTAAGTTACTAATATATATTTAAAGTTGGTTTCAGTTTGTTATTTAAACTTGGGCTTGATCCTCTATTTGTTCGCGGTTACCTGGAAATTACTTCACTGACTTGATGTACGACTAGTTTGAACATTTTTCTCCTCTCCTCTTTGCCTTAATGTTGGCAGATCAGGCAGAAATCACTATGACCTTAACCACCACCGCCTTTACAACGTCTTTGTCGGAGGTCAGATTCCGCATAGGCAGAATGATCTCAGAATTTATGTTCACAGACAATCTGATCCAGTCGGACTAAGCTTGAGCTGTTTTGCATAGAAGAATAGGGAAAAAGATATGTTTCTTAATGTATAAAGCTGCAGTACAACGTGGTTCCACAAAGCATTAACTCGGGAATGCAAATGCCAAACCCTTCTCATTTCTATTTGTTGATAAAATGAAAATCATCTCACATTTTCCTTCCACCTCACAATCAGGCTCTGCTTTGTGTTGGTTTATTAACAAAATCCAGAAAGGCATTCATTTTTGTGGCGGTAACGTCACAAAGATGTGAAACGAGTGTTTCTGTATGACCCTGTACATCACCAGGGATTCCAGAAACCTTAAAGTAGTCTCTGCCTCTCTCCAGACTCAGCAAAATCACAAGTAACTTGACGGTACCCAGGAAAAGCCAGTTCATGCAACGACTCCACAGCTACTGGACGCTGAAGAGGCAAAGTCGCAACGGCGTTCCTCTCCTTCGGCGGCTTCAGACCCACCTGCCCTCTCAGCGCCACGTCGACCCGCATCCACCGCCACCCTCAACGCAGCCTCCGCCTGTAATACTTTCCCACCTGTTGCTCTCTGTTTTTATTTGTCCCATTTATCAAAATGAGCTCCCCCCCCCCCCTCTCATGTTCAATATTTTCTTTCACATTTGTGTTTTCAGAGGGACAACGAGGAGAAGCAGACTGCTTTAAAGGAGCAGCTGAAGGCGTGGCAAAGACTGAGGCATGACCTGGAGAGAGCCAGGCTGCTGGTGGAGCTCATCCGCAAGAGGGAGAAACTCAAGAGGGAGACGGTGAGACACGGAGCGGATATTTTTACACATTCTCACGCGGTGTACGCGCAAAAGTCGGTTTACTTGTGCAGCTGACAGGTGTACCGATGTGTCTGTTTAGATCAAAGTGCAGCAGATGGCGCTGGAGATGCAGCTGACTCCCTTCCTGGTGCTTCTCAGGAGTACGCTGGAGCAGTTACAGGAAAGAGACACAAACAACTTTTTCACCGAGCCTGTACCCCTAGAAGAAGTAAATATGCCAACATAGAAACACTCAGCAAATGTTTCCCCTGTCATATCTCAGGGCAGCTGATTTACATATATGTCTTCTTTTATGCTGGATTACTGTTGCAAGCTCAGACGTTATAATTTAGCCAAATGACGCTGGTGGAGACGTTTTAAAAATTTGGAGCAGAATATTTTCATCAGAATCCTCCTGATAGGGCCTCAGTCTGATCATGTCTCTTGGTCCCACAGGTGCCAGACTATCTGGAGCACATCGACACTCCTATGGACTTCCAGACCATGTGGAACCTGCTGGAGTCCCATCGCTACCTCACTTTCGAGGCCTTTGAGGCCGACTTTGGCCTCATTGTCAACAACTGCCTAAAGTACAACGCCAAGGACACGGTGTTTTACCGCGCCGCCCTGCGGCTCAGGGAGATGGGCGCTGTTGTCCTCAGAGCGGCCAGGCGCCAGGCCGAGCGGATCGGCTTCGATTATGAGACCGGCATGCATCTTTATCGTGAATCGAGCCCAGAGAACCAACGTCAGCCTGAAAGAGACCGAGAGCGAGAGAGGGACCAGGACAGGGACTTGGAGAGGCATTTGTCCTCTAATGAAGATGGTTGGTGCTCCTCTTTTACTTTGATTGGTTGGCTTATTGTGACCAGAATGGTTTCAGTTTCAATGAAGAGGCAAAATGCTAACTATAACCTTTGATTTTCACTTAAACATATAACAAATTTTCTCCCCATCGTTACACTGTACCTAAGTGGTCTTTTTACTTGTTCAGATTGTTTATTGTTTAGGTATTGATTCCATTTCCTCTGCAACTCTCTTGACTTTCGTGGAAATACAGAGTATAAGGCTGAAGAGCTACCGTTGATATGAAAATATTGTTCTCATGGCATAGAAAGATGACCAGCAGGTGGTGCCTGTCTCATTGCTTTGCAAAATTTTCCTGCTTCGAAAACTTAAAATCTCACCCGCTACAGCTAAAGGGACTTCCAGTCTCGACTGTCGCAGGTTGAAGGGGTGCAGGCATTCCTGATGTTCTCAGAATAAACAAACTCAATAAGATTTTACTGTTTATATCTCTGCTAACAAAGTTATGTTGTTACGACCAGCAGTGGCCTCCCAGGCCAAGAGTTTGTATTCATACTACCCTAATCTATGGTCATGAGCTTTGGGTCGTGACCGAAAGAACGAGATCCCGGATACAAGCGGCCAAAATGAGTTTTCTCCGTAGTGTGTCTGGGCTCTCCCTTAGAGATAGGGTGAGGAGCTCAGTCATCCGGGGAGGACTCAGAGTAGAGCCGCTGCTCCTCCACATCGAGAGGAGCCAGTTGAGGTGGCTCGGGCATCTGGTTAGGATGCCTCCTGGACGCCTCCCTGGTGAGGTGTTCCGGGCACGTCCCACCGGGAGGAGACCCAGGGGAAGACCCAGGACACGCTGGAGGGACTATGTCTCTCGGCTGGCCTGGGAACCTCTTGGGATTCCCCCGGAGGAGCTGGCCCAAGTGGCCGGGGAGAGGGACGTCTGGGCCTCCCTACTGAAGCTGCTGCCCCCGCGACCCGACCCCGGATAAGCGGAAGACGACGGACGGATGGACGGACCTCCGAAACTTTGTCACATCAGAACTTCCAACTCCAGTTTCTTATGTGGCTTGGCTGCTGTTTGACAGACCAAGACAAAGTAGTATGGAAGGATTTTTATGTTATGTAAACTAGCTTAACCTCGGTCAGGTTGCATTACGAGCATCTGATCGTTACTTTTCAAGTCTAACAGATCCTCTACTGAATTCAGTTCTAGACTTCGCCCGGGCCATTGTAACTCACAGATAAGCGCTGATCTAACCCGTTCTATGGCGTCTGTCCATATCTGGGTCGTTGACCTGCTAAAAGTGAAACTCCACCTCAGTCTCAAGTCTTTTGCAGCCGCTAACAGGTCTTCTCCACATCCTCTCTGCTTGATGCTCTCGCCACCATGTTTCACGGTGGGGACGGTGATTCTGGGTGAGAGTGTTCAGATTTGGGCAAACTGCAACCATGACCTCCTTTGGCTTTCTTAGAACAATCGCTGTCTTCTCGCCGCTCTTCCACGAAGGTCACGTTTGTGGAGTGCGCGACTGTTGGTCAACAGATTCTCCCACCTCAGGTGGATCTTTGCAGCTCTACCAGAGCTGCCCCCCGGGGCCTCTTGCCTGGTTCCCTGATGAATCTGCTCTTTGCCTGGCCTGTCAGTTTATGTGGATAACCATGTCCCGGTAGCTTTGCAGTAGTTCCGTAGTCTTTCCATTGTGATGCGATTGATTGAACGGGGCTCTCTGTGGCCTTCACAGAACATTTGTATTTATACGCAGAATAAATTGCTTACAGCTGAAGGCAATTGGTTGCACTGGATTTTATTTAGGGGTATCAGAGGAGAGGGGTCTGGATATAAATATGCATGCCGGGTTTTTCAGGTTTTTAGTTGTAAAGCATCTGGAAATTTCCCATCCACCTTGCCATTATGGACTACTTTGTGTGGCTCTTATCACATAAAATCCCCATAATATACATCAAACTTGTGGTTTTAAGGGGAAAAAGACATTTATGTAGGCTGTGTGTAGGCCATCGGTTGGGTTTTCACTGTATTGCATCGCTATTATAAAATTAGGATCTGAGTAACATCCACTACCTGTTTTTGTGTACGACCAAAGACGTTGACAACTTGAAACAATTCCCATGACGCCTTTTCTTTAGGTGATGTTAGATCCGAGAGTCTTCATATTCGCTGGATGAGTGTAATCTAAGTGTCGCCCTCGCTGCCTCTCACAGACCTGCTCCTGCCAGAGAACAGGCGACGGCTGCCGCTGGACGAGCAGCTGCATTACCTGCAGGCGCGCCTTGATGAGGTCAGCTCGGGGAAGCACAGCATTGGCCAATCTCGCAGAGCCAAAGCCCTGAAAAAGGAGATCAGCGTGATCAGGAGGAAGCTGGCGCACCAGCGGGAGGGAGGCTCCATCATGGGGGGCCGCGAGTCGGCGGGAGATCGGAGTTCTTCTCTCCCTCATCACTCTTCGTCTGCGGGACACCATGATGAGGGCGGAGAGAGCAGCAGCCAGGAGATCGGCGGCAAGGGTGTGTCTAGAAGAATGGATTAATATTGATGATGTCTAATAGGGTTTTTGGTAACACGTTTTATTTTGATCTCATTAAGATTGGAGTGTGTTCTGATCTTCCTCAGCTCCTGAGGTTGGCCGGCGGACTTCTGTGCTTTTCTCCAAGAAGAACCCGAAAATGGCTGGACCTCCCAAAAGGCCAGGACGCCCGCCGAAGAAACGAGACATGGGCTACGCCGGGCCAGGGGTGAGCCAAAGCCCCATCGGCCCCCCGCAGCTCCCCCTGCTGTCGACAGGCAGGCAGAGGAAGAGGCCTCGCAGCCCCCACAGCACCTCCAGCTCTGACAGCGACAGCGACAACGACGACCTGCTGCCAGGTGCAGCACACAGTGGTCATTAACGCACCTTTAATAACGGGACGATCGTCCCGGTGACTCACCTCCTCCGTCTGCTACCCCCAGGTTTACCGAGCAATGGCTTTGATACGGGAAACCAACCCGTAACCGAAAGCTTCCGTGTCTACAGAAGTGAGTCTCGTCTGCCTCGCTCCAGCTCAGACTCCGAGTCCACCACCAGCAGCAGCAGCAGCGCAGCCTCTGACAGGACCAGGTGATCTCATGCGCGAGCGCCTCTGATATAAAATGTCTGCGATCCCGTATGTTGTTGCTAGACGTGTAATCTCACTGCAGCAGGGAAAGTCAAGGTTCTTATCTACAGAAACAAAGCCACAGATTATACAGCTTTGTCTGCTGAGGTATTTGCCTCGGTTTTACTTTCACTGATAAAAGGCCCGTTAAGTAACAAGTTCAGATTATCATTATTTTTCCTTTTATTCCTACCCAAGCACAACGCCCTCGAAGCAGGGCAGGGGAAAGGCGTCATTCTCTCGTTCCACCTTCCATGAGGACAGCAGTGAGGAAACATCTGGCACAGAAAACGAGTCCTACTCAGTCGGAGGGTCCCGGGGCGTTTCGCACTGTAAGCACATTCTCACACGTCGCCAAACTCTGCAAAGCACATGAGAGTGTTTAACTTTTATGCCTAAACATTGGTTTAAATTTTTTTGCCTTGTGTTTCATATTAGTGACTTGATGAAGACATTCATCTGAGTCTAGACCACATTTCAGATTTAGTCTTCCTAAACCCGAGCTGGTGTTTTGCTCCGCGTTGAACGCGTCACGCCCACCAGAGTCCTTTCACACAACTGTTAAGAAAGCCTTGCAAACCATATACAGTGCATTGTAAAAGTATGCAGTGCAGCACAAACTGGAGGCAACAGGATACACGATTTTCCACATTTTCTTACAAATCTACCGTGAGGCGTGATAATGCCAGCAACAAGTTTGAGATGAGCCCAAAGAAAAACTGCATTTGCAACTCAGCAGAAGGTGAAACACTTTTCACATTATTTCTGAAAGAAAATGTTAGACACCATGGATCTGTTTCCTACGGCTGTCACATGAAAATTCAAGTTAGGAGGGTAAGAATACGTTTGCCAGGCATTTCATCTGTGTGAGCAGCAATTAAAATCATAAAAGCCTATTTTTCATCTCTTATGGATCAAAGAGACTGGGTTCATTTTTAAACATGGGGATTTCTGCAGTGGGACGAAGTTTTTAAGAGCAGGAAACTGTTCAGTGGCAAGAACCACAGAATCTTATTTGTTTTCTTGGGCTTAAAAAGTGTGAGTTTACAGAAAACAAGACGTAACTGGTTTTATTCCTG
The DNA here is from genome assembly GCA_037039145.1 of Fundulus diaphanus. Taxonomy (NCBI): domain Eukaryota; kingdom Metazoa; phylum Chordata; class Actinopteri; order Cyprinodontiformes; family Fundulidae; genus Fundulus; species Fundulus diaphanus. The sequence goes on along the minus strand of CM073129.1, from coordinate 38,248,300 downwards.
TTTTTGATTGATGTATGGAAGTATGGCAGCTAGTTTTTGCCTGGATGGAGGAAACATGCCATACGTTCCTCCCTCTGTCACTCTAAGAAAGACCGCGAGTTATGCTGCTTCAATAAAAGCAAAGGCCTTTGTCTCATCGCACATCCTTTTAATCCTCGTAACTGCTGCACATTACACAAAAGGTACCATCATCTGGTAATTACGCCACAAGATGACTCAAGTCTTTTCAAACAAAAGAGACCGGTCTTGTAACAACCCTTTAAGTCAACGCGATGACATGCGTGCTTGTTGTATAGACAAACCAGAACGATGGCATAACGCTGGCTCTTCTTGCTGCTGTCAGTGGTGCGCGGCCGGGACCGGTCAGGGTGCTGGATGACATCTGACGACTACTCCTCTCTGGACGCTCTGGATCTGGTCTGGGCCAAGTGCAGAGGTTATCCTTCGTATCCTGCGCTGGTGAGGGAGACACGTTGGCGTTAACTCTGAGGGCTGGATTGAAACAGCTTGATTTCACCATGTTTAATCACCCTTCCCTCCACTGTTTGCCTGCAGATCATTGACCCGAAGATGCCCAGGGAGGGCGTGTTCCACCGGGGAGTCCCAATCCCAGTACCTCCTTTAGACGTGCTGAAACTTGGCGAGCAAATGACCCAAGAGGCCAGGGAGCACCTGTTCCTCGTCCTCTTCTTTGACAACAAAAGAACTTGGTCAGTGCTCTGAATCTTTTTTTTTAACCCCCCAAACTTTATTCACAGTAACCTCTCTCAACCTGCTGAAACCTAATGCCCTACAGTAGATCCGAAAATGTTAAACGTGTTAATATTTGCTGACGTTTATTACCTTTCATCTGTCACGATCGAAATTTGTTTTGCAAGCAAAACGGGCTTTTGATGTTACTGGATGTAGACCCGTGCATAACTCTGCTGCAGAAACTTCAAAGCATAGCTGCAGCTCGTGAGCGGCGAGGCGACAGAAAGCTCAGCAGAAATAGGCCACGCGTGCATTTCGAGAATGCAAGAAAAGGGAAAGAACGCGTTGGCTTTTAGGTCATCGTGTGTGTTTTAAGTTTGAAGGAAAGAAAAAGATTTGTGAGAAACATTGAAAGCTGCATGTGTTGCATGAAGTCCTTCCTCGTTCTCCTCTTAGGGGGTTAGCTGAAGTTCGCCCGCTGGCAGGTCACACCCTGTAAAGAATCAGGAAGCTCGCCTCCCGATGCAGGAAACCAAAAGTCTTTTTTGTTTGCAGACGAATTTCAATTGCGCTGATATTGATTCTGGCGCAGCGTACCACCTGATGTGTTTACAGCTGCAACTCTATAATTTAAAACGTCATCTTGATTTTTAGTTAGTTTAGTGTTCTAATGCTAGAAATTAAACCCATATTCTATTTAGTACACTTAGTATGAAATATTTTATGATTTTATTTCTTCTCATTTTGATGGTTATGGCTTGGAGCTAATGAAATCCTGTATTTCAGTTTTTCTGAAACCCAGAATATTTGATTAGGACCAGCCAATAAAAAACGTATTAAAACGTCGGCTGACGAAAAAAGCATGTCCATGTACTATATGACATCTGGCATCTCCAGAAGGTCCCCCTCAATCCTGGGTTTTTAGATCTATTTTTTTTTTAGACGTGTAGAGTCTTTCTGTTCCTGTTGTTCACCCATCCTGCTTGTACACCCAGTGGAGCTGACTGTTTTGTGGACAACTTTGTTTTTATTCTACTTTTTTTTTTTTTACGGAAACCGTGTGAGCGGCCACCTTAATGATGATAATAATAATAATAATAATAATACATTTAAATTTCAAAGCGCCTTTCAGGTAACTCAAATACACTGTACAGTAGAAGACACAGTATTAAACAAGAGTGGACATGCTATAAATTTACAGATTATTATTATCCTACACAAGTAAATTTTGAAATTGTGAGTTAAACAAGTGGATTGAGTCAATATCATAGTTGGGGAGCAGAAATGCTGTACTCCCCCTGGTGCTGAGACGGCTGAAAGGCCCGGTGAGGTGGTTGGAGGAGGTTGACCTAAGGAAAGGGAACGGGGTGGCAATGTGCAGGAGGATCTGATAGATAAGGAGGGGCGGGGTCGTGAAAGACTTGAATGTGTTCAGTAGAACTTTGAATTTTATTCTTGATTCAACCGGAAGCCACAGTAGCTGCTGGAGGATGAGGGTGATGTGGTGGATAGATGGGGTTTCGGTGATCGTGCGGGCTGGTGAAGTTTTAACTATCCGAAGCTTATGGAGGGATTCGTGAGGAAGAGCAAAAAGAAGAAAGTTACAGTAGTCAATGTGAGAGGTGACGAGGCTGTGAAGAGGGATAGATGTGGTGAAAGGGGTTAGGGAGGGGTGGAGGCGGTTTATGCTGCATAAGTGAAAATATGCACAGCGACTGATATTACTATTGCGAGCCTGAAATAATAGTGAACACCCAAACTCTTAACCTGAAGGGAGGGGAGGAGCCGTTGATAGAAACGAGAAGGATTTCACTTTTGCCACCGTTTAATTGAAGGAAATTAGATATTAACTAATGTATAATTCCAGATAAGCAGGTGAGGAAGAAAGGAGTGTGGAATTTAGTTCACTAGAAAAGAAGAGCTGTGGAAATGGATGTTAAATTTGCTAAAGATATTGCCAATAGGAAGGAGATAAATGATGAAGAGAAGAGGCCCCAGGACCGAGCCTTGGGGCACACCTGATGTTACTGGAGAAGGGTGGGATCTGAACGACTTCAGCTGGATAAATTCAATTCAATTCAATTTTATTTATATAGCGCCAATTCATGAAACATGTCATCTCAAGGCACTTTACAAAGTTAAGTTCAATCATATTATACAGATTGGGTCAGATTATACAGATTGGTCAAAAATGTTCCTATATAAGAAAACTCCTATAAACAGAGTGTGGCCTGAGAGATAGAAACTAAACCACTCCAGTGGAGTGTGGATATTGGCAATGATAGGCAGTCTGAGCTCAGCAAGCTGTTTCTCAGCTTCTCGTGTGCAGACTTTCTGCACTGGTGCCAGCAGAACCATCTGCTGATGAACCCGGGGAAAACCCAGGAGCTGGTGATGGATCTCCGCAGGTGCAGACCCACCATACATATTCCTGTATTTTTTTTCCCTTTTAACATAATGCCCAGGGGATTACAGATGGAAATTAGCCTTTGACTATTTCTGGCTTTTTTTTTACTCATCAATTGTCATGTCATATGTTTTATTAAATTTCATGTCCCCTTTCAATTAAAAAATCAAATCAAAAACCACACTGGCACTGGCGAACTTCCAGAGAACTGACGTTGAGATAGTGAACCCTGTGTGTTCACCTGAACAATAGACTGAACTGGAGTCAATTCCATTCAATTTATTTAGCGCCAATTCACAACACGTCTTCTCAAGGCGCTTTTCAATCAAATCATACAGACAGATTGGTCTAAAAGTTTCCTATCTAAGGAAACCCAGCAGATTCCATCAAGTCTTGACAAGCAGCATTCACTCCTCCTGAAAGAGCGTAGAGCCACAGTGGACAGTCGTGACTCTGAATCTACCTGCTAAGGAGACAGATGTCTTCTGGGGTGTTGACTCTGGTGGCATCAGTCATATACTGTGGTTTATTTTATTGGAGCAGCAGCTTATCTCCAGCTGAGAGGAAGCAATTAGTTTAGCTCATCAGGAAGGCCTGCGGTGTCCTGGGATGCCCTCCGACAGTGTTATTATATGAGTATGCTGTTTTTAATAACTGAACGGTATTTTTTTCTTATGCTGTAAATTTGCCCTTACGGTACAGTTTCTGTTTTTATATTTTTGCCTTTGTGTGAATGTGCTCGCTTCGACTTGCCTTTCACGTTGCTGCTGGTTCAATTAAATTTCCCAACTGAGGGACAATATAATAAGATTTTTTTTCTTTACAGTATAAGTACAGTATATGACAATACTTTGTCAGGGCCCTTTTGAATTAATTGCTGCACTTATGCGACATGGCATGGAGGTGAGCTGGTGAGGTTTTAAGGAAGTCCAGGGTTCTTTTATAGCGACCTTCAGCTCGTCTGCATTGTTGGGCCTGGTGTCTCCTGTTTTACTCCACAGATGGGATTTAGATCAGGCCAGTTTGCTGGCCAACCCAGCATAGAGATGCCCTGGTCATTAAAGCAGGTATTGCCTACGTTTGGCAGAGTGACAGTCAAGCTAGTAGAGGCTGACATTTTTTCGGGAATCCCAAGGGTCAGGCAGGATGGGAGTCAGCGTTGGTAAAGATCACATGATTGGGATGGTACAGGATTAAATATCAACGGGAGCAGATGGGAGCGGGTTCTGATAGTACACCCTAATTAGTTTGTGGATATTTTCTTACAAATGGAAAAATACTAATATGCTTGTATCATGTTCAACTTTTTCTTTTACAAAACTGAGTTTTTGAACCATTAAAGTACAATTATCTAACTTGTGAAAGTAATTCACTTTTATGTTAATTGAGTATAGATCTCCTGCTAGGTGCATTTTACTTTAGTTTCAGCAATTTGAAACATAAAAGTAACTTCATTGTTCAAAGGAAACAATTGCTTAATAAATTAGTAAAATGCAACGTTGTACATTTTGTTTATTCAACTATGATAGGCATGGTCTGTTTCCTTGTGTGTTACTTTTATCTTTTATTAATTATAATTCCTGATACTTTAACTGTCCTTTACTTCAGCTAAAAACAGGAATTAACTGGTCCTTCATAGAAATTCAGGTTCAATGTATTGCCAGAAGACAACAAGAATGGGAGTGGCGCAGGAGCAGGAGTCATTCTGAAGGGGAGTGGGAGTGATTTTACCAGGAGTGGGATGGAACAGGACTTTATTTTTTACTCTGGGACAGGACACAATTTTTTCCTGTGGGAGTGTGATGTGACAGGAGTAAAAATCCACTCCCGTGTCACTCTACAAGCTAGGACATAAAATCAGTATCTTCATGAAACTTGTCAGCAGAAGGGAGCATGAAGTGCTCTAAAGTTTCCTGGTGGGTATTTTATTTTTGGGACTATAAGGCGCACTTAAGATCCTTAGATCTTCTCAAAAATTGATGGTGCACCTTATACATGATTACCGTTGTGCTTACTGACCGATTTTATGTGATACAATGCGCTCAAAAATGTGTTAAAATGTGTAAGTACAACTTTGGTTAGCAATGAACCCGCTCCACTCAATGGATATTTGGAGCATTACGGTACACTGTGTCACTACCTGATCGGACCCCTGAGCCGTCCACAAGGCTGCCTGACTGTAATGTCGAAACGGGAAGTGCATTCATGTAAAGGCCCCCACATACTTGGGCGTAGTTCACTCCACGGAAGTCCACGTGTACGGGGGCGTGAAGAACTCAATTTTTATGAGTTCTCGGCGGTAAGAAGTCTTTACATCGAACTGTTATAAGTGACACCAAGCTTGATACACTGAGCTGCTCCAAGCAGGCGGTCGCAAGGACGGCTGCATCACAGTCCCTCTCTGTTCTCACTGACGGGTAGGAGGCTGCTGGAACAGAAACGGCTCTAGGTGCTCAGCTAGCTAATCACACATTTTATTATCCGTTCCGCCGCTCCATCCCACTGGCAGAAAGTGTGGGAATTATAGGAATTTGACACAAGAAGTGTAGACAACAGTACGTTCCACTATGAAGGGTGAAACATGCATTATGCGCACTGTACAGCCGAAAATGTGGGAGCCTTTAGGCAGCCCGCGCCCAGAGTACATGCTAGCAACAATAAACCTAGTAAGTTAATTCAATATAAAAGTTATGTTTATTTTGGCCTTTTATTTAGTGCGCCTTATAATCCGGTGCACCTTATATGGATAAAGACACACAGCCCCGTTAATTCACTGTGCGCCTTATGGTCTGAAAAATACTGCTCTGACTTTGGTCTTTATAAAACTCAGTTTTGTCAATACCAGCTAATGACAAGACTCTCCCAATCATCTCTGAGAGTGAACACTTCACACTTGTCCTCATGCAGCTTGGAGTCTGTGCCTCTCCATTCTTGCTTTAGGTTTTGGGACTTTGTTTCTAAAAGAAATGCAAAATTGAATTTCATCTGAAAACAAGCCTTTAGACCACTGAGTAACAGTTCGGTCATCTCTCCGCCCAGCCGCCTCCGTCTAAATCAGTACTTGTGGTAATTCTTCCACCCAGTCCATTCCTTACTGTCTGATTGTTTTTTTTTTTCAGGTTACATATTTAGACGCTCCACAGTAGAAATGTTGTCATAGATTCACCGGAAGGTGTTTTATGTGTACTTTACACACTAGAAATTTATGTCTGGAAAAGTAGAGAATATTGACACAAGGAGTTTTGGACATTGTTAACCGAAATTTTTATACCATTTTTCCCTCCACTCAACTCTCCTGTAGGTGTTTTTTTTTTTTTCTTTTTCTTTACTTGGCAGCGTAGTAAACCAATGAGTATAAAGAACAATGAATTGTGTTTTAGGAAACCACCATTCTATTGTTTCTTTTTACACCTTATTGTCCATTAGTTGACTAGTCAGCTTTTTTTAGTAATGATACTTTTTGGGCTTATCCAAAAAAAAAAAAATGCCAATAACATCACAATATTAAAAATTGTTTACTTTTCCTACATATCGTGAAAGCAAATTTTGGGTTTTTATTAGATATCAGATTTTTTTTTTATTAAAAGAAGTACAACCCAGAAATATATAACTGTGACACAAGCAAGTTTAATAAAAAAAATTACATTACTGAAATAAATGAAAGTTTTCTTGATTTTCATGAATTGACTGAGATGGACCTGTACGTGTTTGTGTGTGCAGGCAGTGGCTGCCGCGCTCCAAGCTGGTGCCGCTGGGTGTGGACCAAGAACTAGACAAGGAGAAGATGCTTGAGGGCAGGAAATCCAACATTCGTAAATCCGTGTCGGTGGCCTACAGTCGTGCCATGCAGCACCGCAGCAAAGTCCAGGGGGACCCCAGCAGCGAGACCAGCGACAGTGACTGAATGCGACAGTGACTGAATGCGACAGTGACTGAATGCGAAGCGACGTGCCGTCTAATTCTGCAGAAAATGTGGATTCCACGCATCATTCAGGGGAGCACGGCCCTACGTCATAGATTACAAGAACCAGAGCAAGCAGGAAAATTAGTAGGGAGGAAAAGCCTCGCTACTTTGGCCCCAAAATATACACATTCAGTCACACTAAGCCATATTTAATCAGACGTGTAAAAATATTGTATTTAAGAAGATTGAAATTAAGGCTATTGCTAATGATGATGAAGAAGAATATGTTCCAAATCATGAGCTGAAATGTTTAATGTTTGTCGTCTGTGTATGTTTAAAACACAAATGAGATAATGGTTTACAGACCTAAAAAGTAAGCATTGTTTCACATTATTATGGTCCATACACAAGTCTGCCTTCCCCCGTCTTTTCTTCACATGCGAGCATTCAAACAGGTAAATGCATGTTTTATGTGTAGATCAAACAAACACGCCTCCACAAGACAGAAGAAGCACACCTGTGTATGTGGCGTCTGAGGCGCAGAAAGAGGGACTGTTGCAGCCTGATTGTAGGCAAATCAACGTTACTGTAATTTATTCTGTGGACTTTTCATCACGGACTAGTTTGAGGCTCTCCAGCTGCACAACGTAGGCCCTACTGGTGTTTCCATTTTCTTTTTTTTTTTTACAGTTTTGTAAACGTGTTCCTGTCACGTCGACCTGTAGTCAGTCAGTAATGAGGACTAAACTGAAACACGATCGCCTCCATGTCTGTCCTAGTCTCAGGCCGATGGCTGTAGAACTTTTATATAACACAGATTGCATAAAAAAATACAGGTTTAATAAAAAAAAAAAGAATAGTTTTTTTTTGTTTCTGTTTTTTTACTGTGGTCTTGTCCTGTGGTTACTGCTGCTACCCTGAGTTTCCTGCTTTATAGGAAGGAAACCACGGTATTGTTTTTTTTAGGTCTGAAGAGAAACGCAGACCCTCCCATTATTCCTCTTCAGTGGAAGAGTGAGTCATTGCGGTGATTGTTATGGGTTTACATTCTGACAGGCTCCGCTGATGGAACGCCATTCATCACGGTCAGTCAGGTTTAAAACATTTTTTCAAAAATGAGGCCATTATGACAAACAAAAAAAAGTCATTCCCACTTCTATTTAATTTAATTTTTTATTTTCTCTCGAAGGCACCAGCTGTTTTAATGACATGAAATCTGACGCCCCGGTTGGCTAGCCCAGCACTCAGAGCGCTCCCTGTTGTGTGTGAAGGATCCAGTGGCATGTCAAACACACAAAGGGACACGACTCTTCCAGCTCTGGCTCTTAACAGGGTAAGAGAGCTGTCATCTTTTCAGAAGAAAGGTTTAAAGTTTCCTCCAAGCATCCGTCATAGAACACCAGCTGAAACCAGATTTTTACACGCAGTGTATAAATTCTGACTAATTTCTCACTATGTTAGACTAAATGTTCCTGCTTTAGGTCAGCCAAGATGACGGAAACTGTTTTTCATTTGCTAAATGTCAGAATAATGAGGGCTTTAAAATCAAAAGTTTATGTACAGTGAGATTATTATGACTCAGCGTGGCTTGGTAAGCGGCTGATGGGTCAATTCTCAACGTTTGAGTTAACGGCAAGCATGCCTGCATGTGTATTTTAGGACGACACCTAGAACACGCTGCTTCCTTGTGTGACATAGAAAAATTCAAACGGGGAAAGATCTACTAAGATATCTGTGCAATGTGAGAATGAGTTGAATTCCACGTTGTCACAAACCGTGGTGGGACCTTAAATGGGTTTCCTCTACAAAAGAGCTAAAACATCCTCCCTGCTGCGTTTGTTTTAGGATTCACACTTTGTGGTTTTCAGTGACCGAAGGTGCGTCTAAAGCAGGGGTCACCGACATGGTGCCCGTAGGCCCCCGAGGACCACATGTGGTGTCCACAGGCCTGTTAAAAAAAAAATAGCACAAGCCTCCAGTGAGCTGCATTTAAAACGCTATTTCATTCAGTTGCTCTTCCTTTTTAATCACACTTGTATTTACATAGATTTAAAAACGACAAAAAGCATTAAAAACAGATCTATATTACGTAAGAGCTTGGACTCTTGTAGTTCAAAGGTCAGTACAGATAGCCCTTCGTAAGACATGGTACCGATGAAGTAGCTCTGAGTTTCAAAAAGGTTGGTGCCCCCTGGTTTAAAGCAGCCAGCCCGTCTGACACAGGGACGACTCTAGAGTTTCCGTAGCAATAAACGCACAAGTGGCTGCGTTGACAAAGAGATCCCCCACGCGACAGGAGCACCCACATGCCGCGACATCTGCCTTTAGATTAGCAACCGTGATAACACCCCCCCCCCCCCTCCTCCTCCCAGTGAAGGGCAAAAACATGATTTCCCTTTGCGACACAAGACGAATGGAAACTTTTGATAAATATTACGCTGTAGTTACAACAGGATGCGCTCAATACAGGAGGTGACGGTAAGATGTTGAGGAAGCCTGGTTCCTATTTTTTATTTTCTCTAGAAGTCCTATTTTTGGTTTCAGCTCTAGTCGCATCCGTTTTCCTTCTCAACAAGCAACCGTAGGGCGAAATCAAACGGCAACAAGTCATTTTGAAATCACACACCAGCCGACTCAAGTAAAACATCTTTACCGTTAGCTTTGTGTATTTGAACAGCTAAGTGTCGTGTTGGCCTACACAAAGTCTGTCTCGCCAAGACCCACAAACTGTTTGATTGGCTCCTTTTAACTGCTGCCTTCAGGCCGATGACTCGCTGCCTCCTTTTGGATTCTGCCTAAAGCAAAAAGTGTCTATTTAAACAATGAGAAGGTTTGTTTTTAGAAGCGTTTCGCTGCCAGGGGATTCCTATTAATGTATCAAACATGACATGACAGTTAATTTAGATATTTGTGAGGCAGATGCATTTCCTTTTTCTCTCAAACAATGAGGGATATTGACTCAAGACCTTGGTTGGTGATTCAAAGCGCTGGTCGATTGCATGTCGTCGTTCTGCATAGGGCGTGGGAATCTGATTTTGTTGATAGGCGCGTAGCGGACCACAAATATTACAGATTTGTATTAATAATGTCTCAGATTATTAAGAAATGAATCATTTCCGTCCGGCTAACGATTTTCCCAGAGCCTTTGGGAGTGACACAGGACCACAGAGCCTCCACCATAACCACCATCTGGTGTGAGATGCTGCTCCATGTATTCACCCTTTCCTTTATTGCCAGAAAGCTCCATCTCAGCGTCGGCTGACCTCACAGACTAACAGTTTCAGCAGCAAACGCCGCGTGTTTTTACGTTTGTGATGGTGGGACACAGAAGGTTTTTTCGTGTTCTTGTGGCCATTTGCTGACCTTTGAAGTTGAACACATGTGCTGTCCTTTAATGGTTAAATGGCTAGTTCTCTTGTCTTTCCCATTTTGAAGGGTGGCTTAAAGAACGGCACAGCTGTGTCTTGTCTAAGTCATATACCAGGGTGTTTTATATTCATGGGATGTAAAATGTCATTTGGAGCACTGATAAAACTAAAAGGATAAACTATTGATAAAAAAAATGCTTAAACTACATATTGTATATTTTATAGTAATAGTTTAGGGTTCCAAAAGGTCTTTTAAGTCCTTCATGCAGTAAATCATTCACACCAAGACAACAGCGGAGGGGCAAAGCTACAAAGCAAGGTCGACGTTAGCCTCCGGCAGAAACCGGAGCTTCATTGCCTCTCCTGGGAAGTCCCGACATTTAGATCTAGCGTTACTCAGCTGAACTTTATACGTCTGGCAGATTAGATGAAACACACACTTATTTGTATACATATCATATTTTTTTTAATTAAACTGCTTATTATTTTGTCTTGTCTTGTGATAACTGTCAGAGAGCATTGTGTTATAAGGCCGTATCCAAACGTTTGTTTCTGCAGATATTTTCACATTCTATATAGATACACACTGGGGCTTGCTTCGGTGGCGCAGTGGTCAGCGCGCACAACCCAAGTACAGATGCGGCCAACCCGGGTTCGGCTCCGACCTGTGGTCCTTTGCCCCATGTCTCTCCCCCTCTCTCGTACCCCCTTTCCTGTCAGCCCACTGTACAAAAAACCAGCCGCTAGTGCCGTAAAAACCTCAAAAAGAAAAAAAAAACTATAATAAATAGATATACTGGAATAAGTCCCCTCTTAAGGTACAATTGATCCCAAAATGGGCTCACCATCATATCCTACTGTGTTTCTTTGTGTTAGGAGCGTTTAGAAATCTCATGTGGCACGGATTAATCCATCGTCTGAAAATGGAAAGAGTGACTCCAGACCCTATCAGTTAATGCCAAGAGTGTGACACAAGTGTATGCCAAGGTATGCCGTGCAAATTAGAGAAGCAATAGGAGGCCCATGGTAACTCTGGAGGAGCTGCAGAAGTCAATCGCTTAGCTAGAAGAATTTGTCAACAGAGCAATCCAATCTTTATGGAAGAGTGGCGAGGTCAATTGTTAAAGAAAAGGCAACATCTTGTTTTCAGTTTGCAAAAGCCATGGAGGTGACACAGCAAACATGTGTAACATTGTGCTTTGGTAGGATGAAAAGAAAACTCAACATGCTAGCCTGCAAGCAAAAAAAAAAAAAAATACTCAATTTCCTGAACACATCATCTCCATAGTGAAACATAGTGGTGGGTGGTACCATCATGCTGCGGGGGAGCATTTTTTTCCACAGGGACAAGGAAGCTGGATGGAGCAAAATGTGGGATAATCTTGGAATATAACCTGTTGGAAACAACTAGAGGCCAGGGTGAAGGTTCACCTCTTGGCAAAACAAAGAGCCTAAAATATACAGCGGAGCTACAAAGCCCTATTCATGCCTCTGTATCATTATCCTTTCATTTCACAGCTAGTACCATACAGTCACATAAAAAGCCAACAATATACTTAGCAAGACTAATAATAACAAAAATAATAATGATAATAATAATAATAAAGAGGTGTGAATACTTTTGCCAACCAAGGTAAGAGAGTCCCAATTAAAAAGGAAAGAATATTATCTATTTTACTTCAAGCCTCTTGGATAACTCGGTGTACTTCCCAGCGTTATAACCAGATTATGTGATCTGTTTATTCTGCTTTATACATTGCTGTGAAAAGGTAGTTGGCTTCTGAACGATTTTTGCTGTTGTTGTTTTTTTGTCCTTTTTGTCATTCACAAATGTTTCAAATAATAAAAAATAATGTAAAAGTCAGACGAATATAACCTTAGTAAATACAGAAAGATTTTTGTTTTTTTCAAGAGGGTGACGCATGCAATGTTTAGTCATTCAGAGCGCCACGGCAGCCTGGGAAACCAAGCCTCCGTGAACGCGGAGGAGGAGGAAGAACCCCCTCCAGTAAATCTGCCGCGCTGACGGCTGTTACCAGAAGCCGCCTGCGGCAGTAAGGAGCAGGAAGCTCGCCGCTTCAACGATGGAGCAGCGGCGTGTTTAGCAGACTTTTCTGGGACTTTGAGCCGCTTTAAGATGCCTCTCTGCGCCGCCTTGGCGCTGCTCGCCGCCCTGTGCTCCCTGCAGGTGGGCTGCTGCTCGGCCTGCCAGGTGAGTCAGACGCAGCCTTACCTGCTGCACGGATTTAACCACAGGGATTAAGCGGGTCAGAAAATGGATGGATGGATGGATTTAAAACAATTTGGCCAAACAAAATATTAAACAAACAAAAAAAAAAAACGGATTATATGTTAGGCTGTCTTTTTCTTTATATCGTTTTTTTTAAACTGTCAAATGATTCGCATTTCACGTATTGTATCTTTTCTGCTTTTTTTAGGAGGTTAACCAAACAGGTGAGTTTAATCTAAAAATGTTTTTTCTCTCATTAAATGTTCTACAGTATCCCTTCAGCAACTTTATTCGTGCATGTTTTGCTTAAAACGGGTATTTTTGTTTTATAATACAAAATATCACGTTGATATTTCTTGTTTAGCCAAAAAAAAAAAAAAAAAAAAACGGACGTGTAAAAATGTAAATGTCTTTCCGCTCGATTTTCCGTCTTTAAAGTCACGCAAGCATTAGACCATAGGCAAAGAGGAACGAAAAAAAAAACATTATCCACATTCCTAAACAGCGGTTCTCTACTCTGACTGTGGGAGGCGCTGTTTCCTTTCCACGCCTCGAGGCGCGCAGCTTTTCTTTCGCAAACCAGAATAAAATCGGTTAAAAAAATAATATGAATAAACGTTTGAGGTGTTTTGATGAGGACAAATGTTTAAAAGAGAAACAATATGTGGGTTTGTTTGTTTTTTAAATTATTATTTAAAAAAAAACGCTCACCCCCTACCATAGTGACGTCACGTGGTAAAATGTACCGCGTTCAATTAGTACTGAAAGTCGGAACTGGGAATTATATCACGTCCCCGGTGGGAGCGATCTAGTTCCAAACTGGGAAAAAAATCTGGATTTGCTGCAACTACGGTCAGCGATGCAAGTTAATAGCAATGTGTTTATTTCTATTTTACGCACGTTTTTAAACACTAAAGCAAAACTGTTCAAAAAAATATGTTACATTATATATGCGTGCTACTTATAATGTCCAACCCGGAAGATGTTTAAATGAATAGTTTATGCAGCAGCCATAATCCAGCTTCAGGGGGCGCTTTGGTTTTATTCGTCTAAAAATCCGACTTCCGATTTCAAACAGGGCGTAATATATTTTGATAGCACAAGATGTGTTGCAGGTGCTGTAATAAGGAAGGGTTGTTTTATGTTTTTGCTATTTCAAAAAAGGAAAATATAGCAACTGAAATTTCTTCTTATTCAGTTTTCACCACAAAGCATAAAAGTTGTTTAATGTATCCATTCTGCTAAATATTTAGCATTTTAAAATGAAAAAAAAAATGCTGTAGTTGTTTCTTGTTTCTGATAGAAAGTTAAAAATTGACCCCTTGCATTGGCCCCATGTTGCACTAACGCTGGTCTCTGTGTGGACAGATGTTTCTGAGGGACAGTGTCCTATAACCCTGACCTCCACCCCACTAATACACAGAGAGAGAGGATATGCTGAAATAATAACACTCCAGGTCGTTTGGATGAAGAAGAAAAACGGTAACCTAATTTTTAATTTTTGTTACCGTGCTGCTACACATTTATGTGAACATTTTGTCATGCTTCAAGCGCTCATTGTGGTTCATTTGGCACATTTGGACTGCTTTCTTCCAGGCCAGTCACTGCAGATTGAAATACACGGACAACATAAAGAGGTTTTCTCGCCTATCACGAAATGCAAAACAAAGGTTCTTTTTGCTTCTGAGCATTGTTTCCATTTTGCCATGATGATATCACAGCTTGCGATGATTATAATGTGTTTACAATGGTGCCGTTTTTGGTTGCACTCTAGAGTGAGAGTGACCTCAACATCAGATGTTGCAAGAATCTAAAGAAAACTTCCCTGGTAACTACCTTAAGGGTTTCTATCAGATAATATCTAATAGAGACAGTTTATCCAGATATAAATGAACATTTTGGCACTTTTCTTTTTTTTCTCCTTTTTTTCAGTGGATGCTTGAAAGTGACTTCAAAGCTGAAGCTAGAAAGAATGTTACTGTGTCGTACAGCTCAAAATCCACAAACTGCAGTGTTTATTACCTTGTACCAGGTGAGGTATTTAAAATTTCTTGCCCTTTTCTCCCTTCTTTTACCTGGTTTCTAGCTCTCTGAGATCAGCCTCTATGTTATTGATGCAGAGAAAAAACCATTGGGAGATGTCCGAGTTGCATGACTTGCAAACGTTTTTACAGGCAGTACAATCCAAACTTTACTGAGTACGAGGCTTGTTTTGATTCTGGCTGGGCATTCGTGGAGGTGCTGGTTCTGTGTCTGTTTTAGTCGCCACCATTGGGAGCTTTGAAAAGCGCGCTACTTTAAATTAAACAGCGTTATAGATTCCTTTTTTCACTGTTAAGAGGCTCTTCCAAACAGTGAGAAATGCTCTTGGTTCGAGCTGCAGATCAATCGATGTTTGCAGAGATGTTCAGTTGAACACTTTAAAGGTTATAATCCACCATGGATTAATTAAAAGTCCTTTGAAAGGCTCACGGAGATCTAAACTAGCAGAGTAAGAGTCTCCACTTTCAAAGAATCATTTGATATGCATTGACATGCATCTAAATAAGCAGTTTTGGGTTTAAGATCGTAGAAAAAAAATTTTTGTGCATGGTTCAAAAATCTAATCTAATTCTCAAGTCATCTGCAGGATAAAAACTTACTTCTGCTCAGTGTCGTGTCCTGATTTAGGCCTGTCTAAATGGTTTTGGTCAGATGGGTAAAAGGTGGGCAGACATGTCTGTGCATGTGTATAGTAAAAGTCTACATAGCAACAAAAACCTGATCAGAAACTAATAAAAAAAAGATAATTAGTGCACTAGTGTTATCGTTGAGGTTTTCCTTCATTTTCAGCCGCTTACTCGCCCTTTCTGCTCATATCCTGCAGCTGTTTCGATTCGATTTTTTTTCTTGTCTGACTTAGATCCTCGGCCAGACTTCAGCCTGTCTGTGAATAAGTCGTCCAAAACCATTTCAGTGGATGTGGATTCTGGAGACCCGGTCAATGTCAGGTGGTGTTATGAAAGGAATCCTTGGCACTGCAGCGGGCCACATCCAAAAACCACTGTGAGCATTCAAGGTCTGTTCATCTGAATTACATCTATATTATTTATTCATTTATGCCCTCTTGTCTGCTCTTTTCACTTCAGCGTCGCTCAGCTGTTCTCAGCATCCCCCACCTGCTGCCATGTGTGTGTGTTGAGGTGAGCGGCATGCAAATTTTGAAAAAGGTTATTTTTTTAATGACGTTTTGGTTATTCTCCAGTGGTTTTCATGTTTCTGTATATCCGTTGTCTTTACTGGCAGGTGTATTACACCTACGCAGATGCCTCAAGACATAAAAAGTGTCCATTTGGAAATGAAAGTGTTATTGGTGAGTGTGGTTAATGAATCATCTTATTTTCAATAAGGGGAAACCTCTTAACATGTCGCGACTCAAACCCGACGTTGTTTATTTGGGGAATTCAAACTGTAAGAGTTGGGGTTTTTTTTCACATTTGAGCTTCCTCAGACTTTATTTCTGCGCTCATTTTAAAAGTAAGCGCAGTTTCCAGCAACGATTTTGCTGAGAAGGATGTTGTTATAGAAAGGGAAATGTGTTACAGGAAACTGGTGTGAAGTCAGCTCAGAATATGAAAAAAAAGTCATCTCTGGCCTACTTTTGTTGTTTCTCTGAAATCACATTTTGCCAACGTTCTTGACCAAAATCATATTAGTATTATGAACAGATCTGTCCTGTAAAATTAGAACTCCTGTCTCAATGAGACTACCTGGTAAATAAAGGTTTAATAAACCAAAAAAAAAAGTTGACACTAATTCCTAACTTCTATAATTCTCTCTACATGCTGGAGGTCGAATTCTGGTCTAAATCCAGATGCATGGTGATGCACGATGACCTGTTCTTGAGTTTTAGTTGTCAGCTTCTGTTTCTCCACCTGCTTTTTGAGGGTTGAAACCCTGTAGTTCAATTAGGTTAAGATCAGCACAAATTTGTCTCTGCAGTTTGATTGCTCTGATCTTCAACTCCATCACAATTGAAAATACACAGGTTATAACGAAACTCTGCGTGTCCCTTGTTGGAAAAAGTTGCTTTTGGAGGTTGATTTTAAAGCAACACTTTATTCATGAAGTGCACAGCAAGGGATTCTAGGTTTTGCTTGCCTTGTTGCTCCCAGAATGAATGATTTCACAGATAGTCCAAATCTTCGGCAGTAGGATTCCTCTTCTGCTGTCCATCCGGTCACGTTCAGCTAAACTCCCGCGTGTCCGTGTCCCTAAAAGCCTGTCGTCTGACGGTGTTAATGTCTTTGGGCATGCAAATGCACTCATTGACTCCGACCTGCCACCAGTGCTAAGCAAGCTCTCCGCCGGTGGCAACATGATTCCGTCATGGTTCAGTCTGGGAACTTGCAGGACGCTCTTGGACACCTTAAAACTTTCCTACCACCATCTGAATCTCTCACATTGAAGTTCTTGATCCAGAAAACTATTGTTTTAGCAGCAAAATTTCCAACTGCGATCTCCCGCATGTGAAGCCGGTTTGGCACAACGCCACAGTTGCTGCATGTACAGTTGTGGTCAAAAGTGTACATACACTTGTAAAAAAATCATAATGTTATGGCTGTCTTGAGTCTTCAATAAGTTCTACAACTCTTATTTTTCTGTGATAGAGTGATCGGAACACATACATGTTTGTCACAAAAAACAGTCATAAAGTTTGGTTCTTTCATAAATTTATTATGGGTCTGCTGAAAATGTCACCAAATCTGCTGGGTCAAAAATATACATACAGCAACATTAGTATTTGGTTACATGTCCCTTGGCCATTTTCACGGCAACTAGGCGCTTTTGGTAGCCATCCACAAGGTCCTGGCAAGCTTCAGGTCGAATGTTTGACCACTCTTCTTGACAGAATTGGTGCAGTTCAGCTAAATGTGATGGTTTTCTTGCATGAACCTGTTTCTTTAGCACTGTCCACATGTTCTCAATGGGGTTTAAGTCAGGACTTTGGGAAGGCCATTCTAAAACCTTAATTCTAGCCTGGTTTAGCCATTCCTTTACCACTTTTGATGTGTGTTTTGGGTCATTGTCTTGTTGGAACACCCAACTGCGCCCAAGACCCAACCTTCGGGCTGATGGTTTTAAGTTTTCCTGCAGAATTTGGAGGTAATCCTCCTTCTTCATTATCCCATTTACTTTCTGCAAAGAACCAGTTCCACTGGCAGCAAAACATCCCCAGAGCATAATACTACCACCACCATGCTTGACAGTAGGCATGGTGTTCCTGGGATTAAAGGCCTCACCTTTTCTCCTCCAAACATATTGCTGGGTGTTGTGGCCAAACAGCTCAATTTTTGTTTCGTCTGACCAGAGAACTTTCCTCCAGAAGGTTTTATCTTTGTCCATGTGATCAGCAGCAAACTTCAGCCGAGTCATAAGGTGCCTTTTCTGGAGCAAGGGCTTCTTTCTTGCACGGCAGCCTCTCAGTCCATGCCGATGTAAAACACGCTTGACTGTGGAGACTGACACCTGTGTTCCATCAGCTTCCAAATCCTTGCAGACCTGCTTCTTGGTGATTCTTGGTTGACTCTTGACCATCCTGACCAATCTCCTCTCGGCAGCATGTGATAGCTTGCGTTTTCTTCCTGATCGTGGCAGTGACACAACTGTTCCATGCACTTTATACTTGCCTATAATTGTCTGCACAGTTGCTCTTGGGACCTGTAGCTGCTTTGAAATGGCTCCAAGTGACTTCCCTGACTTGTTCAAGTCAATAATTCGCTTTTTCAGATCCACACTGAGTTCCTTTGACTTTCCCATTGTAGCTTTTGTAGCTGAGTCTAATCACTGGGTCAAATGAGCCCTATTTAAATGGGCTCATGAGAAGTCAACAGCTGTAGTCAATCAGAATCACTTAGAAGAAGTGAAGAGGCCATGACATGAAGCTAATTTGATTGACACAACTCGCTACATCACCAAAGTTGACAAATTTTGTTGCTGTATGTATATTTTTGACCCAGCAGATTTGGTGACATTTTCAGCAGACCCATAATAAATTTATGAAAGAACCAAACTTTATGACTGTTTTTTGTGACAAACATGTATGTGTTCCGATCACTCTATCACAGAAAAATAAGAGTTGTGGAACTTATTGAAGACTCAAGACAGCCATAACATTATGATTTTTTTACAAGTGTATGTACACTTTTGACCACAACTGTATTTCTTTATAGGCAGCCACTGACTTAAAGCACGTTTGCTGCCCTAATTAGAGAAAGCAAACTTTATATTCGTTTTGTCTGATTTGAGGTGCACTCTTTCACAGTTTTCCACATCCTCTAGAGCAGGGGTTCCAAAACTTTACAGCCTATAACCCCCCAAAACCCAGGGAGAGATACGCCCCCCACCCCTCCACCCCCCAAAGAAAAACGCCCCAAAACTGACAATAAAGTAACAATTTTACACGGATTTTTGCAAAACAATGCATTTTTCCCCCAGTGTTCAAATGAGGGAATGTTGAGCATCTTGCAAAGGTATACTTTTGTATCGGTTTCAGGGAAAAGGAAATACTAAATATTTTTTCAAATATTTGTGAAAAAAGTTACATCATCCATTAAAGGCGTTAATTTGTTATATTAAAACTAGAATACTCTTTGACGTTGCAGATTCAGAAATCTGCATGAAAATAAGCTCAGAAATGCATAAACAATGTGATTAAAGTTTGATATATTACACTTTAACAAAATTAACTATTACGATGTAGGCAAGAATGTAGCTGTGTAAACCTGAAATATCTGCTCAGTTTATCAAGATATTGCTTAATAGCGTTTTCAGAGATGACATCTCGCGACCCCCCCTGCTCTAGATGTGGCCATGCTGCAGAGGTACGCTGATCATTTTGTGCCAGAGGGGAAAAAACAGGCAAACAAAAAAAAAAGCAGTGAAATTAATTTTTAAAATTAATTTAGTGGTTGAAAGTACACTATTTAAGCTCATAAAACTAATACAATTAATCAACATTGTAACAATAATCCCCACTAACACTAAAGCAGCAAAATTTGAACAACATTTGTGTTAATGTTGAGGATATGATAAATTCAATATGCATCATTCTGTAACGTATTCAATATGTTTTACTGGATTGTGGCCAAAGCAAAGCAGCTTTTTTTTTATCTTCTTCGCTGGCTTTGTCCTTATTAACTTGCAACAACTTGACAGTCAGTTGTGGTAGTAAGCAATAAGTAACAAATCCTAAGAAGAGGAACCTTTTTTTTTTTTTTACTGATATATTTAAAGGGTTCACCAGAAATAACACCCAGGCTCGTCACAGTGTGTTGTGTGCTGGGAAAGTTTTTCATCAAAACTCCAAAAATTGTGCAAGATAATGCTCTCACCGAGCCACTCAGACCTATCTCTTAATCTAGGGATCTTAAAGCAGGGCTGCTCAACTGAAACGCTGAGTACCCTGTAAAATGTTTATTTAATGTGAATGGCGACAGAAGTATGAAAAGTTACAGCTTGATAAAGGATCATTTGCGAAATCCGTTCACGTAAAGCAGCACTGAACTCCCCCCCCCCCCAAGTGTCTTAGGTTTGTTATTTATTAACCCATTCTGTGAATAGCATTAATGTGCTCCATCTGTCTCTCTTGAAGAAAGAGCCTGTATGCATTTCACAAGCACGTTATTTAAATATGTCTAATTAAAGCTTGTGGAAAGACAGATAAAGTCTCATAAACCTCTGCACTGTGACTGGGAGCATTTAAACACCTCTGAATTATCGTGCCAATGCCATAGACTGCTACTTATTAAAATGCATTTGCCGTTATGTAAGGCTAAACATTAAACACAAGGCATCAAAGTTTGCTTCTTACTGATGCTATTATTGAATGTTGAAAGATACTGCTAAAGAAGACTTAAAGAGGCCTGGTCTCGTACTATGGCTTTATTCATTTCTGCATCGGTAACACTCTCTTGTTTTATACAAAGGTTTTCTGATTACATTAGCGCCCTGTTGGTCTATTATTTTACAGTTTGTTTTGGCTATATTTGTCAGTAAACGAAGGGACCAGGTGACCAGAAGTACGATATTGTGCATCAGTGCCGGCTGCTGGTCTCTGAAACAGGGGAGGCTCAGTGATGTTCATTAAACCCAAACGTAACGTATTGCATTAACAAATGTTGAGTCACATAAAACACATTACTTATCAACAAAATCAGCCCTTCTCTCCTTTTCCAGGAAATGGTCTATGACCCTGTCATACTATAGCTGGCTGTTTTTTTTCCATTAATTTGACTAGTTTCCTCTCAATGGCCAGTAGGGCAAGTTTGCTTTGACTTGCCCTACTGCGCAAGCTACGTTCTACACACGCTGATGTAGCTGCTATTGTGGCGACCAAACACAAAGGCTTGTAAAGCTGTGACATCGCACCATCTCATTCCATGTCTTTAAAAAACATACCAAAGAGTCACACAGTTTTCCTCTCTTCCCATTCAAGTCACAGTTTGAACTTGAAGTTCAGATTTTAGTCTCCCTGAATCAAATAAATGACCATATAGTTTCAGGTCATTTTGGCAATGCCTGCTCTGGAAACACTTGTTTCATTTCATCCAACTTCCCTGGATCGACCAGTTCCAGAATCTGCAGACTTTCTAAGTTTGAAAAACGTCTTGAAGCCTGTTCTGTCAGATTGTCAGCGTGTCCCGCATGGCCAGCTTTCTGTAGTGATCCTGCGGGTCAGGCATTTGTGACCGGCTGTGGTTTCTCATGTGCTCATCTCGAGGGTCTGTTGGGAGATTTGCTGCTTTTGAATAAACAACTTGAAAAGCCTCTTCTGACCTTTTCTCCTTGACAAAGGCCAGGAGAGATTCAATTTTAACCCCTCATCCAAAGCCCTTTGCTGGACAATGTCAAAAACAACATCAGTTTCACTGAAGATTTGGTGGTATGTGTACAAAAGGAAAACAAACTCAAAAGTCCTCCATCTTCATTATGTACCCTTTGGCACAATCTGTTGTCTCATCATCCAGGTTTTTTTCAGATACAAGCTTTTTAAAAAAAAAAAAAAAACCTGCAGCAGGGTATCATAATTATTTGCCACACTACTCACAATGCCAATGACATTCCATCTAGTAGGAGCATTTTTGTGCAGTTTTGAGCACCCTACAGACTCAAGAAATGACGTTCTCTTTGTAGACTTTGAAAAAAAAAAAAGGCAAACCCAGTGAGAGTTACAAAAAATACCGAGGCAAGCATTTAGCATCCTGAGACAACACTAGGTTCAGCCTGTGTGCATAACAATGCACACATGTAGCACTGGGGGATGTTTCTTTAACCTTGGTCTGCAGGACATAAAGTGAAGAATCAATGATCGCAGCCCTATCATAGGTTTGGGACACTAGTTTTTCTCTGAAACTGTAGCTCTGCATGTCGTGGCTTAAAACTTCAAACACAGACTGAGCATCTCGTCCTTCTGACACATCAAAAAATCCAATGAAACATCCCTCTATTTTGACTGCACTATCCACATAATGACCAATGATACATCTGTAGTTTCATCCACCTTCCATCCAAAAAATGGGGCACTTAGAATTTCACTTTTGATCTCATCAGAAACAGTGGCAGCAATAGCAGAAACCAGATCATTTGGACAGAATGAGACGTACCAGAAAACACAGCTGATGACTGGAATTGTGAGGCCAAACGAGAGTCATATACTGTTAATGTTTCTGTAAATTCTCTGTAATTCCCTTTATTGGCTGATTCACCGCCCACCGCGGTTTAGTAACCCTAACCCTGCAGATCAGGTTGGTCTTCATCCACGCCCAGCTGTGACTTCACTGCGAGGCATTGCTGGACAGCCCGCTGGCTCTTACAGCCGCTGCGTCAGTCGTCGCCTTCTTGCTTTCTGATAGTTCTGTGGTACTGCCGGCAGATGGCCCAGCAGTGTTTAATGTCTGCTGATTGCGCCCGCTGCAAAGTTCTTTTCAGGCTCAAAAAGGACAGTAAAGATGCTTGGCGTACATTGTTTTATTTGAAGATTAATAAATGTTTTTGGTGTTTCGTTTTAATGATCAAAATACATGACTAGTCCCTTTTACCTAAACCTTGATGTTCCTACTACAAATACAGGTTTAGGAGTCACTGCAAGCAGAATTAAAGCCTCAAACTGTGTTACTCATCGAGGAAGTCGTGTGTGAACTCCTTGCAGAAACTGAGTTCTGTTCTGGCACGATTGTGTGTTTGATTTAAAAGAGGAAAAGGCCTCTTCTTGGTTTGCTCGGAAGCACTTTGGTGTCACGGGTAAGGTGCATCTGTATGATGGTTCATTTAAGCATTGATGGACCGGTGTATACTGGAGTTTTGTGCAATGTCCCAGTCTATTTGGTTTGGGGATGGTGGCACACATGTTCACAGCTGCTTGTCATGCTTCAGAAAAATCACGGCAAGTTTTGTGTCCATGCACTGTGATGCAAGTTTTTTTAAACAGTTCTTGATGAAGATTAGGGCACTTTTGATGATGTATGGAAGATAACAGATGGCTTGCGTTTCCAACTGGCCGAGGGGCTAGCCAAGCTAGTTAGCTGGCAGAGTGAGGATGCACAGAAAGCGCCGTGCTTGGAGGATGGGCCAGAGTGCTGTTAGACAGCTGTTAGTTTAGAGCTGACCTGCAGGAGACTACTACATTTCTGTGTTTTCCCAAGAAGAGAAGTTTTATTACAGCTAGAATAGTTCCGCCTGGACACCTGCATGTAAGAGATTACTGTGATTTTAGCCTCTTTTTTTAATTCACCTTTATTTTACATTAAATTTGTCCATATCATTAAAAAAAGCACCTGGACAGATGTGTAGACACCAATCTTTATGCAGAAAAAAACCCATCACAAAATAAAAAGACACATAGACCTTGTGTCACCATGTGTTAAAACAGCCAAAGCTCTTACTGGGTATTTTAAGTCATTCAAACGGCGCATAAATTTACACTTTATGCGCTTTAGGCGTGAAGAGTTGGAACATGACTCATCTTTCAAACCTCACTCAATATTTCAAACAATTAAAATTTTCATCAAAAGAGTTTAGTGAAATTTTAAAGCCTTTATGTCTAGGTAGGCATCTGTATTTTTATTGATAGTACCCCTCTGTTGGGTTTTATGTTGTGCGCTAGAAACATCAATACTATGGCTTTCTCTCAGGGTAATTCAGGTGGGGGCAGGACTAAGGCTGTCGTTTCCCATCCAGATCCAGTACTGTCCGGGTTCACCACTTAAAAGAATGGTGCCTGTTCTTGATCTGTAGCACAACTCTGAGTTAAAACAGGAAGCACTAAAGGAAGTCGTGGGAACCGCTGTCGTCAACTGGCAAATACAGCTATTGGTTACCATGGAAGCAGGCTGATGGAGACCAAAAAACGTCTGATAGACCTCAGAACAGTGTTGTATAAAGTACTGAAATCTCGGAGTCAAGTAAAAGTATAAGTACCTCTCCAAAATATGACTTTGGTAAAAGTCCAAGTAACTGACTGAAATGTTACTTGAGTAAAAGTCTCTACCTTGTCAATCAAAGGCCAGGCGCATTAGTGATTGGCTGCGTGGAGCGCCAGGCCCCGCCCCCGCTGGCGCACAGCAACTTTGAAATGACACGCCGAGCGCTTCAAACGGAGGCATGTACGCACGTCTGGCTGAGCCAAACCGAGACTTTTTTTGTAACGAGTAACTAAACCAAACATTGAAAATGTAGCGGAGTAAAGGTATGCAATTAAGTACGGAAATATAGTGAAGCAAAAGTAAAAGTAATCAAAAAATTTTATACTTGAGAAAAGTATAAAGTACTCCAAAATATACTTAAGTACAGTAGGGAAGTATTTTTACTTCGTTACTATACAACACTGCCTCAGAAATGTTTTTTTTTCTGAATAAAACAGAAAACGTTGTCTCAACTGCTTCTCTTGGTAAACCTAAAATCAGTGTTTTTTTTTTGTTTTTTTTTACAAAATTCGCCAGACATCGGAGACATTCTGCAGACCTCTGTGGTGGAGGTGTTTCAGTCCCACCTGCTGTGGAGCTCTGAGTGTCCTGCCAGCACACGGAACATCTCTGCTGCCCTCTGCTGGAAGATGCACGACAACGCCTGCATACCGCTTCCCAACTCCACCCTGGAGAAGGTAGACGAGCAAACCCTGGTAAAATCATTTTAAAATGTATTTTTTACATATAAATAATAAAATGTAATGGCTAATTAACTGTTTTTTTTAACAAATGTTTTTTGCTCTCAACAGAAATTCAAAATATCCACAGTGGATAAACACCCCCTGACATGTGTGCAGGTGAGACTCTCCACTGAAATATTTGCTCCTGTACTTTTGTTTGTAATGCTAACATTTCTTTTAATTTTTTTTCTAATCTTTTCATAGTTTTCCATTCAAGACAGCCACAACATCTCCTGCTTCTTCGAGGCAGGTGAGTCAGAGCTAGTATTTATACATGAGCAGTGATGCGTCACAGTTTATCTGAGTGTTTTCACTCCAATCTCTTGACCTTCGCAGATAAATCGTCTTGGGAGACACATATCACACCAGGCAGACAGAGCATGTCTGCGCATATTACCTCCGCTGTGCCTGCAAAGTTCTCAGCTCAACTCTGTGTCCTCACCGAGTCGGGATGTGTGCCCAGGGGGCAAATTCACACTGGAACAATGGTTAGTTTACATGTTCAGTATGCAAATAAATGCAAAGGAGCAAATTTAAAAGAGGTAAATACAACAATATTTGGCACCTTTTCATTTAATTTAAATTCCCAAACACCAGGGGGGGAAAAAGTCACGTCAAATGTGACCTGAAAAAACTCATTTTGCTGGTAGGTGATCACATGAAGCCTTTGCAGAAAAATAAACTTGTATGGATTGAAGTGCCTGAGGTCAACCATTTTTTTTAGACTGGATTAGAAATGATGAATGGTGACAGAGACGTTGTGGACAGGCAGAGAGGAGGAATAGTGGATATACCGGAAGTTGAAACAGGAGCTTCCAACAAGGAGGAAAAGACGAAGAACACAGAGACGGTTCATGGATGTAGTGTAAAACCTCCTGTTTTTATGGTGATGGTTGTGTTTCAACATGTTCCCACTGAGCCCATACATAGATTCTTTTGTCATGTTACTTTATCTGTATTTTCTAGCAGACTGATTATGAGCAGATTTATTTGTTATTATCATCGCAGTTAAGATTAGGCATACAGGAAATCTTCCAGATTTTAGGTTTTGTGCTCTGAGCGTCTATATGCAGAGGGTTAGCATGGAGGGCGAGGATGGTGGGCCTAGATGTCCAAAGTGCGGCCCGGGGGCCATTTGTGGCCTCTGTGCTGATTTTGGGGGGCCCACCAACTGCATTTAAAGAAAGATTTGGTCCACCAGCACAGGTGGCTGACGCAGATGGAAGCTTTTAGTTTTTAATTAGGGCAAAATTATTACAGAAAATTTAAAATCCTACAACTCAAAATGTTAAGTACAACACAAAGTATTCTTCTTTTAATAAACACACTTTTGACATTCTCTTTAATTTCATAGTAACATCTGTCCAATAACATTTAATTACTTAAATGCAGACTTTGGTGCATTAAAATCTGCTTTGAATTCAATTATTAAAATTGGGTAATTACAACAAGTGTTTTCAAAGAACAACTGACCCAAATACTGTTCTAATATTGCTAGACCAAGAAGGATAAAGTTTATTGTTGTTAAAGAGTCAAATTCAATTTTTCAAAAATAATTTTCAAACTGGATTACCCTCTTTTAATATGACAAATGAGCAAAAAAAACATTTTTAAACTTTGGCTCTACAATGATTTACCTGTCATTACCTACAAAAAAATCTTGACTAATTTATTTATCTAAAAAAAACTGTATAAAATTAACATAATTAATTATGTGTTAATTTTTTTGGCCCTCGAGTTCCTTTGACTTGACAATTTTGGCCTATGTACCGAAAAGTTTGGACACCCCTAGTTTAGAGTGAGACAGAGGCAGATGATCTGGTGTGGCGACCTCTAGAGGGAGCAGCTGGAAGAACAAGTCAGAGACTGAGGCTGTTTTAAAAATACACTCACTGGCCACTTTATTAGGTCCATCTTGCTAACACCAAATTAAACCCCTTTTGCCTTTCCAACCGCATTAATCCTCATTCCTCAGAGGTTTTGGTCCATATCGATGTGATGACATCACACAGCTGCTGCAGGTTTGTCCACTGAAGAAAATCCCTTATGTCACCACATCCCAAAGGCGCTCTGATGGACTGAGATGTGGTGACCTTTCTGCCATGCTCAAGAAACCAGTTTTGCATTTTTGGGGATTCAAGACATTGTGCAATATCCTGCTGCCAGTAGCCTTTAGAGGACGGATACACTATGGTAATAGTGATCGACATGGTCACCAATAAAACTGAGCCTCGATGGAATAAGAGTTGTATCAAGTGGTTATTAAGCTGCTATTGCTTTTCCATTCTCCTCTGACCCCTGACATCAACGAGGTTACTGGATGTAATCCAGATGTAAGATCTTTTTCAGAGCTTTGCAGACATTAGATACCATGTGGTGGGTAAATGCTGCCATTTGGGGGCCGCATGGTGGTGCAGTTGTTAGCACTGTTGCCTTTCAGCATGAATGCTGTGTGTTCGAATGGTTTCACTGGGGTCATTCTGCAGGAGTTTGCATGTTTTCCTCGCGCAGGCGTGGGTAGTCTCTGGGTCCTCCAGCTTCCTCCCACAGTCTGAAGAAAAATGGTCTGACCTATCAATTGGTTGGTTGATGCATTATCAACAAACAAATAATAGCTGTACCTAATAAAGTGGCCAGAGAGGGTATATAATAAAATGTAACATCAGAATATTAACAAGCAATCTTGAGGTAAAGATGCAGGATTATTTTTTTAGGAAATGATTGATTTGATGAAATCTCCCGAATCATAACTTACTGGTTGAAAAGAAAAGGTTGGCAAAATTCCACAATCAAATTGCAATTTGATGTTCAACCAACTGAAAAGTATTTAAAATGAGTTAAAACCTTTTTTTTTGTATAAAAACAGAATCCTGCAAACCTTAAAACCAAGGTTGGCTGTCATTGTTGTTTCTTCAAAGGTTTAATTAGCATGCCAATCATTGTTTCGGGAGTAGATTACATGTCTGCTCTTCATTTTTTTCCCATTCTTAATGCATGTAAAATTCAGTACATATAATTTCGGGCATCTAAAAGTTTTCCCTTCTCTTTCTTCTGTTCCTGGCCACCAATCAGAGGATAAATGTACCCATTCGGGACATTACTGAGAGGCCATGTGTGCAGGTAAAGAAAATACTGCAGGAATGAATTTCTGGCACCGTGTTTTATTTTCTTTCTGAGGCTTTTGGCTTGTTTTTTCTGCAGGTGTGGCAGTCGGCTCCAGCTCTTACTGGGAGAAGAATCGTGTGCCCGGACTGTAAGGCATCACACGCACACAGGCCTTTTTGTGTGTTTTCAGTGCATGCATGAACGCTCGCATAACTCCTGATTAGCAGCAAAACTAAACCAGCTATTTATTTGTATTTTTTTTTTTTGCTAGACACACATAACAGGTGGGACGTGTGTGCAGTTGGAGCTTTGATATTCTTAGTCATTTGCACAGCACTTGGATTTTTTATCCACCGTGCCACAAAGAGTGGAATGGCAGGTTAGTTCTGTTGTCTTTGTCTGTTCATGTTGCACAAAGCTTGAGTCCAGAATGCATGGTATGAATGCATTTTCTGTGTTTTCCTCACACCCAGGGTGGCTGACCATCCAGAGGCCGCTGCTGCTGGTTTGCTCGTCGGATAAGTCGACCCACGTTTCTGCTGCGTGCGCCTTGGCCTCCATGCTGCAGGAGGAACTGGATGCGTCGGTGCACACCGCTCTTTGGGCCCAAAGCTCTCAAAGCCAGGCCGGGAAAGGGGCGAGCGTGGCGGATCTGGGCCCGCTCCCTTGGCTGTATGGGCAGTGGGAAGCTATCCACGAGGCGCAGGGAAAAATACTTTTTGTTTGGAGTCCTGAAGCTAAACGGGTTTATAAGAAATGGAGACTTGAAAGGGTGCAAGTAGACGATAGTTGGAGAGCTGACAAAATGAGAGCCTCAGCGCAGGACTATTTAAAACCCACTGCATGGAGGCTGAAAAATAAAAAAGAGAAATGTCTGGAAAAAAAAGGCGTCGAAGGTTTTGAGGATGAAGACACGCAAAAGGAGCCATCTACAGTACTAGAGACTGTGTTTGTGGCCGCTCTGGCCTGCTTAGAAGGGGCTCTGCAGGAGGGCAAAGGCAAACATGTCGCCATTGTCTACTTCCAGGGCCTCTGCCACAGCAGGGACATCCCGCAGGCCCTCAGAGGGATCCCTCGCTACTGCTTGCCACAGGAATTCAGCGGACTCATTCAGGAGCTGGCAGAGGTGAGAAAAGGGACAAAAAGCGGCGAGTTCAGATGGCACTGCTGGCCCAGACTCCTGTCCAAAGTTCTGTCCGTGTGGCTGGCTCGCCAGCTGGCCCAGAGGCTGCAAACAGTTCTGCCTCGCACACGGCCACAGAGTGTCTCATCATCTTTAACAACGGCATCAGACCAGGCAGACAGCCGGGGCAAGCCGCGCCCCGCCGACACGCCCGGCAGCAGCAGCGAGGAGCAGCAGCTCCTGCACGGGTCGCCATGCGGAACGGGGGCGCGTTGATCTCACATTTCACAGACCAGACGTTTGTCCCTCGCGAAACCTGATGCTCAAGATTCCGAGGGGTGGCGTGTCACCGTGGGGCATTTCGGGGCCGCTTGCTGGAACGATTCATCGCTTAGCCCAACTTGTTTTGCATATTAAGGAGAGGCAAACACTGCCCTGTTGCCTGGATTTCAGCACTCCAAACAGAAGGTGCTTTATACTAACCTGTCGTGACAGGGGTTGCAGCGAACACCTGCCTTATCGCTGCAGAAATGCTAACCACTATGAAAATGGGCTTGCAAATTATTTCCTCACTTTCTTCGTGAGCTCGCTCGGTGTTTTCGCACGCGGTGAAAAAACTGTAAGGGCGCTGTTCGCAGTGGGACGCGCGTTTGCATGAGCTTTTCTAAACACGCGCCCGCAGAGCCAGAGCAGTCTCAGGATTTCCTTTGTTAGATGGCGGCATGTTGAAAGATGAAGACGACTGAGGCGTTTGAGAGTTAACGACGCACGTGTTGAATGTTTTGCTGTCATGACCCTGTGAGGTCAAAAATGTTTGCTCTTAGCACCTCTGATTATGGTGCACACATACTACCTCCTACAGTTAAATTGACGGCTGTGCATCGTGTTTACTACACTTTATTTTGATAATTTATCGTCTGGAATCATTTGAAAAGATAAAGTAAAATCCAGTATTAGTCGCCTATTCAGCCCCTAAAAGAACATTGAAGGGATAAAAATACAAAAATTAAACTTTCTCGTGTGCACCAGATACTTTCTGGTGCTAAAATTATCCGGTGCACATGAGAACGTAATTTTTTAATTTTTATTTCCCTTCATTGTCCCTTTAGGGGCTCCGTAGTTACCTATTTCAACGGGAGCTGTTACCTCAAAAATCTCAGAGCATTAGAGCAAAGAAAGCACGACTGAGGTACTTCCTCTTGTCTACTCCACTTTTACCTCAGAGACCCATTAAAGGTCAACGGTAAACTTTATGCAAAGCAACTTTAAACTGCAAACGTACACCTCAGCAGGATATCCACAGAGATGTGATTGTCACTTTAGGAAATATTTGTGCAGCTCTTTAAAGTTTGTTCTTGCTGCCTCAGTAAACAGTGTTTGGCGTTAGCCCAGCACGGTTGGTATTATAAAACTGTGAATGCAGAATAATAAAGTGCTTTTGATGGAAAAGAAAGTGTCTCTAAGCCTGTAGTGCATGTGTGTAACAGACCAACACCTACCCCCATGCAGTTGCAGCTGCAAGTCTTTTTGGCTTTTGCCTCTATCAGCTTTGCACATCCAGAGACTGAACATTTTGTCCAGTTTCCATTGCAAAAGATTTGTTGGAGACTATCTGTGATTATCAAGGTTCAAGTCTCTGCAAATACTCTCAGTTATATTCAGGTCTCAGCTTTGACCGGGCCATTCTGACCCTGAATATACTGTCATCTTTCCTTCCGTTGCAGCTCTGGCTTTGTTCTTAGTGTAGCTTAGCCTTCACTTTAGTCCGTTTACGCCCTGCATCTAACAGGTTTTCTTCCAGGACAGCCATGTATTTAGCTCCCTCCATCATCCTATCAAATCAGACCAGATTTCCTGTCCCTGCTGGAGGAAAGCAACCCCACAGCATGATGCCATCACCACCGTGTTACACATTGGGAATGGTGTTTTTAGGTTGATGTGCAGTGTAACTACTCTGGCCTCATTTGACCAGATCACCGTCTTCCATATGTGAGCAGCATCCCCGCTATGATTTTTAACAGGATATATTACAGTTTTTTTTCTTTTTGCAACAATAGCTTTATACTTGTCAGTCTTCCATAAAGCCCAGAGTTATGGAGTCCATGACTGATAGTCCTCCTGTCCCCAGATTCTCACTCCTGAGCTGCTGCTCCTCCAGAGTCACCATGAGGCTCTCAGCTGCTTCTCTGGTTAAAGCTCTCCTGTTACTTTAGCTTTTCTTGCTCTTTCTTACATTCCTTTGCTAAACGACCTTCACAAATCCCACAAAGGTGGACTGCATTTACTGACTAAGTGACTCCTCAAAGCAATTGGTTGCATTCGATTTTGCTTAGGGGTATTGGGAAAAAATGGGGCTTCATATAAATGCACGCCTCACTCAGTTTTGTGCTACATGATGGTGATCACTCACATAACAATAAAGCAGCCCTGTAGTTTGTGGTAACAGCACAGAATGCAAAAAGGTTTGCTGGCCTTTCACCCTCCTCACTGGTCTCACTCAGTCACCTTTGAACGGCACGACTAAAGTCCACAGTCATAAGATGTAAACAAAAGCCCGTGTAACACCCATGCCAGCGTGCTTCTAGCTATATTGTGAAGATCGGTTCCCCTTTCCAGGCAGGTCAGTTTAGTCACACTTGCATAAAGAGGTATTTAATGTTTAGCAGTGGGCCAGAGGTTCCGGGTCGCATCATGTAAACTCAGCAAACTGCTATTAGAGGTCGCTCAGCATTTTGCATTTGAATTTACGGTTGAACCAAACGCTGCGGGTGTGTCCGCGGGGCAGCAATCAGTGGATTTAACTGAACTGTTCACTCAGGAGAAGTTTAGGGATTAAAGGTTAACACCAGACCGAAACAATCACTATCACAGCTAAACCGTCACCTCTGGGGGCTGAACAGCTATGAACATTTTATGTCTTCTTCTGATCTCTGATCTTTACACACTTGTTGAGAGCTTTAGAGTCCCTGTGTTTATTGTTAAAAGTGATGATTATTTCATCACTTTTATAATTTACTCGTAAATCCTTCAATTATTTTGCAACAAAGAAAGAGTGAGGTAAAAATACTGCCTGGTTCCTTCATTCATATTACAATAAAGAAGAAAGATGTTTCTACTAGGATTGCTATTACATTTACAGTACATATGCCCAGACTTGGATCAGTTGGATGTTGGGGCCGTGTTGCAGCCAGAGAAACACTGAACATTTCTCTGGTCGAGGAGTGAATAGATCCTATTTGATCTGTCTGCAGAGAGCTGCGTCAGCGCATGGACCGACCAAAATACTAAAGTTTTGTTTGTTTTTTTCCCTCAAGTGGCACAAACTGAAGGTTGTTACTTACAGTTTGAATAAATTTCATTGCAAACACTCATGACTGGCCTCAGAAGGGCAGTTTGTGCCAAACTGTCCGAAATGTTTTAAACATCTTTATGAAAACATGAAAAGGTGGTGCAAAATCTGAAGGATACCATGCCCTGAAAATGACGTTGTCATGTCACAACCACAAACTTTGTTGTATTTTATGTGATACACCAACACAAAGTAGTATATTATTGTGTGCGTGGAAGTGAAAGGAAAATGATAGGAGTTTCAGATTTATTTATTGTTTTTTTTACAAATAAAACTGTGAAAAGTGTGGCGTGCATTTAAGATAAGATAAGATAGGCTTTATTGATCTCACAATGGAGAAATTCACTTGCCACATCGGTTCACACAAGAAGGTGCAGAGTAGGAAAGGTGCATTCAGTTATATATAGTGAATCTTCATATATACAATGGATCAAAAAGGATACAAAAAAAATACAAAAAGAAATAGGAATGGGCATATGATGTCTTATTTACATACATAGTGATCTATATATATATATATATATATAAACATATATATATATATATATATATATATATATAAACATATATATATATATATATAAACATATATATATATATATATATATATATATAAACATATATATATATATATATATATAAACATATATATATATATATATATATATATATATATATATATATATATATATATATATATATATAAACATATATATATATATATATATATATAAACATATATATATATATATATATATATATATATATATATATATATATATATATATATACCTATACGCCTACATACATACGTACCTACACGTTTTGCATTAAGTTCCCCCTTTACTCTCATTACCCAAAATACAATTCAGAGACTATTCAAATGTCCAACATTGATTTTTTTTGTCATTAAATCCTACCTGTAATAAAAAATTCAGTGCAACGTCTTTGCCTTCAGATGTCCCCTAATTAACAAACAAACTCCACCTGTGGCTAATTTAATTTCAGTACAAATACAGCTGCTCTGTGAGCCAGACCAACAAAAAAAATGTGTCATTTGTTTGGAGTAACTCCAAGCAGACGGCTTAAAAAAAAAAGGTGACCAGGACCGTTAAAAGCAAACATTACCTCTGCAAACATCCCCCCCCAGTGCCTCCTAACTGAGCTGTAACAGCCAGCAACAGCAGTAACGTTCTCCTAGACGTCAGCCAAAGCGCAAAATCAGGCGACGGAACGTCTGCGATGAAGCTGACAAGCATCCACAGGCTCGTCATGACGAGGAACGGAGAACATTCCTCCACAGCGAGCAGGAGGTACTGGTAGGTGATGCCGGCATGGAGGTTCAACAACAGAACCGTCGCTTTGACCTTCTCCTCTGCTTCTGTTAACTGGACCTGCATGATGATGATGATGGTGGTGAAAAATTATGTTGCTGCCAGAACTATCATCGCTTTAAATATGACCATTTCAGCTGATTTGAAACTGAAATATAAATGTGCAACTTATTTTTAAGATAACAGTGTCATGTTATTTAATTAAACAGGTAATGGTACTGGATCTACTGGTGGTGTCGATTTGTCATGTGGGGGGGAAACGGGGCTAAAAGTTGGAAGGGGCCTCACGTCTCCTTTCATTTAAAGCTCTATGGTGGATTGTGTCATAATTTACCACACAAGACAGACAAGTTTTTTTCACCATTCGCCTCAATCAGAACAGTGCAAATGATCTAAACCCAGCTAATTCCCCTTGTTGTTGTTTTTCTTGTTCTTGTGGATACAATTAATACAAATGGCCGACAAATTATCATCAAACTAGTCAGACTAATAAGAGAAAAAGAAGCACATAGTAATGATTTGAAGTTACAATATTCTGAACGGCCCAAAACTATCGGAGATTTCAGCTGTGAGGACAGTAGCAGTCCAAAACAGGTCACACCCTATAGTTTGCATTATATTTGCAAGGCCTGATTAAACGAGCCCCTGTCTGAGCCCCTGTCTGTCAGTCAGTAAAGAAGCATGAAAGAGCCATCGGTTCACAGGGTGTGTACCTGTAATGATTTATGAGCATCAAAATATTTATAGTTGTAATACAGTGTGACAAGTCTGTTATTAGCTGTTTTTACACCTACAGGTATGCCAGCTAGCCCACCTTGAGCATGTAGCAGCTTGCAAAAGCATTGCTATTCCTTGCACTTTTTCACGTTAGAACCTAAAAACAGCAGGGATTTTCATGCAATGGATCAAAACAAAGTGCAACAGAGTTGGAAAGTGATATGAATGTGCTGCAGCACATGCTCTTTCAATTTTGATTCAACGAATAAAAAGCTGAAAAGTTTGGCTTCATTTGTGCACAGCCCCCTTTGCACTGAATTTGATTTTGGAGAACTAGAGTTAACAAATTTTTTTAATCACTTAATTAGTAAATAGAGTCCACCCGTGTAATCCGGTTCGCAGCAACTTTAAGATGCATGCTGATGAACCAGTTTAGCCACTTGATCCAGGTGTGCAGGGCAGAGGACACATCTAAAAGTTGCAGGACACTGACCTTGGAGGGTCTACATTTGAGAGTGGCCTAGTAAAAGTCCAGACCTAAATCCAATTCCTGATGTGTGTGCAAGACTGATAAATGTATGTTCATAGATCCTCTCCATTTAATTTGAACATGCTTGAGGCGTTTTGCGCATCATAATGGGTCCAAATGTCCGTCTCTAGATGTGCAAATCTGGTAGAGGCTAATATCAAAGGAGTAGCAGCTTTAATTGCAAAAAACAGATGGTTCTACAAAAGTATTGCCTCCAGAAGACTGAAAATAAATTTGCACCACACTTTTTAGTAACATTTATCTTGGTCTGCCAAGATAGAACAAGTAATATGAATGTATTTGTCAGAAAATGCCAGAAAAAGCAGACGCACCGGGACTCATCGTGATGCAGACCCTGAAAGACGACAGGAATAGCTGACTAAAGAAAAAAATGGAGACAGAGATAAGGGAGAAATAAGAGTATCACACCTCAGTGAAAGGGAGAAGAGAAGAGTGCAAAGGGAAACAGTGGTGAGAAAAGAAGAGAAAGCAGAGTAGTGCCAGAGCGAGGCGAACCCATCTGCCAATGATCAGTCCTCTCACGAGTCCAGAAACTCGCCCAGAGGCAGAAAGTGGCCCTCAAGGTTAGAAGCCAGAGGAAATCACAGATGATATCCAGCCTCAGTACAATTCTGCTATCTGTGAAAAGACATCGCAACAACTGTGGAATGAATTGTTTAACACGTTTCCATGTACATTAATATCCCTGTATGCTTTTTGTCAAATAAGCAAAACTAATAAGAGCTTGTTTAATATTGTTGCAATCACTATATATAGGTGCTTTTCTTTACTGCAGTATTTTTTTCCCCACGAAGCTTTAAATAAAGATTAGATTTTTTTAAACCACAAAAAAAAGAAAAAGAAAGTTGACAGTTGAATTTTTTGCAGACTAGGCCAAATAAGCAATTATCTCGCATGATTGCGCCTTTACAGTGTGTGTGCACACGTGCACCTGTGAGGGCATGTAAGGGTATGCAAATGTTTTAGAAGCTAGAAACTGGTAAAACGACTATTTCCTACGAAAACATTGCATACTCTAATAAACCTGTGCTGTAAGACCAGCATCTTCTTTGTATGTAAGCCAGTGTCGAAGAATTTGATTCTGTTTTCGTTTGTGAATACATTAAGTAAATCTATTAAAAAAAATAGAGCAACATATCAATGAAATTTGTTTTTAGTTCTCAAAGAGATGTGTTGAAATTACACTGGGCCATCATAAGAACAAATCTCTTTTCAAGGTAATGTTAGTTTATGATAGTTTTTAAAAAAGCACTCAAAAGGGAAAGTTAAAGACAGATCAGCCCTTGGAAAATGTAAATTATAAGTAAGTTCTTTCAAAACGCTAATTACAGTAAAACATGTCCTGCAAGTGGGTGGATAATTGGTCCTCAGCTTATGCAAAAACATGTGATTAAAAAAGGCAACATGATATCACGATAAACTAGAAGCTCATTATCATATCAAATAACACAATCAAAATAAAAAAGTTCATCTTGGTCAAATGGCACCGAATTGTAGGAATGACACGGTTGTAATTTGACAAAATGTGAGTGTGAAAACTTTCACGGGGAACTGTGTGGGCGGCACCAAAGTTGTGCCAAAATCAACATGTCTCCAAAACTGAAAAGTAATGCAAGACTAATCCGAAGGTTTCAACATTCCTTTGTTCCTCTGTCACAAAATGTATAATTTTAGGTGTTAATGTAAATAAATAAATAACCCTGCATCATTCTGACGCTAGTTTTTTAAGCAGTGAAACCTCCTGACACATTTATTCCTAGATTTAGCTGACTTCCTCCTTGCACCTCGTCATGCTTTCTTCATAAAGTAATAATAATAATACTAGTAATAATAGTAATAATAATAATAATAATAAATATAATAATAATAACTGCTTCTGTGTAAAAACAATAAGATTTAGCCCACAAGCTACCAAAACAACAACAAAAACTAACCATTCTTGATCAAAATGTGTTACTTGAAGTTGTAACTGTATTCACACAGCCCATCTATGGCGAAGATATAAAAAAAGTAGCCTGCACAAACTTTATGTGGCATACAATGATGGCCTGAGGCTCCTACTTAAAGTGCCTAGATGGAGCAGTGCTAGCCACATGTTTGTACATACCGCTGTTCCCACATGTGCAGCTGCACTCAGGAATCTCATGTATAAATGTATGTGTAGATTATCTGTGTCATACAATAATATAATAGTAATTTTAGTGAACCCTGTTTTTAGTACAGTGAGATTTTTCTCAAGATTGTGGAAACATTGGCGTCATCATTTATTTGTGGCTCAGTGACTGTTATATTATTCTCTGTTTGTCTTTTTCTTTTTCGTTATCATTTGTTTTTACTATGGACCTCTTTTGTGTCTGAAATAAAGATTGATTGATTGATATTCAGATGTATGGAGCAGTTGTGGAAAACATTACCATCCAGTACATTAAGGCTGATGGATTGGATGGACACTGACTTATTGTGTGAGATCTTAACCTAAAACTTTTTTATGTACCTTTTCTTTGCGGGCTGAACGCCAGGATCCGCCCATTTCACGTCAGAAACCTGTCAACAGGTTTTCCACGACCTCACCTGAGCAGGTACGCAGCAGCGGCGGCACACCCGGTTGGCAGAGCCGTCAGTCAAACAGAAACGGCGGGCAGCGAAACCTGTTGTTACAGGCAGTTCGTGTGTGCGGATCCAGCAGCAAAGCAGCTGCTTGTTTTCTATATATTGTTTTCTTTGGACCAGCGGTGCTCCATGGAAGAGACCTTAAAGGGGGAGCTGGCACCAGAGGATTAAAGCGTCCCTGCCAGCTGCGGGCGGCAAACATGGCTCCTCTCCTCCGCGTTGGAGCGCATGTTGCCTCTGCGCTCACTCTCTGGCTGCTCCTGTCAGCAGGCGCGCAGGCAAAGGACGCACCTGAACTCATCTGTGGCGAGGTACGCGGCTAAACCAAGGTTCTGTTCCTTCAGCCTAAGATTGGACCTAATTGGTCTGTCTGTACTTCAAATGTTTCATTATTGTGTGGGTTATTTGTTATGTCTGTTTTATGTTTTCTATAAGAAAAAAAAATATCCCTTCAGTATCTAGTTTTCGGGGTGTATTGTGCGCCAGACGCGCATCCAGGCAGGCGCAATGACAGGGATGAAAGTTTAATGCCTATTATTTATTTACCATTCGCTGAGCAGGACACATTACCCCACTGCTCCAGTTCTGAAGAAGGCTCACTTTCACGCGAAACCATTTACCTTTTTAATAAAGTATTAAACAGCCTTCTGATAAATCCCACGAATGGTTTCTAATTTTCTTCCAGGGATGCGCCATTATTTATAATTCTCGAGAAATGGGAACGCCATCGAAAAGTTAATTTATTTCACTATTTCAACTGAGTAAGGAAGACTCCTATAGGTTTATTCCACAGAGGGGATGCTTTAAATGATTTTATTTCGGATCGTTATGATGAATATTACTTAAAGCGTATCAAAACCCAAAATTACGTTTCTGTGAGAATTTGAAATATACATAAGATGAATAAAAAAAAATATTGGTACCACTTTACAACAAGGCTCCCCTTATTGCTAGTAAATAGTTTATAGATATGTTATTAATTAATCGGTAAACACGTTATAACTCATAAGTGTTTATATGCATTAATAAAGGGCCAACAAGAGATAAAACTGATCAGTTTGTGCTTGTAAGGTAGTAACTTAGTCTGAAATGTTTAATCTAAGCATCTCCTGATGAAACACATAGTTGAACAGATTATGCTCACTATTTGGCAAGAAACTGATCAGTTTTGTCTCTCGCACACCTTAATGAATGCATAATAAACATTTATCAGTTATGTGTTGACAAATTAATTTATAACATATCTATACACTATTTATTAGCTATCTATAAGGGGAGCCTTATTGTAAAATGGTGCCTTCTGTCAACAAAAGTAAAATGTCAGTAAAATGGTACCAACTAAGGGTACTTGATAAAGAATCTGGCTTTTCAGAGAGCTGTAGCCAAGCCTCTTAATGCAAAGTTGAGTGGAAGGAAAAAATACGATGGAATTAACCAGCCCAAACTACAGGGAGAACCTTAGATTTAAGACAACTGTGAAGCAAAGCCTTTTCAAGCATTAAGTGGAGATTCCCCTGTTCTGGACTGTGGCAAGAATCACCACACACAGGCGTCTCCAGGAGATGTACTGAAACTTTTGCATTCCTCATGTTAAGCCATCACTGAACCAGCGATTATGTCAGAAACAGTTAATTTAGGCTGAAAGCTTTAAGCTGAAGCTTATTTTACTAGAGTGGAATTATTATTAAAAAAAAAGTCTTGCACGCAGCAGGGAGGAGTCTTTACACTAATGGCTTTCCCCAAACAATCATTGTTCTCCTTTTTTTTTCTACCTACGGTTTTACATAGCAGGTCGACAAAGCCGTTAAAAATATCTGTATTTGCACGCACACAACTCGGTCTAGATTATCTCAAACTGATCTGCAGTTTAGAGGGGTTTACTAAAGAGGCAAGGTTTTGTAGAAAGTGAAGAACATCAAATAAATGTAGCATTTACCATTTGTGTCATGTCTTATGTAAGTAAGACATGACTGGATTGCCAAACAAACCACATTCTTTCACACATCGTGGCCTCCTTTGCTAACTATAAAACAAGTTGTCATAAATGTAGGGTGTGTAAACAATCAGACTGAGGGAATTTAAATGAGTGGTTAGTGTTGCTTTGGAGATTTATTAGTGATGTTCCCTAAATCACGCTTCTATTCAACCGACTCCACCTCATTGTAAATTTAATTAATTTAGCATTGAGTGGTAATCCCAACGGCCTATTCTATAATTGCTCAAAAGAAACTGGTCGTACGACAATGAGTCAGCAGGAAACGATTA
The DNA here is from genome assembly GCA_037039145.1 of Fundulus diaphanus. Taxonomy (NCBI): domain Eukaryota; kingdom Metazoa; phylum Chordata; class Actinopteri; order Cyprinodontiformes; family Fundulidae; genus Fundulus; species Fundulus diaphanus. The sequence continues at coordinate 38,208,461 of CM073129.1, read as the reverse complement.
ATAGAAAAAGATTTGCTGGATAATCAAAAGAGACATTCCAGTATGACGGAAGCAAAATATAGGATAGTAGAAAATGAGGAGAGCTTTAGTTTTAACACTGTTTCCATGTGATAATCTGCCTTTATGTGTGGAAGCATAGATATAATTTCTTTACTGTTCCACAAGCTGCAGGCTTTATTCTTAAATGAAATCATTAGTGACAGTTTTCTGTTGCCACCACTTTCTCCTGAATAGAGGTCAACCGATACATCTGCTGGCCGATATTTTGGGCTGAAATTTGCATTTTTTTTCTTTTTACTATATCGGCATTGGCTGATACGTGTATGGGTTTGCTGATCCATTAGCGTACTCAGCAGCCATGCCTTGAGATCACGTGAAGCACATAGCTTCAAGATCCCTCCCTAATAGAAAGTGGCTGGTAATGTAAGACTGAGTGCCAACAACAAGAGATACGTTTCCAGCTTGTAATGTCGTTTTAGCTGTCTAATTTAGCCGTATCCCGCCTTTGGAAGTGTCACTGCGATTGGGAGGAAACAGCGGTGTGCCTCTGTTTCGGTGTCTAAAAACCCACGTCTGATCTAAAGCTGACGAGCTGGTGAGCTGCTATGGAGATTCGCGTATGCACAAGGAAACAATTACCAATCACTACGCGTACAGCATCTAACATTACGTAACATAGTGTCCAAACACTGCAGCAGCAGTCAATGTTTTTGTGCCTCCTTCTCCCCACTGAACTGAAGAAGCTCTTTAGTGCAAACTCTTTTACACGTTCATTAAGTGCAAGACAAGGCAAGGCAAGGCAAGGCAAATTTATTTATATAGCACAATTCAGTACACAGACAATACAAAGTGCTTTACATGATTAAAATACATGAAATAAAGCAGAAAAAAAAGTAAGTAGGAAAAAGCAGTTGGATTAGATATATATAAAAAAATAAAAAAATTTGCATTCGACTGTTTAACTAGTACAGTCGAAGGCAGTCCTAAACAAATTAGTTTTTAGTCTTGATTTAAAGGAACTCAGGCTTTCAGCATTTTTACAGTTTTCTGGAAGTTTGTTCCAGATAAGTGGAGCATAGGAACTAAATGCTGCTTCTCCATGTTTAGTTCTGGTTCTGGGTATGCAGAGTAGGCTGGAGCCAGAAGACCTGAGTGGTCTGGATGGTTGATACTCTGATAACAAGTCTGTGATGTATTTAGGTGCTAAGCCATTCAGGGATTTATAGACTAACAGAAGTATTTTAAAATCTATTCTTTGAGATACAGGGAGTCAGTGTAAGGACTTTAGAACTGGGGTGATGTTCTCTACTTTCTTAGTCTTAGTGAGGACGCGGGCAGCAGCGTTCTGGATCAGCTGCAGCTGTATGATCCACTTTTTAGGCAGACCTGTGAAAACACTGTTGCAGTAATCAATTCGACTAAAAATAAACGCATGGATTAGTTTTTCCAGATCCTGCTGAGACGAGTAAAGCGCCGCCGTAAGAGTTGTTAATGTTAATTTTAGCTGGTTTAAAGGCCAGTCTGGAGACTTGTGTAACATTTGTTATCATTGCGTCATTTTAATTATGTAAATGGAGGAAGAAAATGCAATATCGGCTTCAAGAATTGGCCCCCAGAAAATCGGCAGCACATATGAAGTATCGCTTAGACTGATCTCAAAATAACTGGTATCAGCATTGGCTTTAAAATCACCTGTATTAGTCGATCTTCACTCCTAGATTAACCCGAGTTTGTCACACAGACTATGAAACTAAACTGAGCTGTTTGTTATAAAATGTATCCAGCAGGCAGGGAGCAAGGCAGGGAGGTAACCGATTGGGATGAATAAAATTATAGATTTTTATTTACTTATCTATTTGAGGTTATTTTGATGGAGTTTACTTGGAAAATTAAAGCAAATCAGTTTAAATGCACCAACCTTTTTCAATGTGATTCAGAAATGGTTTTCATGTTTTCAGTTAACAATTTTTGGGTTCCTAAACCACAGAATCCTCCACTTTTACTGGCACCCTGATACTGGAAAACCTTCTTTGTTGTTCTGGTCAAATCAAAATTTCACTGTGTGCTGCACTTCTCCAAAAGTCAGCTTCTGAGATCTGTTGTACCTCCCTTGATCTAATGAGTTTTTCCAGCCTTTTTTGTCACAATTTCAGATGTTTTAAACTTTTTCATCTTTACGTAGACTGCAGCTATTTAAAGGAGTGGGTGTGTAGCATTTTTCCTTAAAGCGTTTCCTGAGTTATATAGATCAACAAGCATCTGCCTGACTTGAACGGCATGTTCTCTCGTCGTTCTCTTTGGGCACATCTTCACCAGGGTCGTCAACACTTGTGGAGTCGGCTGAATGTATTTACTGTCGGTTGTTGGGTGCATATTTGATCCCGTTCAGAAAAATCAGGAAAGGTTCTTTAAACTACAAGTTTATGTAATTTTCGTGTGACGAGTCTGGACTGATTTTGCACTTCCCCAATTATATAGCATTGTGTTGAGGTGGCCTGTCGAGGTTTCGGCTCGTTGACACCTCCCCTGTTCTTTGTGTTTTAGTTCTCTTCTTCTTACATAATTATCTCCCTTTTAAAAGCCAGCTTTAAACAGGAACAACAAAAAACTACTGAATGGCTAAATATGAACTTGCATGTGAATTTTTCTGGGAGAAAAAACACATAGAAGGTTAGATCAATTAACATGAAAGGTCAAACTAATAAGTAATTCAACAGAAGAAAGCTAACAGAGATTATGAGCCATGACTCAGTGCAGGAAAAATATGTGGCTGGCGGTTGACTCAGCCGCAAAGACTGGAAACATTAAAAAGGAAACATAAATATGATTTCTACCAGCAATTCCTGTTTTTTTTTTTTTTTTTTTTTTGTTCTGCTTCTTTTTGACACGCCAAAGCTCTGTAAAAGGCGTTATTGTAACAACCAAATTTCATGCATTTGTCTTGTAATTATCATCTACTATGGATTATTCCTGTTTTGAGTGAATGCTGCAAATCTTTCATGAAAGCCTGTGAGTTGTATAAAAAAAACTTTGGAGGAGGATTTGCATTCATTTATAAACAAAGGTAACGATGACCTCAGATTTTTACGTTTTAAAATCGGGCAAGGCTGAAAATGAACTGTGCGTTGTGCAGGAATAAGCTGTAGTGGTTTCGCACAACGATCTGAATACCTTTCAGTGATGCACTTCTGAGGCGTGGTTCATCGGCGTTTCACACGTGTTTTCTCTCTCCCCTCTAGGGTCTCTCTGCCTGCCGTATGAGCAAAGGTAGCTACATAACACGTTGTATATCTGCTTCTGTTTTATGAAGACAAGCTTGCAGATGGCCTAAAGACACTTTTTGTCTGCAGCGTACTTCAGCGGTGGGCCACCAGATCCCTACGGCTCTCTGTATATCACACACATTCAGCTCAACGCCACTCACTGCCGCTCAGCTTCCACGAATTCATGTGAACCATGTCTGCAAATTGAAATCAGTCTCCAAGGTAGTTTCAAATATTTATTTGAATGTTCAAATATTTATTTTTTAATGTTTTTTTTCCCCAGTCTTAAAATAAATCACAGCCTAAATATAGACTGCAGTATTAATTTTCCTAACGTGGATGTGTAGCTTAGCTGTTTCCTATATGGTTAGCATAGCTGTAAGGATTACCACTGTGGTGTTTTGTAATGCTGCTTTCTCTGCCGACACAATGGCATGTTGCTGCAGATGTGGATTTCGCAAGGAACACTTCTGAGGGGTCAGGTGACGACCGCGACGAGGAAGGTATGTAAAAAATTGTTGAGGATTGCAGTTATAACACACTCCATAATATTGGTGCTCCAAATGTGCCATTAATTTTAAAAAATAGTTTCACTGTAGTTGCATAAAATGTTGGGAAAATCTTGCCCAACATTTACTTTTATTATCTACTTTTATTTGAGCACATTTATGCGTTGGGAAAATAATCCCATGTTAAATGAATAATCGTTTTTAGATAAATCGTCGCTGCCTGATTTAAAGGCATCAGGGGTGTTGTTACTTTTAACAACATTTTTTTGGAAATAGGTCAGTCCTTAGTCTTCTAATCTTCTAAACATTTCACACACAAAAAAAACGTTGTAGAAGCAACCAGATTTGTATTTAAAATCTTGCCATGCAGTCTGTCACAATTTCCTTCTAAAACAAACAGCATGACAGAACCTCCACCATGTTTACATCGGGCTGTGGGGTGCTTTCCATGTTGTCATCCTGGGATTTCTGCCACACTAAACTGGTGTGTTGGTTGCAAAAAGGCTTTTTTGTTGACCTCAGCCGACCAAAAAACCCCCAAAAAAAACAACAAACAGAATTTAATTCATTATACTTAATAGCAGCAAATTGCAACTAATGCCATCTCAAGGAACTTTATAAAAGTAACAGTTCCAATTTATTTAATAATTAAATCAATCTAATAACAGATAATAATATTAGTAACACATCAAACCTATTTAGAGCTTTTTACGACACTCAGACGCTTTACAAGGAAAGAGAAACACAGACAAAATATATAAAATCACATTTAAAATATCATATATTACCCAGTTCAGGGTAAAGTACCAGTAGCCTTTAGAAAACTCCACATGTTTAGGCTTGTGATCGACTGCCATGATTTCTTCCTGGTACGTCTGCAAACTACCTGCTGGCATGTAGATCATATCTAATGGTGGTTATAACGGCCCCAGGTTGCCACGCTTTGTAGCAGTTCTCCAACATTGAGCCTTGGAGCTTTCTTACCTCCCTCATCGTGATGGTGAGATAGACTTGGGTTCTCTTCCTGCCTTAATGTCACAGTTGAGTTTGTTTTAAACCTTTTAATCATTTCTCTCTCTGTAGGCCTTTGCAGGTTTAAACGAACAGTTGCTGTTTTTGTAGGTATTTTCTTAACTTTTGATGGTCAAAACAAATGTGTCTTATTTTAACCCCATGGCCTTTTATTGACTACACACTGGTGCAGTTTTTAGCTCTGTTGCCTTGCAGTAAGCAGGTCCTCAGCTCGAATGGGGTCTTCCTGCATGGAGTTTGCATGTTCTCCCGGTCCAAGCATGGGTTCTCTCCGGGTACTCCAACTTCCTCCTACAATCCAAAAATACAGTTGTTACATTAATTAGGCTCTCTAAATTGCCATAGGAGTTAGCGTGTGTGTGGTTGTTTGTCCTGCGTGTGTTACCCTGTGATTGACCCCTGCCTCTCGCCCAATAACAGCTGGAAATAGGCACCAGCCCCCCTGTAACCTTTGTAAGGATTATCCGGTATAAATTATGTCATTTCAATCTTATTTTTGATAATTCAATTCAATTCAATTTTATTTATATAGCGCCAATTCATGAAACATGTCATCTCGAGGCACTTTACAAAGTCAAATCACTCAGATTATACAGATTGGTCAAAAATTTCCTATATAAGGGAACCAGTTGATTGCTTCAAAGTCCCGACAAGCAGCATTCACTCCTGGGGAACCGTAGAGCCAAAGGGAGAGTCGTCTGCATTGTCCATGGCTTTGCAGCAATCCCTCATACTGAGCAAGCATGAAGCGACAGTGGAAAGAAAAACCACCCATTAGCGGGAAGGAAAAACCTCCGTCAGAACCGGGTTCAGGATGAACGGTCATCTGCCTCGACCGACTGGGGGTTACAGAAGACAGAGCAGAGACACAACAAGACAGACAAAAAAGCACAGAAGCACACATTGATCTAGTAATCTGTTCTACATTAGATGGTAATAGCGGGTGAGCCATCTTCCCTGGATGATGTCACAGTCAACAGAACGTCAGACCAGGTGTACCTACTATGAAGAAAAAAGAGAGAGAACAAAAAGTTAAAAGCTGAAATGACAACAGTCATTTCAATGTAATGCAATGCAAATCTGGAGAACAGTAGACTGGAGAACAGTAAAAATCAGTAGAGTGAGAAAAATAGGCCCTGTTGTCCTCCAGTAGCCTAAGCCTATAGCAGCATAACTATAGAGGTAGCTCAGGGTAACATGAGCTAGCCTGACATGGTCATACTCAATTCTAGTCAGAATTTGAGTCTGATACTGCTCCATAGAGCTGTGATTATGGGGCGTGTTTCGAACGAACCAGGAAAAAAAATTCCTCTGCACTCAATTGGATAGACCTCCAACCAATAAGAGCAACGGAGTGTGTGACGTATGTTAAGCGACGCATAGTTGTTGTCAACAGAACTCAACTGTTAGCCTAGAATAAGAAGATGAGCGTGAACGATTTTTGCCGCTGTTGCAAAAAGAATGTAAGGATCCAAGGAGTCATTCTACACACCTCAACTCTCCAGCGGCAGCCATCGTTGTTGTAAACGAATTCAACCCAAGCGCGCTTTGGTGACGTGGTTGATTACGTTACTGTTGATCATCTGTCCATCATCGTATAAAGCCCTCCCTGACAATTTGATTGGCCCGCCAGATATTGGGCGAGCATACTCACGCTACTATTGAGCAATGCCAGACCGAACTTCCCGACCTCAAACGTTGTGGGCGGGACTAAGTTCGGAATGGCACCCAGGCTAAACATGAGCCACTCTAACTATAAGCTTTGTCAAAAAGGAAAGTTTTAAGATTAGTCTTAAAAGTAGACAGGGTGTCTGCCTCACGGACCAAAACTGGGAGTTGGTTCCACAGGAGAGGAGCCTGATAGCTAAAGGATCTGCCTCCCATTCTACTTTTAGAGACTCTAGGAACCACCAGCAGACCTGCAGTCTGAGAGCGAAGTGCTCTGTTAGGAACATACGGAGTAATCAGAGCTCTGATATATGATGGAGCTTGATTATTAAGGGCTTTATACGTTAGAAGAAGAATTTTAAATTCTATTCTTGATTTAACAGGAAGCCAATGAAGGGAAGCTAAAATTGGAGAAATATGATCCCTCTTGTTGATTTTCATCAGAACTCTTGCTGCAGCATTTTGGATCAGCTGAAGACTTTGAACTGCATTTTGTGGACTTCTTGATAGTAAGGAATTACAATAGTCCAGCCTTGAAGTGCATAAGTGCTTATGGAAATATTATTCCAATATCTCGTTGTTGTCGACAGGATAATTTAATAGAAATTAATACACACTTTTAAATGATTTTTCATAGGAAAATCTAAAGGGATTTTAATTGCTATGTGTGTATTCTTAATATACACCGCAGCACTATACAGAAATAAAGGTGAACAACACTGTAGCCGGTTCCCTCTTGGTATCAGATCTCTTTATACTGTAATTTCCATTAAATGTACTTTCTCTGTCTTGCAGCTCTTGTGAAAGTGTGTCACTCCTCCCCGAGTTCCACCGGCATCTGCAGGGCAGTCAAGTTTAAACCAGCCTACGTGAATATGGACCAGTCCTCCGAATATAAGGTAAAATCAGCCTTGTATATAGAAATAACCTCAGCTACAGTCCTGGTAGGAGTACCCCCTGAATGAAGTCTGATGTTTTACATAGATTTTACATAGCAGGATGTTATAATAATTTGTCATGTGATCCTCATCGGGTGTTACAGCTTGGCAAACACAACCTCGGGTGAACTGCAAGATTAGATGTAACGCTTTAATATCAATACAACAAAACAAAGACTGAACTCAGAGGCCGTGTATAGAAAGCAGGTTTATAAAAGCAGGATTTTCAGGACTCCAGTAATAATCTAGGATCAGTAATTGTCGCTGTCTATCATACCTAGAGAGGTTATAAGGATCATAGGCAGACTTAAATCGGAGGCAACCGGATCTCCGCTCAGTTCTTTCTGAAAACGTTTCAACACATCCAGGACTCTTTATCGGTTCTGGTGGCTCGCACGTGAGCAACCTGCAGTTGCGATGACCCAGATAGCTGAGAATTTGCGCGGGCATGTCATGTGCAGACAATCAAATCTCCGTATATCTATAGTGAGAAATGTGGCTCTTGAGATTTTTTTTTAACAAAGGAGAATATTGAGGGCCAATCTTCTCAGGAGTGGACATCCTACCAGATTCAGTGTAAAGTCACGAGGTGAATTAAAAGGTTGTTTCGTGCAACAGGACGGTAGTCTCAGAGGCAGAGGCAAATCAAGAGAAGAATGGCTGAAAACTGTAAGGGTTTGCAAGGGCCCCTTCAAGTCCAGACCTCACCCTGACTAAAATGCAAAGATGGGACCTTTAGATAGATGTGCATAAACAAATTCCTTACACCCTGGAATCTTCTGAAACAACTCTTTGAATAAAAAAGGCACAAACAATTTCTCCACCTCAAAGAGCGAGACTGATAACGTTATCCAGAATATCCCGGGCGATGGTTCTAAAAGTGTCTGAATCACAGGGTGTATTCAGTTATTCAAAAACAGATTTTATATTGTGGTTTAGTTTGGGTTGAATAAATGATGACGCTGATGTTTAAATGAGGTTTTATTTGTTCTGAAACGTTTTACATTTTAAAGACAATGCCTAGTTTTACCTTTGAAAACAGATAAAGTTCCCTAACTGTGAAGGGTATTTCTTTCCCTCCTATGATTGACTGTGGACTCCCTTCATTCATTCCTGCTACATAAATTTTCCAGGATAATAATTTCCTTTGGCTTTTTCCTGGTAATCTGGGCTCAACCTCCCACATGATGTCATGGTTTATTTGAAAAAAAGAGAGCAGCTTATAATGTAATATGTAGATGTGATATTTTTTAAAAGCAACACCACAGAGTGTGAGCAGAAACATGTTCAAACAGTTGGTAGGCAAAACTTTTTCCACTCTCCATATGTAGAGTTATTGAGCCAGATGCAGAATAATGTTAAATTTGAAACAGTTCTTCAAAGCAAGTTGCAAAATTGATTACAAGCAATCATACGGCGAGCAAGCACAATATTTAACAAGTTATTGTGTGTTGTGCAAATGGACTAGCCTGAGGAAGAGATTGTTGCAATAAGGATTTATTCATTCATTTTATCAACTTGGCTTTTTCTCGTGTTTATCTTTGTCTGTGTTGCCCCGTTCTGAAAACTAGATATAAAACTAGATATGAAGAAGGAAATATAGATGAATACATTAAGAGCTAAAGTGTTCTAGGTGGTTATTTTAATAAATGTGTAACTAATTTGGATTGCTGATTAAACTCTGTGTGTTCTTCAGGTTATGTTGAACTAGACAGCAGGAACAACCAAACGGGCGTTTGACCTGCTTTCCAAATATGGTTGTAGTCAATCAGAGTGAAGTCAACTTGGTAGAGCTGCATATCTTTATCACAACCAACCCTTTTACTGAGGAGGGACATTTGGCCTGACAAAACAACAAGCTGACGTTATGTTTTTTATTAAATTCTATGGAGAATCTCCATATGTAGCAATATCAACATGATATGGTTTATACAGGGATGTCATGGCACCTTTAACGGGTCACTGCAAAGTAAATGAAGCAGTACTTGAAATACTTTTCATGTTTAAAATGATAGAAATGTAATTAATGTGGCTGTTTTATGTTGCATTTACCCAGAAATGACAGAATTGCAGATTGTCTGTCTTTTAGGTGAAAGTACTCTATAATATAACGCTGAAGAACAAAATAATACAAAAAAATAAATATCATTAGAATTATCAATAATGCAATGAGTGACTTGTTTTAGGTGAATGGACTGCATGTCAATTCACCTAGAACAACACCACTATTGAGTTGGACCCCCTTAGCCCTCTGAACAGCTTTATTTGTCCAGGACAAGACTCGGTTATTCTGCTCCTTTTAGATCTCATAGCCGCCTTTTATACTGTTGACCACAGCATCTTGATTTCCAGACTTGAACTATGTCGTATCAAAGGCTCTGCACTGGACTGGTTCAGGTCTTATTTGTCAGATAGGAGGTTCTCTGTAAGTATCAGAGAATCTGCTTCCTCCTCAGCTCCCCTTACATGTGGAGTTCCTCAGGGATCCATTCTTGGACCTATTTTATTTTTTCCATCTATATGCTCCCTTTAGGTTCTATTTTTAGAAAATGTAATATTTCATTCACTCAGATGCTGATGATACTCGGATTTATTCAGTTGAAGCACAACCATCCTTTCTCTTTTAAACCACTATTTGACTGCCTTACTGGGGTAAAAGCTTTAATGGATTCAAATTTTATGAACTTCAATGAAAATAAAACTGAAGTCATGATTTTTGGTCCTAGTGGAAAACACAGGGCGTCCTTCTGATCTTAGTAGCCTTGAGCAGTTTGTAAAATCTCATGTGAAAAATCTTGAAGTATTTTTTGATTCTAGTCTTACTCTTGAGAAACAGATTAGTTCTGTTGTAAAAAGATATATTTTTTTAAAAACTGAGATATTTATCCATAGTGAATTCATTTTTATCTTTTGATGATTTTGAACGGGTAGTTCATGCTTTTATTAGCTCGCAAGTCGATTATTGCAATTCTCTGTATGTTGGTGTAAGCCAGGCCAGCCTATCATGACTGCAGTTGGTTCAGCTCGCCTTTTAACACAAACAAAAAAGCGTGAGCATATTTCACCAGTGCTTGCTTCTCTTCACTGGGTCCCCGTTCATTTTAGAATTGACTTTAAAGTTTTATTGTTGACCTATAAGGCCCTAAATGAGCTGGCACCTGCATAGTTGTCTGATCTTCTGCAGCCTTATGTGCCCTCTAGATCTCTTAGATCTAGTGTCCATTTGTGTTTAGTTGTTCCAAGGTCCAGGCTGGTCCACAGAAGTGATGGAGCTTTTTCTGTTGTAGCTACTAAACTGTGGAACCAGCTGCCCCTTCATATTTGACAGGTCTTCGTGCTTTTAAATCTCTTCTTAAAGCACATTTATACTCACTGCCTTTTAACACAGTGTGATTTTATTTATTTGTACAGTGTTTTTACTGAATTATCACTGATTGCTTTTCTTTTTGTGTGCAGCACTTTGGCCAATGGCAGTTGTTCTTAAATGTGCTATAAAAATAAATTTGATTTGATGTAGCAGCCTGGCTCACACATGGTTCGGTCTTGTATTCATTAAACAATGTCACTTAAAGCTGCGTAGCTATCTTCTAGAAACACAAAGCAAACATACAATAGTGTGATGAAGTTTACATTGCTTTTATATTTTCTGCAAACACAGTTGCTGCTGACGGAGAAAGTGGATTTTGAAACTCCTATTGTGGTTTCAGCTGAGTCAAAGGATACGTTCATCTACCAAAATATCACAATTCCAGCAGAAAAAGCAGGTGAGTTTAGGTGTTGTGATCTTCCCTAAACAAATAACAGCAAAGGAGAGCCACTAAGCTCCTCTTCCTTCTCCTTTCTTCCAGTCTGTCCCTTGGAGCTCTGGAGTCTTTTAATAGAAACTGACGGTAAGAGAATAAGGTTCAACTGTTAAATTTTTTTTTTTTTATTTATTGAAAGAAACATTACTTTTAGGTTTAAATTCGAGAGAAGTGTAACTTTCCTATAAGGTGTGTGTCTCGTTACATCTAGAGAAAATCCGTTCCCAGCAGTCTAACATGGTGGCGGTAGTGTGATGGTCTAGAGTTGCTTTTCTGCTTCATGGTCTCAACAACCTGGTGCAGTTGATGGTTATGCAGCAGGACAGTGATCTGAAGCTCACCAACAAGTTTGAACGGATTAAAAAAACAAAAGTTTTGGACTGGCTTTCTCAAAGGCGGACTTACATCTGGTTGAGATACTCAAAAACATCCAATGTGGCTCCATTAAAGCAATTCTGCAAAGAAGAGTGGGTCAAATTTCTCCAGGGGAATCTGGTTATCACAAACACTTGATGCCACTTGAATCGCAACCACCTGTTAGGTTTAGGGTGGTTTCCACATGTGCCCAGGGTAATTTGAATTCATTCATAATTTGAAAACTGCATTTTACAATTTTGCTCGATGATCGGAAACATTTAAGTTTAGCAAAAAGTAAATGGATCTTCGTACTTCATAAGCATGTTAGAAAATAACACAATCTATGGATTCATTTGTCTGTACTAGCAATTGCTGCCGCTCAAGACATAACAAAAAGACTAAGGTCAGATATTTACGACGTGTGGCTCTTTCAGTTCCTAGGCTCCAAGCTGTGACTGAAAACACGAGAAACGTGGTCCAGCTGCATCTGCAAAATATTCCCGGCAAACAAGACAAGGTCTATTGGGGAATGACCTGGGACGACGTACATGGACAGCCTCTTCAATGGGTCAGTCAGCGCTAAACTATCCAGTCTTCATGCCCACAGTTTAAAAAGTTCACCAATTGTTCACCGGTGTCATTTTCTCATCTCTGCAGCCCAAAGGCAAGAACGAAACAGCTATTTCTTCAGATCTCATTGCACCGTGCCTCTGCTTCATGGTAACTGACATTTTAACTAGACAAAACGAATAACAAAAGCTACAAGGAATGAATTTTTATTTTATTTATATATTTATTTATTTTTGCAGGTATGGTTGGTTGACAAAGACATCAGAGGGAGATACTGCCCCTTCACAAATCAACCAGGTAAGGGCGTCTTTTGGAAGTTGCTGTCAGATCTTATCAGTTTGTGATAAACTAGTTCATGGAATTTGACGTCGCACTTTCTGCTTTGCCAATTGTTTTTTAATAGATGCTCTGAGAAGAATGCAGCACAACATGTCCGTGACAATGATGGAGTCTCAGCTGAGGGGTGGCGACACAGGGCTGAGCTGGAATGTAACTTCTCCCTGTAAAGTGAAGGCAGAGGTGCGGCTGTGCAAGAAAGACATGGCAGGGGGTCAGTGCGAAGAAGTGACAGGATCCAAACAGAGACTCGAGCCTACTGGTTGGACTGCGGCACACAGTGTACACTGGGTAAAAAAAACATTCTTTAAACCTTTCCTGCCTAAAGGTAGATGTTGGTTCTTTGTTGGCAAATGGCTCAGGCTGACAAACATTTGGAATCGGTCCAGCTTTTAATGACGCTTCATCAGTCGATCCGGTGGCTTGTAAAGATCAGAGGTGAAGTGATTCCTGTCAGACTAAGGACATTTTTTTGGTTGATGCTAGGTGTGAACAGTTAGGTTAAAAATAACCCAGTTTGGATCATTTCCAACTCAACCGCTGGGCTATTATAGCACCAGCTCAGCAGTAGTTAATTTGACCTAACAAGATGGGTCGGTTCATTATAACCCAACAGATGGGTTAAGATTTTCTACCTGTTTGTTTTATACTCTACCCAAAGGTCAGACGCCTGCAGTGTGGTGACAACTTTCTCTGCCAGTATTTCCAACATCTTTGCGCATCTCGATCCTTTTCGGGATCCTTTAATTAATATTATCAACGCATCTGTTTTCTGATCTCTCTTTTTCTTTTCAGCAAGCAGGGGAGTTCTCTCTCTTGCCCCATCCTCGGCTTTGTGTGCAGGTAGCATTTTTTTACTTTTCCCCCAATGCTAGTAAAAAAAACATAATTTCTGTTTTAAACCACATTTTTGCTTCCTTGTCCAGTGAACTAATCAACCAACAAACTCTCTAAACAAATATTTTACAGGTTAAATCTGAAGGGATGGTCTGGTTCTCAGAGCCCCAATGTCCATTTGAAAGTAAGACTGATGGCCAAACCAATCTAACCTTAAATAATGTCCACCGTTTGTTCTTATGTGGAAAACTTGTTTAATGCTCTTTATTGTACAGTTGTGGCCTAACAGAAATTTGTTTCCCGTAAACTTTACTGCTTCAATGTTGCTGGAACCTTTTTGTCTGATTTTTTTACAGTAGGCTATCTGACTCAGAAATAAACATCTACTACGTTTTAAAGGCTTTTGTTGAGAAATACAGTTAAAAAGATTGAGCAAAATTTCAATAGGCTCTCAATGGGAAAGTCTGAGCAGATCCAAAATCCTCTAAACTCGTACTTCGTACTTTATTCATCAATGTACATCATTTTTATTCTTCTTAAGTGAGCTTATGACTTCCACAAGCAGAAAAACTATTATTAAAAACTGCTTCAGAAAAGAATGAAGCCCGGAGCCACCAAGTTGTGATAAAGTGACATCAGCAGGTCACCAATGAAGAATATTTCTGCTAAAAAACTCGGTTTGCAAAACAACATATCTCAATATAATCGATACAAAAAGAAATTATTATTCAAATATACTCTTCTGCCTTATAATCGATGTAAACTGACCCAGTCACATTTGCACAAGTTGTTGCATGTCTTTCAACCGCAGCGCATTAAAAACATTACTTCTGTTTAGTTGTAACGCTATTGGATGCTAATGTGGCTGCATAATAACTCAGGTCATGCTGAAGCCAGGGAGAAGCTGACAATTTGTGGTAAACTGCCCTGATGTGGTTGTTGATCACTAAAGAAAATGTAATGCAAAGTTGCCAGAAAGACAGAATTTGTGTAGGGTTGCCCAATATATTTCCATGGACCACATCCTTGTTTACACGGTAAAAATATGTTTTGAACGCGCCTGATTCTGGTTGTTTTGAAAAACAATTTATTTTAGTTTATATTGACAGGCAAATGGAAACTCACAGTGACACAGTAAAGATAAGCAATTATAGTAAAGTAAAATGATTGTGTGAAAGTAAAGCTCAGTTTGTCATATTGTAATTTATCAAGTTTCTTTTTTGTTCTTAACTGAAACTATTTCTGTGCCTTCAAAAAAATATTGCCGCAGTATCTAAAGTCAGGGGAGTGGTGGCACTTGTGTTGGCACTTCCTGGAGAGGCTGCTAGGTTTCTGGTGCAACTCCCACAGACTGCCACTTATTGTGTCCCTGAGCAAGACCCTTAGCCCCAGAATGCTCCCCAGGGTGCCGCATAGTGGCAGCCCACTGCTCCCTAAGTGATGGGTTAAATGCAGAGGACTAATTTCATTGGAATGTATGTTGCAGTGACAATAAAGACGATGATTTATTATGGTAATAAAAATTGTATCAAGTATTTCAGGTCAGGTTACTTTATTAACACCCTATTGCTTTACAGTGAAATGAGAAAAGAACAACATCAGTTTTGCACCTCGCACACAGTGTTAATAAAATGCATAACAGACCCAAAAAATACAGACTTTAAAAGAAAAGGATACCTTGAGTACTCAAGGCTTCACCAATCAGGACATTCCAGAAGAAGGGCACATCTAAACATACATGAAATACATTAAAGCCAAGTTAAATCAAGCCAAACCAAGTTAAAGTACTTTAAAAGTTAATAGATAAATAAACGTAGCCTATACCATATATTTCATTATATGTGCAAAGTGTCTCTACATCTTGTTAAATTCAATGACAGACACAGGAACTAAGCTGCTTCTATAACATTGTATTCTACATTTTGGATTTCCATCCAGAGGAAAGAAGCTGAAATTCACTGTGTAAGAGAGGGGAGTCATTTATCCGCTCTACCTGCCTGGTGTACAGGGATGGGAGAGTAGTTGTGGCTCACCAATCAGTCCAGATGACCATTAGCTATTTTATTTTAAGGCATTTCTCTCCTTCAAAGATGTGTGGCCCAACCATGACACCAAAGAATAAGATCAAACGGATTCAATAAAAGCATTGTAAAGCATGGTTACAATGGTTCAGTGGATATGAAAGTCTGAAAGTTTCCTTAAACAGAGCAGATGATACACACAGCTTCACAGTTGGCTTCAAATCTGAAGTTGTCATGAGTGACAGTCACCAAATATTTATAAGAATGCACAAGTATTTTTCTTTGTATCGATGTCGAGTTTGAAATTCTAATATGGTGAAAAAGTCCTATAAAGAGCAGCTTCACATTTTGTTGTAATTCTTTGAGCTAACTTGGTGGTTTTTAAAAGATAAAACATGTGGTTTTACTTGTATTTGTTTTTGTTTGTTTTACAAAATGACACTAATATTGTCTGACTTGACATAGAAATGTGCTATTTTTTTCTATAATTAAAATTAAAATCGATTCATTTTTTCCAGTGATATTGAAACATATGAGCTAAAAAGCCTTAGTTGAGTCGTCTTTAAGAGATGGTCCTGGTATTCACTGGAGTGTCTTTGTAACCCTAAAAAGCTTCATTGACAGCAATTACACCACTCTCATTTAAAATTTAGATAGTTGGATAAATAGCCGATCTTAAAAGCAGCAATAACCCTGCCTGTAAAGCACTTTTGATGAAAGTTGATATTGACAGCACATGTTTCCTTTGAATTAACCACCACTGACGAATGATTTCAAGCCCCACTTGTTTTTAAAGCATCCAAGGAGTTTGACAGCTGCCCTGTCTCCAATAAAATCCTCCCCTAGCTAACCATATGCTCGTTAAAATGATGGCCACGGGGCAAAAACACAGTCCATATGAGGCTGTTGAGATTAATTTCTAATATATGTGCAATTACGTGCATTCTGTCTTGTCGTTCTTAATGGCAACCTGGATGCAATGCACATTGTCACAACAATTGAAGCAGTAAAGTTGATGAAAAACAAGATTTCTGCCAGTATCAAAACTTTTTGCTTGCACTATGCACTTTCAATCTTATAATGTTACTGTTTTTGAAATCGTAGACACGGTTTAGAAGGACTTCTTGATTTTTCCTGTTTTGATTTTAGCACATCGAGTGAGATGGATCCTGGCGCTTCTCGTTGGATTTTTGCTGATGTTTTTGGCCATACTTGGGGTCTATTTGATACGAGGCATTCTGAAAGGTCAGCTTCTTTAGGGTATAATACTGAATGTTTCTGGCGGTTAGTAGGAAAACATCTAAATGTTAACTCTGCTTTTTCTCCAGGATATGTTTGGAGATGGTTAAAGGACGAAGATGTTAAAGGTGTGTGAAATTTTTGCCAATCTTCCAGGTGTTAAAACACATTAAAAAGCTATCCTTACTAACAGAATTAACAGAATGACTAATAACTAATGAATATGCAGCATCACTATAGACCAAGCAGAGAAGCAGCTGCAGTGAACACAGCTTCCACAGCTCAGGTGGAAGAATCTGTCAGCGCAACTGTTAATTGACAGAAATCTGGCCTTAATGGGAGACTGGCAAGAACAAAGTCATTGTTAACAGAAAGCCATAAGAACTCCTCTTTCTAGTTTAAGCTGTAAAAGACTTGCTGTGAAGGATTGCCCTCTATCAGGACAACGACCCTGAGCATAAACATACAGCCAGAACGCCGAAGGAATGGTTTGGGCGAAAGTATATCCATGTGTTGGGATGGCTCTGTAAAAGTCCAGACCTTGAACCAAAGGAGAATATGTGGCAAGATTTGGAAATGGATGATCACAGATGCTCTAAATTCAATCTGACTGAGTTTGAGCTGTTTTAAAAAAGAAGTCTGTGGAGGTGCAAACCATGTATAGCCCTTTGCTGCTTTGATTTTAGTGAAAGGTGGTTCTTCAAAGTGTTGGAACAAATGTAAGCTATATTATCCGTATTTCTATTTGTCCGAAAAAACTTCCCCCACTTTACAATCATGCTGTTATTTGTGTTGGTCTGTAACATAAAATCTCAACATAATGCACCGTGTTTGTGATTGTGACATGGCAAATTATGAAAAGGCTTTACAAGTTGGTGTAAAACTGACATTTTTTTTTAATTTGTGCCAGTTAGTTTAGTTAGTTCACTGTGTGGCTAATGCCAGGTTCACACGGCAGTATAATTAGCCCATTTAAAAAAAAATTTTTTTTTTCCCCGGTCTTCCCCTTCCGACAATCTTAAGATTTTTTGGGATGGCTTTTAAGCTAATCTTCTGAGCTCTTCCTGCCGTGTGTGGTGTGCTAAGATTGATCTGGTCTGCTCGGAAGGAAGTCGGGACAACAACGACCTCAAATCACGGATGTTCCACATGTTTGATTGTCTTGGCCTGATATTCTAGCACGTGTAGAAGTGCCATAACCAGTCACTTCTCCCACACCCAAGAAACTCCCACGAGGATACTGCAGAGATCCCTAGTGGAACATGTGGGGTTTTCCCCGAAGACAAACAAGCTCACAACATGTTGAATGTTGTTATTCTCGAGAGGTTTTGTGAGATTTCCAGTCCGACATTTGAATGTTCCTGAGTGAAATCTGTTTGTGTGTGATGTGTTGTGCTTGCCATTTGATAGGACAAAACACACTGGACAAGCAAGCCTGCCTATCTATTATTATTTTTTTATCATCATGTGAATGTTTAAATCTTGCAGTGTGAACCAGGCATTAGAAAATGTGAAGGATTGGTTCCTCACTAGCTGCAACACATTCAGCAAAGTATTTCTTCAGTTTTGCGATTAAAAACAGCCAGAATTAATGTCTTCTTCTTTCCTTCAGGTGCTGTTGGTGGTGGTCATGTGGTGCTGCTATATCCGCCTGATGATGACGACAAGCATCTGTCAGAGCTCCTGTGTCACCTGGGCTCGTCTCTCCAGACCCTGGGCTTCACTGTGTCTCTTGACCTCTGGAGCCAGGCTGAGCTCAGCGTACTCGGCCCCGTGCCGTGGCTCCACTCGCGACTGGACCGCCTGAAACGGCAGGGTGGTAAGGTGGTGCTGGTCCTAACCCAGACAACGTGGACTAGAGCTGAAGAATGGGGAGCCTTCACATGTGAGAAAAATGAAGAGAATATCAGAGGAGTGGAGGAAGACTCTGCTGGAAGCTACCCGCCTCCTTCACGCCACGTGGATGTATTCGGTGCCTCGCTGAGCTGTATTCTTGCGGACTACTTGCAGGGCCGCGCAGGCGAGCGGTTCATGCTGGTGCAGTTTGAATCGCTCCCTCCTGCACTCCCGGGGGGTTACCGACCCCTTCCGCGGCTTTTTTGTGGACTCCATGTCTACAGCCTTCCTTCGCAGAGTCTGGGCTTTCTGACTGAGCTGGCAGGTTCCAAGCAAATCGCCTCTGCATCAGCAAGACGGAAAAGGGCAGGGGGACTCCGGATGGCATCCAGGGCTCTCGCCAAAAGGCTGTCAGGGTTCACACTAGGGACAAATGTGTTGCACCTTGCCGGGGTGTCTCCAGGTTGTGTCGGAGGGGAAGAGGAAGACTCCGGGGACGCACTACTCTTAGAGCCAACTTTAATTACACCACCATCCAGTCCGGACACAATAGTCAGTAAAATGGAATGGGTCTGACAACCGGGGAGGCTTGTAAAGGGGGGAAAAAAAAGTTATTGGAAGCTCCTGTTAACAAATATACCTCACTTGATGCACTAAGACATCTATCTATCCATCCATATTCTATATCAGGGTAATCCGTCCTGGGTCGTGTGTGCTGGTGCTTATTTCCAGGTGTCTCCAGTGGTTGTTTGACCAGAGGCAGTTAAGGGTATGTTTGGGTTGCATGGTATTAGAATACATTGCAATAGCGACAATAATGGTAAATATTGTGACAGCGATATCAGTTGCAATATATGCATATTTTTGTTTTTCTTTTCTTTCTTGTCCAAGCTTCCATTACTCTGAGACCTTTAGCGTCTTGGGCAAGGTTGTTTGTGTCCGGTGTGAGCATCTGGTCCTGTGAGACTCTATCCTTCGGGCTATATATTACTTTATCATGTAAAAGGCATGTTCATAACACTTGTAATATATCATCCAATGATTATTGCACTCCAAACACACCTTTGCTACATGAATATTGTGCACACTGATACTGTGATAACAAATACATTCCCAACATTGAGCAGATCCAGCATAGGGTAGCCTGCACGCCGGGTAGGTTGTCGGCTAGACAACCATGCATGCCCGCACTGCCACCCAGGGGCAATTCAGAATAATCGGTTAATCTAGCATGCAATTTCTGGACAATGTGAAGAAACTGGAGTACCAGGTAAAAACCAGCATATGCATCATTAAAAGTTTGCATAATGACTTGTTCAGAAAATGCAGACTAACATCTTGAGTTAGTTTGAAGTGACCAGTTAACCTAACATGCCGGTTTCTGAACTGTGAGACAAAATCCCCATGTCCATGAGGACGACACTGAAACTCTACAGTAGGACATGTTCAGAACAAGCTTCATATAATTTTGCAGCTTTGCTAGCAAGTAGTAAAATCAACTTGATAAAGCTTGATTAAATTGTTTTTAGCAACAAAAATAGCTCTTTTTTGTAAAGGAATATAGCTTGAGCTGCTGCTGCTGCTGCTGCTGCTTCAGAGAAACTTGATCCAGCCAAGAGACAGGACACCAGCTGGAAAAACAAAATACATGGAAAGAATAATAGAACATCTTAGTAGTGGTTTACCAAGGGCGTTTGATAGTGATGTTACAAAAGCAAAGTGAAATTGAACAGCCAAACTGCAAAGGTAGCACCTAAGTATGGTGTACTCTTCCCTTCATTTGATATTTAAACCAACCCTTCCAGAGGCATTGTGTGTTTTCAAACTTGTTTACTTCTGCATGACGTTCTTGCACTTCAGTTGGATATTAAAAACCCCGAAATTTGTGAAAGAAAATATTTACGCAAATGTGTACATATAACTTTCTGTACATGTAAATATGTTTTTTGCTTTGATCAGGTATTCTGAGTTGGTTTTATACTGTGATTTTGTTTTAAATTTATAAATATGGGATTAAATAAAGCATTTCTTTGCTTGTCTACCAACAGTTATTTCTCATGTATTTGCATAAATTATAGATTTTTTTTTGAGAGGAAAACATTTGAGAATAAAGATTATTTGGATGTTACAGCATACATCATAGTACAGTTTATCACTTTTTTTGATGCAAATTTTATTTGCCCGTTTTTTTTTTTTTACCATTAACATTGTTAGTGCGAGTGTGCAGCAGAAAAAGAGAACTAGGTTGGTACCAGAAAAACAAGGTCGCCAAGGAGGTATAGTAACTAAAGATGTAAAGCTAAAAAGTCATACCATGAAGAGGTTGCAAAGAGTAATTGGAGCTAGATTAGGAAGAAATGTGACAGCCAGCGAGCAGCATTTTAATTTCCTGGAGCACTACAGGTTCAGCAACGTTTGCTTTGGGAAGTATGGAGAAGGTTTTGTAAGGAACTGCGCTGTTTTTATGGATCTAAGGAAGGCATATGATAAGCTACCCAGAGATGTTCTGTGGTACTGCATGTCCTTATGATGGTGCAGTTTATGAATATGAACAATGAGACAGTGGTGAGGTGCAAAGAAAAAATGTTGCCACAATTACAAGATAAATGTGAACAAATGAATTGTGATATGAGCCTTGCGAGTTTTTAGATATAGGTATAAGTACTTATAATGTCTGTTCTCTCTACCTCTGAAGTCAGAACTTAGATCTTAGTCCATAGACAAAACTTAGACAGCAAACCAAACTGAACAATGCAGCGAATTGCAAGTCTAAAAACCAGTGAGATTCGATCATTAGGTCACCAGGCGAACAACCATAAGCAACACAAGCTAATAACAATGCCTTTATCTGTGTTGTCTACATTATAGGAAGTTGTTCATAGAGGATGTATAGTAGTGTGAACGATTTAATGAGTGAAATATCAGTTAAAATTCAAATAACCTTTTTACTGCAACAATCATTGTTTTCTATTCAGTTGGATTTTACAGTTGGAGTTCGTAAAAGAAAACATCCAACTGATTTCCACTTTAATAGACCTTCCCATTCCTAAAAAAAAATTAAATGTCACCCTTCAGTCATTGTGGTGTAAATCAGAACTTGTTTTTCCTTTAGTTTTTATGAAAACAAAAACGATGAAAGTCCTCATATTTGTACTTCTTCTCCAAAAATATGCTGTGTATGGAGGAAAACCTTACTGTGATGGTACGATTTGTAAAAAATCAACCCACCACAGGGCAGGTAAGCTGAAAAGACAACAAGTACTGAAGACTGATGAGTGGATTTGTGGTCAACCATCAAAATCAAATCAAGAGGGGGGAGGCAATAGAGAGGAGACCAGTAGATGGAGACCAGTGTATGAAATGATTTATGACAGAAGGGAAATTGGTTAACATAATGGTAATAAAGGCTGTATACTTTGGAGACCGTGGCACAAATAAAAAGACAGGAGATTGCATATCTGGAGATATTACTTTGGAGATATTATTTTGATAGGGAGTGACTTGAGTATATAAACTGTACTGTAATGATATCAATTTAAAAAGTAAAACAACATATGATACAACAGCACAGTGAATCACGCTTGGAGTGAATGACATGTAAGATTGCCCATACATTATAACCTGCAAATGACATAAACTACCAAAAAAACGGGTGTATTTAAGACCAGAAGATGATGAGATCCAACATAAATATAGAAATTAAACTACTGGAAAAGAATCAAAAGATTTATTTAGCATTTGCCGTTTGCCGTTGCAGAGTCGTCACACCCGAAGATGGGCGTGACGACTCTGCAGTCTGATTGGCTGATGCATCAAATCACAGCACCGTCATATCCGGTGTGGCAGCAGCTGCATGGAAAACATAATAGAAGGGACTAGAAGCCGATGTTTTCCCATTCATCCCGGCGGAGGGTGCTCCTTGCTGTCCGTCTCACTTGCAGTCCAGCACCGCGGCGGCTGCAGGAGCGTTTCCGGCGTTAACCTCACTCTTCTTTGACTGAAGAGTTCAAGGAGGTTTCCTAAAATGTGAAACTAGCCGATGTGACGTGAGAGTGATCCAGCAGGGAAGGAGACGACCCATCGGTGGTGGCGAGGCGGCGGACGTTGTGGTTTAGTAACAAGGTGCAGAGATGGAAATAAAAGCTACTTGGTGACATAGGATTTAAAGCAATACACGGTTTGAGATGACACAACCCTATAAGTAAATTAGGAGGCTGTCTCCATATTAAAAAAGGGAAGTAGTCAGAAAAGCTGAATTTACAGAAACGGTTGGCTAAAGCTAGCAGCTAACTGACCTTAGCTGCTAGCTGAGCTAGCTTAGCTAACACAGAAGCCCAGAGCTTCTTAGTCCGGATAATTTGCTTATTTTGCTGTCTTTATTATAACATTAGTGTGCAGGGTATAAAGTGCATGTAAGCGAATTTATATGACTCATATGAGTAGGAAATAAATTGCATATGCTGGAATTTACTTCTATTTCTTTGCGTATGGGATTAGTTATACTACGCATAATGCCTTTCCACATTTGTTCATCTTTTTCGTACCCTATTTGAATGTTTAACTTAGCTGGTTTATAATGCCTTTTTGTTTTTATTTTCTTATTTATCTTTGTGATGAGATGATGGCAGCGGTAGCTAGACAAAACAAGCAGCTAAATTATTCATTGCATTAAAAATTAGTCTTTTTTTTATATATATATATAACCGAACGTTATTGGGCCAGAATGAAAAGAGTTTCAGAAGATGAGGAACCTTTCTAAACTTTGGAGACCTGCAACATGTAAAGTTTTCTCTCTCACACAAACGCTCTGCTTCCGGTGTGTCCCCTGAAGGATCATGTGGGGAGCCTGGCCTTTCCTGCCAGCTCTGGTGCTTCTGTCAGAACTCTCTGTGGTGAAAGTCCAGACGGCGCCATGTCAAACCTGCAGAAAACTCACAGAAAGCTTTATTACGGTACGTCTGTTATACAGTAAGGTCTCAATTATCATCTTTTTATTGTACTTTTTTCAAATAACCATTTTGCTTCGATAGGGATTAGAAAGAACAGCAAACAAGAACTTTGGGGGCGGTAACACTGCATGGGAGGAGGAGAAGCTGGCCAAGTATGCACGGAGGTGAGACTGTTTCCTGTAAGCCGGACCAATCAGCTGTGTTCGGAGATATTGTGACCACTTGTAATTTGCATATGTATCATTTCAACGTTATTCGATACACCTCCCAAGACTGATGTTTAGTTCTAATTGTTGATTGTCTTCTCCATACATTTATCTGGCATTTTACAATAGTCATTGCATGTGACCGACTATTTCATCTGCTCTAAATGTTTGCGGTTGAAACGGATATGAGACCGCCTCCTCGGATGTTCGTGTTTCTGTGGATTAGCCTCTGTCTGAATACCGTCTCGTTGTTCCAGCGAGACTCGGCTCTTGGAGATAGTTGAAGCTGCTTGCGAGAAAACGGATTTTGAATGTAACCGTCTGCTGGAGAAGATAGAGGACCAGGTTGAGACATGGTGGTTCCACAGGTAAACTGAACTAAAACCATTAGAGGTGTTTTAAAGGCACTGTTTACTTTTTTTAATATTGAAAACCTGCCTTCAACTTTGTTTTATTACCCCTTAAATTAATATAGATGAAGACCTTTAGGGGCGTCTACAGTGTAGTCATGATGTGCTATCAGGAGTCTGAACTTTATAACTGAGATGCTGTGTTTGCTTTTCAGGCAGCAGGAGGCACCAGACCTGTTTGAGTGGCTCTGCATTGAGCAGCTGAGGCTCTGCTGTCCACCTGGACACTTTGGACCTGACTGCAAAGGTGTGCACAAGCAGGTTACTTTATGTTAGGACAAAAAAACAGCACATGTCCTTGCTTGCTTATTTCCTCACTGCAGTATTTAAATAGCTGTTCATTGTAAGCATGCTAACTTGTATGTCTGTTGCAGAGTGCCCATCTGGACCTGGAGGTGTGTGCGGCGGTCTGGGCCGATGTGAGGGCGAGGGCACTCGTCTGGGAGATGGGGAGTGCGTCTGTGATCCTGGCTACTCGGGCCATCTGTGCCAGAACTGTGCTGACGGTTACTACAGGGAGAAGCGCTCCAATGACAGTGCAGGGGCTTGTGCAGGTCCGTCACTTTCAGAGAGCTGTCTTCACATTTCAGTTGAAACCGATGTCGGTTAGATTATTTTTTTTTTTTTCCAACGGCTCTTGTCCCCTTTAGCGTGCTTCCACTCCTGTAAGAAGTGCTCAGGGCCACAGGACTACAAGTGCCTCGACTGCAAACCTGGGTGGATCCTTCATGACAACAAGTGTGTGGGTGGGTTTGGATTTGGTTTCTTTTTTTTTTTTCTTTTTTTTTCTTTTTAAGCAACCTTTGGCTGAATTCACTTTTACTAATGTGCCTCACAGACATCGACGAGTGCGGCACAGAGCTGGCTCGTTGTCCTTCCAACACTTACTGTCACAACACAGATGGATCGTATGAATGCAAAGGTATGCTGCCTTCAGTATTTAGCATTAGAATTAGTATTCAGTATCTCCATCTGATGAAGACAGGCTGGTTGTTTCACTTGACCAGTATGTTTGGGCCAGTTTTAAGCGATGCTTAAAGTTTTAAGCGATGCTTAAAACTAGAGATGCCCTGAGAAACTGAACACAACCTCACTGTTATTGTATTCCTTAAAGAGAAAGTGAAAACGGCTAAAAAGTTTTACAAAACCAGAGATCGGGAATCAGCCACAAATCTTTGACCGAAGCATCTCCTCTTTAAACTGTCCTCAGTGTGCATAGATGTGAAATTATTAATGTTAGGAAAATGGCTGGATTCTGCAGTCGGATATGAAAAGTCTATATTTTGGTCCTCAAGATTAATTTGTTTTTTTTAAATCAGACCAAAGCCTGAAGACTTTGAGTTTACTAACAGTATTAAAAATATGAGAAGCATCAGCTGTGGAGGTCCAAACTGTTGTCCACAGTGTGGAGCTTTTCCTGCAGTTGTCCGAGTGGGGCGTAATGAACTGCAATAATGCAGATCTTTTCATCTTTTGCATCTAGGCTGTGACCAGGCGTGTGTGGGCTGTATGGGCAGCGGTCCTGCTCGCTGTAAGAAATGTGCGCGCGGTTACAGACTGAAAGGAGCCAAGTGTCTCGGTATTTAAGCCGTCATTCGCTTTCTGTGTAATTTCCATCTCTTAAGCTTATCCCGGCGGGCACTGAGCCATTTTCCTGTGCTTTCGCTTTCAGATATAGATGAATGTAGCGAACGTGCAATAGCATGCCCTGGGCTGAACGAGGCCTGTATCAATGAGGAGGGCTCCTTCCACTGCGACTGTGCTGAAGGATTCATCAGAAGAGATAGCATTTGCGTGGAGAATAAGCCACCGGGTAAGTAGCAGCTTTTGGGAAGGACAATATGAACCAAAAATATTCCCCCAGTCTGTGTTCAGACGGATCGATGAGACGCAGCAATTATCTCTGTTTTCTCTGAATAGTTTGGGTGAGAATCGGCGCGTCACAGTTGGCTGCATTCACATACAGCTGAATTGTAAAGTTAGGGTCTTTTCCACTTACATATTTTACGATCTCACCAAAAACAAAATCTTCAATATCATACTAAAAAACACACATTAGAGATGTTCTGCTATGATCAGCACTTACTGCCATTTTGTCACATTGCGAGTTACAACTGCAAACATCTGTATTTTTTGGGATGTTTACGTGATAGATCAGCACAAAGTAGTACCAGATTGTAAAGTGGAAGGAATATACAGGACTGTCTCAGAAAATTAGAATATTGTGATAAAGTTCTTTATTTTCTGTAATGCAATTAAAAAACATGAAATGTCATACATTCTGGATTCATTGCAAATCAACTGAAATATCGCAAGCCTTTTATTGTTTTAATATCGCTGATTATGGCATACAGCTGAAGAAAACTCAAAAATCCTATCTCAAAATATTTAAATATTTCCTCAGACCAAGTAAAAAAAAATTATAACAGCAAAACAAAATCAAACATTTGAAAATGTCCATTAATGCACTCAGTACTTGGTAGGGAATCCTTTTGCACAGATTACTGCATCAATGCGGCGTGGCATGGAGGCAATCAGCCTGTGGCATTGCTGAGGTGTTATGGATGCCCAGGATGCTTCAATAGCGGCCTTTAGCTCATTTGCATTGTTGGGTCTGGTGTCTTTCAGCTTCTTCTTCACAATACCCCACAAATTCTCCATGGGGTTCAGGTCAGGGGAATTGGCAGGCCAATCAAGGACAGTAATGCCATGGTCAGTACACCAGTTACTGGTGGTTTTGGCACTGTGGGCAGGTGCCACATCTTGGTTGTGCAGCGTTTCCTGCCACATTTCCCCCTTCCAACACACTTTTTGTGAATGTGCTTTGAAACTGCACTCTGTGAACAGCCTGCTCTTTGAGAAATTTCTTTTTGTGTCTTACCCTCCTGATGGAGGGTGTCAATGATGGTCTTCTGGACAGCAGTCAGATCAGCAGTCTTCCCCATACTTGTGATTTAGTTTACTGAACCAAGCTGAGTGTTTTTCAAGGCTCAGGAAACCCTTGCAGGTGTTTCGAGTTAATTAGACGATTCAAGTGATTAGTTGAATAGCCTACTAGTATACTTTTTCACGATATTCTAATTTTCTGAGACAGTCCTGTAATGGACGGTTTAAAGGGATCCACGATTAGTTGGACATAATTTGAGAAATATATTTTTAGAAGTAAAAACAATACAGTAAAAATACTGTTAGCTGATTAGTTTTTATAAATTTAAATAAGATATTGTTCCACGGACATCGCTGCAATCTGTGCATTCTGGGTAGATGACGTATACTAGGTCCTAGGGCTCGCTCAGTTCAGCGAACACAGCAATGAGCAACGTTAAACCTTTTCGATTTGAACCGAAGCGCGTTGCAATTGATGACAATATTATAATAATAATACGACAAATGATACGTACAGCTTGTAGGACTGTGATCCGGCAAGTAGTGCTCTGTGTCTGGTTGAATAACACTTGCTTAGGACCTGATCTGTCTGGTCTTCGGTCTGTTAACACCTGATTAGGGTCTGGTCTTCAGTCCTGTGTCTGATCCGTGATTTCACCAGCGGCAGCGGCAGTACCTTTGTTATTTAATAGGGCTTCCAGTGTTGCCTGTCTCTGATGTTTCTCCCAGCGTCTTTCGCTCGCAAGGCAGCAGGGATTAGGTGCTTTATGGATAAAAAGTTGCTTTTAGCTTGCGAGGGTGACACTCACCTGTTGTCGTCTATTTTGTTGATAAAAATGACTCAAATTCTTCAGCAGAGAAGTGTTGAGAGCACAAATGTAGGTCCTTCGGAAGTTGTGTTCTTCCAACGGTGCTCTTGTTTTTTTTGGGGGGTTTTTGTGACGAAGACTCGCCACAATTTTTTTTTTTGTTTTGTTTTGGAATTACAGCCAACCATGACATCGTGTGCCATTGTCTAAATTTCCTCCACTCAAACGCAATATGATTAAAAAAAACAACGTAGGTGATGTTAACGATCCTGTGTTTAACTCTGTAGGTTCCAGTCCAGTAGGACCTAACTGCATCATGTATTGCGTAGGTGAAAAAATCACGACGTCCATGACTGAAAAATACAACAAAGAATAGACTACAGAATATTTTAAAGTAATTATACGTTTTTACTTGTCACAAACAGCAAATTGTAAGTTAATAGGAAAATTATAACATATTTAGGCCAAAGTGTTCAACTAGTCATGGATCCCTTTAGAAGATTTTATTTGAAATAGCATGGTTGGAATTTGTATTCAGCCCCATGCCCTCTTATACCCCTAAATAGAAAAAAAAAAAAAAAAAGTATCCGATTTGTAAATAGAGGCCACTTATGTGTGATCTCGTTTTAAATACAGCTGTTCTGTGGAGGTCTTAGGCTTACCATTTTTAGGAATATTGACATAAAGGCACCAGCTGCTTATAAAATGTTTGTATTTGGTCTGAGGTACTTCATTCCTCCTCAGAGAGCTGATTCAGGCTGGTCCAGATGCCACTAAAGCAGTCGCCCTGTGTCATGCTCTCAAGTTTCAGCATGTTCTTTATGCGGAGCCTTCACATAACACTTGACTGCTATCAAAGCAGGTTCAGAGTTGATACTTTGTTCTCAACTGTCTAGAATAAACAAACAAAAAAAAAAGATAATCCTACTAAGAGATAGTTGGTATTAAATTTCATGATAACAAAGATGTGTTGGAATCCTGAATGTAGGGAACGCTGGATCTGGTCAGATGGAGCCGAACATCAACATTTTGCAAAACACTGTGTGGCAGAAAATATGAAGTCACCTCACTGATGAATAATGTTTTAAAGTGCATCATCAGTAATGCAGCCAAAACGGTTACTAAAGGCTACCTTGTTGGAAAACCCATGAAGATATCATGGTGATGTGTGAACACCGATATCTGTCTTTCTCTTCTTGCCTCCTCAGCCGGCCCAGAGAAAGGTTTGTTTGACGACATGACGGATGACGAGGTCCTCGTGCTTCAGCAGATGTTCTTCGGCGTCGTAATCTGTGCCCTAGCTACACTCGCAGCCAAGGGGGACATGGTCTTCACGGCCATTTTCATCGGAGGAGTGGCTGCTATGGCTGGATACTGGCTGACAGAGAAGGGAGACTACGTGCTGGATGGATTTCTGAAGGGACGGTAGGGCTGTCGGGGACTCCTGTGTCACAAAGGGACCCTGGAACACCAACCAGGAACGGTGAAGAAGACTCGACCAGAGGCTGGACAGCTGTCGTCCATGTTAGCCTTTCAGGGATTAAATTGTGATGCCGAAAACTTGAAAGGGCTTCCGGTGGACTGCTGTATATCCATGAAGAGGATGATGCAAGAAAGGGCGAAGACTACGATGTCATGAATGAAGCAACACTGCACTGATTTAACTGAAATTCACTCCCTACCATAAGCTTTGCCTGTCAGGTTACTGCTACACTCAGATGGTAGCTATGGGCATGCAGTCAGACCCCCCCCCCCCCCCCCCCCCCCAAACAGATCATGCCTACCGTCCCAGGACGTTTCTATCATGAGGTTTTTATTTTCCACTAAATGACCTTTTACCTCTTCCTCCATGAATGTTTGTCATAATGCATGTTATATTTATTTAAAATGTGAGGTACTGCACTCTTTTAATTTATTGTTTACTTTAGCATGAGCGATTTTATGTTTTTTAGCTGCTGGATTACTTATTGATGTGTGTGTGTGTGTGTGTGTGTGTGTGTGTGTGTGTGTGTGTGTGTGTGTGTGTGTGTGTGTGTGTGAGGACAAACGCTAAGTTAATTACCAGCTCTGATCTGGGTGATTTCTCAATATTTCTTCGTTTGTGAGCATCATCAGTGCAAACCTTCAGTTGTGATTGAGAGAGGTAGTTTTGGACAGCCATCAAAGGAACTCCTCTAATGATTTTATTCATCTTTATTCACCTGGAGTGGAATCGTCCACAGAGGTTTGCTTAACAATAAAAGGAGATTTTAACTTTATTTTTTTGTGTTCCTTGTTAGATTTGCACTGCACAGAAACGGGAACATGAATACACTTCGGTGGTAAAGTGGCATGGAGAGAAATAGGTGATTGTGTTGACCAAAAGGAGGAGAGTATGGAAAAATCTTTCTAATTAATTCATCCATCTTTCCAGTTTCCTTCCTTCGGCCCGCCCCACTCACTTTTGTAATTTCCAAATTTAAAGCCTGAAACGGTTGAAATATCTGCCCTGGCTTTATAGTGAACTTAGAAAAGTTTAGTTTACTTGATTAGGTTAATTAAAAAATAAATAAATGGGTTGCTTATATGTATTTATGTATTTTCAGCTGTTTATGCCTTTGGGTTAATTAAAACCTTTGTTTCTCCGAAAATGTTAATGTTGCATTAAACCAATAAAGCCGAGAACGGGCATGTTATGGTCAACACAATCATGGCTAAGGCTGCTGACATGACTGTAGTTCGTCCAGCAAACGCTCATTGAGGATGAGAAGCTGGTTGTTCAGACGGCTCTTTGCAAGCATGTTAATGGAAAGTTGTGTGGAAGGGGGGGAAAGTGCAGTTAGAAAAACCCTGCAAAACCCATAGATTATGAAAACAAAACAAAGCCTGTTGAATAATTCAGTGCAGACTGCAGCTGGAGACGGAAGAATCCCCAAACACCTATCCAGGACATAGGTTATAACTGACATTGCTTGTCGAGAATCTCCTAAACCAGGGACAATGTCATTAGCCTTTTACTTCAGTAGAGAAAGGACTGGACAGCTGCTCCGTGGCCATAAATCCTATCCTCGTCTAAAAATAAGCCTGCATTTCATTTGACAAAAATTGATCTCCAGGTGGAGTAGAGAGGGACAGGCTGGAGATCCAGAGTGAAGTTTCCACAGTCAGCGATGATCTGAGGAGTCGTGTCGCCTGCTGGTGTTGGTCCACTGAAGCTTATCAAGACCAAAAGTCTGTGGCGATCTAACCGGAGATCTTTAAGGAGATGCTAATATTTTACAGCAGGACTTGTCAGAGGAAGAGGAGACAGCAGTCCCAGCAATGTGGGAAAAGCATGAGGTTGCTATTAAAGCAACCTGGGTTTCTTTAAGACCCAAGCAGAGCTGCAGCCTGATCGCCTCCATGCCACGCTGCGTTGATGCAGTAATTCAAGCAAAAGGACGCCTGAGCAATTTTTACTGTACAGCATATGCACATTTTTTTAAGACATTTCTGTATAAGGAATCCTTTTTTTTAATGGTCTGATGTAATTTAGAAATGTGCAGAAATACTTGAAATATATATATACTTGAAGTACTGTATACTTGAAGACAATGTGCGTGTGTAAGAATTCACTTTTAATTGAATCACTGGACTACATTAACTTGCTCATAATCTAATTTATTGAAATGCATGTCTACATTAGAAGCAGACTTAAATGGGAATAAACTCTGGAACAATATAAAAAAATATTAAAAAACATGTTCTGATTTTCTTCACATATGCTTTGTGTTGGTCTACCACATAAAATACATTAAATGTGTCGGTTGTGTAATGTAAAAAAAAAAAATGGGTTAAT
This sequence comes from Fundulus diaphanus, assembly GCA_037039145.1. NCBI lineage: Eukaryota > Metazoa > Chordata > Actinopteri > Cyprinodontiformes > Fundulidae > Fundulus > Fundulus diaphanus. Next base: position 38,176,975 of record CM073129.1, on the reverse strand, counting down.
TTAAACTGAGGCGTTTCTCCTCAGTGAGTGGGTGAAGCCTGAAATGCAAGTTTTAGCTGCTAGGAGTTATGTCAGTGTTGCACTCCAGTTAATGGGGTTGAGGCGCAGCAGCTCTCTCTCCTTCAGGGCCTCCTGGGAACGTGTTAGTGCTCTGTCCCTCCAGCTCTGCTCCATTAGCTGCACACAAAACAAGAACAAGTTAGACGAGACGAAAAAAAAACATCAGACACTCACTATTTTTGCTGAAACCTAAGAGCAGGAAGCTTTTTAAGCACGCTTTTGCACAGAGCCATTAGTAATAGATGCTCAATGCATGTGTGGCACACTGCACCCTCTTGTTCTCATCTCTGTAGGCTGTCATGGCTTTGGTGTGCTGAATCCTCTGCTGTCTCTCACTGGTTAGGGCAAGGCGGTCCACCTCTCTGAGGTGAGCTGCTTCTTTAACTTGATTGGACAGCTGCAGCTTCAGGTTGATGCACTTCTCCTCCATCTGCCTTTTTAGCTGCTCTCGTATCTCCTTTCTGTCGACACAAACTGTTTGTTCATGACTCCTGCAAAGGTGAGGCCTCATCAAAGGATTATTCAAAGCCGAAGCGTCAGTTTTACCTGTACTCTTCCCTCTCACTGGCGGTTCCATAAAAGGGTTTCCTCCACACCTGATGACACCTGATACGACAGCTTCAACTCAGTGACCAGGATCCCATATTACTTTGGTCGTTTTACAATAAAGCCACCAAACAGATCAGGGAATTCCCTGGTTGTTTCTAAGAGATTTATTCATAGCAGGAATCATGCTCTCCACCTGAAATGCTCTCCTCTTTGCATGATCAGCGCCCTCTGGTGGTTGTGATGGTGAACAGCGGGGGTCTCAAGACTGACTGTGCGTTTAGGGACCAAAGGTGGGTGCAAAGGATCCAATCTGGGAATACTCTGCAATTCAGATTCATTGATTAGTGTTATTTTTTTAATTTTTTTTTTTACTTTTGTTCATTCTATATTATTTATTGACACATCAGGCCAAAATCAGGTAATCGTATTGCTCACCTGCATGCTTCTCAGCAGACGGCCGGGGTCCGGCAGGATTGGAAACGCAATAGGAGTGACTACAAGGCTTGGAGTGTCATGGGACACACAGATGGTTGTGGGAGTTGTACAGATAGGTGCTGCAATAGCAAAACCAATACAGAGAAATGTATGTAATACTCACCAAGATCATTAAACTCATTAATCTGGGGGTTTTAATGATTTGTTTGAACCATTCATCTTTCGGGATGAAACAATTCTACAACAAAATGCTCCAGTGGATTCCTAAAACCAGTCTGTGTCCTTTTTGTGTCCAAGTTTCAATCATCCGGCCCACACCGCCACCCTCAGAAGAAAGGAAATTGGTTGGATGTTTAAGAACAAAAGATCCAACAAGACACAAGCCTATCCATCGACATGGAGAGGGTGTGAAGACCCGACTCCATAGTAAACGTCTATAAACTCGACTTAAATCTGCGGCTGCCCACTTTAACAACCCAAATACCCTCTGAACAAAATATTGTCAGGTGAGGTTGAGATCAGATTGAGCTATTCGCTTCTAATACAAAGTGTTTGGAGTGGTCAGCGTGCGGCTTTCAAACCAAAGAACATTAAGCATTTTGTCAGTAGTATAGCTACATTGGCAGCAAGTGGATTGAATAATAAAGTACTACCTTTAAATCTTTCAACTTCCCTTCAAATCAGCAGCTAGAATCAGAATAGATATCCCAAACAAGTTATGACTGTTTTTTGAATGAAATAAAAAAAAAACAAGCTAACATTTAATCTTTGCAATTGGCCGACCCTTAATCGTCTATAAATTTCTAAACTATGCATAAAATCTGGGTTTGTGCCATAAAAAAATCAACCAATTTAATCAAGCTCCACCATTACTGAGATCAGGAGTGGTCAAACACCCGGTCAGAAAAATACTAGAAGCTTGTTTACAGCAACAAAAAGGGTTTTACTGCAGCTTGCTCGGGGGCATTTAACCAAAGATTGGGAGCTACATCTATATTTGGTCTTGCACATATAATTGAGTCTCTGTAGAAACCCTGCAATGAAGTCAAATTTGTGCATTCAATATTTGTTTTTGAAATTCAAGTTGTATATTGTCTTATCCTTCCATGGTTTTAATGTTTAAATGCAACAGTAAAAGCCCAAAATAATATAACATCCATGTCAATTTTATGTGGATCTAATTTTCACCAGCCCTGTTTAAAAAAAAACAAAAAACACAACAGAGCAAAATAAGTTCTTCTTACGCAGTCTCATCTTTAGGTCTTGTAGTGTTGTGCTCGAACTCCTGGGCCCAGGCTTTGTGTGTTGAAACTTCCCAAACTCTTAAATCTTTAAGAACATTACTTTAAAGCAGATATCCTTTTCAAATTAAAATAAAGAAAAATTAGAGTTTTGCATTTATCCTTAAAGCCACCAGTTAAAGATTAAACCCAGATGAACCAGTGCTTTCACTCAGTGTTTTGCTTTGGAAACAGTCTCCTTGGAAATCGGGTTACCCACCCCTCTAATAAAACAAAGCTGCAGCGTTGACTGAGTGGCCATGCATCAGTGGAGTCAAATAGAAAGATTATTAACCTGTGGCATCTAATTAACCATAGAGAACATTTCCAGATGTGATCTACAGTAGGAGCAAAACAAGGAAGAGATTCCTTTCTGTTGTTAAAACAATTAAAACCCGTTTATTGAACTAGAAATACAACTTTTTAAACGGCAACTTTGAAACGTTACAACATGATTTTTTACATTTACATATTTAGAAGTGCAAGTTCATAACTGTGATATGCTGTTGCTTAGATAATGTCTGTGTTTATGTAGCAAAGCGGAGATAAAGTCTTTCTCCAGGTCACTCATTCTTCAGATTCCCAACGTTTCATGGTTCTCCCACAGCCAGGCGTGGTATTTGTTTAGCTTGTGATCTTCAGGTGTCACCTTTAACGCAAAAACACAACCAAACTTTCAGGCTTAGCTTAATTAAGAGTGAACGATCACTTGAATACTGTTAGGGAGCTGATTTTGTTCACCTGTCTCCACTCTTCAATGCAGAAGATCCTGTAAGAGTCGTTCCCGTACTTGCCGATACCGTGCAACTCGATGGGGTAACGCCACGGTTTATTCAGATACTCATCTAAACAGGAGGAAGTCCAGTTAGTTTTCCGTGGACGATAGTTATCCTGCAGAAGACAAACATCCTCACCTGAGAAGCGGATGATCGATTTGGTTCGAAGCTCGTAGAGGCCGAGTGGCTTCATGAGTTCAGACATGGGCTTCCAGTCAGCCTCCCGGGTCACCTCTGCGGACGGGTAACGCTCAAAGAACTGCCAAAGCACCGGAATGGCCATCTTGCCTGTAGTTAAGAACTAGTGAGATGCCACGTTTCACAGCAGATTGTTCCAGAATGAGCGTGAATGTGTGCTCTTACCGCTTGTCTTGTTCAGAAAAATAGTGGCCACCAGAAGCTTCCAGGGGTCATGGAAAAGGGTTTCCTGTATGAGGTTAAAGGGAGACCGGGGAGGTGTCCATTTTCTGAGAGATTTCCTCCTGGGTGGGCTGAGTCCTGAGTACAAACAATGAACAGTTCTCTAAAAACACAAACGACAGCTCAGATATTAGGATGAGTAATTTCTGCTAACAGTCATGCACGGATGAACTCCTGAAACATTACCATCTTTTAGTGGCTTCCTGCTGAAATAAGGGCTTGTTTTCCGTTTGCTCGCCAAATTCTTGGCTCCTATAACACACAGGAATGTGTTAAATACTGTACTTCCTGAAATTCTTTGCCACATGAGTTTTATAGAATGCAAAACAAATAATAACTAAAATAGATTATTATATCCTTGAAACTTGATGAAACACATTTGATTTTAGGGCTCTTACAGACTAGCTTTAAGATGCTTTAAAAATGTTAAGAAAATGTTAAGAAAATGACAAATTTGAAGTTAATAAACTTGGTGGCAACAAATGAAAATTTACTTGTCACTGTGAGTTGCTTAAAGGATTTAATGGTATGATTTGTTGTCAAAGCACACAGTTGCTGTTTGCCTTCATAATTATAACTAATGTAAAGGTTTAGATTCCACTTAATGACTCATGAGATACAGCGACGTGCGAAAGTGTTCATACCACTTGAATGTTTACACATTCTTCAATAGATTTTAATGGCATTATATGTAATAGGCTACCACAAATTAGTGCATGTTTGTGAAGTAAAATTTGAAAGGTGTGGCATGCATTTGTTCTCAGCCCCCCTGGGTCAATACTTTGCAGAAGGGTGACAAATATAGCTCCCATCCCAGGTCTCATGCCTTAACCAGGATTACTTCCAGCATTGCCCTATGTTTAGCTTTCTATGAACTCTGACCAGCTTCCCTGCCCCTGAAAATGATATTGTAATTTTAATTAACGGCGATCCCAAGAATATTTCAGACATCTATATCTCCCTCTTGCATAATCAGAGCTCCACCAAATTTTGTGTGTCTCCTTGTGAATGGCTGGTATTGTAAATTGATGACATCTGTTTAGCCCCTCCCACTGGGAACGTCCAAGGTTTCTGTTATGAATAACCCTCCATGACCCTCTGTAAAAGTTTCTAACTTGATCTTATAACAAATACTGATTTTAAATGACATTTTGGAAAATACTACAGGAAGTCTACGTTAAAGCTAGGGTCGGCGATTTTTCCAGAAGTTTCCCTCAGTCCTTTTTTACTATCTGTGCATGCGCAAGACCGGCTTACCTCGGTCGGTCTTCCGCTCTTCAGGGGGCTCATGTCTTAAAAATCTCCCAAATCCACTCTGGTCTTATTACTTTTAACTGAGGCCTTCCTCTTCTTCCCATAAACATGAACGCAGTTCGCTTCTTGTGACTCTCAGCCATGTTCAAAGTCTACGGTGAGAACAGCGGAGCTACAATGAACGGCTAACCTAGCCGCTAAGCTAACCAGATACATAAACACTAGACGTGTGCATGCGCAGCCATCAAGCGGAAACCATGAAGGAACGAGCACGGACACTGCCGTTACGTGAGCGTGTCAGAATGATTGGCATGTGGGACAACCAATAGATAAGGTGATACCCAAGGAACTTGAGGGACAGTATACCCAGTTTTACCCGGTATAACAAAACAAAAAGTGTTTCTGAACAGCATTACCAACTATAGCTTTAATGCTTGGTCACCAAAGAGGAAGTGACTGCAGCTTCCAACAGGAAAGTCGGATTTTGGACAAATTTTGATGTGTATATCCACCTGCAGCCACGGACACTGCAAAACGCCCCTGTTTTACAAAACAAGCCCACTGATGTGCAAAACACGCCCCTGTCCTACACATAGGGGACAGGGAAAGGCATAGTTAGCGGGGGCGAGTTTTGTAGTGGCTGCAGCTGTGGCTAGACCCTTCTCAATTTTGAAGGCTTCTCACCAGAGCTGAAATTAGCTTGACTGAAGGTAATATCGAGGCCTGCCTACAGTACCGCCTAGTGGTGGCATGGGGAATTGAGGGAGGTTCGTTAGAGGAGTTGAGATGGCGATGTGTAACATCCGCATTTGTGACAAATGCCCAGTGCTCTGTTGACGTCCGAAATCCGTTTAATGTCGCATACATCTTTAATTTTCTGTTTATTCACAGAATCTTTTAAGAATATAATGCACTGTTCAGTTGAGAATCATTGAGCGCCAAATGCTAACACCCTCAACTGTCACTGGTTACTCTGCTAAAACGTTCTAAAATTGCACTTCCTGCCGAGCGTACACTCATTTTTTGGCTGGTGGTTGTTGACAACTGGTCCTGTCTACAGCAGGATATGGAATTAAAAAAGGAAGCTATGCTTCAGAACACATGTGGAGTAAGCTTCTAAATCATATGCATATAAATAAATGAAGTCTTGTAATGATTTCTTTTATAAAGAGCTTTCAAACTACTCGCTGTACATGTAATCTTCTGCTTATCTGGGACCGGGTTGCAGAGGCAGTACACTCAGCAGAGACATCCAGATTTCCTTTTCCACAGCCAGCTCTTGAGACGTTCACAGGCCAGCAGAGAGACATGTTCTCTGCAGCGTGTCCTGAGCCGGCCCCTGGACCTTCTCCAGGCGGGACATGCATGGAAAACCTCCCAGGGTGTACAGGGGGCATTTGGAACAAATGTTCAAACCACCACAGTAGACTCCTTGCGATGTGGAGGAGCAGCGAACCCCTCCCGGATGGCCGAGCTCTTCGCCCTATCGCTAAGGGAGTTCCTGGCCACCCTGCACAGGAAGCTTATTTCAGCCGCTTGTATCTGGGACCACGTTCTTTTTGGTTGTGAACCAAACTTCATGACCGTAGGTGAGGATAGGAACGTAGACCGATCGGTAAATTGAGAGTGTTGCCTTTGGGCTCAGCTGTCTCTTCACCACAACGGACCGGTGCACCGTATGCGTTACTGCAGCAGCCGGACCGATCCATCTGTTGATCTTGCGCTTCATTCTCCCCTCACTTGTAAACAAAACCCTGAGATACTTAAACTCCTCCACTTTGAGAACCCCCCAACCTGGAGAGGGCAAGCCATCAAACCGCTGATGTTTCAATTATTTTTCTTAAACTTCAAAATGTATGTAGATTTAAAAAAATACTTTTTTAAAGATATTAAAGAAAGCACTAAAATATAACTATTTTGCATAAAGTAAAGGTAAACTCTGACTACTAGTTCAAAGGTCAGTGCTGGTAGCTTTCGAATGACTGAGGAATGGAAAGGCTACCTGAAGCTGGATGTAATTGAACATATGATAAACCAATAAAGTTTATAGCATAGGGCCTAAGCTAAGAACTTGATGCAATAAAGTCTTTGAATAAAAACACCTCTTACTTACTATTTTGGGACCCTCTAACTGGTTTGCAGCTTCCGCCACAGCTGTCAGGTAGCACCTCCTCCTCTTCATGCCTGTCAGCATTACCCACTGCCTCAGAATTAGACTTGTTGCCACCTTTGCTGTGATGCTGTGCAACATCTGTGTCTGCTGCATTCGCACTTTGGTTTTTGCTGTCAGTGGCGGCTTCAACACTCAGGGTTAAGACTAAAGGCTGCGAGTTTGCCTCATGATTCCTCTGAGCAGGAAAGGTGTTGTGTTGATCACTGGAAGGAGCCAGTCTCAGTATTTTCTCCCTCAGCAGCCCCACCCTCCGAGGGCTCTTGTTCGCATCATCGTCATCCACCAAGTATGATGAAGGCGCAGCTTGTGAGCAAATCTGCTCAGTCTCCTCAGTTATGTTCTCTAAAGCCATTTGCAAAATATTACTATTAACAGCCTCCTCAGCAGGCTTTACCTTCCTATCACCTGTCTCACACCTGCTAGAGGACGAGGCTCTTTTAGATTTATGTTTGGGAGATTTCACCTTTCCATTCACTTTCTCCTGCTGTCCATCGGCTTGCTTTTTCTTCTGTCTCCTTTGCTTTTCTTTGAAATGATCTGTTTCAGAGCAAGTGAAGTTGTATTTGGAAAGGGTGAAATCAAACAGGTTTTTGTCCGCGTTCTCCCCTCCATTTTTTAATAGATAAGCATGCAGGGAGGCTTTAGACCTGAACTTCTGCCCACTGGGACTGAAACAGAACACAAATGATGGATTAGACATTGATCTGACTATATGCAGGTGAATCTCAATAAATTATAATATCATTTAAAAGTTGCTTTATTTTAGTAATTCATTTCTAAAAGGGAATCTCATCAGAATCAGAATCTCATATTCAGATTCATGAAATATAGAATAAAACATAGATTCGTTACACACAGTGATTATTTTATCTCAATATTAATAAGGCTTACAGATAATGAAAACTCAAAATTATGTCCCTAATTATATATTTTTTATTTTACATAAGACCAATAAAAAAGTTATTTTTTTCCTGAAATGTTTTATGGGACGGATAGTGACACCCAACAGCAAAGAAAAGCAATTTTGCTATTGCCAAGAGGAATATAAGAGACTCCACACCCAACAGTGTGGACAAGCGATTAAAGCAATACTTCAGCAGTGCTTTAAGCTGATCACCTCCAAGTACCGAGTCCATATAAAGAACAGCAAATGGCTCACTTTTCACTAGGCTGATATTTTCCCTTATTCCTTCCACTCAATTTTCCATTATTAAATCTCCAGAGAAACAAAAATTTGGGGGTTTTCATTAGCTGTAAGCAATAATCATCACACTTACACGCACACATACTTTAAAATAAATGACATAAATAATATGGGAGTTTCACTTTTCAATAAAACTCTTGAAATAAATAACATTTTTGGTTATGGGCTTACTGGGATGTATCTGTAGGCCTATTTGTAATGAATTCATAAATAGCGTAAAGACAATATCGAGCAAAACGCCGCATCACCTTATTATGTACACGTCCAGTTTTCCTGCAGTCTTGCCAGCTTTACGCTGCTTCACTTCTCGAATCCATCCATGGGGCAGTTCTTCCTGGTTGCACTGCACATCCATGTCTAAAGTGATTTCCAGCTCATTTTCACAGCTAGATTTTTTTTTTTTTACCCATACCCGTTCCGTTGACAACAAAAACACATCTTAAATGGACAAAAATCCCTCTGCAACAGAGAAAAGGCTACATTTATATATTTAGTATTTATGCAACAACACGCGAGGACAGAAAATGTGGGACTTCAACGTACCAGGTTCCACCTAATTAATGCCGATATGTAGCAGAGCGGTCAAAACAAAGTTCTGTTCTGATGTCAACATTGGAGCGGAACTGTGGGCATGTGTTTGTCCACCGGAAGTCGTAGGCAGTTTTGAGTCTGCGCAGTGCGAGCAAACCCTGACGACGGAAAAATGAACTGCAATAACTTGTTGATTTAAAGGAAAAAAAAACAAGCAACTCGTTCTTTATATGGTTAAAATCTGAAAATGAGGCCAAATTTAAAATGGAAAGAGTCGGTTCGTGAACGGTAAGAGACTCTGAGCCTGTGTTTTTTTAACCTTAAGCGGACGTTACGCTAGTTGGATAGCAACGCTGGTTGCTATGTAAACTAGTGGAAGCCAGCTAACGCACGTTAGCATCTCGGCTAACCATATACCGATGTCAAACGTTGCATGCTTTATATATCTTAAATACCATTTGTGAAAAACGATTAGTGTATAGTGTTTATTTTTGCTAGGAGTCTTGAATCATTGCAACCGTTAACGTTACTCTATCTAGCTTTTATTAGCGTTAGAGCTTGTTGCTACGCAACTGTCTCTTTGATATAACATTTTTAAATATCACGCGTTTTCTTTGCATTCAATGTTTTTTTCAAAAAATATTGACCATGGTTTGTTAACGCTGCAGCTGCAGTAGAGAACGTTTCTATTGTCACACTGCAAAAGTGATTCTGGTCTGTCGCCCACGCTGTTGTGTTTTGAGCAGTTTCTAGCTTTAAATGGGCAATCATTTTCAGAATGTTTATTTCTTTTAAAATGTACTCTGATTATATTGATTTGATTGGTTTACTGTCCTAAATCCACATTTAGAAGATTTTCGAGGTTATGGTCGGAAAAGCTGCACAGATTTACTCTTAAAAAGTAACTTTCCACACTTCCAATTTTTGACCTTGCATGTCACATCAAGGTGAATTGTATTTTTCTCTATCCCTCAAATGCATTGGGATGCTTTTCGCTTACGCATACCAACATTTCGTTATCCACCGTGCTGGCCTGTTTCTATTGAAACCCCTGGTAGTAAGATGTACAAATAGCCTTCAAATAAATTAATCTTTTATTCGGTCTTCAGAAACCCTATTTTAATTTCTCTCTTACATTTACATTTATCCTTCACCTCTTTGCATAGTTGCATGCTTTAAATGTTATCCCAATATTTTCTGCTATTTTGTAAAATAACTGTTTAGTTTTGTAAAAATAGCTGTTGTTACACATGGTCTATAGTCTCGATGGTTCGATTCCAACCTGTGGTCCTCTCCCACACGTCTACCCTCTCTCTCAAAGTCCCTTTCCTGTCAGCCTACTTTGTAAAAAATGAGCCACTGGTGCTACAAAAAACTCAGAAAAACAATATAAAAAAAAAAAGCCAGTCACATTTGGAGAGGTAAACATAGCATTTATTAATCCAGATAAGGGCTGGACAATTAATCACATTTGCAATATAATTGTAATTTTAAAAAAATGCAGTATCCAAATAGCAGAGGTCTGCAATTTTTGGTTATGTTTTTAATTAAGAGACTTCTTTATGTTTGTGGAAGGGAAGAGAGTTGGAGCAGTGAGATAATCTAATTTTATTATTTGTTTTACAGTTTATATAATCATACTTTTTTTTTTACCAGAAACTTTAAGGAATCTCAGCATAGCATTAAGTACTGGTCAAACTGTTTAATACATACATTTGTTTGTTGGTTGCACTTTGCGCTTTATGTTCAACAAGGATTGATGTCCAACTCAATTAAAAGCTATTCTCTTAAAAGCTATTCTTTCCAATAATAATATACTGATTAATAAAAACTGTTTAATTTCTTGTTTTACATAGTCCTTGTTTACAAACATCTTTAGCTACAGGAGATTTTTGTTGCTTGTCGTTAATGCAGCTAAAAGTTAAAATTAAAGTGCAATTATGGTTGAAATATATCACAATTTGGCAAAATCGTACAGCCCTAATCCAGATATCCATCCATCCATTGTTCATAACACGAGTTTCATCACAGTATCTTGTAAACTATTTATTATTGTGCTTCCCTACTGGTGCTTAAGGAGTCACCAACCCCTCCCGATGGTTAGCATAACAGTTTTAAACTCTTGATCGACCAGTAAATCAAGTGAATACGAATATTTCAGCGCAGTTTTCTCTTTTGCAGTGTTTATGACCTTGCCTTCAAGCCAGATGGCAGCCAAATTATAATAGCTGCAGGGCAACGTGTTCTGGTAAGGCTCACCATTTATCTTTGGCTTGCGAGGGACATCTCTGCAGATTGCATTATTATTCTGGGTTCTGTTTGCAGGTCTGTGATGCCAAAGATGGAACTATCATTCAGCCTTTGAAAGGACACAGTGGCACAGTGTACTGTGTGGCCTATGCCAAGGATGGTACTGAACTGGTTTTCATTTTTTATGCATAAGTTTTCCGGCATATTATTCACTTTTCATTTCTGTAACTACGTTTTTCTGCAGGTAAGAGGTTTGCCTCAGGATCCGCAGACAAAAGCATCATCATTTGGACTTCAAAACTGGAGGGTATCTTAAGATATACGTGAGTACCTTCATTGTTCTAATCAGTGCTCTATCATTTTCAAGAGTAATTGTGTGTGTTTTTTATGTTGTCATATGGGGGTTATTACCTTAACAAAGCCAATAAATATCTTTCCAGTTGAGTTTGCTTAAACATCAGCAATTCACCCATAGTTTTTCAAAGATTTTTACTGGGTCCAATTTCTATCCGTCCAAATTTAATTCAAACCAGTCTGATACGTTACAATAAAATCCAACTTTGCCGTCAATGGGACATTCCTCAAATGACGTCATATTTGCCCGGAGATAGCCCGGCTTACCCGGGTGGTCAGACAAGCTAGAGTGCAAGCTAGAATGGCGAAAATTGCAACACTAATCAATTTGGAAAATGACGACGTCCCAGGAGCTTCATATCTACGTGCTTCAGTTGAGAAACACAGCATAGAACAGCTTAAAGGTTGGTTGAAATGTAGAGGCCTCAAAATCAGCTGAAAGAAAGTAGTATTAGTAGAAAGGTAGGAGAGGCTGTCCTCCTCTCTCACAAGGGATCAAACCTGAGGAAGAAACCCGCTGAATCTGCGTAGAAATACAGTTGAAACTAAGAAAAATATGGGTTTTATTACAGGCCTTTGTTTTAAATTATTATAGGACTTACTGCAAAAAAAGTAGCTTCTTTCCTAAAGTTTCAAAGTCAATTATCCCACTGTAATCCAACACTCCGATCCCATCTCACACACACACACACACACACACACACACACACACACACACACACACACACACACACACACACACACACACACACACACACACACACACACACACACACACACACACACACAAACAAGATCACTGTCAGAGAAGCCGAAACCCACCAAGCAAACTCCCACACTGTAATACAGACGCCGCTTCTAATTATCACAAATGCATGTAATTAGCTGGTATTTATACACACCTGGACTTTTCCTGCTCGTAAAATAGATGATGGGGGGTGGGGGGTAGTTAGATCTTCAAATTTTGAAGATCTCACAAAGTGATCAATGCATCATCCAAAAATAGAAAGAGTAGGGCACAATCGCAGCCCTAACTGCAGCTGTCCACCTAAACTGACAGGCCGGCCAAAGAAAGTATTGATCAGAAGTGGCCAGGATGGCCATGCTGTAGTATCACGCTTTAGTAGCTGCAGAGATGTCTGTCAGCTCAGACGAGGAAGTATGTTGACAGGACAACTACAACTGAGACAAATCTGGTCTTTAAAGAAGAGTTGGCAGTTATAAAAATATAGTTATAAAATTATTTTTGGCCTTTCCCATGAACAAATTGACATATCGAAACTTGCTAATCTGATTCTTTGCAACAACCGTCTCAGTTTCTCCTTTGAAGACCATTGTTGGAAGAAAGAAATATGAAGTATTCTTCACAGTTTGCCACAGATCGTGTGGGGGACACAGCACACATGTGGAAGAAGGCGCTCTGGTCAGATGAGATCAAACTTGAACTCTCCGGCCTTCGTGCCGAACACTGTGTGTGTAGAACAATTATCACTGTGCATCAATCTCTAAAATACATCATACTACAGGAATGCTTTCCTTCAGCAAAGAAAACAATAGATTCAAAAACAATAAAATAAATTAAATAAACAGGGAAGTTGGACAGAGTTAACGGGGAAAATGGATGTCGTCAAATACAGGACAATCCTGGAAGAAAACCTGCTAAAGGCCGAAAAATAAGCCTGAGACTGGGGCAGGCATTCACCTTGCAACCCTAAATGTGCAGCCATGGCAACAACAGAGTGGTTTGGTTTGAAGCATGCTGATGTGTTAGAATGTGACACCATGTGAGTTAAAGTTCATAGGGTATGAATACTTTTGGAAGACACTGTAATATCGTGGATGTCTATACAATCCAATGAAAGGTCCGAACCTTTAAAATGATGCAACATTGAGCCTTTAGGTGGCGCTACATGCATGGCCATCATCCCAAGGGAACACAGCTACATGGCCTTGGGAAGACCTTGGAATTGTGTTATCACTTGTCACAACCGAGCCATGCAGTTTGTAAAATGTTTGCCAACGCCATATATCAACTCTCCTGAACACTATTTGAACCCCGAATTTCCTGTTTCCTGTTCCTGTGATGAGTCAAGTGTCTTCTCACTCATTTAAAACTGAAAACTGGGCTGTATTTTCCACATAAAATTCAAAAGCCGTTGTCTGTGTTAATATGGAAGTGCGTTAGTCTCCATTGTCATCAATCATTGATATGATGAGTAGCATTTCCTTGGAATTAGACACGCTGCCACGGTTGTCTACTAACCCATCCCTAGTGTACGCTGGGCATTCATTTCATTCACTATTCTCATTTTAATGACCTTATCTGTAGCCATAATGATGCTATCCAGTGTGTCGCCTACAACCCAGTCACTCACCAGCTTGCCTCCTGCTCATCTGGTGACTTTGGTGAGTGGAATGCAAGCTAAGGCCAATTAAACATGGCAGGTTTTCAAGAAGAATTGTTAAGAGAGCATGCTCTGCTTTATATCTTTTTTTTAGGCTTGTGGTCCCCTGAACAAAAATCTGTAAACAAGAATAAAGTGAGCAGCAGAATAACATGTTGTGGGTAAGTTGCTCCTCTGCTGCCCTCAAACACTTTTTTACATTTTCATGCGGTGCGTGGGTGCTCCAACCGGTTTATTTGAACTTCAGGTGGACAAACGACGGGCAGTACCTCGCCCTTGGCATGATGAATGGTGTGGTGAGCATACGGAACAAGAATGGAGAGGAGAAGGTCAAAATAGAGCGTCCAGGTGGATCTTTGTCCCCAATCTGGTCCATAGCTTGGAATCCCTCCAAGTTAGTAATTCTTAGTTACCGCGTCATAGCATCCATGAGAAATGCCGATTCTTTACATATTCCATCTTTCCTGTGCTGACACTGTTGGAAGTATTTGGAATAAGTTGCACGTAGTGAGTGAGGCCAGCAGATGGCAGTAGTTGACACGCGAGTGGTTGAACCGTGGGGGATATTATGACACTGGTTTTGATGCGTCTCAATTCTCTGCTGCCCCTTCTAGTCAAAAGCGGGAGCTTTTCACCGCCTGGGTTGGTAAGAGAGAAATAAAGCAGTGCAAAAAATAAATAATGCTTACAGTAAGTTTGAAGCGATCAAATGCGAGTGAAACAGATTTATTGTCAATGCATCAATCCATAAATTCACTTAAAAGTTAGCATGAAGGTTTTTTCAGGGAAGTAGTTGGTTTTAAGCTGTAAGGGATTTGGTTTTCTTGGAATTAAGCAAAACTTTAGACAGCATGAACATGTATATGTGCCTACCGTGTCATATTTTACTCTGTCCTGATATTATAAGTGTGATTAAGTTGAAAACATAACAAAGCATACCATTGCTGCCTGTCACTCGCAGGGGAAAACATGAAACGAAATTTGGCCTCTGTTGTTGTCATTGTCGTCATTACTTAACCAACCAAACCCTCTATCAGCACAAAACGCTGTCCTTAGCACTTCTGGCTAAGCTCTTTTTGTTTCGCAGGGATGAGCACAATGACATGCTGGCTGTGGCAGACTGGGGTCAAAAGCTCTCCTTCTACAAGCTCAGTGGAAAGCAGGTGAACGTCAGTCGTCTTTTCACCCTGAATACAACTTATTTCTTCATACCCCACACCAAAAATGTAAAATGACATCAAAACATACATTAATAACTACATATCTGGAAAGTGACAGTCCAGTCCTTGTTTTCATTCTTTTTTCTGGTAAGACACCTCTGACATTGTCTCTGGTTTAACACGAGTAATGCAACAGATTTTCACCCCAAAAAAGTGGGCTTTGCTTCACAATCCTCTCGAAGCTGTGTTTATTGTGTTTCTTGCGCACCATTTTCTGACACATTTTCCCTTTCACTCAACGTTCCATTTATACGCTTGGCTACTGCACTCTGTGAACAGCCAGCTTCTTTAGCAATGACCTTTTGGAGGTTGACCCGCTTTGTGGAGAGTGTCAGTGGCCGTCTGCTGGACAATGGTCCAGGCAGCAGTTTCCCCCATGATAGTGGAGGTTATAACATAGTTATAACATAACTTTTCTATATTAAATGGCCATTTTTAATGGTTTTAACGTGTGTTTTAATTATCTGAGACACTGAATATTGGGTTGTCATAAGATGTAAAGGATAATCATCAAAATTAACAGAACTACTTGAAATATCTCAACATAAACTTTGAGTCAAACAATTAAACTTTTTTATGAAATGTAATCTATTGAGATGCGCCTATACATACCATGTGTTCAAATTGGGAAGCTCTATATATAGATATTGGGCACTTGGCCAATGGAGTCCAGGCAATCTTTAACTGATCAGAGATAATAGCTGAATTGTTTTGAACATTGTCAGTGCATACCACATAGAAAACCCTTAACTGAGTTTAGAATCAGCTGTAATCTGACTGTTAGGGTCTGTGGAAGCCATAATATTACACTGGAGGTGATCCTGCTATGCTTCATTGGCCTACTCACAATCACTGCTTCCCCATCCGTTCCCTGTGGGCTATATTGTAATTATAGACAAATCTGTTCATTTCTCTTTGTTATATCTGAGGCTTTCTCATCGTCATCTCTCTATTTACCAATTTAAATTAACATTCTGTGATGATGACAACACAAGGGATTGCTCCCGATGACTGAAAATAAGCAGCGATTGTCAGGGAGTCCCTTTTTGTTCTCAGTGGGGAAAAAAAACAAAAAACAAAACAGATGGACAGGACAGAGAAACCTGAGATGATGCAGCACAAATGGACTTTGAACTCTAATACAAAAGAGGCTTTTTAATCCAGAGACACGCTCTTTTTTTTTTTCTTTTTTTGTCTTCCTTTTCATCAGATTCAAAGGGATAGTTGAATGTAGTGAGGACTTTGAAGTCTGTCAGCCCTGACAGTGGGAAGTGTTGGCTCAGGCTCTGAGCAATAAATACAAGATATGCTTGTTTTATTCCTGTTTTTAATGCACTCTTCTCTCTTTGTCCTCCTCAGATTGGAAAAGACAGAACTCTAAACTATGACCCGTGTTGCATCAGCTACTTCTCCAAGGGCGAGTACATTGTGATGTGTGGCTCTGATAAGCAGGTGTCCCTCTATACTAAGGATGGTGTGCGGTTAGGAACCATTGGAGAGCACAAAGCATGGGTGTGGACGTGCCGAGTTAAGCCCGACTCCAACTATGTGGTGGGTCCACAGCACATGATTCCATATATCTCTGAGACCTCACCTTCCCTACCCTTGAATAGGAATTACACGTCACAGTGAAAGCGGTACATTTTTTTCCCAGATGTGAAAACTGTTTTTTTTTTTTTTTTAACTACACAGATACACAAGCTATTTCATTTTACAGTCACTCTTTTACAGCTTTTCCTCTCACTATATTTAACTGAAAGTGATGAGGCACACAGGAGAGAATTGGTTCCTGGCAGATTCTCGCAGCTCTGTAGTATAGAGGCTTTAACAACAGGAACATTTTCCCACTCCCTCAGTCTTTTCTTAGAGGTGTTAATAGGATGTACTGCTACACTGTTGTCTCTTATCTAGGTGTGCGGCTGCCAGGATGGGACAATCTTCTGCTACCAACTTAGCTTCACCACAGTTCATGGCCTCTACAAAGACTGCTACGCCTATAGAGACAGCATGACCGATGTCATCGTGCAGCACCTCATCACCGAGCAAAAACGTAAAGTTCTGCACTTGCATAAAGCTGCTTATTTTGTGACTGAAGGGATGTTATGATGCTTCCCTAAATAAACTGTTGGATGTCTTTCAGGGTCACGGTGACCTAAATCAGTCATATAGAGGTGGAACTACACTCTCATTACACTAGCTATGTAAATTATTTTGAAATAAATTTGAACTGACTTAAATCATAATTAATTAATAAGGTAATGTTATTCTCAAGTCCAGCTGGGTTCCTACACTGTCTGGGAAAAACAGAAGACTATGGAAAATAGATGTACTTCCAGAATTTTATGTATTGTTGTCTAAAAATATCCATCCATCCATCCATCCATCCATCCATCCATCCATCCATCCATCCATCCATCCATCCATCCATCCATCCATCCATCCATCCATCAATGGATGGATACCAGAGAGTAAGATAAACTATACAATCATATGGTTTATCTTACTCTCTGGTTTTTGAAAGTTTTGTACTTAACCTGTAAACTGTAGCAACATCCAGCCAAAAATCAACAGCGATGATTGTTTATTAATAAAAGACTGAATTCTCAAATTCAGAGTGTGGAAAAATGTGTAGGAACCCTTGTTCAGGTATTGCGTTTGTTATAGGTTGTAGCTCTGGTTGACATAGATTTTCTTAAAAAAATGTAGAACTTATTTGTCTTAAAAACACTTTCTTATGCAACTCTGACATTTTCCCAGTGAGGATCAAGTGCCGTGAACTGGTAAAGAAGATTGCCATCTATAGAAACCGTCTTGCCATCCAGCTGCCGGAGAAGATCAACATCTGCGAACTCAGCTCGGACGACTCCTCCACCATGCACTACCGCATTAGCAAAAAAATCTGCAAGAAGTTTGAGTGCAACCTGCTGGTGGTCTGCTCCCAGCACATCATTCTCTGTCAGGTCTGCCGTCGGTTTCTTTTCTTTCTTCCAGAATGTGCTAGAAAGAGAGCAGAACACATCAGATCATTTCTAAGCTGGTTTTTGACCCACCTGTTTTCTATTTTGCTCCTTTCCTAATGAAACATTTCCCTTCCTAGTTTTTCCTCCTCAGACTAAATTCTTTTGACCCCAGTGGCTTTAACCGACATTAAGACACCATTAAGATGATGAAATCAGAACGAATCAGTGTTAAACCGTTTACTCCCAACCTATCCAACCCAGGGATTGAATTGCCGCTACCCCACATGTTTCTGCAGAGCTTGCACGAGGCCACATTTGTACATGTGTTCCTAACAACGTGTGCAGCGCGTGCCTTTCCTCCTTTTGCAACCCTCTTCAGACTGGATAAAGGGGTTAGGGTCCGTTGAAGCGGTGGGTGTTTTGAGGGGGGGGGGGGTGTGGGGGTTCCTCTGCTTTTTGTCTGTGTGTTTGACAGCGTCTGGTAGAGCGGAGGAGCAGCACTGAGGTTATTTCCTTTTTAAATTTTTCTTTGTGTGACAGAGGCGCTTTAGATCTCTGTTGGGCATGCTCATGTTTCATGGCCCAGACAGATCTTAGACCTTATATATATGGTCTGCGCATGCCTCTGGTAGATTATATCATTGTTTATCCTGGTAAAATTGCTTTCTGACATTGAAACACCCTTTGCAGTGTTTAAAAGAACAACACGCTGCAATGTATTGGACTTATATGAGTTTGTTTTGCTACGATTAATAGCCCATGAAATGATCGAGCTAAAACTGTAATTTTGCCATAATGAATCGGTTAGTCAGAACGGTATACGATTGCGGTTTCTCATTACTTGTTCTGCTCTGCACAGGAGAAGAGGCTCCAGTGC
This sequence comes from Fundulus diaphanus, assembly GCA_037039145.1. Classification (NCBI taxonomy): domain Eukaryota; kingdom Metazoa; phylum Chordata; class Actinopteri; order Cyprinodontiformes; family Fundulidae; genus Fundulus; species Fundulus diaphanus. The sequence continues at coordinate 38,158,227 of CM073129.1, read as the reverse complement.
CTGTCTTTTGACGGCGTCAACGAAAAAGAATGGGTGATGGAATCTATGATTCGCTACATCAAAGTGATTGGTGGCCCGCCAGGCAAAGAGGGTCTACTTGTGGGGTTAAAAAACGGAGCTGTGAGTACTTAGAGAGACCTCGGTAGTGGTAACCGTTCCCTTCTGTGGATTCTCTAGGAATTTGGAGAAAAGCAAAAGTTAAATTTTTCAGAAATAATAAGGCTTGACTTGTACATTGCCTTGAAAAAGTATTTATTGAGATTTTATGTGATGGACCAACACAAAGTAGTTCATAATTATGAAAAACAAGGAAAAGGATACATGGTTTTTAAATTTTTCTTTTGATAAATGAAAATCTCAATCTGTTATTCATTTAGTGCTCCGCATGTAATATTTAGTTGAAACACCTTGTGGTGCAGCTGCAGCTGCAATCTGTAAACGTATGTCTGTCTCAGCTTTGCATGTCTACAGGCTGACATTTCTTTGCAAAATAGCTCAAACTCAGTCAGATTGAACGGGGAACATAGTGTACGTGAAAATCTGTTTTCATTTCTTGCCACAGATTCTCAGTTGAATGCAAGTCTGAACTTTTCCTTCATTCAGATGTTTTTGGTCGAGGACATCACAGTCAATGTTCCAAAATAACTATTGCCCTGTACATGGGCATCTCAGCTGCAGGCCCTTTGAATAGACCATTTTAACACATGACTAGTCTTTGATAAACTTTTTCTGTTTGTTTTCTAAAGTGCTTTGAGATGGCATTTGTGAATCTGCAGCTATAAAAGGAATTGGATCAATGCACCCCATCAGCTTTGATTAGCATACCTGTCTGTGCTGAACAATAGCGGCACAATGCTGGTAATACTATGTTCAGTGTTAGGTGAAGGCTTTGTTTTTCTGCTACACTAAAGTTCATCTTTGGTCCCATTTAACCGGAGAGCCTTCTACCACAACTTTGCCGTGTCCCCTACATGGCTCATGTGAAGCTGTAGATGGATTTTTTTTATGGCTTGTATAAATGAGGTGAGCGCTAAAGGAAATAGGCTGTACTAGATTTGATTTGGTTATATCAGATTAGGGGAGCTTGAATGCAAAACAGTGCATACTTTCAGATATTTATTTGTAAAAAAAAAAATTGAAAAACTACTTCCTTTACTCCCCATTGGCTCTATTTTGTGTTGGTTTTTAGCAGGGGTCCGCAACCTTTTTAATCAAATTTTCCCTTCAGTCCAGCTAAATCAAACTCGTTCAGAGCTACAGATGTTACACAACCTTTTTTCTTTTTAAAAGACAACTTCTAATTTTTGATAAATGACTACTTGGAAATGTATTTATATTTTTAGGTTTTAAAATGGAAAAACAGTGTATAAGTACAGTTTATTTTCTGGTATGTTGATAATTTTGTAAAATGATGCCAAAAGAACTACATTGTTTCCAATCTAATGACAAGAAACATTGTTCCAAAAACCATTCCTGGTACTGCTAGTGTCATTCTGTTGTTGAAATTCACCACAATTAGTGAAGTTAAAAACTGAAAAATCGCTAAAACATCCATTTTATTATTATATCTATAATTAGATCATAAGAGACATATAATTTTTAGCCAAAGTTATAAAGATCCTTTGCAGAAGGTCCAAAGAGCCTCTTGCGGCTCTGGAGTCGCCGCTATCAAACCTCTGGTCTGTCATGTAAAATCCTTAATGCGATACATTTAAGTTTGCAATTGAAATGTGACAAAATCTGAAAAACCTTATGGGGTGTGAATACTTTTACGAGACACAACAAACAACCCATCTTCTCAGGTCGTCTGTTTTGATTTTATGATGTAGATCCTGAAGATATTTGTCGACAACCCCTTTCCAATAACGCTGCTGAAGCTGTCGACGTCAGTGCGCTGCCTGGACATGAGCGCGTCCCGCAACAAACTGGCCGTGGTGGACGAACCCAACACTCTCCTCGTCTATGACATCAGAACCAAGGAGCTACTTTTTCAGGTTTGTAAAATGCAGCGAGCAAAAGCAGCCCCAGCAACCTAGACTGGGAGATTTCTGAATGGACTTCATGGGATCAGTCAGTCAGAGCAAAACAAAAACATGGATGCTTGTTAATTATTTGCATAAGGCGCAGGAAGATTTTCATTTTGAAGGGTGTCTTCCTGGCTGTTCTTTGTTCCTCGGTCACATCTAGACACTCGTTTTCTTGCATCGTCCCCTATTTTCTCTGCAGGAGCCTAATGCTAACAGCGTGGCCTGGAACACCCAGTGTGAGGACATGCTGTGCTTCTCCGGGAACGGCTACCTTAACATCAAGGCTAGCAACTTTCCCGTGCACCAGCAGAAAATGCAAGGCTTTATTGTCGGCTACAATGGCTCCAAGATATTCTGCCTCCACGTCTATTCCATGTCTGCTGTCGAGGTGCCTCAGGTGGGTTGTATGCTGACTAGATGCAGCGATGCTTTTGCACGGGCTAATGTAGAGTTTTATGGCACACGGCGTGCTGTAGCGGTCAGAGTGTTTTCAAGGTCATCGTTTTAGAAGGAGGAAAAAAGTGCTTTGCAACTTTTACACGTTTTGTCACATTGCACCCTCATGTGTTAGACAAAATTTGAACATTTTATGAAAACGATAAATCATTTTGTATAACATTTTCAGCCGCTGTATACAACCCTTGTCGAAGCCTTGTCACAGATTCCCAATCAGGTTTGGTCTTTGACTTTGACTTTGCCATTCCAGCACATGGATATGCTTTGATGTAAAGCTTTCCATTGCAGCTCTGAGTTCAGGATCTTTGTTTTGCTGGAAGGTGAATCCCCGCCTAAAGCACCTGAAGCCTCTTAACAGGCTTCTTTTTTTTTTTCCCAGGATTGTTCCTGTTTTAAACTCCATCCACCTTTTCATCTAACCTGACAACAGCCAGATGCATATCGCTCCGCCTAGCTCCACTCACATACATCTGGGACACCGCCATAGGAATTGCCTTTATTGAAGGCTGGGCCTTATCAAAACTCCATGCATATGATTGGATAAGCCACTTGTCTGTCATCTTTATCGACGTGCTATTTCAACCACTCACACCGAAGCTAACCTGTGACGCTGTGAGAGTGACACAGGAAAAAAAAAAAAAAACATTTTTTTTTATGTGTTTGCGGCTCTAGTGGCACGCGTTTTATTGACAGTGAGCTGACAGGAAAAGAGGGGAAGACAGGCGGCAAAGCGCCGCGGGTCGGAGTCGATCCCGGGCCGACCGCGTTGAGGACTAAAGGCCTCCTAATATGGTTTGCGCTAACCGCTAACCGCTCCGGGGCGCGTCCGCAGCGGACGCGCCCCGGAAAACAAAACTTGCCAAATCCGGTCGGGAGAAGGGCGAAAACATGGTTTCCACCAACAAAAGCCTTCAGAGCCGTTCTCTGATGTTCTTTTAATGAAACAATATTAGGTAGATTGGACAACACGGAAGAAATAGCAGCATCAATGTTAACGCTTGCTTCCTCGACGAGCCGCCATTGCTATCAAAACAGTCTCACGTCATGGTCGCGTCTCCACTACGTCACATCTATGAAACTCCAGCCCTGCGTCCTGATTGGCCAGACCATAAAATTGGTTGGAGAAATCACTTTCTATCGGCGGTGTCCCAGATGTATGTGAGTGGAGCTAGGCGGAGCGATATGCATCTGGCTGTAGTCAGGTTACTTTTCATCAGCACTGACCAGCTTCTCTAGCCACGCTAAAGAAAAACAGCCCGTAACGTGATGCCGCCACCACCATTGTTTTCCTTGTGAGCATGGTTTAAGTTTAACTCGCCTCACACCAGAACACCTTCTTCTACATGTTTGCTGTGTCCCTTACATGACTGGTGGCAAACAGGACTTCTTTTAACTTTCTTTCAACAGTGGCTTTCTTCTCGTAAAGGACAGACTTGTAGAGTGCGTCATTTATAATTGGCCTGTGCATAGATTCTCCCACAGAGGCTGCTCCTCTGGGTGATGCGCTCCCTGCCTTGGCGGTTCAGGTGAATGGCCGTCTTTTGGTAGGTTTACAGTCTTGCCAGACTGTAACAAACCCACGGGGCCTTCACGGAACAGTGGGGTTCGAACCAAAATGAAATTGCACACAGGTGGATGCTTTCTACTAATTAGGTGATTTGTGATTGTAATTGATGGCTCTGGTCTTTATTTACAGGGGGGGGGGGGAATGACTGCAATTGCTCCTAAAAATGAAGGTTGTTATTTTTAGCACAACAAAATGTGCAGCTCCTTGATCTTGTTGCATTTTCTCTGCCCAGTCAGCGCCCATGTACCAGTACCTGGAGAAGAAGATGTTTAAGGAAGCTTATCAGATCGCCTGTCTGGGCGTGACAGACAGTGATTGGAGGGATTTGGCCACAGAAGCTCTGGAGGGACTTGACTTTGAAACCGCCAAGAAAGTGAGTCAGACACACAAGTTTGTCAGATGAAAAAAAAAAAGAAGTGTCAATGTCACGCACAAAATTGGCAGAAAAAAAAAGATAAACAATAGCAGACATTCATGCACTTAGCCTTCCTCGATGGAGTTTGTTATCTGTGAGACGGGGTAACGAATCTTTGGGCTTCATCCAAGGACCCAAGCAAACATTGGAACAGTGTTTTAAACGTCTTGCTTCCCAGATTCAGTTTGGTTTGTATTTGTTAGAAATACAAATCCATCACTATTTTCAAAATAACCTCCAAACATTGAATATTTTTAGTTTCATTAAAACGGAGCACTTTTCGTATTTATAATACTTGATTTACAACAGCTGACAGCGTTCTCAAACAACGTCTCTGCATGAGAGTATTGCTATTACACTGCTGTTTATGATTTACAGTTCTGTTTGGAAAGACGAAAAGAAGTTCTAGTGTTTCTGTACTGGAGTTTTTACATACTGCTAATGCTTAATGATGGTGATAATTTTATTTTAAATTATCTCAAGGTTTCTGTTTTCCATAAAGCACAAGTTTTTCACCCGTTTTTTTCTTTTTTCGACTGAATCTCAGGAGGTATTTCAGGTAGGGAATTTAGAAAATAGCCTGTAGCTTAAAAGGTTAACTATTCTCTAAGGAAGGCTTTTGTGGTGAGGTGAAGCCGGCGATGAAAACAAAATTACATCAGATTATAAGCGACTATTAATTTAATAATACTGTGTGTTTTTCAATTTTCAGGCCTTTATCAGAGTGAGAGACTTGCGCTACCTGGAGCTGATCAGCAGCATTGAGGTAATGCCTGTTCATCAGAAAAAAAAGAAAGAAAATAAGTCATACATCAGGGTTCTCCTCATCTTTTTCTTGTGTTTTCATGAACTTATACAGTGCCTTGTAAAAGTATCAATACCCAGTGAGCGTTTTTCACATTTGCTCATGTTAAGGTCACAAACATCTTTTTTTAGGACTTTTTTAGGATTTTTTTGTCATAGACCGACACAAAGTGTTGCATCATCGGGAATTGGAAATAAATAGATGTGGCTTTGAATGGTTGAATTGAAATGGTTTTCAAAATTATAAATCTGAAAAGTGGGATGTGTGTTTGTATCCATCCAGGCTGAGTCAGTGTTTTATAGAATCGTATTCTGCTGTGGTCACAGCTGCAAGTTGTTTTGGGCATCTCTTTCAGCTTTGCACATCTAGAAAGCCATCTTTATTTGTGAAATAGCTCAAGCTCAGTCAGATTGGTTAAAGCTCACATTTCTAGTCTTGCCACATATTCTCAACCAAATTATGGTTTGGGCTTTGACTAGGCCACTCTAACACATGAAAATGTGTCTTGATCTAAATCATTGTAGTGGTGGCTGCATGTTTAAGGCTATTGTCCTCCTGGAAAGTTAATCTCCATTCTCAAATGTCTCAGGATTGCCCTGTATTTAAGCTCGTCCATCTTCCTGTCCATTCTGACCAGCATCTATGTCCCTGCTGAAGAAAAAAAAGCCCACAGCATGATGCTGCGCGGTGAAACCACCAGTTTCACCGTGAGAATGGGGTGGTAGACTAAGTTTAAATCAGCTTCAAGAGAACTCCATTTACTAACTATGTGACTTTTGAAGGTAGCTGGTTATTCTGAATTTTAGTTAGAGGTATCAGAGTGAGGGGGGTTTGTAAAAACCCTGTATCCTTCTCCTGTTTCCTTCCACTTCACAGTTATGCACTCCGTTGTGTTGGTCTATTGGATAAAATCTCAACAAAATACGTTGTGGTTGTAACACAAAATGCGAAAAAAAAGTTTAAGGGGTGTGAATACTATTGCAAGGCACTGTACTAATAGTTGTTGTGCAGAAGTGCGTGCATGTGCCCGACTGTCTGTGCGCGCACATCGCTAATGTTGACTGCTTTGTAGGAGAGGAAGAAGCGGGGCGAGAACGACAGCGAGCTGTTCCTGGCAGACGTCTGTGCCTTCCAGGGGAAATTCCGCGAGGCAGCCAAGCTCTACAAACGCACCGGCCATGAATCCAAGGCCCTGAGCATGTACACCGACCTGCGCATGTTCGAGTACGCCAAGGTGACTGAGCCGCTCGCTGAACAAAAGCATGGCCAATTGCGTGCAACTCCGCTTTTTACAAATACAAACAAAAAACCCTGTGAGGTCCTGCAAGCTTTATGAGTTGAGAACATGTGTTTTTTCTTCATTATGTGGAGAAAAGCCAAGTTGGGGCCCTGTACTGTGTTCAGACAGCCCCTCTTAGCCGTCTGTCTTTCATCTCCTCACACATCATGGGGATTGCATCGTATATCATCTGATCGGTACACAGATGCCACACGTTTACACAAATACTGTGGGACAACACAACAAGAACCGCAGAGTTACTGTAGAAACTGCAGATTGAAAGAAAGAAAAAAATATATATATACATACAGACATTTGTGTGAGACTTTAATGAAGAAGTCAATTTCAGCTGGAGTCATATTTTTTGATGTTTGTGGGGCAGCAGTGGTTTTTAACACATGTATTCCATTTACTGCTGAAGGAGACGACACAGCTACTATTCATGTACATCTCTGGATGCATGTGTGTATCAGATTGTATCTGTGCGATGTGGCAGCTGTATATTTTTGTGGGTGTGCAGCCATCTGGTCGCACAGGCTGTTTGTTTTAGGTAGGAAGGACACGGGAGGGGAAAGGCTGAGTAGCTGCCTGATGTTTGTCCGACTCTCTTCCTCCTGCCTCAGACCTTTACTGTTTGAACGGTTTAGTCTCTGTGAGCAGTTTTCTTAGATAGAATAGATTACTAATGCGATAATCAAAGAGACATTACTTTCCAAAGGAAATAAGATCCTGGGAATGGTTCCCAGGCTTTGCCGGCATAGCTGAGGATGGCTGGGTCGGTGCCCTGAAACTCACTATATGCTTCTTTGGCCTGAGGGCTGCTGCTCCCGTGCCTCAGTGATGACCTACATCTGCGTGGAGCGTATGGCTGCGTGGGTTTATGCATTGTGTCCGCCTGGAGCTGCTGTGGCCTTTCCGGAGCTGGGTCCACCTGTCCTTTGCTGCTCTTGGTTGCTGCGGGTTGCGGGTCTTGTACCATTCTGGCCATTCAGGCAACAGCAGGGTTCCACGCCAGTCCATCACAGGGCAACATAGAGACACACAGGACAAACAATCACGCACCCAGAGTCACACCTCAGGGACCAATTAACCTAGCAGTCATGTTTTTGGGCTGTGGGAGGAAGCCAGAGTACCTGGAGAGAAGAGAGAGGGAGGGAGGGAGACCGTGCCACACCCAGGGCAGGATTTAAACCAAGGACCTTTTTGCTGCAACGCAAAAGTGCTACTAACTGCACCACTGTGCAGCCCACTAATAAACACAAAAAGTGTTTTTACGCATTAGTTTGTAGTGGTTGATCTAATCAGTGTTAAAGTATTTTTTTTTTAGCTTTCTTTTTTACAGGACACAAATAATGTTATGGAAGCAAATCTGGCGTTTCTAACTGTTATGCTTATTAGTTTACTTCATAATGGGTATTTCGGTTCTTATCATAATGAGTCATCTGGGTTCTCTCTTTGCAGGAGTTTGTGGGGGCTACAGACCCAAAGAGCTCTCGGATGCTGATAACGAAGCAGGCAGATTGGGCCAAAAGCAGCAAGGAGCCACGGGCAGCAGCGGAAATGTACCTGTCAGCAGGAGAACACATGAAAGCTATCGATATTATTGGAGAGCACGGCTGGGGAGACATGTAAGTGTCTGTCACTGTAGGACATATAGCCTCTGCCTGGGTTATCTGTTTGTCTAATCAGTGCACACACACTCATATGTTTATTTATTTGAAGAAAAAGAGCTCCTATTGTTGTCATCCAAATGGTTTTTTAAGACGTGTGGACCGGAGGTTATGTGGCGTCACCAGGGTAGACATCTGCGCTTCATACCTGGCAGCACAAGGCAGCAACAATAAATAAATCCCGCTCATGTTTCCAGAACTCAAAGCATCCCAAACATCCAACATACCAGTTCCACTCATGTGCCCATGTGGACATCTGGTGGTTGCTTTGAGATCCCCGATGCCTCCATCTGACACGCTGTGCGCGTACCGCGAGCCTCCCGTGGTGCTACAGGTGGATCAGCGGGGCTCAGCACAGTCAGACCTCTTTAACCTGACTCAGATTCAGGTTCTGACCCTGAATGCTTCAAATTCTTTCCTGGGTCACGAGCATGGGTCGATACAGCAGACGACGGTTTGAGGGTTTACCCTCACTCACCTCATCTGTTTACTTATTCCCCTCTTCTCCTTTAGGCTGATCGACATCGCCCGTAAGCTGGACAAGGCTGAGCGCGAACCGCTGGCAAAGTGTGCGCTGCACTTTAAGAGGCTGAAACACCATGGCTATGCCTCTGAGACTTACTCCAAGATGGGAGACTTGAAGGCTTTGGTGGAGCTGCACGTGGAGACAAGACACTGGGAAGAGGTCTGAGTTAATCAGCTCACCACCACGACCTACTGTACATAAACAAAAACGCTTTCTAGACAGATGGATACAGGGTTCCTGCGCAATCTGGAAAAGTAGAACGTCTGATGTAATTATTTACTAGAAAAAGAATAGGAAAAAGAACATAGAATGTAGAGGTTTTTTGAGTTCTCTTTTCAGGGTTCATTCACATTCATCTAATTTTTATGGCAAATATGGGAATTTTTAAAGATGCGTTGCTCAGACCAGTGTGCTTTACCACTCTTGATTTGGACGAATGATGCATATAATCCCGCTTTTTTCCCTTTTTCTCTCTGATTAGTGGGAAGCCAACACTTCTCACTAAGTGTTGGGGGGGGGGGGGGGGGGGGGGGGTTCATGAGCAGTCTCATATATGATTCAGGTGGCCAAGTACTTAGCTCACACCAATCAGTAGCCTTTAACAAGCCAGGACAGGGACGGGCAGGTCATTGATTTGCATCCGAACTTGTATTGCGCCTAAGAAGGTGGTCCTCCACGTCCTTAAAAACAGCAGCGCTCCAACTGCAGGTTGCTCAGTGCGAGCCACCAGAACTGACAAAGACTCCTGGATAGGGGTCGAAACGTTTTCAGAAAAACGCTGAGTGAACGTCCGGTTGCTTGTGATTTAAGCCTGTTTGTTGATGCACATATTGCCATAATATCAGTTTTATTTTCTTCGTTTATCTCATCAGGGGTTCAGTTTATTGCCTCAGACAATAAACATGTTTTTTGAATTACTGAGTGAAATACTGTAGATCTTTGTTTCCTAACCCTGGCCCCCAGGGCTTGGATGTTTCAGAGTAATCCATCCATCCGTCCGTCCGTGCGTTTGTCCATTTTTCACAGCTTCCTCATTTTGCAGGTTCTACTTTAAAGGGCTCACCACTGTAGAAGTATGTGCAATAAATTCACAGTAAATTTGGATTTAACGCGTTCTTTAAAGATGGGACAGAGATGACCCGAGAGCTCTGCAAATCTAAGTCTGAAAAATCTGGAATATTTGACAGGAAAAATGCTTGTAAACACCCTGCAGTACAGTAACATGAAACTGTTGTTATTAAAGAGCTTCTTGAGACACAAAGTAAACTGTATTTTATGGCTTGTTTAGTTTGGCAGGAAACCCCAACAAATAGTTTGTCAGAATCGCCCAGTAACCACAGCTGAATGCAAACAACAAGACAACATGTCTGCCTCATTTCCTCTTTTACTGACGAATAAAACCACAGAACCTCCAGAGCTTATCGTCAAGATTCTGATTCCTCTGAATCCGTGCCCACATCATGATGAGCCTGTGAGAAGTTCAAAAACGATACGCTGCATTGACAGGGCGTCAGCTTGAAACTATACTCTGCTTTCAATCACGGCGCTCCACCGCGGCAGATCATATTGCTCGTACGAGAAGAAAATGCTGCATTTCATTAATCCATCCGCGGTCTCTAATCAAATTAAAGGCGTTGCAGAGATGCATATGGGTGATTTGCATTTGGAATGACAAGAGCCAAAAGCAGAACATCAAATCTCAAAGACATGGTTCTTGGAGTATGTTCTTAATCCTCAGAGAGAGAGAAAGGAGAGAAAATGTGTGTGTGTGGGGGGGGGGGCACTTTGGTTTTATGTGCTTCTCTCAGGGAGGTTTGCACCAAGGCAGGCCAGACTCCCGCACAGACTCACTTACAGCATATGGAGGCCATTTTTCTCTAAGCCCACTATTTCTTAAAATGACTTTGAGACACGTTCAAAACTTTTCGCGGCTCAGATTAGGCCACAGGACACCGATCTTAATTAGTCCCTCTGTAAGGCTAATTTTTGTCCACAGGGGACCACAGCAACACTTTATGTCCTGTCATTCAAACAGCGATGCAGTTGTATTTGTAATTGAGTGTGAAATCAGCTTTGCTCGTACACTCTCCTGTGCGTAGTTAATTAATAAAGTTGTTGAAATGTTTTGACTTGAGGTTAGGTGTTTCTTTTTTTCCTTTTTTTTTTTTTATGGAAAAATGTGCGGTAACTTGTATCTCCCTAATGAGCTGCAGCAGGGCCTTTACCTGCCCAGGGCCATTCAACGCTGTTTTCTATCTTGTACCAACTAACTAAACACCGACGCTCTATTAAACGTGGCTGTTTCCTCTGTCCTCTCGCCTGTCAACATTCCAGGCCTTCTCGCTGGTGGAGAAGCACCCGCAGTTCAAGAACGACGTCTTCGTGCCCTACGCGCAGTGGCTGGCGGAAAACGACCGCTTTGAGGAGGCGCAGAAAGGTCAGCGCTCCAGCCTCACCTTTGCTCGGTCAATTTGTTCCTGGGATGCGACGCATGAAATAAAACAGGAATATGTTTCAGCGAACATGCATTCCACTGTAAGTCGCATTACATATGGATGTGATAAAGCCCGCCTGGCTTTGGACACAGACTTTTTTCCCCCCACTACTTCCTTAAGATTTTCCACATCCTCTGTAAAACATGATCCGCTTTGCCGAAGCAGAGCAGGACACAGCTCGGCTGCCTGTTCAGTGAGTGACACGCATGCTTGCCTCTAATCACCAGTGCTACAAGCGGCTCTGATGATGATTACCAACTCTAACCATAGTCATAATCAGCTCATAGATTTATAATTATAATCTCAGCAGGCATATTTCCTCTCCTACATAATCTTCTTCTGCTCGTCTCGATGTGGGATTCGTGAGTGATTGTGTTTGGGCTTGCTTATAGTCATGCGTTTAGGTAATTGTGTGTGTTTTAGGCAGCCACTGAGGCAGTATTGTGTTCCCAGTGATTGTAATATCTGAGATCCTGACTTGTGTCGTGTTCAGTGCGCTGGTATTTCTCGGTGGCAATCTCAGGAATTGTTATCATGGCTTTGATCTGCTTAACTGCTTCGTCTGTTGTTTTTCAGGCCTTTTCGTGGAGAAAAGTTGATCCCAGAAATGAAATTAAATAGGTGCTTTTTTTGACTCCACAATAACAGTGCTCAAAATGAACAATTGCTTTTTTTTTCATTTATTATTACCATTTTTTAATAGAATAATTAATTTATAGGCCCAGAAGGATCTGGTGTCGTCTTGAGTCTTCATTAAATTTTCTGAGTTTTTCTTCTTTTATTTGACAAAGAAACAGGCTGTTGAAACATTTTCCTGACTCTAGTTTTGGATGCTGTTAAACATTCCTGAGCTTATTTTGTCCCATCGTGCCTGAACATTCAAAATGGGGGGGATATTCAAAAATATCCCAAATAATACTCCCAATCCAAATGAATTTTAGAGAAGCTGTTTAGGATGCTGCTATCAGCAATGTAGGCCAAGAAAAAAAGCGATAGTAAAGGACATTTCTTTCAGTGCTGTTCAAAGGTGCAGTCCCCAAAACTGTGAGGGAGTTTGTAGCGATGCACTGAGAAATCGGATGTGGACTGAGGCTGCAGGAATAATGGGAAAACACGCTGAATGAGCTTATGTCGGCATATGTCGGGAAGATAATATTGCTAGATAAGGTTAAACAAAGACTTAAAATAATAAATGCTTACAAATACTTAGCTAACACAGACCCCAGATGATGAGTAGTGTATGTAGTTAATAGAAAAACAAATGACAGTCAGTCATTATTTCCATCTTAACATGTTCTTGTTTTCTATTTTTTGCGTCCCGCTACTTTTGCTGTTTTGGCAAAGAAACAACGTTGACACAGTTTCTTAAGTGATTTTACCAGAACTAACGCCCTAACACCCACTTACAAGCATCTTTTGCTGCATTGAAGAACCAGCATCACCAGATAAATTACTGGCATAGAGAGCCTGAAAGCATGGTGCTCATATTTAATGCCCTCCAAGCAGTTCGTCGCAATATTGATATTGTCTATACAGTGATGTACTGCAAAACTGGTGATACACTGTGCAGCTCTACTGTTCATCGGAATCATCATATTTTCTCTGAGATTGGCCTAGACCAGTCAGCGGGCAGTATGACTAAAACAAATCCTGTCTTTTCCAATCGGTTAATGGCATACATGTAAGCCTTAATGGGTCGTACTGACAAAAGCCCTTGTTAGTGTGGAGTCCGTTACTGAGAGAAGAAGACTGGAGGTTAGGGTTTTTCAAGACCAGAACGGTTTAAAATGAATACAGAGGAAGCTCAGAGATGTAAGAAGTGTTTTAATCCTTTTGAGGATCCTTTTCAACCCCTGATCGGTTTGGAACATGCTGGATTGTTCACAGGCCTTTGGAGCTCCAAAGGTTGTCTCAGCATCAGAGTAACAAGAGCAAAGCCATGCTAGGAAAAATATTTTGAAAGCTGTTCATACACCTTTCTCTATTAGTTTTCTGAATAAGTTGTGTGAACCACCCTAAATCGGTAGTAGCCGGCCGAAGCTTTACAAAAACCAGAGATGGAAAAGTTGACCCCACAATTCAGACGGATGACTCTTTAGATCCTTGTACGCTGGTCGTTAATCTGGTAGTTCTAAGTTTTTTTGCCATGTTTGTTTAGCAACAGATTTTACCTGCTGCTGCTGCTTGATGCTCTGTCCCTCTGTCTACAGGTTATACAGCAAAAAAAATATTTAGCTTTGAATAACTGATCCAGTTAAGTTATAAGCAAACATACATCTAGGTTTATGTGTACTGACTCTATTGTAAATTAACATGCAGAATAATGTACATAGGAGAACATTTTCAGCTCAGCCTGCAGACTTGTCAGTTCGTGTTTCTGTAAGGCCGGGGGGGGGGGGGGGGTTGGGTTAGGGATGCTTGTCGCTAACTGTAACTAAAAGCAGCTGAATGTGATTTCTGTCCAGTTAGGCCTTTTAATAAATGTTTGCCAATAATGCGTTTCGACCTCTACAGTGCTCTGCGGGGGCAGGGTCACTGCAGGGGTCGACTCCCAAAAGCTGCTTCTAATTACCCAGTAATAGGAACACGGAGAATAATCTCGTGTTTATTAGGACCTTAAAGTGGAAGTGCTTTGGCTTTCAGGGATATTTTAAGAGCAGCCTTCGAAATTGGCCTGGTCCACAGTTGGTTGTTACACGTCTGAAATGAGAATTAGAATCACTTCATCTTTAATCTGGGAAACAAATCATTTTTGACATTCATTAACAGTGCCTTGTATGTCATGCCATTTATTTGTCACATTCAAACTATTTCATTGGGATTTTACGCGAACCACCCACAGAACGTTGTGTGTAATTGTTCAGTGAATGAAAAGAGACTTCCAATGCTTTTAACAAATCAAAATACGAGAAGGTATTAAAACAATGAAAAGTTTGAAGCAGGGTTAGACTTTGGAAAATATCCCTGGCTTTCAGCATCTAGTGCAGCACGGTTTAATCAAGCAAGGAATCAGTATGTTACGGCAGCAAACCTACCGAGACCTAAACTGACAAGGAGGGGATGAGTGAAGGAGATAAGAGGCCCACTAACTTTGGAGGAGCTGCAGAGATCCAAAGCTCAGGTGGGGACAATTGTTGGAATGGCAACTGTCTTTTTAACCTTACATGCAAAACACCATATGTGGCAGAGACGTGTTCAACACCCTGAGGACACCATCCCATGCTGTTGGGAGGCTTTTCTTTAGCACACAACTTGTAAGAGCTGATAGTTAGATGGATTTAAGTAAATGCATGGTCATCCTGCAAAAAAAGTCATTAGAGGTTTCAGAAAACTGAGGTGGAAGTGCACCCTCCAACAGGACAATGGCCGTAAACATACGGCCAGATCTATAGTAGATAAAAGTCCAGCCGTACGTTTGAATAAACTATTTAAATTCCAGACCTAAATCCAGTTATGAACGTGTGGCATGCCTTGAAAATTGTTGCTCATAGATGCTGTCCGTCCGGTGTGAACAAGCCTGAGTTGTTTTGCAAAGAGTGCAAAAACATTTTGAGCTGGTAGAGACGTTCCCCAAAAGACCTGCAGCTGTGATTGAAATGAAAGGTTGCTCCACAGAGAGGGGCTGAGTACAAACACACGGCAGATTAGGTGCCGTGCATTTTTTGAAAAGGAAAGTTGTTTCTTAGTTTGTTTTTTGTCCTTCTACTTCACAATTATGCACTGCTTTGCGTTGGTTTATCACACAACGTCCTGATGAAGTACATTGAAGTTTGTTGCTGTGATTTCGCTGTAATTGTATCAGACGGAAACTCTGGCAAACAGAAAAAGTAAGGCAAACATCCCTGTGAAAATAAAGCTTTGGTAAAGCTAAATTGTCCCATTATTGCTTTCCTGGTGTGCAAAATAGTTTCTTGGAAGGCCAGTAAAGCGATGGCAGCTTAGAACCTGAGTGCTGCTTTACTGAATAGGCTTTTGAAGACTCACACAAGCGACCGGCTGTTATTTTTCTACTTGTCAGCATTTCACAAGGCTGGCCGTCAAAGTGAAGCTGTGAAAGTCCTGGAGCAGCTTACCCACAATGCAGTGGTGGAGAACAGGTTCAACGACGCAGGCTACTATTACTGGATGCTGTCTATGCAATGTTTGGACATTGCCAGAGGTGAGAAACATCATCACTGAAGTCTAAAGGAACCCCCCCCCCCCCCTTTTGTTTTTGCCGTGAAAACTCACTGTCTTATCATTCAGTTTATTCTGTCTATCTGAACCAGAAAGCGAAGAACAGAGCACGGAAATGCTGCAGAAGTTTGACCGTTTTCAGCATCTTGCCGAGCTTTATTACGTCTATCGCTCCATCCAGCGTTACACGGTGAGGCTAAAACGCTTTATCAGTTTTAATTCTGCTTAACTCAAAGACACAAAGACTAGGAAGGCTAGCCCGAGTGACTAGCTGTCAGATTTAAACTGCTTGGCCCCAGAAATAGCACCTAAAATGTGGTTAGAGGTCTATTTTTGTTCACAGCTATGTGACTTACAATTTTACACACACACACACGGATTATGTCAAGCCACAGAATGATTCAGCTTTAAATGGAAATTAAGATAAGCACAGAGTGTGTCAGGTGAAGCGAACAAAAGAGAGAATTGAAGGCATTAAGTAAAGGTTACAGTTCACTAAAGGGAAATATCCCACCCATTATTAGAATCCTAAACCCTCCTGACCCCTGTCGCCAGGGTAACAAGCTCCTTTATAGAACAACATGACAACCTCATCAGTGGTCCTGTCCTGCCCCAAACAGCCCCCCCACACCCCCCTCCCAGGCATTACTTGCCTTCAAGACAACACAATCGGTGCTTATGAGTGCTGTGTGTGTGACCTGGCCTGTGTCAGTGCGCTCGGTTTGTCGTTTCAGCTATTTCTCTTCTGTCTCTCTCTGCCGTGGTCACACCCTCGCAACAACAGAGGCATCTCTGTGATCCAGACCAGAGCAGGAAAACCTCTATTTATCACGTTAACTCTCCCAGACAGGCGCAATAGATTTAAACTATCAACTCTGGGGATGAAATGCTTTTAGCGACGGCTTTAGAAAATTCGTCTTTGCCTTTCAGAGCACTCCGAGGACGGATAAGGCGCGCCGACGGGTTAGGCTGCTTTAGAACAGGTTGAAAGATTACAGAAATAAGAGTGGGAGTAAAAGAAATGGAGCTTTTAAAAGTGTTATCAGATATTTAGGCTATTTTTAATCCATACCACCGCCATCTCTCATTTTGAATTATTATTTTTTTTTTTATCTTTAGGATGAACCATTCAGTTCCCACATGCCAGAGACGCTCTTCAACATATGCCGGTTCCTACTGAACAACCTCACCAAGGATGTACCACCAGGAATCTCTAAAGTGTATCCTTTTATTTAACACCAAGATGTTACAGCATGGTGGACTTTAGCTACAGCAACAAACCAATCAACACTGGCAGCAGCAGCCATGGCAAAGCAGAGGGAAAGAGCTAAAAGTTGGGGAGGGAACAGAATTGTCGGTGCCACAGCGGCGACTGCGCCACCGCTGAGGGAAAGAAAAGCGATGATGATGGGGAGGAGGCGATGCCAACAAAAAGGCACGTTTTTTTTTTGAGTTTTCGAAACAAGTGCTTTGATTACGGAACTCCGGGCACACTTTTGAGCTCATAAACGCAACGAAGAATAAGTTATAATTGGAACAAACACATCCCACCGCACTAAGAAGCACATAGAGCAAACCATATAGAAGCTGGTATGACGAAGGAAGGCTCTGCCTTGAAAGTGGAAATCCACCCCAGCAGCTGGGATCCTCTGGGCCCGAACTGCTCCGATAACTTTGAAGTGAGATTTATGAACTTGGCAGGAAGGTGTTGGACGTCGTGTGAATTGTTAGACACAATGTTACAAAAAAAAAAAAAGCTAAACACATTACACAATAGAAGGAAGTGCATTTATCAGGAGTAGCAGACCTGGGTGTGTAGGAGGAGCTGGAGAGGAATGGTGTTATAAGAGATGGAAAAATACCAATATAGAGCTGTTGCAGCTGCAGCTCATTGACCTGTGCTTTCCACCCAGAGAGCTGCTCTCCACAATCTGTTTTTATATAATTACTAATAGGTAACAGTTCTGCTGAGACTCGCTGCCAAACCTCGGTGATGTAGTATTATTATTATTATTATTATTATATTATTTATTTATTTTTGCTACTACCTAACAGAACTGATGCAATGCATGTTGAAGATGCATATAAAAACCAACCAGTCACCAGAAATGGCTGATTTATTTATTTTTTCACACATCAGGAGCATCTCAGTAGATTAGAACATCATTAACAGTTAATTTATTGAAGGAATTTAATTTCCAAAGTAAAACTCAGATAAATTGTTTAGACACAGAGTGATGAATTAAAGATTTTTAAAAGATAATAATCATTTTGTTGCTGATTTCAAACATTGAAAGTACGGAGCTGTGGAAATCAGAGAGCTCTCGCTTTCTATCACACTCGGTGGGACATCATCTCTGGTGCTAATATAAATAAATAATCATGATCACAGAAAGGCTCCTTACATCTCCTCTATGGTAATAAAAGAAGAAATAGAAGTGAGCCGTATTGTAAAAGTGTAAATGAGATTTGCTGTAATCCTTTTTAGTTGGGTTTCATAATGTTCATTGTTAAGATAGTAAAATTAGCTATTTATCAAAAAAAAAAACAGAACTCCAAAATCTCTGATCAGTGTATGTCGACATGTTACAGCACAGGAGCCTTAACCTGACTTTTAGAAACACCTTGTTTGCATTGGCCAAGCAGAGTCGCAAACTGGGCGCGTATAAGTTGGCCCGCTATTCCTACGAGAAGCTCCAGGAGCTGCACATTCCCTCGCGCTTCCTGGAGTCCATAGAGCTGGGCAGCCTTACCATTCGCTCCAAGCCCTTCCACGACAGTGAGGTATGTCGAAGACTTGAGCTGACGCGGTGCTGGTCCTGAAACATCCGGGCCCATCAGCCCATTCCTGTCCGGTTTTCTGTCGGTTAAACTTTCTGTGTTTCCTGCAGGACCTTATTGAGGACATGATGTGCTACCGGTGCTCCACTAACAACCCCCTTCTGAACAACCAGGGCAGCGTGTGCATCAACTGCAGGCAGCCGTTCATCTACTCGGCTTCATCATATGGTCCGTCACTCAGACGGGTCGTGTTTAATGTTAGAGTGAGTGGTCTTTTTTATTTTTTTTATTATCGTGTTTAACAGTTTTAAACGTGTTGTTTGACACAGAGGTGCTGCCGCTGGTGCAGTTTTACTTGGAGGACGGTATCAGTGACGAAGAAGCTCTGTCCCTCATCGACCTGGAAGTTCCTCACACTGATGAGGCTGAAGCACGAGGCCACAATATGGACAGTGGTGGTATCCTTTGATCTTCCGCCTATTATCATATCTGCACACAAAGTGACAGATTGTTCACTTGGTGCATATGAATTATTAAGAGCCCACTCTGCTGCTGCCCTTACAAACAGCACACCTCCTCTAATTGAAGCGTGTGGTACTCCTCTGTCTTGTGACAGTTCTTAGAAGCTGTTTAGTCTGCACTGGCCTTGATTTTGTGCTTGTGGGTAAGCTGTCAGAACTAAGTCATCTTAGCCCTCGCGCTAATAGGGTTAGTGAGGCTCTCCCGTCTCATCTTAATGACACTAACTCTCGGAGAGCCGTAGCCACAGCCCTGCTGCGGGGATTAACCTGCGTTAGCCAGCAGACTCTCAAGGGCACCGAGGTGTGTTGTGTTCCTCCAAGGCCATGAAGTATCTGAAAGGCACAACTTAAGCAAATTGTCTCTCAGAACCCGCTCTCAGGTGTCAATTTATCATGGGCTTTCCTCTTTCGTCGGTATCATTGTGGAAAACATTTGTAAAAATTAAAAGGTTATTTGCTCTTAATTGATGCCAAACAGACCTGCAGGCTTTGAGGATAGGTGACGATTTGGATTATACAGAGGAAGATCCATTTACAGCCAAAATGAGCTTTGAGGTAAGAGAAGAAAGGACAAAATAGATGAGGTGATTAATATTCTGCCAGCTGGGTGAGCCAGCTGGAGACGATAAAAAGACAGAGTCCGTAAGAGGATGTGTTTGTGTCCGTCCGTGTGTCCAAACAGCAAGGGGGCTCCACCTTTGTCCCCGTCAAGGTGAGTCGTTCGGTGCTACGCTCCATGAGCAGAAGGGATGTCCTGATCAAACGCTGGCCCAAGCCACTCAAATGGGAATACTTCCGCTCCCTGCTGCCGGATGTGAGCATCACCATGTGCCCCAGCTGCTTCAAGGTGCGCCATTTACATACTCAGCCCTGCCGCTTTCACTGAGACGTTTTGAACTGCTTGAAGAAGATTTTGTTTGAGCTCTGACCTGTCCATTCAGAGTTTGACCCAATCTGATTTTGACCGATTTCAATTGTTTTGATTCTTAAGATTGTAACGCATGCAAGAGAAAAAAAAAATGCGCTGCAGGTTGTTGAGGAGGTTGTAGTTTTGAAAAATGTAAATTAAGAAATTATAAGACTTCCCTATTTATGTGTCAACGCTATGTCTCTAACCTTAAGCTGATTTTTGTTTAATTCTCAACAATGGATCAAGCTAGAAACTCTTGCTTGATGTGTTTATAGACTGAAAATGGTGGGAGTTCTTAGCTCTGATCAATATGATGAAAGGGGGGGGGGGAATCAGATTTTTCAGTAGTTGACTAGCACGGATGACCAATACTGGCTGTTTTCAACCTCTGGATGATTGATTGCTGCACGTCTCCATTATACCTTTTATGTTTTCATCTTTCGAGCATGTTTTCTAATTTTCTCCTGCTGTATTTTCTTGTAGATGTTTCACAGTGAAGACTATGAGCTCCTGGTGCTACAGCACAGCTGCTGTCCTTACTGCCGCCGGCCCATTGACGAACAAAACTGATCAACCCTACACCAGAGCCGTATTATTAGACAGTTCACTTATTTTAGTAAGTACTAAGATACCCAAGTACTATTATAATGACAGGCATTGTAAAGCAGTCATTCAACAAGATTCTGTGTACGTAGGTAAGAACTCAGTGGGGTTTCACAGCAGCAGCGGACCGTTGAGGAAACGGCATAGACTGTTGTCAGTTGTGTATGTGTTGTTCTGATTTGAAACTCTAGGCGTCATTGTTACTTATTCTTCCTTGAAAAAGTCTTCAGTATAACTACTCAAATTGCAAAAACTCAATGTGAAAATTTCCAAGTCTCAGGCTGGAAAAACAGAAAGGTCCCCTGAAGTTGGAGATATTCCCAACCCGTATCTCTAAATCCAACATAGCCACTGTTTATATCAAACCTGGTGTGGCAATATTGCAACAGTTTAAAGCAGCAACACGTAACCTTTAGCCACTAGGGGGCACTAGACCGGTAACTTTCAGGTTTAGTGCCGCTGAAGGACACTGGCTGCACTGCACTGCACTGCCGCGAAATTGAACAGTCTCTCTCCGTGTTTTGGCATCTGATAGCAGACCCTTTTGGACCAGCAGATTGAGAAGTCATTGAGTTTCTTTTAAAGACAAGGCCACATTCACCCCTCTAGATGATACTCAGAGTCGCCTATTGAGAGGGAGGGGGAGCTCCAGGAGCTGTTGAAGAGAAGGATGAGACACACAACAGGCTCAATCATCTGATTACGAAATGCTGCAGGAACTTCAACAGTGAAGAGGTGGCATGCAGGATTGTGAACTTTATTGTATTTTGCAATTATAACTGTGGCCAAGACAAACTTTGACTCAAGGATGAGACAAGTAGAAGCATGTAAGGTTAGACTGCCGTAAGGCGGCGCTCTAGATCGCATGACCGGATCCGTACCACTCGGGTTACATGGGAGAGTTTCTGAGCAGGGCAGCTTACACCGGGCATCCACACGAACCAAGTGCTGTAGACTGATCCGAGAAATTAATACATCTCAAATTAAACTAATATTTACATGGTCCTGATTTAAAAAACAAACAAATTTTTGCACTTTTAAAGTTTTTTTTTCATTTAATCTCTCTCACACACCCTCTGTAGTGAACATGTTTCTACAGTGTTTTAAGGTACTAAAGGCAGAGAGATACATTGTTGTTAGCTTGTTGTGCATATAGCAATTAGGTTGTTGACTAATCACATAAACTGGCAAATGCTGCTGGTTATAGATTTGGAACCAGAAGACGGTTGAGTTTGGTGTCTTTCCCAGACCCAAAGTAAGAATTCAGAGGTCGACGAAGCGCTGCAAAAGGAGCCACAAGCACCTGTTCTGAGTCACTGCGGTCCAGTTCAGTTCCCACAGGGACGTCCAGAAGCCTTTTCTACTGCTTCTCTCCTTTGAGATGTTCCTGATGAAACGGTGTGCTTAAACCACTCACTTTTCTTTACATCACAGTCAGTTCATTCATATCTAATTTCAAATAATAATACCAACATTTCCACCAGTGGTACTTGTACACAAGTCAGTTTGAAAACAACTCACTCATTGTACGTTTTTATTTTCAGCTTATTTGCAGGTAAATTAGATGCCATTTTCTTGGTCTACTCGTAGTTTTTTGCGAGGATTTTACTGAACTGTCTAAATTTGTTGTTCAAACTTCAGTAAATCTGTTGGGTTTGGGGATAATCGGGTCAGGGATGTTTTGTGCTGTGAAAACATAAGAACTTTGTGTACAGTGTACAAGATATATTAAAAAATATCACAATTGACAAAAAATATCACAATTTTGATGTTTTTTTATGGATTTTATTGCACACAAAGATCTGTACATTTTCTAATGTTGTGTACAGTTTGTATGAGCTATAATAAAATATACTGCCT
The DNA here is from genome assembly GCA_037039145.1 of Fundulus diaphanus. Classification (NCBI taxonomy): domain Eukaryota; kingdom Metazoa; phylum Chordata; class Actinopteri; order Cyprinodontiformes; family Fundulidae; genus Fundulus; species Fundulus diaphanus. The sequence goes on along the minus strand of CM073129.1, from coordinate 38,136,136 downwards.
CACACCTGACTGTGGTATTTTCCATTTTACAGGGAAGAATTTGTGATTTGAACTTTTCTCTGTCTGTTTGAACTTTGGGTGTGTGTTTGTCTAAGAGCTGTTACGAGCAGTATAACCCACTGATTCTGATTACACTCAACACTTTAAGTGGAGCTCTCCGCCTTGCTGTGGTTAAGGATTAAGCTTTTTACAGATGCAAATAAGTTGGATTGCGGCAGAAATTTCATTTGTAGTCCGTCCACTCCGAGCGGCTGAAATCACAAACCGTTCCTCCGCCTCCCCTCCCACTTGGTCCTCTCAGCTAATTCTCATGCAGCGCTGATGCACATGACTGTAATTAATGGGTTTATTTAACCGCGGTTCTAACTTCTCACTGAGAAAAGGCTTCACTTCTTTTATGGGCTGTGTATTTTTAGAGCCTTCTCCTGTGATGCCTTGTGTATCTGTGTGTGTCGGGTTGATGTGTGCAAGGACTCTCAGACTGTGTCTTAATTCCATCTCTGCTAACACCTCGCTCCATCCCTCGTCCCTAATCCGGCCAGACTATTAAAAGGTGGCGCACCTCCTCAGGGGGCTGCAGAGAACATCTTACTTCCTCGGGATCCAGCCGCCCATCTGTATTTTCCTCCTAATTTCCACCTCCGCTGCACCGCAAGACATCCCGGCTGTGCTTTACCCTGAGAGGCTCAGGCTCTTTCGCTCAGGTCTCTGAGAACAGAAAAGACATCATCAACAGCCACAGCCATGAATGGCACAGAAGGGCCCAACTTTTATGTCCCCATGTCTAATAGGACTGGGCTGGTGCGCAGCCCATTTGAGCATCCTCAGTACTACCTCGCTGAGCCGTGGAAGTACTCTCTTCTGGCCGCATACATGCTGTTCCTCATCATCACGGCCTTCCCCATTAACTTCCTCACCCTTCATGTCACCGTCAAGCACAAAAAGCTGAGAACCCCGCTGAACTACGTGCTGCTCAACCTGGCGGTGGCCGACCTCTTCATGATAGTTGGAGGATTCACAGTGACCCTGTACACGGCTCTGCACGGATACTTCGTCCTAGGTGTCAGCGGCTGCAACGTTGAGGGATTCTTTGCCACCCTAGGAGGTGAGACACAGGCCGTGCATAGTTGGCTCAAAATCCTACGTTTCAACCCTGAGGTTCTGTGCGTAAGGTGTGGTAAAATTGTCTCCCTTTATGTCTCAGGGGAGATTGCTCTCTGGTCTCTGGTAGTTTTGGCAGTTGAGCGATACGTTGTGGTCTGTAAGCCGATGACCAACTTCCGCTTTGAGGAAAAACACGCCATTGCTGGCCTGGCGTTCTCCTGGGTCATGGCCCTGACCTGTGCTGCTCCGCCTCTGATGGGATGGTCCCGGTACTGTTTGCCACCATGTCTATGCACCTACAAAAACGTCAAAAATAGATTTTTTGTTGTTGTTGTTTTTTATGTAAACGTGTACATGCGGCATCTAATAATTACCTTCTGTGGTGTTGTTTGTGCATGCAGGTACATCCCAGAGGGCATGCAGTGTTCCTGTGGGATTGACTACTACACTCCCAAGCCGGAGATCAACAACACCTCATTCGTCATCTATATGTTTGTCCTCCACTTCTGCATCCCCCTCTTCATCATTTTCTTCTGCTACGGTCGCCTGCTCTGCACTGTGCGAGCGGTAAGAATATCACCGCCCATGCTGCATTTAAAAAAAAAAAAAAGAGAATATGATAGATTGTTTATCAGGATAAGGATTTTTTTTCTTCCTCCATCTGAAGGAGGGCAGAGCATCATGGACTCTCAGGAGATATGAGGGGATTTAGAAGCTCAAGGACACTTCAGGAGGGCAGATCAGTGCCAACGTGGCAGCTTGTACTGAGGTTCTCGTGCTAAAGGGCATTCAGCCTCCACACAGTGTCATCCTAATGCCCTTGATAATGATACCAAATTTTTAATTATGCATTAGGAATCATTAATGGGGAAAATTGTATCCATAACTAAATGTTTTGTGATAAATGTGTATAGTCTTCCATAAGCAAGATCATTTGTGGTTCTAGTTCTCACTAAGACTAAGAAAGTAGAGAACATCACCCCAGTTCTAAAGTCCTTACACTGGCTCCCTGCATCTCAGAGAATAGACTTTAAAATACTTCTGTTTATAAGTTTATAAATCCCTGAATGACTTAGCACCTAAATACATCACAGACTTGTTATCAGTGTATCAACCCTCCAGACCACTCAGGTCTTCTGACTCCAGCCTACTCTCCGTACCCAAAACCAGACCCAAGCACGGAGAAGCAGCATTTAGTTTTTATGCTCCACTTGTCTGGAAAAAAACTCTCAGAAGAAAGTCAAAGTGCTGAAACCTTGAGTTCATTTAAATCAGGGTTGAAAACCTATTTGTTTAGAGTTGCCTTTAAATGTTAATGTTGAAGTCTGTAGTCCAACTTGTCCTGTATCCTAACCTACTGCTACTATTCCACAGTAATGAATGGAAGGGGGACTAGGAGGGCACCTAGGATGGACCCTTGGGGAACCCCACGTGTGATTTTTGTGGTCTCTGATGAAAAGTTACCAACTGACTAAAAAGTCCCTGTCCTTCAACTAGGATTTAAACCAGTTGAGTGCTTTACCAGAAAGGCAGATTTGTCAGATTTTCATATTGAAAAATAAGCTGAGGACATGATGAAATTTTCCAATTGAACACCTAAATCATACCTTCGGTTCATGCGCAGTAATTAGCTTACATCTATTACTAAATTGAGGCAACAGCTACATATGTGTGTTGGTCATTTTTGAAGATGAAAGCATCTCAGAAGTTGAAAACTGCTTAATTCTACCCTCTGCGGTTGTTCAGTTGTCGACCTTGTATAAGTATGGGAAGTTATTTTTGCTCATATTGTCCAACTAATATTGACAGGTTGTTGATCCAGATACAAGGTCGTAGAGCCTCTTATGAAAAGGATCTAACAGATCATTATCACTCTTATTCCGATGTTCTCAAATTTACAGTCGTTTCAAATAATCTCTAAAGAAAGAGCCGCATTGCCCAGCGTATAGTTACAATGTGCAGAGAAAGCCCTTCTGTTCTGTTTTGATATATTCATTGGTTTGTGTCCTGCTTCACACATGACCTAAGTTTAGTCTATACATTTTAAAAGGGTTAAGGTTGTGACGGGAAACTTTATAAAAAGTTGTACCAGCGATGATAATTGCATTTTTTCCACTTTATTATTTAAAAATGTAAACAAAGAAAAAAAAATAGACCGTTCACCCCGTCTTGTTTTACATCTGAAGTCGTGCTTTACCTTTACGTTCTGTGTGTTTGTGTTCAGGCTGCGGCTCTTCAGCAGGAGTCTGAAACCACCCAAAGAGCAGAGAAGGAGGTGACACGTATGGTCATAGTCATGGTGATCTCCTTCCTGGTGTGCTGGGTGCCTTACGCCACTGTGGCTTGGTACATCTTTGCCAATCGGGGAATTGAGTTTGGACCAGTATTCATGACAGCACCAGCCTTCTTTGCCAAGAGTGCTGCTCTGTACAATCCAGTCATCTACATTCTTCTAAACAGACAGGTATGTCTAAAAATAGCTGTGGGTTGGTTTCTTATGTATTTATTCTGAAACCTAAGGTTCAGTGGAAGTTTATCAAAAAGTTACTACTTTATATTTCCAATTGCAATATCGATTTAGCGTTGTTTTCTAATAAATATGCCTATTTTGTAGCAAGAATGTGGCTACGGAAAAGTTTCATGAAACATTTTGCACGATGAATGTGTTGCTTTCAGCTGCACAGTTAAAGTAAAACTAAATTTTGTGACATGAAAAAATATAAAAAAAGAAGCTGTAATAACCTTGTTGCATGAATTCAATTGAATTACATTTTATTTATGTAGCGCCAATTCATGATACACGTCATCTCAATGCACTTTCCAAAGTCAAATTCAATCAGATTATACAGATTAATCAAAAAGTTTCCTATATAAGGAAACCCAGAGATTGCATCAAGTCTTGACAAACAGCATTCACTCCTCCTGTAAGAGCGTAGAGCCACAGGGACAGTCCATGGCTTTGCAGCAATCCCTCATACTGAGCAAGCATGAAGCGACAGTGGAGAGAAAAACTCCCCTTTAACGGGAAAGAAAACCTCCAGCAGAACCGGGCTCAGTGTGAACGGTGATCTGCCTCAACTGACTGGGGTTAGAGAAGACAGAGCAGAGACACAAAAACAGAGACAAAAAAATGTGCACACATTGAATTTTTTTTTTACTTTTTAGCATTTAGTGTTCTTATGTTCCGGCCCGCCACCTATAGTAATACTGATGAACTACAAATAAAATTCAGCAATCCTTTTCTTCACATTTTCTGGCTTCTGCGTCCTTGAGCTATAGCCAGAGGTTGCAAACAGTCTGGATAAGAGTACAAACAATCTGCAGCTTTAAAGAATTGCACAGTGAAGGCCGCCATCGGTAATTGGAAAAAATGTGCAAAAACATTAATTAGACTACCAAAAACCTAAAAGAGCTGCAGGACTATCTGCTCAGCACTGGTTGAGTTGTAGTAAAATATGAGAACAATGTTTTTTTTTTTTTTTTTGTATTTTCTATATCTCTGGGCTATAGAGTAGGATTGCAAGACCTAAACATGTGGTCAAAATATCCCAAAAGCTCTATCCGAGAGAACAACTCTGAGGTCACCTGAAGAGGGCCCCAGACCAGAGATGTCCTCGCAGCCTGATAGATTTGGAGAGCAGCTGGCAGTTCTCTGGACTTCCCCTCTAGTTGTCCTCACTGCTGTTGGCGCCTTATGCTGCAACTTCAGGGGGACAGACCCAGTCAAAAGGGCAGCGTGTGTACTTTGAAGATGTCAAGATGTGGCTTTCTGATGGATTGCTTCCACAGAAGACAGAACGCTGAAACTGAAAGCGAGGGTGCTGTGGCAAAGCATTTGGTTTATAAGTTTGCAAACCAGGTTATTTCACCTTTTTTTATTTTTCTGTTTCACAATTGAATTATTCATGATGATTACCACATCCTGGGGGCAAGAAGTTTTGAAATGATTTATTATGGTCTTGTTTGTTGATATCACATAAACCTGTCATGGTAACAGAGCGTTGTACACTCCACTGTAGCAGGGACCACTTCACCTTTTTCGTTAAACATAAGTTGTTGGCAGATCTCCATTTTTAGCATTTAAGCCTGTTAAAATGCTGTTTTATTTCTTTACCACAAATCTATCAGATCTGACAGATTTGACACAGTGGACAGTAAATGATCTAAAACCTAAAACTCAAACTGAAAACCGTAGCCCGGTCCAAGTAAAGCTCGTTATTAGCGTAAACAAGCTCTGTAAAAATGTATGTATGTATGCTGGAGCCTTTCTTTTTTTATCTGCACGTGCTTAACAAGATGAGGTGAACAAACCATTAGCTAAACAAATACCACATGTTTTTTTACTCAGGGTAAATTTGAGATAAAGTGTATTTTTCCATCAATGTGTCAGTAGGGTACTTTAATGAGCCAAGTCAATATTTCCTGAATGTGTTTCTGATCCTGTGGCCTCCAGTTCCGAAACTGCATGATCACCACCGTGTGCTGTGGAAAGAACCCATTCGACGACGATGAGGCAGCCGCCGCGGTCTCCAGAACCCAGACTTCATCCGTCTCCTCCAGCCGGGTGGCCCCCGCTTGACCCCTCACTCCCTCTTCTATCTGCTCCATCTGTTCCCGCTCACCAAGGGAGCCACCACCGCCGAGCTGCAATACGTTCCGTTGGCCGATTCCTCCGGACTCACCTCCTCAGTCTTTCTCGCTGCGCTTGTGCCGCAACTTCAGCGGGACGGACTCAATCAAAGGCCAGCATGTGCACTTCCAGCCCGTTTAATTATGGAAAGCGTTCAGCTGCTCTCACAGATTTTTAGCCCGGCGTGACAAGGTTGCCATCTTGATCCAACTGAACACCTTCCAAGATCCCCCACTGCCCCAGAAATCTGGTTGTAGGTGAAAATCCGATTCTTGCTCCCACTAGTATTTGGATAAACGTCTCTTAGCAAGTTGTAGAGAAACTACAGACTCTTTGTAGCCATCAAAAAGTTTCTGCCATGATCCTCTTTTCTTACCAGAAACGTTAAAGTTCATATAATTGGTTGGATTCCTGGACGCAGTTTTATGCTTTTATGTTTCATACTTTTTTTTAAACAGGGTTGAGGCCATGGCTAGCAGCTTCATGTTAGCCTGTTTTATCCAACTCAAAACCAGTTTTGATGGGTGTTTGGGTTCATTGCCCAGGTGGATCACACAGTTGTTCTTTATCTATAATTTTCCACCCAGCAGCCTCCCTGTAAGCACAAGTGACCCTCAGCATGATGCTTCCACCACCGTGTTTGACAGTTGGTAGAGCCTCTCAGGTTAAAGCGCCTTACCCTTACTCTTCCAAACATTTTTGTTGTTGAGGTCAAACATCTCTCCAGAAGGTCTTCGGGTTGTTAACGTGGACGTCTGAAGCTCTCAGTCGAGCTTGAAGGTGTCTGTTTTGGAGAAGGAGGTTCTTTCTTTGTCCGCCTCTTAGTCGATTTTTTAATAGACATCGATATCGGTGTTCAACCATCTTCAAGTTTATTACAGTTTTGAACCTTGGTATTCCCCAGGTTATTACTAAACATCCTATTCCCTTTCATTTCACCAGAAGTGACAGTTTGGGTCAGAACGGTGAAAATTATGCACAGCTTTATGATCAAAGAGCAAAGTGATCCAAACACACAATAAAACTAGTTTTGGAAGGGATCCCAGTTAGGATTAGAAAAAAATCCACAATAAATGTTAAATTTGCCCAGCCAACTCTTGTTTTTTTTGTTTTTTTTAACAAATCGTTGTATTAAATGCATCATTAAAAGCACCAAAATAGCATTGAATTCATGTACGTGTACGTGTAAACTCTAAATAACCAGTTATGAAGTTCTTAGATTTAATTAGAAATCGATTTGTTTAATGTTTTTAGTGCATCAGATTAACCTCTCCTCTGGTCTGTGTGTGTGTGTGTGTGTGTGTGTGTGTGTGTGTGCGTGTGTGTGTGTTTGGCAGACATTTATGCGTCTGAATGGTTGCCAGAACGTTAGTGCGTGTAATAAAGAGACCTACTATTCTGTTTGGTGTGTAAAAGCTAGGATTTGTGTGTTGCAATAAAAACAAAGCTGCACAACCTTTTCCTGCTCTATTTTTTTTTTTAAATCATGACAGCATTTACAATGTTTTCTGAGAACTTCCAGATGCTTTTTTTGTGGGCGGCTGAGTAGAAGGCCAGATTGTAATGGCTGTCAAATGCTGTTAAAATCCTGTAATGCATTCAAGAGCGCAGCTCTTCAACAGCTGCTATAATAAATAGCATTATTAGACACTTTAAAATACTTACTTTCCTGTAATTTATTTCACAAACAAATCATTTGGCATCACGATTACAGTCTCTCCTCAGATTATATTGAGCTCACACATTTTCTTCTTCTTTTAAATGTAAATTTCCCTCTTTAGATTGATCAGAATCCAACATCCATTCACAAGCACACTGATTATACTGATGCAGCTCTTCCCAGTGAACTACATTAAAACATTTGATTTAATTGTTTGCAGTCTTTAATGGCTCTCCCTCCGCTCCTCGTCAACCCGTCATCAGCCGGCAGGAGCACATTGGGACGTAATGTTCGAAGCACCAATGGGAGTCCGTCGCCCACCTACAGCCAGACCTGAGATCGTTGCAGGCTTTAGGAGATGGGAGGAGTCCATCATGGCCCTACTAATCTGGCTTGTCAGGCCCCTTGAAAGCATTATAACACATCTATAAATATTGCTATAGACATTATTTTACAGTACAGTGCATCATAGGCTCATTCCCTTTTTTTTTAAAAAAAAAAAGGGCTCAGTGCGTTAAAGGTGGCCACCAGGGCTGATGTGCAGAAATCCAGGGAACGCGTCGAACTCCTGCAAAATCCTTCTGAGGGAAATCGGAGCTGGGCTGGAAATCTGTCTCGTGTCGCGGGGGAAGATTGGGAAACACGTCGTGAGCGTATGACGCTTGCGAGGCAGCATTAAAATCCGTTTTCTCTCCCGCAACAAGTCAGTGGGGAAGACACACACGAGCAGTTCCTCCTCGGTGGCGTTCCCGGGGAACGGTGTGGGTGGGAGCAAGGCAGCTGGCAGCAGAGGAGAGGTGGGGAGCAGAGGAGACTGGCAGCTTTAAGCTTCACTGCAGCACTCATAGATGTTGTCCTCCACGAGAGCGATGACCTGCTCGAACTTGTGGTGCAGCTGAGTGCGACGTGCAGTGGGGTTGGCCTCCAGAGCGTTCAGCACCTGATCGACGGAGATAAGGGAGCGAGGAAAAAAAAACACAACGGTGACTTTCAGAAGCTGCCAAGCCTTCATGCATCAATCTGTCCACGTAAACACAGAGACAGGGAAGAGACCCGCCACCACCTTGCAAAAAGTATTCGCCGCCTTTTCACATTTTGTCACGTTGCAGCCAAAAAAAACTTAATTATGTCTGATTTGGATTTCATGTGAAAGACCAACAAAAGTAGTGTGCGGTGGATAAAAAGCAAACATGGGTTTTAAAGATTTCCAGCAGCTTTGCACATCTACAGATTAGATCTAAAGTATTTCTGTGCAACATTTGTGAAGATTCGATTAGATTTAGGCCAGGACTTTGACTAGGACATTCTAACACATGAAAATGCTGTGATCTAAACCAGTCAGTGGTAGCTCTGGCTGTGTTTAGAGCTGCAGTCCTGCAGGAAGGTAGACCTCCGCTCAGGTCTCATTTCTTCTCCAGCCTTTAACCGGTTTTCTTCCAGAGTTGTCCTGTATTTAACTCCATACACCTTCCCATCATCTGACCCTCTGTTCTGTCCCTGCTAAAGAAAAATACTACTAGAAAAGTACTAATTGTGTTTTTTAGGGCAACATCATGTTTCAGCTTTTTTCCAAAAATAGTGTTTTGCACGAATGGCTTAGAATTTGAATTTGCATGTTATCTAAGCCATTACAAGGCCTTTGTAGGGCAGTAGTATAAAGCTTGATACTCCACATTACTCCAGACTTTTTGAATTGAGAAAGCTTCCTGGATAGGAAGCGAAACGTCTTCAAACTACGGAAAACAAGTCCAGTTGCTTTGTTTTTTTACTTTTTTTTTGGAATGCAGATGACTGTCCACTCTACACTCTTTCAGGAGAACTGAATGCTGTCAAGACTTGATGCAATCTGTTAGGTTTCCTTCAATAGGAAATTTGATTGAATTTGATTTTGTAAAGTGCCTTGAGATGATGTGTTGTGAATTGGCACTATATAAATAAAATTGAATTGAATTTCTATCGAATCTAATGAGTCTAAGGAAACCCAGCAGATTGCATCAAGTCATTGTCTTGCAGCATTCACTCCTCCTGGATGAGCGTCGTAGCCACAGTGGACAGTCGCTTGCATTTTGTCATTGACTGATACTGAGATTAAATAACATACAGGTGGATTCTAATTACCAATTAGTTTTCTTAGATTTTATTCAGGGTATTAGTGTAAAGGGGAGCTGAATACAAACAAAGCATTCTTATTAAATGTTTTTTTTTTTAAGCAGAAAAAAAAATCCTGAATCCTTTTATCTCCGCTTCCCAGTAATGCACTACCTTCAGTCCATCACATGAAGCGCTTAAGGGTTATTTGGTTGTAACGTCACAAAACGTGTAAAGCTTCCCGGGGGTATAAATACTTTTGCAGTGGCAAAGCAGGAGAAGGAACGAGTGGAGTGCCTCAGCCTCTTCTCCCTGCCTTCATGCACGCCTTATAACCACAAAAGCACTCGCTCTTCACATATTTATAAAACCCACATCTGCTCTGGTTTTCATGCCCAACAGTTGTCACCGTGTCAGTGGGATTTATGGGCTCTTAGCAGCAGCGTGCTACCAGGCAGAGCAAACTGAGCCGGGGCAAGAGAATAGGCAATCAGGGGCCATTCACAGAGCTGTGTGAATCAGAGTCTAAGCCCTGGCCCATGTCAGTACAGTAGCATGACAGAGGGAAGCAGCTAAGCAGCATTATTGTGAGGGCGCTCCATGAAGGCACAGTCACCACTGACTAAGCCTCTCTCTGCAGAATAAGGTGTAGAAGCATGGGGGAGGACAGCGGGAGGCTGAAGAGGGCTAGTTCAAAGCAAGACGAGAGATATGAAGCGGCAACTTAACAGCGCCATTAAGCAGATGGGGGTGTTGGCTCACGATAAGGTAAACAACACGCTGTTTGCTTAAAGTGAACGATATCTGTGGGCTGAGAAGAGATGAGTGAGCACACTAAACCGTTGCTGGTGCTGCTCGTTGGAGAGCCCAAATCCAATTGTTTCCCCTTTTAGCAAAAAGAAAAACCGCTTTCATACGTGCTTGTATTTAGTGACTGGTTGCAACCCCATCCACAGTCGGTTACATCTCGCATCTCAGCTGAGATCTCCAGCACTGATGCTTCATGCTCTGATAGCTATCAGTGAAACCTAATACAACAAGTGAGCTCTGCCGAGGCGCTGCGCATAAGGGCCAGTCTGAACATCCGAGCACATCTTATCCACGTCTTGGATCACAGAAACACGAGATTCAATGCACAAATCTCTCACCTGGTTTCTGTATCTCTTGGCGTATTTGTAGATTTCTGACAAAGCCAGGTTGGTGTTAAAGTCGTTTCTGTACTTCTGCAAGGCAGACATCAAAATATCAAGATTAGATCAAATTCCAAACCGAGACTCGTGTGTCATAAGAGGCTTTTGAAGAGCCAGACGGAGAAACAAACAGGAGTCCTTTGAATATTTGACTCACTCTTGACTCCTCAGCGAGGTGAGCGTTCATCTCCTGCTCGCTGAGAGGGGGCATGTCTTGTATCTGCTTGTAGTAGCACTGCACTCTCTTCTTGTACTCGGGGATTTCCTTGGCATACAGCAGCTTGTTAGTCGGCGAGTCCTGCAAGGCAAAAAAATAATAAAAAAAATAGAGATATTCTCTTCAGGAAACCTGTGTAAAAGTTTGGTTTTGCAGCCACAGTGGCTCTGTGCGTGCCAGAGCTAAAGAAAGGGCCCCGCTGCACCTGCAGTGCTTTGACCTAGTTGCACTGAAGATTTATGCTACTTTAATTTTATCCTCAGAACAAATACGGCTCTTTTAATTAAACGGTAAAGTTCACACTTAGAACTGAAATGAATCAAAAGAAGAGAGAACATTTTGGGGCAGTTTCTTAGAATGCATGAAACATACAGGCGTGGTTAAAAAAAAAAAAAGGAAGTACACCCTTTTGTCAGATTTCAATGTCTGCAGATAATAAAATTCATCTGGTCGTCACACGCCTCTAAAATTATTTATATCTGACCTCAAATGTACAAAACATGCAAAAGACTTCACAGCGGCAATATTTCTTGAACAAAGATTTAGCTAAAATGGAAAAATGGTGAATGAAAAACTAAGTACACCCCTCCTGGTTCAAAAGGAGTACAGAAAGTAGCAGCCAGATGTTGACAATCAACTTAATTTAATTAATCAGCTCTATTAAAGCAGGAGTCACGTTGCTTTGGTGGTGTGCTGCATACAACTGTGTGTTGCCACAATGACAAGGAGGGAAAACATCAGCAGCGACTCTCGAGACGCGATCGTTAAGGGTTAGAAGGAAATTCCCAAACTAATACCAGTCCGTAATTTCAGAGCGAGACGTGAATAACACTGAAAGTGTTTGCACATCTTTGCAGCAGAGTAATGAACAAAGAAAATTGCAAAAAAAAAGCCCAAGAGCTTCCTTTCCAGCTGTACAGTCCTCAGGCAGGGTTATAACACAAAATTAGAAATTAAAAGGTATGGCTTATGTTGCAGTGTTGCTAGGGACAGAAAAGAACATGGCAGCAGGACTTAGGTTTGCAAAGTTGTGTCTAAAGGAACTGGAAGATATCTGGAACGCCTCCCACCAATTTTCACGCATGGTGTTGAAGGGATGATGCTCAGGGCTGTTTTTGCAGCAGCATGACTTTGAAGTCCTTGTGTTAACTCCTTTAAATGCTAAATTGTTCTTTAACTGACTTCCCAGACAGCTGAGGCCAAACCCGAGGCACCCAAACCTGGGGTCCTCCCATGTGAAGAAAACGGGGTCTGAAATTCCTCAACAATGATGTGAGAAACTTGATAAAATCCTACAGGACACGACTTCAACTTAAAGATGCCAAAGATGGCTTTGTGAGGTGTACTTACACTGGCAATTCTTTAGATTAGATTTAAATCATTTTAGGACCAGAGCAAGCCCAGACCTTTTCATCATTTCTTAATACAGGAAACCCCACATTTAGAAGAGGGTGTACTTCCTTTTTACAGAACAAGACTTTGTATTAAATGCAACAGTTTTTAACCTATTCTGTCATCTTTGGGTAGCACCCCAGACATCATTGCCCAATTTCTGATCACGTGGAAAAAAAGGACAAGCTTATATACTGTGTGATGTTTGACAATGACCCTTCGGACTAAGCGAACGTGAACCCAAACCATGCAGGAAAAATGCTGACCACACTATGACAAAGTAATGGGATCCGTCCGCTGTAGAGGTCAGGGGTTTTCCCTCTAATTAGTCGTCCGAAGGTTTTATCTTCAAAACCTCTAATCAGCTTCAAAAGCCCGATGCCCTTTCAAGATTGGATGGATGCTCAATAAAAAAAAAAAGAAATCAAACTGAGACATAATTTGACTACATAAATCATTAAAATGCTGCTTCTGTCTTCACTCAGTTGTGATAAAACATTAAACATCATTTCTAACAGGAGGATCTTTTTTATTACGTTAACCTTTATTCCAGCTTAATTGAGGTCTTTTATTTCCAGCTGTTCCATATTTTCTGCCAGCCTCTCTTACATTTGCAATCACTGAACATATCCAGCTAGCTGGATTCTCCCCTCCTCCAGACAATCATTTCTGCTTGCTGTGCTTCAAATATCTTTGCAGTCCAGCAATTCTGTCGGCTGCACAAGCCACCTCCACGCAATCAAGCTCAAGTTGAACAGAAATATGCAGTCGGCACATTGTTTGACCATTATCCTTATCTCAACACCAGAGGTTAGCATATCGTCATACTTGAAACGATACTTCACATTGATGAGTCTAATCACTACAAACTGTTCTCAGTTGCTCACGCAGCTGGATACTATGAACTACCCATATCCTCACGCAGATATAGCAGCTTGGCACCAAGTAAGAAGATATCTGATGTTAACATATCACACAGATTGAGGTTGAAAAGCCTGTGTTTCATCAATTAAATATGTATTAATCTTCAGAAAAGTTTGTGGGTATTTTAAAAAAAAAATCTGATTGGTAAATAAACAGCCCTGGACAGACATATAAATCAATCCATCCATTTGTTGTCTTCTGCTTATCCAAGATCCGGCCGAGGTGGCAACAGGTCCAGGAGAGAAACCCAGACATCCCCAGCGACATCCTCCAGGTCTTTATGGAGGATCTCAAGGTGTTCCCAGGCCAGATTGGATAAATAGTCCCTCCAGCGAGTTCTGGGTCTCCCCCGAAGTCTCCTCCCAGTGGGAAAACCCCCAAGGGGAGGCGTCTAGGGGGCATCCTGATCATCCACCTCAAGCGGCCACATTACTGCAGATGCAGCCTCAGTCCGTCTTTCCATGAACAAAACACCAAAGTACTTGAACTCTTGCGCTCGAGGTAGAAACTGGCCCCTGACCCAGAGGGGGCAAACCACCTTTTTCTGGTCGAGGACCGGAGATCTACATGATAAGAAAATCAACCAGGACTCCTCAGAATCCCCTTAAGGATTGTTCTCGGTCCTCTTTGTCTTAACTCATACATTCTCCCAGATGGCTCTGCTTTAAGGCAGATCTCTCACCATTGCCATGCTAATGGTGCACAGCTATACATTTCTGTATAATAATCTTTAAATAACCTGACTCACTGCTTCACTGATGTGTAACATTACTTGTCCGGGAACTGCCTGAAGTTTAATGAGGACAAAACAAAGACTGTTAGCTTGACAGATCTTATTTATCCTGTGTTAGTTAAACCTTGTGAGACTGTCAGAAATCCCAGGCATGACTAGAGATTGTCATTTAGCAGAACAGTAGTCTGTATAGAGTTATCAGCTCTGTAGCTAAATGTTAATATAGGATCTTCCTGAGGCTTATTTTGTGATGATCAGTATCATAAATTAATAAAGCACCATGGGAAAAAAAAACTAAACTAAATGTTTAAGCAAAAATTTCATGAACTGGAAAACATTGCTATCAGGTATTTAATTTAAAATATCAGGATCATATCAGAAACTTAAAAATCATGGACTGGGGCACCTATATTTGTTTCATCTTATTCGTATAATCTGAGCGTGTTATATTGGATTATCTATACTTGTTTATTAAAGCACATTTAATGATCGACGTATGAAACTTGCTCTGTAAATACGCTGACTCCATTTTGCTACATCCAAAACTCTACTGTTACTTTTCTCTGTTCCCTCACAAGTATCTGATCATCTAAACTATGTGTTATTTTTGATTATCCTATCTAAACCAGTAGAAATCAAGACAATGGGGGCTTGAAACGTTTCCCTTTGCTGACAACAACAGGAATCACAGTCAGAGCCAGAGAACATTCCAGTCTAAACAGATCTGCCCACACTGCTGCTTATTCGAGCAGGAAGAGAAGTAGCAGCCCTAAATGGCTGTGGGCATATTCGGGTTTTAGTGGCGACTACTGCAGCGAGAGTAGTGCACTGTGGGGGGAGCAAAAGGGACAGAGAAAGTAGGACAGGGAAACACAGAGACTGGCAGCCACTGCTTTCAGCGGGGCTGAAGGTGCTTACAGCGCACCTTAACATTTCCACATGTCAAGAGTCATTTGTGTCACTTATTGTGTGAGTTAAACGTGCCGAGGAGCTGAGCGGCTGCAGCCAAATTTGCTCCTTCTGATGGGAACCCCTCTTTCTTCCTGTCCACAAGGTCACTTCCTGCTGCTCATCCATCTGTCTGCCAGGCCTCCCGTGACCCTGCGGTCCTCTGCGCTCCGCATCGCGCCAGATAACACGGTTTCTCTGGAAACCGAATGCAACGCGCAGCTTAATACTCGCTGCTGGTGCTACTGTCTCGTCCTGTAGCCGTCGCCGTGTGCATAAGCTCTCAAAGCGCAGAAACGCGTCAGCCCCTTTCTCCTTCACCTTGCCGGACAACATGTGACGGCATCCTTGAACCCGGTGGCTTCACCGCTCACAGAGCCAGATTTGACCAGATAACGAGGGAGCCGTAGATGCGCTCTGCCTCGCTGCTGAAGGTTTAATGTTTGTCTCGCACCCACGGACATGCATTATCCCATTTGCACACTTGAGCATAGCGGCTATAGGAGCAACGGGCTTTTTGGCGCCGAGATCAGGCACATAAATCAGCCTGTTTCTCAGAGAAAAGAGCATTATATGAGGAGTCGTCGGCTCCCTCCAGGGAGGAAGCCAGTCAGAAGGAGACAGGAAGCAGAGCGTGCTGAGGGTCATGGTGTCTGACGGATGAGACAGATTTGTTAGCAGTGAGGACACTGACATGCAAACGTGCACATGCAGACAGGCAGATAGAAAGAAAGATGAACGAATGTTCGCGCACCCACACACGGACTCCCGCGCAGCACCAAAAGAGATCCCTGGTGCTTATGACCTTGGATCAAGCGAGTCGGCTGAATAACAGGAGGAGAGGTAGAAGCAGCTGAAAGTCTGAAGGCTTAGGAGGCGTGCTCATGGGGGGGCTGGACAAGAAGTGTGAGAATGTGTGTGGCGCTGGCTGTTAGGAGTCTAAATGGATCCAGTAGATATAATGATTGCTGGGTAGAGAAAAATATAATTGAAGGTTTTAAATGTGGAGAAGGAGAACTGACCCAGTTCCTCATAAGGTCACAGTCAACGGTGCATCAGCAATTTTGCTTCTCTGTATCTGACTTGGAACAAAAGCCACTGTTTCTAGCATTATGGTTCACCTAATGAACAGCTGTTTGATGTAAACGGTGCGTCTTCGCTTCATGCTCATCTAAACTGTTTCATATAAAATTACACATGAAGAAATTGCTCATTTCTTGTCACTAATCTACCAAATCACTCATCCCCTGATTTTAGAGGGAAGAAGAGGGAGGAATGCTCCTTCGGAGCCATTGGCTGAAATTACTCCCTTATCACTGGTGTTCTGATTGGGACGCAGCCATTGTTGGGCGGTAGCATTTAGGTCCGTTATCTAATCTTGTTTACATTCAGCGAACTTGTTCCTGAATGGGTTTGACCTTATGTCGCTGCCAAATCCTGTGAAAAGCTTCTTCAAAGAGCAGATAATCTCGAAATCTCACAAATAGTGTCAATAATTTGTACTTGATAGACTATTTACAGAGAATAGGTCCAAATAAGAAGGCCCAAACTTAATCATAGAACAAGGATTTGGGGGGGAAAACAAACAAGGCTGAACAGGCTTAAGACTCTAAACTATGGTGTCTTAGGTTAAACAAAGAGGAGGAAGTCACTTTATCTTCCAATCTGCCTGCAGCTACTAATTTGCTAGCTGAGAAGACGCATGTCTGAGCATGTTGCTTTTCCACAGCAGCTGCAAATAGCAGCCACTGTAAACGAGGGACTCACCTTCCCCAGCTGCAGATCAGAAATGGAGCAGGCATCAATGAAAGCCTGGGCGATGACGGACAGACAAGCGTCCATGTGATCCGTCTTGTCGATGTCAAACACAAACTGGGGGTTCTTCAGGATGTTCACCCAGAACCGTAGAGGCAAGCTGCACAGACAGAGGAGGGAAGCGGGGGTTTTAAAAGACTTCCACCCACACACAGAAGCAGACCAAAGGAGTCTTAAATCATGGCGTTTAGTAGGCTACCTATTAGTTTTCCAGATGTGCAGGGTGTCTGGGTCCGTGATGCCCCGCTTGTCTGCCTGCTCCTCAAGGAAGTCGAAAAAGTATTTGATGGCCAGAGGCGGGCGGTCTGGAGGGATGCTGAGGATGGCCAGGAAGAGGTCATCTAAGAACTTCTGAAGAGTCCCCTATGGAGGAAAAGGGCATTCGCATAATTGGACGTGGTATGAGAAATGTCAGAGTGATAAATGTAAAGTATTCATACCCCTTGAACCTTTGAGGGTTTGTTAAAACTACACATTTTACTGTATTTCAAACATAAAGTAGCGCACAACTAAGAAGCAGAAAAAAAGGATGCATGGTTTTCAACATTTTTTTACAAATAAAAGAAAGAAGCCACTTTTAGTCTGATAAACGTAAACCAAATCCACCAGATGCCATCAGAAATCACCTGATCGTTACTAAGAGTTTATATGTTTAGAGTTTGATTCCAGCATGAATCCCGTGAAGGCCTCAGAGGTTTGTTAGAGAGCATTAATGAACAAACAGGGAGGAAGTTTGGTGAAAGTCTAAAGCAGCAAAACACTTTGAACATTTCAGAGAACGAGCAATGGAAAGAGTCTGACACAACTACAAAACCTGCAAGACATGACTGTCCAACTTAAGTAAAAGGCCCAAAAACGAGGGCATCACATGACACTGAAAGTACACATTTTTAGGGGTCACATAAAATTCCCTAAAATCTGGTGGAGGCTCCAAATGGCCTGCAACTAGGGCCGAGGGTCTCCTTCTAGCCAAACAACAATCGTGAGCATAACGCCAGAACTACGGTTTATGTTTCAGATCAAAGAACACTTCTGTCATAGAATGACCCAGTTATTTTAATCTTTAGCAAAACATGAGAATTGGTGTTCATACATGCTCAAAAGAGAGCATCATTTGTGAAAATGTCAGCCTTTTAGGTGGGCAAAGCTGGTGGGCCATAGGCGAAAAGACTGGCAGCTGTAATTGAGACACTGGGTGTGTTGAATACAAATGCATTTCACTCCTTTGACAGAAAAACATTAAATCCTTTAAAGCTTGTGGTTGTCAAAAATGTGACAAAATGTGTTGCCAACAACGGGACCGTGTTGTTTCTGGTTACCTTTGTAGACAGTAGGCGCGTCAGGTAGATCTCCGGCAGCACCTTCTTGCGATGGCTGTGCCTGTGCGACTTCTTGGTCTCTATTAGCTCATCGTGAGGCAGGACCTGGAAACCCAGCGGTCAAACGTTACCACAGACAGTGGCTGAGTGAATGCGTGGCTGTGTTTTATCTGTGTGAGCTGTCAAAGGGGGATTTTCTTTCTGGTTCTTGCTTTAGACACATGATCCAGATACCAAGGCAGGCTATTTTTGGGGCTTTGGATGATAAACAGTATTAGAGAAGTGCAAGAAGGCTGGGAAATTCTCAGGGACTTTTATTTGTTTTTCTGAAACTGGATCATGTCTGTGTCTT
The DNA here is from genome assembly GCA_037039145.1 of Fundulus diaphanus. Lineage (NCBI taxonomy): Eukaryota > Metazoa > Chordata > Actinopteri > Cyprinodontiformes > Fundulidae > Fundulus > Fundulus diaphanus. The sequence goes on along the minus strand of CM073129.1, from coordinate 38,117,764 downwards.
GCTTATTTAAATGGATATTTCAGCATTTTTGGAGTAAGGTTCTGTCAAAAGGTTACACTCAGTTTATATTTTAGTCGATAGCTCTCTTGTTGTCGTCATTTAGTATAGATCCACATTAGATGGTCCTAAAGGGTGAAGCTAACAGCTAGTTTGAGAGGAGCACAAAATAAAGTGGTCTCCTGCCGTCTTAAAGCAAAATCATTTTCAAAAAAGGTCATAGCAATTTATGAAAACTGTATTTAATGAACCTTTATCAACACTGGGGCTACACATAGACTTCATTCAGACATGAGTGGATGTTACATCAATTCAAAGTGCAGATTTAAATAATTTTATCTGCAATATGTTTGGATGAAAATGATGCAGAGCGGGTTTGCCGTTTCAAATGCATTAAATCCCACTGAGCATCAGACACTATTTCAAGACCGAGGCTACACATACAATTATTTTAGACATTAATCAATGTAAAGTCTGTAACTAGCCCAGATTTACACTTATACTTTCCAACCAGGTTTAGACCAAGGAAAAAGTCCCAGCTTAAGTGCTTTAAGCTTAGGTAAGAGTAAAAAAAAACTCTAAATCTTGCAAAAATATCATAAATATAAACCTAAAGACAGCTTCAGGTGATTCAGAATGAATTAACTTATTTAATCTCTCTTAAATTGAGAATCTCTGTATTCTTGTTGATTCTGTAGCTGAACATTGAGAGAGTAGTTGTCAATATGACAACATGTTTACATGATTATTGGTGAATGACAGCAACCAGGACTGTGACTTCAGAGCAGAAGGTCCTGCAGCGGCAGCACCTGCCTAACCAAGCTGACGCAGCGCTGACAGAAAATCTCTGAGCAAGATTAGGAAGGGAGTTTGATTTGTAATTATAAAAAAAAGTTGTTATTTTTATAACAACAACAAAAAATGACTGGTACACAGGAAGAGTCTGGTATATTACTTTTGCCCTGGAACCGCGGTGTGTGTATAGCTCCTCTAGTAAAGATGCTCTGCTAATAACTGAGAGGTCCGACGCTGGAGCTCTGCTCCTTTTTTTTCCCCCAAGCTTGTTTGAAACAAGATCTGTGTTTATATTTTTCACAAACGTCTAATTTAGATGGTGAAGAAACTTTCCTTTTAAACCAACTACGTCCCAATTTTAGCCTACACATCTCTGGACCATTTGGGAGTTTTTTTAACTCGAGAAGTGCTCACAGAGTTGTTCTGCTCTCAGCGTTTTCTGTTTCAGACCGGAGGATTAATGGTGCCGTATCATTTCATGTGTTTATGGTAACAACCTAAATGCAAACATGATGATGGTTTAAAGGTTCATAAAGCATCCTTATCGTGCTGATTTTGAGATGAGAGCTGTTTTAAGTTGGAAGAAGACCGCCTTGGTCTTAGCGCTTCTCAAACCAGCTGTTAGCTTCAGCCTCCTTGGTCCAACTAATCTGGATTTACACCAAATGACAGAGCCAACAGAGTTGCCTCCTGCAAGGATGGAAATTGCTTGTAACCTTTTAACAGAACGTCGCTTAAACAATCTTAAACTATCCCTTCGGGTTCCGACTAGTCTGCTCCAGAACTTTCCTGTAAAACTAACCGTTCACCCGGCAAATTGTATTCCAAGAAACTCATTATATTAAAGTCAAAGGGCCCATATCTTAGCTGACGTTTATGAAAGAGCTTAAGCGGCATTAGCGCTGTCATGTCCTCTCAGCAGCTTTCCCTCTCACCTCCATTCCTCCCACCCCGCCCGTATTCTCTCCTTCATCAGGCATGCCGCTGGGCAGCCCACAGGAAAAACTCTTCAAATTTAGCCAAATTACTCATGTAGACATACTCACCAAGTGCACATATTTCTCTGTATCCAGATCTTTGACTAAAGAAAGAAAAGAAAACATAACTGTATTAAACAATTTGCATTTAGTGTGGTTGCAGACATGAGTAAATGTGAGAAGATTGAGCTGCAGCGATAAGTGAGAGATGCAAGTAAGACAAAAAAAGGGAAGGGAGACTGACAGGAGAGCAAAAAGGAGATAGAGTGCAAAAGCAGAAAGTGATTAGGGTGGACTGCGTGCCTGAAGGGGAGGGCAGCTGTCTGAGAGAGTGAAAGAGAAAGATTACGAGCAAAAAGAGAGAGATTATGGGAGACGGACGCACGGAGTCTGAGACGGGTTGTGGAGCCGCTGTAATGAGATGGTAATGCTCAGCCAACGATGGGAACAAAAGAATTAAATCTAGCTGGTTTATTTATAGATCGCAACACAAAACATATTCACACACACGCACGGACGGATATGAGTGCAGGGATGAGCGTAGAGACTCGTGTTCAAACACCACAAATATACATTGTACATTTATTGTGCGCGGCACAACAGCTAAAACAAAGACAAGCTGAAAAACACACTCAGACACACACACAGGCGCCTTCATGGTGTGTGTTTTCTCATTACAGCCCACTCTGCCAGAGATGCTCCCATCCAACAGGCCACAGTCCAGACCCTCAGCACTGATCACAGACGGCCAGGACAGTGTTTCAGATTAGCCAGGGAGCACTACAAGCTCATAGCACCCCCTTCACGCTTTGAAGCAGGCGCCAGGTTCGGTGCTCTTGAGCCTATTTTTGGCACCGCGTGAATGCAGAGAGGCACCTTTGATGGACAGAAGCTGAAGAGAACCGGGCTCTGGTCTGGAGCTGATTATATAAGGTGGGACCTGGACAACAAGCGCAGGAGCCCATTAACGGCTGAATGTAAACTCATCTGTCAACAGGCGAAGCTCGGCGGATGCTGGACAACGGGCCAAATTGTGTCACATTTTCACCGACAAGCTGACAGCTGCTAATGGATTACATCCACAACATGGAGGACGAAAAAAAAACGTTTTCAATGAGCCACTGTTGTTAGAGTTTCTGCTGTGATTTATTAGACGGGAGGGTATTTAGATATCAGTCTCTTCATGGACAAGAGGAAGGGGCGTCTGCCTGGTTTCACGTATGTTTACACGAGTGGATCATGTTCTCGTGATCACCTAAGCATGTGCTGTTTCCAAGTGATTAAGTATGTGAGTGTACCTCTCCGCGTCTGGGCGAGTGTGCATGACAAAGTGACAGAGAGTGGGCGTGTTTGAAGGTTGCCTACCTCTCTCCAGGGTGCTTTCTTTCTTGTCTTTCATGCTCATGGCCAGCGACGCTCCCTCTGGGATCTAGCAAAGCGGGGAGTAAGGAGGAGGAGAAGGATGGGGGGCAAAGAAAGGCCAGAGAGGCCAGAGGGCGTGAGGTCAAGGGTGAGCTTGGGTGCACCAAAACAGTGTCATTAAGCATGCCCCGGAGGGCAACGAGTCGCTCAGAGGTGCAAGTGTTTGTGTATGTGTGTTGGTCCTGCGTGCACCCAGAGCGGTGGCTGGTTTTGCGGGGGCCTGGCTCGGCTCATTAAAGTCAACCTGCAGTGAAATGGATTGAACAGCTTCGCCAGTGAACCCAAACTGTTAGTACAAGCTCCGGCTCGTTGCTCTCACAGCTCCGTCCCGACCGCCCAGCAAAAAAACACAATGCAACACTTACCCAACGCGCAGGTAACAGTTCAAAGGTCGAGAGGCACGGGGTGTTTGCTTAATCCCGCACAAATCATGGCAGACATAAACACACATACAAAACACGTAGGCATTCATGATGGGGGAGAAGTGCTTTCTGCCGTCACCTTCTTTTCGCTAAACTGGCCCGATTTAGGGCTAGCATACATTGCACAAGATGATGTCTTTAGACTGTGCAGGACTAGATAAATGTAAGAAATAGAATGTAACTTTCATGTCAGATACATGGAATAATGGCACAGTAGAAATCCCTGACAAACTGTTCACATTATATGTATTTACATATTGCACTTAAATAACCAACGATCAGGCAGGCTTGCAGTTATCTGAAGTTTTTCAAAGAGAGAATCCAGCTGGTGACCAGAACTGGCCGATTTGCAGCTTGACCCGCCCTACTGCGAGTGATAAATGCCTGTTGGAAACTCAGAAGTGTCCCTTTTTCCCCAAAAGGTGAATTTACTCTACTGCCGGGTCGCCCTGACAACACTCTTCGATGCTGACTTGGTTACTGAGTGAGGAACAATCAAATTAAGCTAATTTCACTGTCAGCAAGGGGTTTAAAAATGAGATCAGAAGAACCATGGAGAGGTAAGGAATAGGTATTTCTATCAATCTTCCCCTGCAAACGTTTATTTTATGGTTTCATTGATTTTTAATATTTCAATGCATGAGAATATTATTTTCCAACAACATAAAGTACCCACCGATCAAAAGCGATCAAAAATAATTACAAAGTACTTGCATTACTGAGGTTCAGAACTGAATTAATCAACTCCGGAAAGTGAGTGTTTGTAGTTATTTTAGTTCAATGGTTGACCTTCACTGTGAGGAACTATTTACATACAGTGTGTGCTGCTGAGTGCTTTTACCCTTTTCCGCTGAACTGAAAAATTATCCCACAGGACTTCCAGATTTAACAAGTACAAACAATTTCCTCTCTTTTAAAGCCAATTATAGTAAAGTCAGAAGCTCAACAAAAAAAAAACACGAGTGTGGAGTTGAATTTCCCACAGCAGACCAGGTATGTGCCGCTTGGAAGTGGCAAATGCATCACCGTGTTTACGTCAGTCTGCTGGTTTTACTGACCTTTAAACAGGAACGTTCACAAGATCAAGGAGCACTTTCCCCCCTCTGACGTCTCTTATATACACACGACATAAACGATGTAGGGTTTAACCTTGACCTTATAATGTTTTTGGTATGATGTAGAGTAAATTAGCAAGTCCCTAATGTAAAACATAATACTGAGCATTACAAAAATCCAGGTAGGTACATTTCCGGCCAGGAGTTTACATATATATAATATAATATATATTGTATGCGTTAATATTTGTTTAAATGTTCCTTGGAAAGTTGCACCTCAAACCCACAAGTTTTAGCAAAATGCTTCTGGTACACTGCACACACTGTAAATAAACTTTTCTTGAAATACCTGTATTTGCCCTTACTTTGAGCAGCTAAGTAAGATTATCTGTCAATGGAATGAGTATGTTGACCCCTAAAATAAAACAAGTAGATATACTGCACTTGAAATAAGATGGAGATGAGTTGTTCCTATTTTAAGTGCAAAATTCTTGTTCTATTGGTATATCATGTAAACTGTTTAAATCAAGGACAAACACACTCATTTCTAGAATATTTTACTTACTTTTAGTTCCCTTTGTGCAGTGTTTCCGGCTGAATGTTTGACAACTGTTATTAAAAGAAACATTATCTAATATATTTCCAACCGGGTGATTTCAATTTCAACCATCTGACCCAATCCTTCACCCTCGGATAAAAGGAAATTGGTTAGGATGTCCAAGAACAACCCAGGAACCACCAAGGCTTAACTGGGAGATGCTTGAAAACTAATCTCCGGTGTGATGTGTCCTGCCATTACCAGATCCTGTGTGCTCAGCCAGCTGGACTCTTCTGTGTCTGCATGCTGCAGTTCTGCCTGTTTCTCTGCGAGTTCCAGCCCCTTGCCCTGCCTATTCTGGTGGTTCCCCGGTATACATCGCCTGTTCTGGTCTTTCACTACCTGCATCCTCTGGTCTCCTGCTTATCCCTGCCTGCCTGCCCCTTCAGCCAAAATTCATCTGCCTAGTCTGGTTCTGTTTGCCTGCCTCACCTGCCATTACTCATCATGTTCACCATAAAGCTTTTAAACGTAACTCTGTGTCCAGCTGAATATCGGGTTCACCAGCAGTAATCATTACAGTCACATTAAACTGCTTTTGAACTGGACTAAACAGGCTAACGTAAGAGTCCTGGAATCATTGATGTCTAAAACTAGTCGGAAACCAATCAATTTAAATGAGTATTTCCGAAATAAAAAAAAATGGTCAAACATCCAGCTACAATTAAGACAGGAGCTTGTGTTTGGCTACAAAAAGTGTGTGCTTTAGCTAAGGGACCTTTATCCAAATATCAATCTAGATATTGGAGCTATGTGTATATTATTGATCCTGTGTAAATTTGAGGAAATCAGCAATATTAAACCTGTGCACACAATTCTTCTCTTGAAGAATCGCTATTATGATGGTTTATGTTGTGCAGTCAATTCATTGTGACAAAAAAAGGTTCAAATGCATTATTAAAGGTGCAAAATTAACATTTGTGCTGATCTCTAGTGTATGCATACTTTTACCTGGTAGATATATATATATATATATATATATATATATATATATATATATATATATATGTAATGCCGTAATCACCCAACTGTTAAACTTGGACACTGAAGATGAAGAATTTGAGGGATTTGTGGACGAGGAATGAGCTGAAAAAGTGAATGTTTCATGTTGTATTTCACGTGTTGTAATTGAACAATTTTGACAGTTATTGTGAATACGCTCATTAACGTTTGAGCAATGCTGATAGTTATTGTGAACGCGTTTAATAAAGTTTGACTGACTTATCTGACTGTTTTGTTTCATTTTATGCTCCTTATAATCCGGTGTGCTTGCATATGAAAAAAAAATTGAAAATAGACCATTCATTGACAGTTTCTCTTATAATCCAGTGCGCCCTATAGTGCGGAAAATACGGTATATAAAAAAGAAGGCCAGCAGACGGTGTCTCAAATACACCACAGAAAGGCCAGCAATACCATCTAGATTGAATTTTCACCTTCAACATGCCACTTATATCACATTGCCCACCACAGCAGCCATGCTCACACACAGAAACACCCACCTGGTAATGGAAGACCGTGTTGAGTTTCTTTCGACCGTCCTCCATCACTGAGGAGTTGTCCAGATCCTGCAGGAGCTTACTGTTGCTCCCAGAGTCAAACCACTCTAAAATGAAGAGAAAGATGAGGAAGGCAGAGGACTCAGACAATTTCATTGTTAAATCTGGAGAAGAATAGGCGAGACAAACGGCAACCGTGCTCCAGCTCCATGTCATGACCTGTGGAAATATTCCCAGGCCATTAATCAAATCAGCTCTGCAGGCTCTGCAGCCTCTGAAAGCAATAACTCTTTGTGATTATGACTGTACACTCTCCTCAATGCATTCTGTCATTTATTATATTGCAGCCTCAGGTTAGTTGGGCTTCATGAGAAGAATTGACCTTTTTGCAAAGGAGATTACTAAATCTTGGAGGGCTCGAGGAGGGGAAAGGATGGAAATAATCAGAAGAAATGTGTTCTTACCCAGGTCCACATCCTCCGCTCGAGGCCACTGGGAGAAAGGCAGGTTTTTATAAAAGGCTTCAATGATTTTTTCTTTAACTTGGCAGATCGTGTCAGTATTCATGACCCTGACTGACAACGAGTCCATGCCACAGCCCTGGAAGGACACGTTGATGTTCTGCAGACATAGAAAGGAAGCAAAAAGTGTGTCACTTTAACTGAATGTGTTTTGCTTTGGTGAGAAACGAGGCAGCAAGTGTGTGAAGTCTTTGACCTGTGGCTTGGCCTCAATGTTCTCACGGAGCAGCCACTCCTCGTTGAGGGTGTAGCGGGCCTTCCCCGTGAGCACGTCTATGGAGCCCTTGTTGATCTGCTGCTTGATTGCGCAGAGAAGCAGGAAGAAAGGCTCACCCACCGTTTCCTGAGGAAGGAGAACTAGATCAGTAAGCTTCTGCTTGAATCAAACCACCTGTCGACGATCCCGCCACTTCCTCACCTTCAGGTAGCTGTACATGCAGATGGACATCCAGTTGGTCAGCATCTTCTCCACGACGGACTCGGTGCGACGCAGCATGAGTTTGGGGTTCTTGGCAGCTGAAGCGTCGATCAGATCAACCAGCAGGTCTTTCATGATGCTGGTGTAGTATTCAAGTTTGCCATGGAGGGCGATGGTGAGCAAAGATGCCAGGCTGCATCTGGGGGAGGTAGAGGGGGGGGGGGGGGGGTCAGAAAACAGATTAGCAGAGGAGACGTGAGCAAAAGAAAACAAGCGAAAACGCATTTGTGCAAACGCGCTTCGTCAATGTGTCGGAGGAGATTTCAAAATAATAAATCAGGAGAACCAAAACAAGATTTAGTCCAGCCCAGTCCACCTGTGACTGCAGAGCCAAATAAAGATCTGATCTAATGCAGGGAGGGTCTGAGTCAGTGTCCAGAGGTGCAGGCAGGGGATTTCCCTGACAAAGCCCCTTTAATCCAGCAGGAAGAGGCTCCATCAGTCAGTAAGTGCTGACGCTGTGCAGGGACAGGGATGCGGTCTGGCCTCTGGAATTTCTCTCTGATTCACAGCGACTGCTTAGTGTTGGGAAACCTCAAACAAGCATTTAGTTTACCTCAATATCAAACTTGACCTGCTTCTGTGTGTGTGTGTGTGTGTGTGTGTGTGTGTGTGTGTGTGTGTGTGTGTGTGTGTGTGTGTGCGTGCGTGCATGCAGCAAAAATAGAAAACACAGCACCGGTCTGGTACCGCCTTTTTACGTGTTTTCATAAATAATTTGTTGGAGAAATCCAGAGCAACGTCTGGCATTCAGCAGGAGTTACTTTATGTTTCTGATTTAAGGTAAATATTGTTGCTTTATTTATATCCTCCAGAGTAGCACACTTGTGTCTTTGGCAAAAAACAGCAACATTGTTTTCATCATATGCTTGTCTTTTTTTTTTTTGCAGCTTTTTACTAAAATGCGTGCAAGGGGATAAACTGTTTCTCTGAGCAATGACAGTAGAGAATATTAACAAAGAAAACCAAAACAATATTCTGAAAATTATAAAATTCTCCACTAATTATGGGACTGGGTCATTATTAAACACGTTACATTATAGTCTGGCTTTTTCACCCTTCCCTTTAGCTGCAGGAAATTAACGATGCACTAATCAATCAGCCAGTTTGTCTATTACTGGCTCTGATTGGTAATTGGCAGCTGAAATACAGAAAAATGTGTTTTTTTCCTGTATTTATTAAGGGCATCCAAATTAATAACTTCCAAATTTTTTGGTCCATAAATGCAATTATCCACATCATTTGGATAGATATACTTGGATAGATTTTTTTTAAGTCTTAGAGAGCATAATTAGGGCCACAATTGCTTCATTTTTGTTAGACTTAGAACCAGCTTTTAAAGAATCCGCAGCATTTTTTCTGTTCTATGAATTACGATCTTTAAAAAATAAAAATTGGAATCGTCAAAATCAGAATTGGGACCTCAGAGATCAAAGAAAATGGAAATTGTAATTTCCCTGAAAAAGAATGACTGGTGCATTTCTGTAGTTAAGGTAAAGGAGAGTTTTGTCTTTATCTTTCTTCTTGATAGCAAAGTTTATTATAAGAATCATAACCATGTAAGTGTAAATGATGTAAAGGAGTGCTTTATATTTACAAATGGTTAGGCTTCCTGTGGCTGATGCCTAACAATAGCTTGGCTCATGGCTCATTGTGTTTGAATCCCCAGACAGTTCTCCGTTAGTGTTTGTCTGAAAGTGTGTCAGTGGAGGCGGAGCTTTAATAAGTAGCCACTTCGCAAAGGTCAACTGCAAACAAAAGGCTAAGTCATTCATAATTCTCTGCCTCTACCATGCAACAGAGCAAAAGACAGGTCAGAGTTTAACCAGACACTTAAAGACAGGAACTTGGAAATCCCTCCAAACGTGTTGGCAGCACCCATAAAGAAGTGTAAACAACCTAAACAGTTTTTTTTCCATTACAACAACCTCATGTAAAATGTAGATAAACACTGCCTTTAATTTGAGAACACTCAAGAAAACCCATGTTAAGAAATATCTGCATTAAACAAAATCCCAGGTGGTACAATTGCTTGGTACCCCTTGTTGTTCGAACTTTGTACAGCAACCCAAAGTTGACAGATTTTAGGTTTTCTGGCAAACCTCACCAGAGATTTAAAGACTTTGAAAGAGAAACAGATACATCTCCCACACTACCCAACAGTGGTGGACATGAGCTGCTCTTCCACCGATTCAGCATGTCTTTTATTATTATGCCAGACTCATCCGGAGTATTTCTTGGTGAAAAGCTCAGTCTTAGTCTCATTTGACCAAAGCATCTGGTTCAAATGACATTTTTAATTTGTAATGGTAGGACAGAAAAGACTTTTTTCCCCTGACATGCCAAATAACCGGTTGGCATATAGATACCTAACGTTCCTCATGGGGACTTAATGACCCCAAGATGCCACTTTCTGATGCAGTTCTCAGTGAGCTTTGAGAAATTTGTTTTATCTTCCTTACCATCTTGCTAACTGTGCATGATAGTCCTCTTTTGAATGACTGCTATGCCTGCAGATATGGGCAATTTCAGGAGAGTAGCAATGAACATAAATCTGCCATCATTGAACTTCATGTTCCTTTGTCTTTCCCCTCTTGAAGAGCGGCTAAGGCAAATTAGTCTTTGTTTCATATCACAAGTTTACCCCAGGGAAACAGTATGTTGTGTAATTGCAATTAAAAGCTTCTAAACATCAACTAGCATACGGTACAGAAAAGTGTTGAACCAGTGATTTTGTTAAAAAACAATATTTCTTTGAGCGATTACTTTTATCATGATTAATATACTCAATTTAAAAAAATGCGTGAGAGATTACACTACTGCAGTACAGGATCAATTTATTTTTAGGCTTTTATGCAACTTTACTACGGATGGCAGTAAGTGGGGAGAGTACTGTATAGCATCCCTATTTTAACTAAAGGCTACGCAGCAAAGTAGCAGTAAATGTTGCAGTTACCTGTCTCGTACAGCGAAGTCCTTCTGCTGCTCCAAGGCGTGGACGAAGGTGACCAGGAAGTGCTTGTTATTAAGCAGAGTGGAGAACAGGGTGATGCCCTCCTCCACATTAGGTCGTGTTGTGTTGTTGGCCTGGTGACAGAAGATGGCAGAGGCTGGGTGAAACATTTACTTCTCTGCATGATTTCACCCTAACTGGATTACACGCCTGCTGTGCCCTCACTTATCGTCTCCCCCACCTCTCGTCTTGTGTGACCTATCCAGTGAACACCTCATCTTTCTATTACATCCTGTTCCCGTCGCTCCTTCGGCTACCCCCACCCCCTTTCAAGTTTTCTCCACAGTAGCCGTACTCCCCCACTCCTGTCCCTTACAGTGTTTAATTGTCGCTAAATGTGCGGAGTCAACTTAATGAGTGTGGTCTATCAATGGGTGCGACTAAGCAGCAGCGTGATGAAGTCTTCCCTCTGGACCGCAGCCATATGGCGTGGTTTGCAGCCTGACAGAAGGAGAACAGGGGTGTCCATTAAGATAAATACCCGCCTCTCAGATGTATTCGCTGTGACCTGGAAAACACTTCCTGCGAAGACAATGTGGATCCAAGGCACTTCATCACCGTTAGACAGGCTCCCCTGGCTGCCGACCCAAAAGCAGCGCTGCAATCTTTACTATCCCTCGTTAGATGCTGCACACACACATACGTGTGCTTTCACACTCAGCACACGTCAACACCCATGTGTAAAAGTGCACACCTTTTCTCCCTTGTAACTACTGTCTGGCCCTGTGAAAGCACACACACAACCTGGGTTGGACTATAGAAAGGGCTTTCCGGGGCAGTAGCCTGGATCTCTGAAGTTTTGGGAGCCCAAAATATATATTATTTTTCTTTTCAGTGAATGGATGCTTCGGAAATATGGTATTTTATATAAAGTCATAAGGCTGTATCAGTTTAGCTGTTTAATTCTCTGGGTTTTTGTGTAAATAACCTACACACAGCTATGTGAAAGTCATACCCCCACCAATAACCAACCCTTGACCCAAAGCTTTAACCACATGCTTCACACTTTCTTAACTGTTTCTGGTGTATTTCAGTGATTTTGGTTTCTTCACCACTTCATACTGTAGTGACACACACAGCTCTCAGTTTGACCTTTCACCTCCAGAAACTCGGCTCTTCTTGCTACTTCAGCTGGCCGATTGGATTTGTTCAAGGAGGCAGAGTGGGGGAAATGCAACAATCTGTACGTCACTCGCTAGAAACCATTATGTTGCAGCCAATAGCTTTGTCTGTTTCTTATTTTTACTCTGTTTAGTTGCAGGTATTGCTGCAGGTGCAGCTTCCTTTCTGCTGGTTCAGCTGTGGGATTAGGTGCAGATCTGAGGCTGCTTCTGAAGACGCCCTTTGGGTAAGGACTCTCTAGCCAAAGCAGAAGTGTGTCAGCATTCGCCATGATAAGTGGTGACCGAATAGCGCAGTCAGTAAGAAAGAAGGTAGGAAAAGGAGCTTGTATGCTTCCTCTCACAGCACCTCTAGCATAGGAACCTTGGAATGTCCCTTACCGGTGCTAAGGAGCTATAAGGAATCCCACAATCCTTTGTGTGACATAACAGACACACGTGTGGAGTAGGCATGAGTAAATGGACTAAACTTATATAGCACTTTTCCAGTCATGCTGACCACCCAAAGCACTGTACAATATAGCCACATTCACCCAATCACTCTCACAATCATACATCAAGACGCAGCTCAGTAGGCAACTTGGGGTTAAATGCCAGGGGCACATTGACATGTGGCAAGGGAAGCTGGAATCAAACCCACAACCTTCTGATTGCCAGACAACTACTCAACCCATCAAGCCACAGTCGCCCACATGAGTATGTCTCGGCAGAAAACTGAGACCCCAGCTTCACTGCTCCAGATGTTTTTTGAATGAATATTTTATCCTCTGCTCTTTTGCAACTCTGTAATACCTACGCCAGTCCAGCAGGTGGAAACAATGTTATTAATTTCATTAATATTCAAAAGAAGAATATCCTGCGCATGGCTAAAGCAGTGCCAGGCTAAAGACTCTTCCAAAACGATCATGGCTTGTTTGTTCATCAACACAGTTTACCATTTCCTCTCAGTCAGAGACTTCTTTGGGTTAGTTTAGTGAAAACAGAGGTAGGACACAGCAAGGCCGACGTGGGAAAGACCACGCAATCACGCTGTTGTTGAGTAAACTGGATCCCTACCTAATTTTTTCTAATGCTCTCTGGATATTCAGAAACATCATACAGACACATCCCAGAGATTTTAGAAGACTCCACGTTTGAGACCATTGTCTAGCATGTAGATGGGATGTGCAAACGCAGCAGAAAATCTCTGCTTGGCAAAATGTCCGCCTTAGTGCGGACGAACCCCCCCTCCCAAAAATGATGAAAGCAGACCTTCACCTGCCAGTCCTGCAGCAGCGGGTGGGTTTCTGGTAGTGCCCGTGGTCCAAGAGAGTCATTATCCTGTGTGGGCTGGACCAGGCTCTTCTCATAATCCGAATACATCTGAAACACAAACAAACACACACACAGCAAACTGTAAAACAAAGAGCGCTACATTCGTAAACACAGTGAAGAGGGAATGGGAGGGAAAATAATGAGATGTTGGTGTTTGGGTTGCCGTCCAGAACTAAAAAAAAAGAGAGAAGTTCTTTAAGGATCATGTGAAAGAAACAAGGGCATTGTGAAACCAGAAGTTAGGGACAGTCAAGGCTTTTTGGGACAAAATCAAGCAGGGCTAAAAGGAAGCCTTTTGAGCTCAGGCTGTCATTTTAGGACAGCTACATTTGGCCTGTGTTCTGACTGTGTCTAACACTGTTTTGTGTGCGTAATCTCAGACAGCCAGAAGCTCTTCTGGGGCATGGAGGACAGTGTTTGCTGTCTTTGTGGGGGAAAAAAAAAAACTTTGGAGGGATGATGGCAGGGGTGCAACAAACCCAGTTCTAACACGTTTTAAGCAGAAAATCGGCATCCCCTCCAGTGTCCGACCAGTATGGCTGAAATTGTGCAAGATCATCTGTGGTTGCAAAACAGCGTGGGTGTAGCTTTTGAGGGAAAATTTGCTTGTCACGCTGCCCGTCATTGTTCTGTCTCCTTGAAAGTCCATGAATGTGTCTGTGAGACGGAGCCCCCTGAGTTGTACCTGTCTCTTTCTGTGGAAAAAAAACCCACCCAGAAATATGCCCAGCGTGTACCTTTGTGGTGGATCTCACATCAGGGAAAATGCTTACCTCTTGGGAAAACATTAACTCTCCTGCAGGGTGCCAAACTGAGCCAACTGAGCCTGACATTTACCTTATGTTTAAAAGTTCCAAGGTGAATTTGTATCCTGCATATTACCAGCAGTGGGAAATGTTCAAAAGAAAGAGGCGGGCAGGGAGTAATACAAATATGAAAACCCCCAGTGAGAAAAATGGCGGTGTCAGTCTGCCAGGCGGACTGAGATAACAGGCTAAAAAAAGGTTTCTCACCTTGGGGAAGAAAGTGCGTGTGACAAACTGTTTGTACTCCAAGAAGGGGATGCCCTGGTTGCGATTCAGCTCCTTGGTCAGATCTGTCATGTCTGTTTGCAGCTCTGCAAAGCCTGCAAGGACAACACGTAAGGAACAATGAAATCTCTTGTCTGGATCATTAAATTTAGTTTTTGTGAAGCAAAATACGTAAAATGTGTTTGGGTTCTGATGCTATGATTACCGTCCAGGGTCATATCCTTGATGAATATTAAACATAGAAAAGAGCAATCCTGTGATCTTTTTCCCTGTTTCTTTGCCAGACTGTGCAGCCCATCTCAGTACAGAGGCAAATATTTACCAAATGCCAATCACACCAGCCAATTCCAGTCTGAGGCTTTTATCTAAAACATGTGTGGCGGCTGAGGTTTACATGCAGAAACAGTATCAGCATTTCCAGCCACGGACTCCTACCTACATTACAATACTGCAGCGGCACTATGTTTCAGCAGAGGATAATGTTTTCCTCTAATGAGAGGCTAGAGATTTTTTTCAGTGGAAGTGTCCCTCTTTCAAGAGAGGAGAGACATATTTGGGTTAAAACTGCAATTTCTTTGGAGTCTGTCTTTTGAGAAAGAATAGAGTAGCAGACCAGAGGGATTTTACAGAGCCTTACAAAAGTATGGGAGTGTTTTCTGCATTTTTACAACCATAAACCTTAATGCATATTATTGTGATTTTATTTGACAGACCAACACTAAGTAGTGAATAATTGTGAACTTGAAGGTAAAGGATAGATTTGTAGTAGTATTGGCACTCTTTGCAGAGTGCCAATACTACTCTCATCCCTCTAGATACAATGCAGAGCAACCAACTGACTCTGTAATCTTTAATTTTATTGTAGTCAAAATTTTGCAGAATCACCTTTATAACGCCTACAAGTCTTTTGGCATATTTCTCTACCAGCTTTGCACATCTACAGACTTTTTCCCTGCTTTTGTCAGGATCCACAGGGATTTGATTACTTATTGTATCTCCCTGGGGATCCTGCAGTTTGCTTATGTTTTGCACTTTTAGTATTGTTTATCTTTAGCTCCTTGTTTCTGTTCAGTATTTATATTAATAGTGCATTCTTTTATCGGTTAGATTCGGTTCCTGTTTTAGGTAGCTTCTGTTCTTTATTATTTCAAGAAATTCTGTTGGATCTTTATTTCCTGCCTGCTCTTTCTTAGTTTAGTTAGGTTTTTCCCTTGTGTCTGGCCATTCTCATGTTCTCTGTTAGATTCTGTTTTCCTCCAGCTCCTGCCAGTTCATTGTCCCCTCTCTCCTTCAGCCTAATTGACTTACCTGTGTTCATTTGCTCCACCTGCTGGTTCTTCCATCTCCTCCCCTATAAATTCAGCCAGTTCTGTTACACTCATCGTTAGATCCTCCGTCTATCTACCCTGTTCTGGTCATGCTTGCTGTGTTCCTAGTTCCTGTTTCTCTGCCTTCATTGTAAGCCTTGTTTTATTTATTAAAACCATTTATCACCATTCATCGTGCGACTCCCGAGTTCTCGTCTGTGCTTTGGTCTGATACCAAAAAATATGACAACTTTCCTTTGTCATGCCTTTGCGATGTACTTCATCATGTAAAGCAACTTGAGATGCTAAAATGTGCTAAATAAATAAACTAGAAACTGACAGTCTTTGCCCATAAAACAGTCAAAGCTCAGTCAGATAGGTTGGAGAACATTTATGATTAGTTTTCAGGTCTTGCCAAAGGTTCTCAATTGGATTTAGGTCTGGACTTTGACTAGATGCTTTCTAACAGATGAATATAGTTTAATCTAAACTATCCTGTTTTTGCCCAGCCTCTACTGTATGTTTAGGTTCAACGACCAGCTTCCCTGTCTCTGCTGAAGAAACACAGCATAATGCTGCCACCATCATTCTTTCACTGTGGAAATAGTGTGTTCTGGTGATTTAGTTATATTTTACACCACACATAGTGTCTTGCTTGCAGGACAAAGCTATTTTAAATTTGAAGGAGTCTGGACACTTGTGAGGCACTAGATGTATTGAGTTGTTTATCTTCTAAACCAGACCACATTGTTTAGTCCAAATTAGATGGAGAAGGCCAAATACCAAACTGTTCCTGTCCTTCTGTTTTCACACAAACTCCTCCAATGTTTAAACCATCAGTTCCCGGTCCTCCTTTCTTCAAAGTGCTACTTTACTCTCAGCAGAAAGATCCCTCGTTTTGTGTGCACTCACCATGAACTCATCCACAAATCTATCTGTGTCCTCTGACTAAATAACCTCGCCTCTCCTCCTCCTCTCCCTCCCACGCCTTTGCTTCTTCCCCCGGCTCGCAGCCCTCATTCTCGTTCCTATCGCTTCCTCCTTCCATTTCTCTTTCTCTATCCATCCCGCCCATCTCTGCTCCATAAATCTGGGTGCTCCGATGTGGAGTGGCCTTCACTCGGGTCTACTCTGATGCTCAGACACACACACATAACCATATAGACACACAGTGGCCTTCGTATGGATGCAGGACAGGCGATGTGGCCACTCGGTGAGTCTGTGTGTGACTGATCATTGGTCAGGCTCTGTGTTTTATGAGTCATGCTTACTAGGCACAAATCTGTCAACTTTTGTGTCTCCTTCCCACTTCAGATGAGACAAACTCCAAATCAAGTGCCTTTTTTTTGCACACAAACACATGAACATACAAATACAAGGTCTGACACGTCAGTGTTCGTCTTTTAACCTCACCTTTTCGGATCTCTTCTCTGATCTGGGACTCCATCTCTTCCATTTGGACAATAGTTTTCTGCCAGTAGCGTTCAGCCCTCCGGCTCTTTGTGCAGTACACTACAAGAGCTGCGAACGACAGCAAAGAGTGAGGAAAGAACAAACAAACGCCCTTTCACGCAGTAAAAGGATCTAAACGGCTCTGAAATGTTTCATTAATGATTTTCAGAGAACCTTTCTGTGTCACAGTTTTTGAAATTAATTTCAGTCCTGAAACATTGAATGAAACATTCTCTGTGTTGCGTGATGGCTGAACATAATTCATGCGCACACTCTCTCATCAGTAGCATCGCACCTAAAATGTCTGGCAGGAAACAGAGGGGGGCTTTTGTGAATATATGATCCAAAAAGGGAAACAGTGTGAAACTATACACTATAGCACTAATTTTCATCCATACACCTGCCAGGCCGACCATCTCAGTCTCTGATTACAGAGCACAGCACACAGACACACAGAGACACACAGAAACACACACAAAGACAAAGACAAAGACAGAAAAAGGAACAAGAAAGTCTTTGTGCGCTGGATACTAAAGAGGGATGAAGCAAGTGCAGGAAACTAGAAGCCTAGAGTTCCTTTTATCTCTTTCCACATCTGGAACATCCATTGCGGCAGCAGGAATGCATCCATCATCCACTGGCACGCATGCCTGTGTATGTGTGCTGGACCTACCCACTGTGCACAGCAGCAGCAACACGCAGCACACCACAATGGAAACCACGATGGCCAACTCGCTGCCGCCGAGCTGCACTTTGGTGATCATGTGGCGAAAGTTCCCCACTTGCACCTAAAAAGAGAAAGAAAAGCGCCTCATGAAACTGGGTCACGCTTTCTGAAAATCTGACTTCCCTTTACAGTCGTAATGCCAATCACCAGCAGTCCTATATTGATCATGAACTTTGAGTGTCTTAGAGTGTGGCTCTCCGATGAAAACGAACAGGACATAAAAAAAACTAATAGCAAAATAGCAGTTATATTAAATTAAATATAATTAAAATGTAATTAAATCACAAACACGAGTAAATGACTTTTCCTAACCCCAATTCTCAAGCTGTGGTAGAAGTACTACTGGTGGTACTTAGGCTTCTTTCAGAGGAAATGTTTTGTATCAGCTATTAATTAGCTAAATAAATTAGCAATTGCAAGCTAAACTGTGCTTTGCCGTTAGCACAACCAGCCATAAAGATGAATCATTTATGCACATTGATTGCTTCAAATGGAACCAGCAGCACTCAGAGGAGCGATCCAGTGCAACACAAAAAACCGAAACTGATGCCAGTTAATAGGCATGGATGGGCCTGCCAAGGTGTGCCAAAGTTACATTTACAGTTTTAAAAAGTTTTCATCAAACAATGAATACAGTTTAAGGTCATTTTAAAGAGATGTCAGAGAAAGTGAAAGAGTAACAAGAGTTTTCCCCTGGTATATGGAGCATAACACAGCCCTGCCACACCTCCGCCTGTTGCTGCCACTGCTGGCAGAAAGAAGGCTTCTGCACGTGTGTCTCACTTACTTGAATGACAAATTTAGCTGTTTGGAATAAAAAAAACCAAAAACTGAGCAAACGTATTACCATTTATCACTCTTATTAGGGTAACCCTGTTTTAAAGCTACAGTTTGTAAAGCAGTTGACTGCCAGCTGGCAAACCCAGCAGATAGCCTGACAAACTGATCTGCAGCAGAAAAGCAAAAAAATAAACAAGACGATTTGCCACATTTAGGTGAAAATAACTAAACTTAGCAAGGATTTATTACATATCTTTGCATAAAACTATCAATCAAAATCAAAATAACAATAGTATATGATATGGAGAACATTATTATAGCTGTCATAATCAAGTATGCTAGCAGCATTAGGAATCATTTTTACTTATATGTTGGAAATTAAAAAAACAATTAGATAATGTTATACATTTCTGTTTTAAGTCTGTAAATGACAAGATGCTGTGGTATTTTGACTCAAGATTAGCATAATTTATTTCCAGAGGAAAGACTTGGTAAGCCAATAATGTTGCACTGCATATGCATTCAAACACTACAGCAACTTGTTTAATGATGGTAGATGAACAGTATAATGATAGGCAAGTGAATTTATGAGATAGAAAAATCAGCAGAAGTAAAAAAATAAACCAATTAATATTGCAGCAATCACAATGTTGTAAACACATGGCAGCCATATTGGATTTTCAGGTCTGGATTGGTGGGTATCCGATGCTACCACTTGAAATTTGAGGTTCCAACTTTCTGTTTTTGTTTCCATCTTGGAACCAGAAAAATTTCATTTTTGATTACAAATGGAACAAAGGATGCAGTGAATATGGAAAAGAAAGTTTCTTGTGCTCTTTTTTTGTTTGATGAGATAAAACAACAGTCTGGAAAAGTATAACTGATATGTTGCTGTTTTAAAATGTCTGTCAATAGGGTGGAAACGATGTAGTACTTGTTATAAAACGTTAGAAAACCATTACCCTAACCATGATGTTGGTGAAAATAAAACATTTAACTCTTATTATGTAACAATGTCACATCAAGCCAAGCTTTTCTCCATCTAGAAATATAATTTCTGACTTGGCTGCCGGAGATGATGTTTGAATTTGTCTGTAGTGTACAAATCAAGCAGACTCACATTTTTACTAAGTAGTATGTTTACTTCCTTATCACCTACGTCCAAAATACCCATGACCCGCTTTCAGAGCAAGAAACTCAGCAAAATATTCCTTCTGAAATGAATCAAGGTTTCCCTCTAACATTTCCGTCTGGTGCAAAGCTCGTTCACCAAAGTTCAAAATCCCATAAGCATCAAAATACTCAATATTTACAGCCTGTGGAAGACTTTCCAACTTCATTTCCCTGGTTAAAATCCTCATGTTTTGAAATATATTAGTATAAAATTAACATTTCAGACTTCGATGTAAGAAATCCCTTCTTTATATCAGCATCATGAAAACACCTAGGTATTGTTGTTTTAAATGAAACATTTTTCTACTGCGTAGTTTATTAGGAATCATCAAAAGCTAACTCCAGAGAGGTGTTAAAAGCTATTCAGCAGCACTTTAGATGGGTTTAAAATGAGCAGCCGGTGTTAGCAGCAGTTAATACAGATGCAATACAAATAAAATGAAATACAGAAATAAACTTCTCAAGCTGGGTTAATTTTAGCTACTGTCCCCGGGTGTGTGCCTAAGGTATGACAACCTTTTATTATCTTCTTCCTTTAAGCTTCTACTCTATAACATAGAGGCAGTAAAGTGTATTTGAAAGACAGAGACAATGATGAAGAGAGAAAGCTCAGGGAGACAGAGCAGGTATGAGGAGGAACAACATTAAAGGACTCATTTAATATATTTTTATCCCAGGATTGCACCAGAATAGCACGTTCCAATTCACATATCAAGGAAATACTTTTTTTCCTTGTGCTTTATGCAGCTTCTCGGTTAATCTTAAATCATGAACAAGCCCTTTAAGCCCTCGTCTTTTTCAGTCTCTCTACTCCCAGGCTTTGTTGAAACCTTTGCCCCTTTTAGCTGCAGAGTGGAGCCTCCAAAAGCCAACTGCAAGCCCACTAAGCAATTATTTTTAACTGATTGTGAAAGACAACTTTTCTAATCTACAATGTTGCGTAAAATTATTCACATCCGTTGAACTTTTTTTTGTTTTTTTACGTTGCACCTGCAACCTTTATTTTGTTGGTATTTTATGTGTCAAACTGACACAAAGTGCTGAATAATTCGGAAGTGGAAGGAAAATAATATGTAGTTTTCAAAATGTCTTTCAAATAAAAATCTTTAAAGAGTGTTCTGCATTTGTACTGAGCCTCTTTACTTTGATACGACTAAACAAAGTGCAGTGCACCCAAGTAGTGAATGAAGTTTCCCGATCTCAGCAATGCAGGTGTTCCTGAAGGTGTGAGAGGTTTGTTGGAGAACATGAGCGATGGAACAGCACAGAGATCAAGTACGACAGCAGACAGGTCAGGGATAAAGTTGTGGAGATGTTTAGGTTAGCAGGTTCATGTTATAAAATAAAATCTAAAGTGTTTAACATCCTACAGAGCCATGTTCAATGCATTGTTTAAAAATGGTAAGAATGTGGCACAACTGCAAAGCTACCAAGACACGGAAGTCCACCTAGGTGGACAGGCTGGACAAGCAGAGCATTCATCTGAGAAAGAGTCAAGAGAAACCCATGGTAAATTCTGGAGGAGCTGCAGAGATCCTTAGCTCAGGTGGGAAAATCTTTAGACAGTACAGCTGTTAGTCATGCACTCCACAAACCGGACCTTTTCGGAAGAGAGGTTTAAAGATTGTAAATAGAAAACCAACAAAAGTCCTGTGTAAGGTTTGTCTCAATCTTGGCAGGAGACACAGCAAACATCTGGATGAAGCTTCCGTGGTCAGATGAGACCATAATAGAGTTTTTTTCTACCCAATCTTGAGAACACAGTAGTAGCACTATTATGCAAACTTTAGAAAAAAAGAATTCTTCATAAGCTTTACAAAAACAATGAAAATGCTCACACAAAAAAGCCTCTGAAATATAAGTGAACTACACTCTTGGTCAGAATAATATAATAATTCTCTTTAGGGCCCCCTGCTGGTGTGGGTGTCACAGCGACAGCCTAGCTTGCACTTGCCTTGGGCCGGGTCTGTTTATTCGGCCAAACAATTGAGAAAATAGTTCAGAAAATCTCTGAGTGGGAGAAAATATTTTAACCAGATGTATCTATGTTACAAATATTATTCTAGTAATTTCCCCTTTACCTTCTGTTTTAAGATCATCAATATAGTTTGATATATACCCAAAGAAGATGACAAAATGGAGAAATGTTTAACAAGGTGATGTCTGATAGTCAAAATGGGAGAACACATATCTAAAGTTGCTTTTGGTCCTGTTCCCACCTTAAACCTTTATTCCACAGTGTTAGTTTATATTCAGCTGGTCCAAAATAAGGGCAAACATCTTTTCTAAATAACACAGCTAAACCTTACGCAGTTAAACATTTCTCAATAGGGGCGCAGGTGCCGGCACATAAACAGACAAGCCCATCCATTTTGTAATGGAGTCAGGTGCACACATGCAAAAAAGAAATTACGCTGTAGGTTTTGAAAAATGTTCTCTCTCTGAGCCGGGAGAGTCACCCAGTTCAAACTAACCCAGATGTGGCAAGAAGCGAACTTTCACTTCTGCCTTTTGATTAGTCAGCAGGGTCCTCTGTGGTCCCAGCTCACATCGCTCCCTTTCTCATCTGCAATCCCAACATACTTCATAAAAAGAGAGTCAGATAAAAAAAGTAAAAAAACTCCAATCCTCAAACCAAATCTTTCATAGACACAACTCTGTGGGGGAAACAAGCTCATTGGGTTCCCTGCTTTCAACATTCCTCCATCCCCCTTCGAGTTCAGACGCTTATTTACACGGCACAGCCGGAGAAGGCCTTCTTTTTCCAGAGACTGCGCCGCTGTGACCCGCTGTAATGGAGGGGAAAATGCCATTGTTCCATGTTCCTGTTTTGCTGGGGGTAAAAAAACATTGCTTCCTCACGTCTAATGCTGTAGCACTTCAGAGCCAAGCACAACACAGGCATGCAAAAATAGATCTGCCTCTGAAAGTAAGAGAAAAAAAACAAAAAAAAAACCCAGCTAATGGCCGCAAACTTTGTCTGAGCACAGCACATAAGCATTTATTTAAATCTGCCGACACAAAAGAAAATAAATGCGAGGGCTATATTTACAGCCTTGTCAAATGCGCACCCTGCCCATTTGCTCATGTGCAGGCAGCCCACCCATTTCTGTTATGACATCTCCTCTGACCCTTGCCCTCCGTTCACGTAGTTGCTAATTACCGCTGTTTATTCTGAGCGATCTTGATAGACAGAAGCGGTGGGCGGGTACATGAGCATGCCACAGGTACACAAGAGCGGGCTGAGGGAGAAATAAGAGTTGTTTTATTTCTATTTTTGTGTGAAAGTGGAGGAAACTGTTCTTAGAGCACAACTCAGCCGAGAACATATGTTTCAGAGCTATCTTATCAAAGTACTACCAGTTTAGCTCATATTTAAATATAAATGAGTCGCTTCCCTCCTAATAAAACACCATAAAATCAGAGCGGAGTGGACAACATCATGTGTGAAAGAGAGAAATCAGTTAAGTAGGACTGATTTATGTTTTTACTTTGTAACTTGAAGAAAAACAATCCCACTGGGGAGTTAGATCATCCCTGACTCACAATAATTGTGTAGCAATGCGAGTGACAAAGACTGAAAGACACAAAGACCAGTTGATAAATACAGCGTGTCACTGTTTTGTTGTTACGTTTAGTCACTAAGAGACGGCTCATCACCCCGACTAATGTTATAGTGTCAGGGTTAGAAACCCGAAACCATTCATAAAACCTGTTAGACAACTTACTTACAGAGCGAGGGCTCGTGCACACCAAATCTGTTTCAGTTAACTTCGCAGATGGTCCTAATTCTGACTAAATATTTGGCTTAAATGCTAAATGACAGATGGGTGAGGAGCTGAAACGATCAGGGTCCGTCGAGCAAAATTCTCAGGATGAGATTAGACGGGGGGTGTCAGTGTGAAGCCGCGGTGAGGGTTGTGGTGTTCGTACTCACGGTGACAGGAAGCTCACTTTCGCTGGAGCTCAGCTGCCCGTTGATGGTGCAGTGGAACAGCTGGTCGTTATGGAAGCTGATGTTACAGGGATAGGAGCCAATCATCACAGAGTATTCCTCCGGCACCAGCTCCAGCTCGCTCGGCACTTTCTGCTGCATAACAAACAAAAATAAAACAGGTCAGCTGGTCAGTGCTAAGAGTTGGGTCCTCTTGGAAGAGGCCCGGATTATATAGGTCCAAAACTTTGACCTACATAGAGCTCGTTGCAATAGTAGCCATTTCTCTTAAACCCTTTATAATTTTGCAGGACAACTAACAACGCATATCTCCCTCAACGCTCCATCCCCACAGTGAAACACGGTGGAGTTGGCATCATTCTGTGTGAATGCTTTTCTACAGACGGGACAGGAAAACAGGTCACAGATTCCTCAGCTCCCAGAAACCTTAGATAGGAGCAAACTATTGCTTCCTTTAAATCAGGACTGAAAGCATTTTTCTTAACAACAGCTTTTGATCAAAGAATCTTACTAATTAACTGTTTAAACTTTTTCCCCCCTTTTATGCAATGCTTGTATGCCTTGGACTTGTGTCTTATTTTGTTTTCTTTGATGTCCTACAAAGCACTTTGTATTGCCTTGTGCATGAAAGGTGCTGTATAAGAAGATAATCTTGGTCGCCTTCATGGGAAGATTAATAGATATAACTGCAGTTATACAGGAGGAAGACCTGTTCAAGGTTATAAAAGATTTGATAATGGCATAGAGGTTCACCTTCCAGCATGACAACAAGACTAAACGTACAGGAAGTCTTTAATGGACTGGTGTAGAATATAACATGTGATAAAATGGTCCAGTCAAAGTCTTGACCTAAATCCAGTAGTGAATGTGTGGCGACACTTGAAATTCTCCCTCCAGTCTGACTGTATTTGAAATAAGATGAGCTAAACTATTATACTCTGGAATACACACACACACTTTCCTACTGAAGGAAATTGGTTGCATTTAACTTTATTTCAAGGTTTCAGAGTAAAGGGACTGAAAACAAATGCATGTCTTATATGTGTAAATGTAAAGAAAACTGAAAAGCATGCATTATTTTCCTTCCAGTGCACAATTATTATAAATTTGAGGCTATAGTGTGTCACGACATAAGACATTTCCTGGTGTAAGGTCTAAATTTCCTAGGCCTATATGTATGTACTTAAAAAAGGTCCAAACTGCAACAAACAGCTAGGTCTGCAGAGGATCGTCGTGGCTGACTTTCTCTCTATTCAGGTTTTATACAGATCAAGGGTTGGGGAAAGGGCAGCTAACATCTCTGCAGACCCCACCCATCCTGCACACAAACTGTTTTGACTTTTAAACTCAGGTCGGCGCTACAAGGCACTATTTAAAAACCAGCCGCCACAGTTTCTTTCCCCAGGCGGTCACTCAGATAAACAAAATTAACACCTTACAGCCACGGTAGTCAGCTACACTGAAACAAAATAACCATATTTTAACATAACCCACAACCTCCCTCTTTATTATTTTTTCTGCACATCGAAAAAATCTGCTGCTAATATATTTATACCAAATGTCCGTACGCTGTGAGCCGAAGTCAAATTTCTTGATTGTGCACAAAATCAGAATCTGCTTTACAGGGATTCAAATAAACTAGTTATCTAGGCTGGACTTCAGCTTTCCACAGATAAACCCATGATGGTCATCATCTGAGTCCAGACCAACACTCTCAGCGCCTTTACCGAGGTCTGTAGCAATAAATCTAACTGTCCTACTTCTATCCAACGGCCCCTCTCAATGCTGGGAGCTATATTAATTAAAGGGACCCTCCTCTGATTTTACACTTTACGTGTGACTTCAAGTCATGTGGAGTGGCAGACCTCAGCCGTTTAATACAGTTCCACTTTGTCTCCTGGCTGTCCACAGGGAGCTTTCTACAGTCTGAGAAAATTATTCCTACTGCTGGTGACGTCACCCGCGCTGCCTGGGGCTTTACACACTGCTGGCTTGGAAAGAGAGGGATGCCTGTCTGCCAGTTAGGGTTCAGTAACATTTTTAATTAGGAAGCATTTTGGGAAATTTGTAATGTTAGGCCTCATCTAGAGTGATCCCAACCATGTCCCTTAATCTAAAATTCAGGATATATCCGCCTTCACTACTTCATCCTTTGTTTGTGCGTCTGCTGCAAATCCCAAACTGATCTAGAGGGACGAGATTAAATTGGTGGAATAATACTTTAATGTGAATACCATAAAGTCTCAGCGGATCTTATGGATTTCTACTCAGAGCGTCTTCCACAGCAGGGAGGTTTTTTATTGGGTCTCATTTTTACAGCTTTCCTTGTTTATTGCATAGACGCTCTGCTTCTCCTATGTGGGTGGCCGTCTTTCCAGACCAGGTTCTCTACCAAAGACCCGGCAGGTTCTGCAGAGAACCTTGAATTTAGACAGGGGTCTTAGATGCTGGAAACACTGAAGGTTAGATCCCCCTCTCTCTTTGAGCTGGAGCTACTCTTCCTTCATCTACATTTTAGTCAAACACCAAAATGCCCAGCTGGTTAAGCATCACAGGCTTGTCAGTCTAGATTAGATGAGGAGACCCAACAGCATCATCGCACCTTGTCTTTTTCCATCATCTTGACTTGTGCCTTCACTTTGGCCTTTGCACTTTTAATACCTGATTCTTCAGCATTTCAGACGGATTGGAGTCCGGATTTTAAAAGGCCTATAAGCAAAGCGCGGGTGCCTTTCATTGCCAGCATTACCATTTCTGCAGGAAGTTTGCTGCTGTCCTCGTTCATGACCCGTTATCGGTCAAGCCACCCAATGCAAGCCGAAAGGAAAAGTTGTAAAAAGGATGACATACACCCTTTAAAATTTCAACAAGGTCAATCCTCAAAGTGCGACAAATGTTTGCAAATGCACACAAAGCAGAAGCTCAAAAGCAGCAGAGATGTTCTTTATGTAAAACCACAATGATCACATGACTGAAGCAGGATACGGCCTCTGCAATTAACGTGGTATAAACAATGCTGTGATTGCTTATTGGAAGGACGACCCGAACTACAGAAATCTGCCCCGTTTGTTTGAAACTGCAATTTCCCTTCAGTACAACTGGGCCAAGTCAGGAAGCGTGTGTGTGTGTGTGTGTGTGTGTGTGTGTGTGTGTGTGAATGTGTGTGTGTGTGTGTGTGTCACCAGAGGGTCTCCTTTCTTTGATTACACCTGGAGGGTCCCCACAGGATGCAGCCTCTTAAATCTTTGTCAAAAAGTGCTTTGTCACAACAAACACGTACACACAACAGAAGTGAAAACCGTCACTTAGACGTTATGATGCTTTGTAAAAATTTGATCCATGAATAGAAAATGCTCAATATTTTCACAGAAAACTTGGTTGGACGAAATAGATGTTTTCGAACCCTGAAGAAAGATGCGCAGCGCAGCCAAACCCTACCTCCTGGTCCTGGCAGGCTAACAAGCCTCCTATTAAACAAACACATCCTGTGTGCAGCCTCCCCTCCCCTCAGGTCCTCCACAACTGGAATCCACCTTTCCAAGTAAAGCAGGAAACGACAGACAAGTCGCCCATGTAGGCAGGCTGAGACAACGATTCCTGCAGCGACCTCCTCCTAGCACACACTAACACATAGAGAGGAGGTGGCATCATGTTCAGACATCCTTGTCTGTGCTGTTCCATGTGCGTGTCGCGCAGTGTCACAGCCGGCAGCCCTTTAACGTGATGGATTCAAGCAGACAGGTGCTTAAATCAGGCAGAACGCACAAACATGGGGCCTCCCACTGAGCTGCCACCGCGCCCCTCCCTACCCCACTCACACCTCCAACAGAAATCAACATGCTTAGGAGGAAAGGGTCTTTGATGTGTTTTATGTGCCTCTGGTTTATGTGAATATAAATAAGGACACTCTCAGCTCTGTCTGATGTACACTGTCGGGTCTGTCTTGTTAAGTAATGATTCTGGATCCATAAAACAAGTAAGGGAGTAGCATCACTTGTTGGTGGCTTTTAGGGACCAGAATATTCATCTTTGGGAATGTTAGTCGGTCTGCTTGGCCTCATAAGAAGGTGTGTACAATTTATTTCAGATTATTTGAATATTAACCAATAATAAGTACGAGCGATTTATGTGTCCGGTTATATTTGGCTCCCCTCTGTTTCTCTATAAAACCCCATTTTGACGCGCAGGATGAATCCTGCGTCAGTGACCATGACGTTAGTTTTTATTCATATAAAATGACATGAAACTGTTACATTTCAGCCTCTCCCATCACACC
Organism: Fundulus diaphanus; assembly: GCA_037039145.1. Taxonomy (NCBI): domain Eukaryota; kingdom Metazoa; phylum Chordata; class Actinopteri; order Cyprinodontiformes; family Fundulidae; genus Fundulus; species Fundulus diaphanus. The sequence goes on along the minus strand of CM073129.1, from coordinate 38,089,851 downwards.
GTCAGAAATTGTGTTGGCATTTCCGAGCACATATCTTGATAGCGTACTCTCAATAATTGATAACTCCCTGAATAAAGATGTGTGATAGTCTTAAAATAAATGAAACCTTTACTGAAGTAGAAATAATTACGCTTTCAAAATATGAGAAAGAAAAGATCCAACATTTAACTTGAGTGCATTGATTCAGTTTTAGATTTTACAAATTGCTAGTGCCACAACTAATTGCAACCCTCCCGCTTCTGGTAAAAAAAAAATATCCCAAAAGCATGTTTTGTTATATGTGCAAGTGAATCAAAGGCTCTGAGAACATTTATGTGGTAATGCCTTACTGTTTGCCTGGTTATAGCTTGTCTCTTTTAACCATCTCTTTAAAATAGGAAACACAAGAGAACGCGCCATGCATGAGTCAAAACGTAGCCACTTGTCATGAATTACCTATATCTGAAGGCAGAGCAGTAAATAACATCTTTAAAACAACTGGAACTGTGACAGCCAAGGCTGGATTAGGACCCTAGTTTATCTTGCAACTCCACACAGTGAGCAGGAGAGTAAGGGAAGTTCCCTGTTAGAGAACTGCAGCCATAAATGATTTCTAAGGGGCAACAAATATACAAGGTCTGCCTTTATTTACTTAAGGATTTGTCCAGGTCTTTTCCACGTTGCCAATACTTGTGAATGATGCTCCACTCTATTTATAGAATTACAGTAAAAGCAGAAAACAAATGTTAGCAAACTAAGCTAAGATGTTGTACCCGCTCAAAATGGCGGTGCAGATATTTTATCTAAACATTGAGCACAGGCACGCGGACAAGCAGTTTGTACATTAGCAAAACAAACATTATACAGAGGGGAAATCTAAATGCAAATAGATACAGTAATCCATCCAAAGTCACAAAAATGGTATTTTAATATTCAGCACTGAGTTTATAATACAATGTTTATAATCCCTTTACAAAACCTGACCTGCATAGTATAGACAGTGGGTGGGCAGGGTGGTGTGTGTATCTATCTATCTATCTATCTATGTGTGTGTGTGTGTGTGTGTGTGTGCGGGGGGGGGGGACAGTATTTCATGGATACTGACAAAAAGCTTTTAGAAATCCCAGCTCTATGGTTAATCATCATAGCAGCATCAACTTACATTGACAACCGTCAGGCTAGCATGTCAAACTGTGCATCAAGCGAATGAGGAGCATAACATTTTACGCACTGTTTAATGTTTATAAAATCAATTTAGTAATGCGCATTTTTGCAATATATATTTTTTTTAAATAGCATAATATTTTTATTAACATGTTTTAAAAATTCAACAACTGCACCCAGTGTTATTTGTTTGGTTCACATCAGTTTTGTACATGTTCAGTGGGAGAAATCTAGCCGGTTTAGGGACTTGAACAAGTGAACTGAGGTCAGCTTGAATGTCTGAGGTGGATATGTATTAAAGTGATCATCAGCAAGAGGATCTGTATCTGGATTTGTTAAAATTCCTCATATTCGTTCAAAGATGTAGGTAGATCCAAAGAGAGCCACCATCCTCCGAGCTAACCACCTCAAGTGTGGAAAGATCTCCTCTTCCAGTGTGGAATAAAACTCCGACAGTGAAACTGATTTAAAATACTCAGATTATCAGATGGCAGATCAATGAGTTCAAGCTGGACATCACTGGGTGCATTGTCTATGCCATCAGTAAAGGGAGAAAAAGCCAAGTGCATTTCACTCTCAAATGTTTCTAAGCCTTCAAATCGTTTTGAAAAGTCGCCGTGCAGTGCCCCTAACATGGATAAATATGTGTGGAGGTGATTAGCTGACTTCCTGCAGAGTTGGTAAGTGAAGGAGAATATTGCCCTCTAATTGACTTGAAAGAAACTTCAACTTTCTGATAAAAGCTGTCACCAAGCTGTACATTTAGAGGCCCTTGCCTTGCAGCTTAGTGTTCTGTGTTAAGCACCTTGCCCAGGCCGAGCCATCTCACAGCGGTCTGGTAGCCTGTGTCACTGAGTTCACTGTCATGCTCCTTTAACAATGAGACAAACTGTTACTCAGGGTCCTTGCACTGAGGAAATTAACTATTATAGTCGCAACATCAACAGCATGGCACATTTGTTTAGCGCTGACTTGCACAACATCTCATAAATGACACAATGTATAAATATCAGTTCCTGTTCTAGGTTAATTTCAGTCACTTTTTCTTGCATCCGCTTCAAAAGTCCACCATTTTTCCCTTTCAGATTTGGACAGCCATCAGTTAAGGCCCTTCAACGGGGAGTGATTTGGTCTCAGAGGTAAAAGCATCCATTGAGACTCTGAGAATAAAATGGGACAAACCGGTAGGTGTTATAACCGCTAGCTGTCCATGGCTTTCACTGACTGCATAGCTGCTAGCTCCTCTGTCGCCTCAAATCCACGCTCAAACATAAGTAACGGGGCTGTATCACAAACATCACCACTATTGTTCAGAGCCGCTGAAAAATAAGCAGTTTTTTCCCATTTTCTTTTGCATCTGACGTCCCACAACATTCTCGATCCGCCTCGTTACGGTGTGCTTTGAGAGATACATTTGCAAACGTGTCTTTTTTTTTTTTCTCAGGCCAAACTGGAACTGCAGACTCCACCAAACAGTCTGTGATAAACTCCCCATCACAGAATGCCTCACCACATCTTGCCATTTTGTGGGATATTGCAAAGCAGGTCCTGACTGTTGTATCCCTGGAGGAGTGGAGCTTAGTGAAAAAATCTCTGTTGGTTTCACAGTTTAGCTAGCACATGGTCTGAAGCTCGTCCCCGCTCTGCTTCTGTCAAATTATTGTACATATCTCCGTGTTTTACTATTCTACTGCTATTATGTGCACAGTTGTGCACGTTCTTGTATATTTATCATTACGGAGGTTCAAATTGTAAACCTTGAGCATTCCTTTATGTTCTCCACACGCTAAGCACAAAGATTTACGGATCATTTTTGTAAAATATGATTTATAAAGCCATGCTTTGTTATAAACATATCTAACTGCTAAGTGACAAGTTCTGAAAATCTGTTCAGGAGATGCAAAAGGAGCAATAGGGGCCTTCAAAGTAAAAGCCACATCACTGCAGTTTGTGTACCTACATCAAAGTAATAGGTAGTTGCAAACTCACGTGGGCCGGCCAAAAGTAGTTAGCGGGCAGGTTGTAGCCATAAAATGCCCAGATCTGATATTGAACCTTGGTATATTTATGTACACTGGCTGACAGAAACATAGTTTGATGGTCTTTCACGAGATGCAGGTTTAATTTCCTGTCACAGATGTACTTCTTGGTTAAATCAAAAATAACTTTAAATTTAAATCTGCCAGGACTATGAGTAATTCTGTAGCTATAGCAAAATTACTGTTCAGGAAATCAAACAATAATAAAAACAGTCCAATTTAAATATTTATTGAGTACATATTATATATCCAATTCAGCCTATTAACAACAAACATCTTTTGTGGTTAGCCCCAAACCAACTTCACACGCTCTGATAAGGGGTCTGGTTGACTGAGCAGCAGAGGAGTGTAGACAGGAAGTGGTTTCGAGCTCCAGCATGCCACAAAACAATGCGAGCGAATGGGCGCCACTCATGTAGTTCAGGGCTTGGAAGCTGAGCTGACACTTAAACTAAACAGTCAAGAAAATGAACAAATTAAAATATTTTTTAAATGAAAACAGCAGAGACGATCATGAGGTGAAAGCTCATCCATAACCATGCATGCTTGTCATGGTTTTAACTGTTTACATGAAATGCTTAGATTTCCTCTGGTGCTCTGCTTTAAGGCACCGGTGATTGTTCTGCCAAGCAGAAGGGAACCGAGAGCAGAGCAGGCTCTCGTGATCTCACACAGCAGTCTTTTAGTAATTCCCCACTGAGTGGTTAAGCAAAAACACAACATAAACCATAACGGCACCTAATGGTGTGCACAAATCTAAAATAACGAACAAGCACATGTTCTTTATTTCCCACTTTAAAATGAGTTGTCAATATATGCCAGTCAGCTGCTTCCATAAGAGGTCCCTGAAGCTGTTTCTCCTCATAGTTAAAGATAGAGTCAGCCATTTTTCTGGAAACGTAAGTAATTTTAACTGATATTCTAAAACCAATGTGAAACCAAATCACCACACTACTACGGGTATCTTACTATAAGTATATGTGATAGCTTTTAAGGAAAGCAAATGTTCAGAGTTCAAATTAACTTAATTTTTGATATCTTTGAATATTTACCTACTACCTGCAGATCTGATTAAAAGCTGTTTGAAATAATCAAGTCAGCACTGAAGCAGTACAAATGGTGGGAAACAACAAGGAAATATTTTTAATAAAAGCTGGTTAATAATAAATAACTGACTGAACAAGAGCTGAACACAGCAGGGACGCAGAATTTTGGCCATCCTGTCTCAGCATTGTTACTCACATTGATGATGAGAGTCAGTGGCTCTCCTGAATGGTGTTTGATCTGCTTCTCCTTGTTGGCAGTGAAGAACTGAGGGTCCTCCACATATCCCAACTGGAAGTGCTCTTCATGAGGCTCCCCGTCCTCTTCCTCTGGCCTGTCATCGGCGGAGGAAGGGCTGTCCCCTGTGTAGCGGACCCCGTTCAGGACGAACTGCACCGATGTTTCCTGGGAGTGGCTGGACTCTGGAGATAGGCAGGTGATGGTGGAGGGGGAGAGCACGGTGCAGTTCTGCAAAAGAATACAACAGAAATAAATCTAACACATGCCAGATAATAATATGTGGGTTTTTTTTTTTTTGGTGTAGCACAGCTGATGAATTGCTTACTGTTTGTCCTATTTCCAGAACATGCATGGTGACACTCTGAACCAGATCAAAACCTTGACCCTTAACTGTGATGGTCCTGCCACCACTGTGACACAAACACATAAAAATGATTACATCGCCGCCACAAAAAAAAAGGCACTAATCTGCTCATAGTGCTTTTTGGCAGTGTACCCACCTGAGGAAGCTCTTTGTTGGGTGGATGGAGCTGATAGTTGGGTTCTTCTCATAGGTGTACATGACACTAAGCTCCTTTTCCTGGCAAGGACGGTCCTCAAACTCCACGCACACTGTCGCTGTCACTGGCACGGCGTCTGCCTCCAAGCTTGGAGGCATGATGCATTTAATCATCTGATCCATTTTACTGCAAAAAAAAAAAAAAAAAAAAAAAAAAAAAGATAAAGTGAAAAGATGCAAACACTGTAAGCACACACCTCGTGATGTCTAGAAAAATGTTTAATCCAAAAAAAAAAAAGGTTTCTGATTACAGCTGCAGTTACATTTTTTGCTGCTTGGCAGACTTTCACAGAAGTGGTGGAGCTATTTTGGTATGCGCTATGGCAACAACTAGAAGTGCTGAATTTAATCTTGTGAGAAGTTATGCAGAACTTGCAAAGCAACGCACTCTGAATATTTAATTGTCACTTCATGCATTTAATATCCGCTATTTAAAAAGGAAAGCTATTAATACGTGGGAAGGAAAAGAAACCATGCAAATGATTTGTAATTGTAATGGGAAGGAATTCATGCAGACTTGCAAAGCAGGGTCAAATCTAAAAAAAAAAACCCAAAACAATGACGTCCAAACAACCTGAGAACAATAATGCAAAAAAACAAAAACAAAAAAGACAGGTAGTACTCACTCTGTGATGGTGCACTCCTGAGTTTTGTTGACCTTGACTCTAACCTCTGAGCCAATGTCCAAATGTTCTCCATGGATCGTCACTCTGGTTCCTCCAGAACGAGAACCCTTTTCTGGGTATATGGACTCCACACTGGGGACCTGTACTCAGAATGACAATGCAGCACATGAAAAACAAGACATCAGATTAATAACTGGACACTTGACAGCTTCTCCCACTTCTCTTTTTCCCGCTGGCTAGTCAACATTTCTCCTCCACGACACAGTCCTTTGCAAGAAATAAAAATCACTTTTCTTCCTCAGACGTTCAAATGTCCAGTTTTTGCAGATTTGCTGAGACAGGTGCTGACTGTAACGGTAAAGACCCGAGGAAAACTGTGACCACAACCCATGTTGCACCGCGTTATGTGCAGCTGAAGCCATTAGTCCTTCAGGCCCAGGCCATTGTAGAACAGTCACTCGGTTCCTTGCAAAAGAATTCATGCTTCTTAAACAAACTGCAATGTATTTTAGAGGGATTTTATGTACGAGACCACTATAACGTAGTGCAAAATTGTTAAAAGGCATGAAAATGACGCATAAAGTATCTAGTATAGTGTAGAACAACCAACATCATGAAGACCAGCAAATACAGCAGACAGGTCAGGGATCAAGTTGTGGAGAAGTTAAAAGCAGGGTTGGGTTATAAAACAATATCTAAAGCTATAAACATTCCGTAGACCAATGTTCAGTTCAGCATCCAAACATTGAGAGGAGCACCACAAAGACATTGCCGCCTCGCTAAACTGACGGAGCAGGGAAGGAGAGCAGGGAAGAAGACAGATATTATTAAAACACAGCCATAATAAGTCCAGTATGTAGTTTCTTTCAAGCCATCTGTTTTTTCATTGTTTTATTGTGTTTTGTAGCAAGTTTCTTAATTTATTATTGTGTGCTTAGTTTTTCTATTTTATCCCTTACAGCCATTTTATAGCTTTTGATGTTGAGCACTTTGTGTCAGCTGTGGCTGGTGTTAAAGCACTTCATAAATATAGTTGACGACGATGATGATGAAAATTGAACATTCTGGCAAACATTCCAACCATGTCCAGTGAGAACACATAACACTGAACTTCATGCTCAACGTACCATCCTGATAGAGAAACATGGTGGTGGCTGCATCATCCTGTGGGATACTTTATTTTAGAGACACAACGATGCCAGAATTGATGTGGATAAACCCTTGAGCAAAATGTTTAGTGTCTCTATGTGTGCATGTGACACTAACATGTCACCGATTCAGATTTTTATTCGTACATAATGTATAATTATGTGTTGGTATACATATTATAGCTTATAGTTGAAAAAATGTGAACAAGTTCATGGCATAAGTCAGAAAAAGTTTATTCCAGCAAATGCATATATATATATATATATATATATATATATATATATATATATATATATATATATATATATATATATATATATAAAGAGAGAGAGAGAGAGAGAGAGAGAGACCTAGGGCGAATTATCGTCATCCAAATCTGCAGCTACCCGAATCAGCAGTCCTGCTTTTTCTATCCCCTACATGAACCTCGCCTCCAGGGATGCCTCTTATCCTTGCTGACAGGATTCACTTCCTCAGTGAGCAGGGATGGGGCAGACCTATTGTGCTTCGCTGTGTCGATGTGGGTGGAAGGAGGCAGATGTTTCCGTTCGAAATTTTGAGGAAGGAGATGCAGCAGAGGCGCACATCCTGTCTCCAAAACAGTTTTTCCCCTTTTTTTCCCCTACATCTTCCCCTTCAGCCTTGCTCTCACTGAGCATCTTAGAGATAAAAAAAAAAAAGCCTGAGAGGAGTTCCCACAGTAGCCACCCTCTTTAAACTCGCTGTTTCAAAGTTTCTTTATCTTTATGTATCATGATGGGTTTTCAGATTGGGGTTATTTCTCTGCGGGATGACTCATGGACAGAGCTGTGCTCAGAAGCGGCTGAAACGATGCTGTGAATTATGAAACACTCTTTGTCTATGAATACAGAGAAACAAAGAGCTTACATGGGTATTTCCACAGGCTGAATGTCCTTATTCCGATGAGAGGTTGCGTGGGCTGAGGTTAATTTCCACAGCCCTGGCCGGGTCTCCTCTGCCACTGATAAATTCAGAGTAAAAGGGGCATTCCAGCGGTCTCTATATTTGTTTTTGCTGGCAGAGAAAGCTACATGACAATCGCTCTTAGCTTCAGCTCAGACGGACGTTTGAAGATTCCCACACACCAGCATTCCTCTGAACCATAAAACACATCTGTTAACACTCAGCTGACACTCCCGGGAAGGCCTTCCCAGTGGGGAGCAAAGGCAAAAGAGAAGACTGCGGAGGAAGAGACGGACAGAAGGGAGAGCAAGAAACCAGCAGGAGAGTCCGGGGCTGAAGAAGACTCACCAAGTACGCAAAGCTTTCCTTTGACGAGCCCGTCCCGCTCTGATCCACGTCCACGCGAACAGAATCCGTCCTGTCATGTTCGGACTTCCCGGTGCGACACACGAGCCTGGGGACAGAGCATCGCAGTGAGAGATCAGTTAATAAAAACACAATCTGGATAACACAATACAGCACACATTTTTGATTTAATAAGGACTTTAATCAAGCCAAGTTGTGTGTGAGGGAAATCTGATCGTGACGGCTAAACAAAGACATAATACATCTCGGAGAATGGTCCTTATGAGCTAATTCATCAATCCCTATTGCATTTACATACTGAATCAAATAAAGCCTCGAAGGCGCCAGATATGAGCAGATGTAAAGTTCAAAGCCCCCCTGACCAAATCCGTCTAACCACAAAGGAGATTAGGGGGGCTGCTGAGGCTTGTTCTCTTGCCTCCTGGCTGTGATTAAACCCTCTGCCACCACTGCACACTCTGCAGGGACGACTCGTATTAACGACACAGTGGTGAATGGAGGCGCAGGGACACACTGCTCTGGGACCTCGGTGGGATAAATGTACCAGGGGTGGGATATAACCTTTATTCCCTCCAATGATCCCCTCCAGGTCGACAGCTTGTTGGTTTATTTAGTCTGGTGCCTGCTGCTGCAGAGGTTAGAAACTCTCAGCTAGTGATCTGATGACTGGCAGAGATCACTGGGAGTTTGCAGACGCTTGCTAAAGTATTCACACATGCTGGCCTTTTTCATATTTTTTTCTTTTTATCTTTCAGCCACACGTTTCAGGGTATTTTACCATGTTTTTTTATCCAGGAAACTAACAGAAAATTGTGGCTATAAAGGGTATATAGAGTTGAAATCTTTGTGGTGCACATTTGCATGCAACCCCCTTCACTTCAACAACCTTAAATATAATCCACTGAAATATTTGACAGCTGAATTCACGTAATTTGCCGCAAACTTATGTGCATTTCCATCTCAATATATACTGTAGATACACCTGTTCTGTGAAGGCATGAGAGGACATTAGTGGTGGTGGCAGCATCATGATGAGGGAATAATGTGCTGCAGTTTGGAGTACATTATGGAGTTAACTAAATCAAGGGTGTCAAATTCCAGACTTCGAGGGCCTGTGTCCAGCTGCTTTTAGACACGCCCTCGATCCAACATGCCTGAATTGCCTCACTGACGTCCAATAATGCTGTAGTCCTGCTGATGACCCAGTTCTTTGACTCGGTGAGTTAAAGCAGTGGGACGTCTAAAGGCTGCAGGACCTCGACCCATGACGACTGGAGTGTGTGACACTTGAAATAAATATGTGGCGAATCATGTCAGAACAACCCAATCAGTTGTTTACATCCCTGCTATTATGTGCACAGTTGTACATGTTCTTGTAAACAGTCGGTTATTTCCAATTATACAGAGCACAGCTTGAACATTTTTAAAATCATCTTCCTCAGTTGCACATTTCTCAGAGTCTGACCGGGGTATGTATATTTTATAACTGTAAAGTGTTCCTTATGTTGTATGTCGGACCTTTTTGTTTTTATAGCTATCTTTACATGTAACTGTGAGCTTCCAGTGGACTGTCACTTTGCTGCTGATACAGCTTAGTTTCCCCAGCGATGGGCAAGAAAGGATTTCTAATGTGTATGTATTCTATATAAGCCTGGTAAAGGTACGCATAAGGCTGCATAAGCCTTATGTTTGGGGTAGAGGTTCATCTCCTTTTAGTAAAACGCTCATCCAAATATGCAAATGCAAATGCACCGCACAGTTTTCACACCTGTATTTGTGAAAATGTTGAAAACCATGTAGCCTTTTCTCTTCCACTTCACAAGTATGCACCGCTTTGTGTATCGCTGCCTTAGTGCAATTAAAATACATTGGGATTTTATGGTTGTAACGTGACAAAATGTGAAAAGGTTATGAATGAGGGCCATGGATACTTCTGCAGGGCACTGTAAATAAGAGGAGGACCTGTGCTTCAACTGTAGATGAGTCTGGCTGCGTTGTACGATAAGATTAGGCAGAGATATACTCAAGCAGTTGTGACTAAAACTAGAAAGAAATCTGTATTTGAGCGTGCTTTTAAATATGCAATTCAAACTGAAATGTGCTTAGTGCTGACTGTGTCTTTGACCGAACCACTGTAGCGTTTAATGAATCCCATTTAAAGTGCGAATTTTGCTCCTGTGCCTGAGTAGCTGTTGAAAATACTCTAAAATAACCGCCAGTAGCTGTAGACCCTGCTGAGGCCTACAGTGCTGCTCATTAATAACAAGAGCATCAGGTAAAGAATGTCATTACCCTCAAATTAAACTCCTGCCATTACCTGGCACGAGGGCGCTCTTTGAGGGAAAATGCATCATTTCACAGGCTCTAATTTGGAGAAGAATGAAAAGGGACACATATAATGAAAAATGAGCATTCCCAGGTTCAACCCTGGAGGAAGAAAAGAAACACAGAAGCCTGAATCAGCCTTAATATAGAGAGTTTTTGTTGGCTCAGAGGGGATTTATCAAAACAGTACATCATATTAGAAAAACGTCTCTACTGAAAACAAATGCATGGGGCTATTTTGTTAAAAAGACAAGGGTAAAAATAATTACTACTAGAAGTGCAGACAGCTATAGCGCAGTCAACCAGCTGCATTTCCACCTGTCCTGGGAGGGTCAGAGTTTTGAGATGTTTCAAGTTAAAGTGAGAAGTGAAAGTGCTATGGATGGCAGAAAACAACGACTGCGTCAAATATCCTAGAAAATATCCTACAAAAATATGTGACGTTTGTATAGTGTCATAAAACATGACATATTTCAGTCTTCATCTTATAATATTGGAAAACAAATCATCATCAGCCAAAACAAAAGGCACGTGAAACATATGATTTTCACTTTTGCAAGGGATAATTAGATGAAGTGTCCCGCTGAAATGAGCTCAATGGGTTTCTATTTACTTTGAGGCTGCTACTGTAGTAACTAAAACCCCAAATTACACAGAACCGAACAGTTCCTGGCATGTAGAACAGTCAGACAAAAGCCCTCAACTTTTCCCCATTTTATGAAGTTAGAACCACCGGCCTTCATTACATTTTATTTGGATTTTACGATAGACTTGTGCTGGTCTAGTAGAGCATAACTGTCAAGTGGATGAAAATGATACATTCTAACACATGGATATGTGTTGTTGCAGTAGCAACAACTTCCTTCTGGAAGGTGAAACTTCGACTCAGTGTCTAAGCTTTTGCAACCTCTAACAGATGCTCTTTTACGATTGTCGTGTTTTACCTTCCTTTGTCTCTCCATTAGTTTGGACCAGCTTCCCCGCTGCTAATGAAAGCCATCCATCCATTTTCTGTCACGCCTATCCCTGTTGGGGTCGCAAGGGGTGCTGGTGCCTATCTCCAGCATTCAATGGGCGAGAGGCGGGGTACACCATGGACGGGTCGCCAGTCCATCACAGGGCAACACAGAGACAGACAGGACGAACAACCGTCCAAGCACACACTCACACCTAAGGAGAATTTAGAGAGGCCAATTAACCTAACAGGAATGTGGGAGGAAGCTGGAGTACCCGGAGAGAACCAGCGCATGCACAGGGAGAACATGCAAACTCCATGCAGAAAGACCCACTCCAACCCAGGACCTTCTTGCTGCAAGGCAACAGCGCTAAAGCCATCTTTACAGAATGCTGCCACCACCATGTTTCACCATGGGGCTGGAGTGTCCAGGCTGATCTGCTGTGTTGGTGTCCCACCACAGAGTATTTTTGCATGTAGGCCATACATCTGACCAGTTTACCCTCATCCACATGTTTACTGTGTCCCCTTCATGGATTGTGGAAAACTGCAAACAGGCCTCCTTATGGCTCTCTTCTAGCCACTCCGGCATAAAGGTTATATCTGATTAATGCACCTCTAAAAATAATCTTGTCAATGAATTATGTCACCTGAGGCATTGGTATTTGCAGCTCCTCCAAAGTTTCCCTGAGTATATTGGCTACTTCACTGACTAAGGCTCTCTTTGTCAGGCAGATGTAACAATACTCTTTCCATTTTTTGATGATGGATTGAACAGTGCTCTGTAGGATGTCGGATTTCATTTAGGGGCTTTCCAAGTGAAGGGGCCTGAATACATGTGCATAGCACATTTTCCAGATTTTATTTTGTAAATAAGAAAAGAAAAAAAATGCATGCATCATTTCCCTTCCGCTTCCCAATGATAGACCTACTTTGTGTTATTTTATCACATGAAATCCTAATAAAACACATTAAGTTGTGCATTGCAAGCCAAAAACAGAAAAATAAGAAATACACTGACAGACAACATCTCGGTGGATTTATTTGTCTGTGAGAGCATCTGACATGTTGATAGTCATCCCAGCCAAAGGACACGCTGACCCCCAGCAAGCAGAGCTAGACTGACCCCTGATCCACATTCCAATGCCGCCATACTGCAGAGGTATTATGGCCGTCAAAGGGCAATATTTGGGCAAGTACTGAAGTGTCTCCTATCATTTCCCCTGAGCGGCTGATGAGGACCATCAACAATCAGCTCTCTGTGTGTTTGTGTGCGTATGCAAGTGTGTTGTCTAAGTCTTGCTAAACGGACAGGGCGAGGGCCACTTAGCGTTCGAATGAAACTGATAGGAAGGGCGGCGTGAAGAATTTGCGACAGACATCAAGAGATGCACTTCAAGTAAATGAGCTGCGCCCAGGCTGACATTGCCATTAATTAACATGTCAACACAGAGCGAGAGGAGAGGAGTTTCTGCAGAGCGCCACACTTTCCTTTTCGGAACACAGATGTGAACTTTGGCCTTTGCAGCACACGAGCAGGCACCTGTCTCAACAGCTTCACTGAGTGGGGTCACACGCGTGGGTGCTGTGCTTGTATGCTGATGAGAGCCATTTTGAACCTGAAATCTCATGAATGAGGGTAATTAGAAAGAGAAAAAAACCCGGCTATACATTTTTTAAAACTGCTTGGAGTGAGATACTAATAAGTTCTATGCCCACATACTCTTGCTTATAAGGTTGTAAGGATGGCTATTAATAAAATTTTGATATACAGTTGAAATAATTTAGATTTACATACGCTGCATAAAAAGACACGTGACTTTTTCTTTCTCGCTGTCATTAAATCACTCTAAATATTTCCTGTTCTAAGTCAGGAGGATTACTCACATTCTATTTGCTAAAAGCCAGAATAAGGACAACGGGCATCTTTAAAGGATGCTTTTTCAACCGTCAATAGATTTTGCACATTTTCTTAGAATTTGGCAGTTTTGCCTTTTAAACTCCATGACTTGGGTCAAATGTTTTCTGGTATTATTCCACAGGCAAGCTGCCTTGCTCACACACACCTTTTCTGCTTCACAAAGTATTTTCATGGGACAGAGATCACGGCTGAGGGATGTCTACTCCAAAAGAATGAGGATTTTATAGTTAAGCCACTTTGTGATTAATTTGGCTGAATGATGGTCATCACTCATTAAATAAATGTGCAGTAGATTTGTCCGTACTGTACAGTCTCTTATTGTTATTTTTGGTTTTCTGTATTTTTACCTGTGTGAATCTGCATGCTTCCATTGTGTCTGTCCCTTCGCTGACGATCCACCTGAAAATCCCCACTGTTTAATTTAAATGTAAAAAATAAACGCCTTTATTCTATGTTTAAATGACCAAATGTTGCAAGTTGAGGTTGGGGTGAAAATGTTTCACTTTAAATGATGAGATAAGATAAAACTTGATCAGTTACTGGATGTACCAGCAACAACAACAGAAGCGTGAAGTTGGGCTCCTGCATGTGTGTGCAAGTCAAAAGTGCTGACAGTGTCAGATGCACTAACACGTTGTGATTTGTCAGTGCGTCCTGCAGCAGCGAGGATGTGCTCCTCTGTCACAGCAGCCAGCCTCGGGAACCAATGAGAAAGGAAGACAGGAGATTTGATCATCCCCGGAGTGAAACGTGCTTCTTTTTCTTTTTCTTTTTTAGTTTCGGGAAGGGGAGGGGTGCGGATGTGTCAGGCTTTTGGAGTGACAGGTGAGACCCGCAGGTCACCCTGGAACTGGTTTTAAAACAATGATTGGCTTCACTGGAGCACGACCAGATAAACACTTCTATTCAAGGAACATTACAGATACTGAATAGAAGTTTTGGATGTAATTGTGGAGTTACTGAGCTCTGTTTCGCCAGTGTCAAAGCAGGGTCCTGCTGTCTCCATGGTGACAGTGTGATGGTCCCCGGAGCCACGAGGGGATGGCGGCAGAGTCATTTAAATTGAGAGATGTGCTGCATAATAATATTTGTGAAAATTAGCCTTGTGAATACATAAAAACTAAACTGCAAATAGAGGGTTCAGATTCTTCTTTTGAGGCCAGAACAAGGCCAATATGGGAGGAGATGCTTAATAGTGGGCTAAGCTGTTTGGATGTTTTTTTCTCTTATGCATAAAATAACCGCTGACTTTTCTTCACTTAGTGTCTTGTAGCAAAAAAGATTAATTTTAAATGTATCTATTGTTATTTTAATGAAGAACTTTAAACGATTTGTATTATGAATGTAAGAATGGAATGTCGAGAAACTTTACAAAAAAGATATTTTCTAATTTTCTTAGTTGCTGATAACAGCCTTTGGACCTAACAAAGCTGCTACTTTACAGAGACACATACAGGTAGGGGTGAATAGGGTTGGCTGTCGCAGTCGTTAAATCTCGTCCCCTAGATTTACCTCTCGCCAAGGTGTTGAGGGGATCCGTTTTGGTGGCCTTAGGATTGCGTCTCTGCTATTCGCGGATGACGTGGTCCTATTGGCTTCATCAGGGCGTGATCTACAGCTCTCATTAGAGCGGTTCGCAGCCGAGTGCGAAGCGGCCGGGATGAGAATCAGTGCCTCCAAATCTGAGACCATGGTCTTGAAAAGGGTAGAGTGCCTTCTCCGGGTTGGGGAGGATGTGCTGCCCCTAGTGGAGGAGTTCAAGTATCTTGGGGTCTTGTTCTTGATTTCTTCATAAAACGCAAAATTACTCTCATCTCAAAAGAGGACTGAACAGCAGTCTGGTCCCGTTAAGATGCTTCTGATGTCGGCTATGGTGCAGGGATATGCCAGTGTTTCGTGAGTCTTAAAGCTCTGACTACAGCTGCAGTTTGCAGCTTCTGAATCTCCCCAAACTCTTGAAATTAATTTGCTTCCTAATCTCCGTAAGGCTGCAGTTATTCCTATTGCATATCCTCCTGTTTAGACCACACTTTTTTATTCCACTGAATTTTCCTTTAAAATGCTTGAATACGGATCAGTTGGGAGTAGTCAGCTTCTTTGGCGATAACCTTTTGTGGTTTACTCTGCATGTGGACGGTGTCGATGACTGCCTTCCGGACGTCAGTCAAGACAGAAGTCTTATCCATAATTGTGTAGGGCATAACAGAACATTTCTGTTTTAAAAAGATTTTTACTGACTTTTTGTAATATAAAGATTTTTTGAGAAACCGACTTCTAGAGGTAACAGTGTTACCAGCTGCACAGTTGACAGCACAGTTGCGTTGCAGCATGAAGGTTCAAATCCCTACCTGCGGTCTTTCTGTATGGAGTTTGCATGTACTCCCTGTGCATTTGTCGTTTCTCTCCAGGTACTCTTGGCTTTTTCCCACAGTCCAAAAACATGACTGCTAGATTAATTGGTCCTGTCTCTGTGTTGCCCTGTGACAGACTGGCGACCTGTCCAGGGTGTACCTCGCATCTTGCCCACAACCCTGCATGGATAAGCAGGTATAGACAATGGATGGATTGGATGCAAAATTTTGAGTGTTCCCATTTGTTGTAAGCCATAATCATCACAATCAGAAGATCTAAGTACTTTAAGCAGTCCTTGGGCAATATGAAGCTAACTCTGGCCATCTCAGGTTGAATGCCATGACTTTTCTATTTAGATGTAATGGGTAGACCAAATGCTTAAGAGAATTTAACAGCTTACAAACTCAGCAGTAATAGAGTTTGAAAAGCGTGATTGCATCTCAGGAAACTGGAGCTGTTTTCAGTACATGGGCGAAAGATAATGTACAAAGTGAAATCAACAATTTCCACCCCCGATGAAAAGATAACGAAGCACATTTAGTTGCAATACTGTGGAAACTTGATCTCTAAAGCATGACTGGACAGGCTGGTGAATCATTTGAAGACCAAAGAGCCTGTATAAAACCGTGAGACATCTCAACAGTCTGAGAAATGAGAAACACCTGGCTCTAACCGTACATACAGCTGGAACTTTTTCAAGCTTCAGTTTATCATACCAAAACTTGCTCTGGATAAAAAGCAAAATATTCCAACTACGGCTCAGACTGCAAAATCTCAATGAGCCAAAGTATTTTATGAGCTTTCTATGGATATGCTTTATGACAATCATTGTGTACTTACTATGTGACTATGTATTTTAGTTGCACAGCCATCAAGATCATATGTACTTAAAACATACCACATAAGAATGTCATGATACAATACACTCTGGGTCGCAATGAGGGTATTTTTGAATAATTTGTCACAGAGCAGCCGGCTGAACTCATGTCCTGATCTCTGGGTTTGCTCTGCTGACAAATGGAGAATGTCATGTCTATGTCGGTTTATGGTACAACAATCTAAGAAAAACAAAATACAAAACAAAAACAATTATAAAGGGATTGTAAACTTGGAACACTTCATGTCTATACATTTAGTTGGTCTCACAGTGAAGTATTATGGATGTAGACTACCAAAGAGAAGGCTAAGCACCTTTTAGGGATCTATTAAGGAATTAGCTCACTTTGGTTGCAAACAAAGGCTTTCTGATTAAATTATTGCATCCTGTTGGCTTATTATATTTTACACATTGTTTTGGCTAGATTTGTTATTAAACAAAGTGCTTTTGTGTATATTTACCGTCACAAGATCACGTGACTGGAAGAACGATCTTGTGCACAATGAGTACACAAGTAGAAGCAATGGAACCGAGCGTTTCAGCAGCTTCCAGCAGAGGTGCAAAACGCAAAAGTCGCTGCGTCAGTTGTTGGCATCTTGCTTTCTGATAGTTTCGCAGTACAGACGGCAGATGGCACGATGTATATGTCTGCTGGTAGCGCCTGGTGTAAAGTTCTTTTTAAGCTAAAAAAGGACTAAATAAACACTGTCAGGATGAATGCTTGGCATATATTGTTTTATTTGAAGATGAATATATGTTTTATTTTTATGGTCAAAATATGTTATAGAGCTACCAAGGTATTAATGGCATTCATTTTAATACCTTATATTACTTATTGCAGGTACTGAAATGTGCTATATGAATAAACTTGCCTTGCCTTAGTGAGACTAAGTATCAGTACCTACTAATTCCTAAGTTGGATGAGTATCTGGGACAGAATAATCATAATGGGGACATTACCAACATCATATATATATTAGGTTTTCATCATGCGACATATTTGCTATATTTGGTTGTCAAAAGGAAAATTTGTGCACAATGGAAAAAAATTATTTTTTCTCTTTTTAATAAGTGATGTCCCAATCAGTCACCAGAGATATAAATTTGACCAAATATCAATGAGCAATTCTTTAATTTTCCATGAAAAAACAACTCTTTCCATTACAGAACCTACAAAACATCTCTCTTTTTTTGTTATTGTCCTTGACAAAACATTGGAATTGCTGAAAATCAAAATTGGCAGGTCAGACGTCAGAAATCTGGAAATCCATATCAGCCAGTAAAAGCCTGACTGGTGAAGCTGCAGTTATTCATGTATTCTTCTTTCTCCTCTGTAATTCATGTCAGTAACTAAGACTGGTAGAGGATTTTCAGTGAGCAGGTCTGGTAAGCTCTCTCCACAGCCTCATGTTTTTATTTATATGTCTGAGAGTTTTCCCACAGTTGCCTTTGAAGCCACATAAAGCTATATGACTTTTATGTTTTGCAACACATAACCAACATTTCCCCCAGAAGACCAGGGAACATGGGATATGGAGTTTGGTTCCCTTTCAAAAACCACCATAAGCCCTAAATTGGAGGTATTTAGACAGTTGTAGGAGTTCTGAAAATGTTTTTGAAGCTTTCTTTATGTGTTCCCAGCTGATAAGGCATTCCAGAGCAGAAGGCCCGGTTCCTGTTTTCAGACAGAGTTTGCAGCTCTGACTGCACTATCTGGGTTAAGGCACATGTTGCCGTCCGAGACGTTCCCTTCAGGATTTCTACCAGTTACTCTGACACGTCTTCCCAATCTCCGTTTCTTTTTCTTCTTCTTTTTTTTTTTTTTTTGCTCCATCTGTTTGTTTCTGCACGCTGTCCACCTGATCACTCACCTGCCTCAACGAATGTCAGGTTACCGTGGCAACGGGTAATTGGCACCTATCATCGGGAGACCTGGCTGCGACGTTGCTGCATATTTTAACAGGTCTTTAAATAAAATCCCTGCCAGGACTTTTGACAGCCCGGGTAATTAAATAAGTAAGAGGTGCGAGGAAATCAGCAGAAAACACTCAAACCCCAAACACGGCAGCGCTCGGGCAAAGTCGCGCGGCAACTTTGTGGCTCATTAAGGAAGTTTCTGTTTGAATACTCACTCTACAGAGACAGTGTAGCGCTCAGGCAGCAGATCACAGGCAACGTCTCCTATAGTGATGTTCAGTCCTGCTGGCCTTCGTCCCAGGTTCCTGCCCTGTACTGTCAGCAGTGTGCCTCCTTCAACAGGACCCCTCAGGGGGTGGATCTGACAAAGACAGAGTGAATCAATGAACACGGAGAACAAAAGAAATAAAAAAACACAGAGAAGATGCTGTAATAAGCACAATAAATTGGAGCTCATAAGAAGACTGTTGCCCTCAAATCGCTCAAATAACGATGGGTGATAATTAAGGTGACAGAGAATTAGCAGGGGTCAGGTGTGGCGGCGTGGAGCATGCTATGGACACAGACGGGGATTCAATGGAACAGACACACGGTTTAGGTATATAGGCACGCACTGCAGACTCTTAACTGTGCCTGTCTGAGACCCTTCAGCCTCTAATCCTCTACAGCACATGCAAATAAAGAGCAGGCTAAGAGCCCCTTCACATCCCACGAGAGACAGACAGAGTGGGAAAGTGAGGGCTGGAGAGGCGAGGTGTAGAGCACAGCAGAAAGGTGGATGAGTGGGGAGGCAATTTAGAAAACCGAGTGTCGAGAGGAGACTGAATGCTGATGATGGTGGTGAGAGAGCAAAGCCTCAACAGGGGAATTAATGCACAGTGCCTTTTTTCCCTTTCATCTGTTTTCCTATGTCTCCTCCGTCAAATTCCTTAGTCCTATTTCAGCTGTTGTTCTGAGGCGTGCTCCCACGCGTCATTTCAGCCCCTGCCTTGGCTCCCTTAACTTTCCATTTGGCAACCATGGAAAGGAAACAAAGTAAAGGACGGTTGCCTCCTCAGTCACTGGGGAAACAACTTTAAAGATAGCATCTCTGAGACCAAGACAGAAGCAATCCACCATGGTCTTGCCACCATGGCTGTGCATCGGCAGCATTTCTCAGAAAAGGCTCGAGGCTGAGGAGAGGTCACCGTGACCCCCTCCTGGTGTTATTAGCCCGGCTCCGCTGCTATCGGAAACTGAGCTGAAAAATGAAAACAACACTTCTGTTTGGTCTAGGTGAGAGGACAAGGTTTGGATACCCACCAGAAGCCTGCAAGAACATCAGGGCAGATACATTTTCCAGCTAAAAGGGATAGAGGTTAACAAAAGCACACTATTAATGGTGTGTAAAACTAAACTTTAGAAATGAATTTACAGTGCCTTGCAAAAGTGTAAATGCCCCTTTAATTATATAATTTTTTTTAAAGTTACAGTCATGAACTCTATCATATTTTACCAAGATTGTATGGATAGGCAAACACAAAGTACTGCATATTTGTGATGTAGATTTTTGTTCAGCCCCTCTGGGTCAATACTTATTAGAATTAGTTTTACAAGGTTTTATGCCAGATTTTTGCCTATTCTTATTAGCAAAACAGTCAAAATGGATGGAAAGCATCTCTCTACAACACTTTAAGTCTCGCCATAGAATCTCAGTTGGATTTAGGTCTGGACTTTGACTGGGCCATTGCAACACATGAAAACCTGCTATACTCTTAACTGTAGCATCATAACCCTGGCTGGATGTTTAGGGTCGCTGTCTTGGTAGAAGGTGAACCTCCACTTAGTACTGAGCTCCATTCATTTTTTATCAACTCTAAGCAGCTTCCTTGTACCTACTGGGAAAAAAAGGCATCCCCACAGCATGTTGCTGCCACTGTGTTAAAGTCAGACCTTCTGCGTCTGCTGTGTCCTCTTCATGGCTTCCAGCAAACTGCTACTGAGACAACTTGTGGCTTTCTTCTAACATTTCTTTTTGCCACGCTTCCTTAAACGACTGGCTTGTGGAGAACAGGTCTAACAGTTGTCTTATCTGCGGATTCTGTCACCTGACCTTTGGATCTCATCCAGAGATACCATGGGCTTCTTGGTTGCTTGGCTCTCCTCGTCTGTGAGGAGCTTATGTTGTTGGCTATTTCTTGGAAGGTTTGCTGTTGTGACATTTTCTTCCCATTTTTTGAATGATGGTGATGAAACAGTGGTCTGGGAGATGATTAAAGGATATTTGTGCTTGCCTATCCATACAATCTACTGGATTTTATTTGAGGATATCAGAATAAAGGTGGCTGAATACAAAATTACACTGTTCAGATATTTATTTGCAAAAAATGTTATTTAAAAAAACCTTGCATCATTTTCCTGGATTAACATAATTACGCACTACTTTATGCTGGGCCACGTTGAAGTTTTTGATGACAAAATGTGTAAATGTAGTAGGGGTATGCAAATTTTTTCTCAGCAAGTTGTTCTTGTTTTCATGTGATGTTTGGAAGTTTTTGCAAATGTAGGACCATGCTGTGCTCACTTACACAGCTGACAAAAGATACATAACTTCTTTTCAGACAAATTTACTGTGCATACACCCAAAAACAGCACATTACTAAATATACGACCATGGTTGCGCATGCTCCCAGGCATTTCAGACAAAACACAGCAAAGCAGTTATTTATCTCGTAGCACCCAGTGTGCCTCTGTGGTACCTTTGGGAATTGACATTAACATCAGCCCTTTCTGCTATTCATTTACACCTCCTGCGAGTCTGCGAGTCTTGATTTACAGCGCAAACTCTGCCAGGCCCCCGGAGAGATTGCAGACTGTGTGTTTGTGTCTGCAAAAGCTTCTAGACCCAATACCTGAGCAATTAAACACATATGAACAATAAATCATACTTCAGTCAAACGTGCTCCATATGCAGCGCACAAACATTTACACCGTCTTGCACAAAACAATTCACTGTCAAACTTTTTGTCACGTCACAATCACAAACCGTAACGTATTTATCATCAAGGTTTTATGTGGGAGACATACGCACATTGAAAAGTGCAGGAAAAAACCTGAACAGTTCTCAGTAAGATATATAAATTTCAAAAGTGGGCCGTGTATTTGTTTTCACCCTTCTTTACTCTGCTACCGCAAAGTAAAATCCAGTACAACCCATTAGATCCAGAAGTCAATAATTAATAGTGTTTGTGCATAATTTAACAATATCCCAATTGCTAAATATCTCACAGAGCACTGTTTAATTAATCATCTGAAAATGGAAAAAGTATGGCAGTCAGGGTAACTGCAAAGTCAGACTGCAAATCTACCAAGACACGGTCTCCTAAACTGACCGGCTGAGCAAGAACCTCAGAGAAACATCCAAGAGGCCCACTGGAGGAGCTGCAGTGATCTACAGCTCAGGTAGGAGAATCTGCACAACTTTGATTCATTGTCTACAAATCTGCCCTTCCTAAAAGAGTGGCAAGAAGAAAGCCGTTGTTGAAGGAAAACCATAAGAAGTAACGTCTGCAGTTTTACACAAACAGTGTATGAGACACAGCAAACACATGGATGAAGGTCGTCTGGTCAGATGAGAGCAGGGATGAAATTTTTGGCCTACATGCAAAACATTCTGTCGGCAAATCACCCTGAAAACCTCACCCCCACCGGGAGACAGGGTGGAGGTATCACCACGCTATGATGTGGGAAGACTTTTTTTTTTCTTTTTTTTCACAAATGCACATCACTTTTTAGAGTTTTTTTATGTTTAAAGCCACGTGTTATGTTATTTCCATTTTTAGAAGTGCCTTACCTTCTGTTATTCCTAATTAAATACATTGAAGTTTAGGCTTGTAACGTGGAAAAACATGAAAAAGCTTTAGGGGTAGAAATGCTTTCGCAGCACGCTGTATACTGTATCCAACCTGCTCTGAAACATATGCTTTCCTTTTGTTTATTTTTTTCTGTTGCCGTCACCGCTTTCATCTTCCTCCTGTCAGTCCAGTTCCTCTGCATCGCTCCAATCAAGGAGGACACAAAGACAAAAACAGGAAAAAAAAATCGCCTCGCTGTAACTGCGACGCTCTCCGCCCTTTTCTCTGTCCAAGCCTTTCCGTATCCTCTCTCCCAAACCATCCCGGTATGAGCCAGGTTCTTCTGTTCTTTTTTCTTTACATGTGGTGGATAAACCGTGTTTGTCAGTTCCTGTTTTGGATGCCAAAGTATGTTTTCTTTTACAGCAAGGAACTGGCCCACACATATCATGGGAACAAAGAGCCCAGGAAGATAATAAATATCTCCTTTGTCTGCCGCCGATGCAAGAAACTGAAAGCATTTTTCATAATTAGGCTGTAGGTGGAAAAGTTTAGCGAATAATGAAGTCCTCCATTTTAATATTGGTATTCTGGCACCAGTGTCTTGTCACAGAGATTATATGTGACGCGGGAGAGTGAAGACAAACATGTTTCATTATCTTAGCCACAGTATGACTGTATAACAAAGAGCTACTGCCCGTCAGAGAGGGAGAGAGAAAGAGTGTGTGTGTTGAGGGAGATGGGATCTGGTTTCAGTAAGTTGGAGTACTTGGGTTTTAACCCCCGCGGATTCTCTGAGAAAACACGCCTGCCAAAGCATTGCATCACACACCCGAGTGAGCCACAGCCCAACAATCCTCTCTCCTGCGAGAACCAGTGGGAGAGTGTGTGTGTGTGTGTGTGCGTGTGTGTGTGTGTGTGTGTAAGAGAGCTGTGCAACAATAGTCTACCCACACACATCCCTGCCCAGCTAACTTCAGTCACGTATGAAGTCCACATGAGTTAGGCTCTCAAAGAGCATCCTGTTAGTCACAGTATGCTGACAGCTACAAAGAATGAAGGATAATCGTGAATGCTTCAATATGGCCAGTTTGTGTGACAGATTGTGGGCTTATGTGTGTGTCTACGTGAAGGAGTTTGTGTGTGCGTGAGTGGTGTGTGTGTGTGTGTGTGTGTTTTCGGCTGCTTTGTTCTGCTTTGCTTATTCTCCTGGGCTGACCAGGTTTATCTACAGGAAGTTCGGGCCGACTGGCTCTCATGTGAGCCGTGCTTCCCATGACCGCCTGCCATGCCTGCGCCGGTATAAGCTGCAGGAAAGAGACTTCGGGGATGAGACTCAAAGCGCTTCCACGACAGTTAGGCAAACAAATAAACGTGATCGCCCCATATGAGCTGCGTAAAAGCATTTGAGGGAGTGTACCCTTTCAGAGATGATGAAGACATGACCGCAGTCAGTTCTGTGTTGGATAAATGTGCCTTAATTCCTTTTTTTTTTTTTTTTTTACTATAGTGGTTTTCCTACTGTTATGGTTGAAAGTCAAAAAAAAATCCCTCATGGGAGCTTATTCTAGCTTCTGTGGTTTCTTTCACATGAAGGCTTCTACACTTATAGGTCCCGATCCACACGGATTACACAAACACATGTTGCTGTTTTAAAGGGCGGAAGGTGTTCGCATGCCCTCCTGATGGATCGCAGCTTCTCTCAGCTTTGTCCCGTGTGGGCTGTGGCTGAGTGAGTCCTGGTGTTGTTGTAGAATGAACGGCTTTATTAGGAATCGGTTCAAACAGTCCCTCAGCAGCTGACACTGGACAGACAGGACATGGGGGGGGGGGCACCATGTGAGTGACCTCATGATTTACCGAAACGAAACCGAAGCTGGAGGCCACAGAAAAGAGGAAGAGCAGGAGCAGGAGGAGGAGGAGGATGAGGAGAGTGAATGCAAAGGTTTTACCTTGTGGATCTCAGGAGCGGGACACACATCCTTGATTGGCTGACAGTTATCCTGCAGCCTGCAGCTGTTTTCACACCATCCACAGAGGTGTCTCTGATCCTCACGGCCCCAGCACTGGGAGCAGTCTGAACTCCCCGCTTCACAGTTGTACACCTCCACTAGAGGGAGACGGGAGGAAGGAGGGGAGCGACAGAGAGCAAAATGTGAAATAGTTAGATGAGAACATTACCCAAACAATCATATGAAGATTCCTTTAAGGGTTTTTGTATCGCACATTTGTCACTATATACACACAAACAATAATATTAAACAAAATAGCGTTGCCTTCGATAACTTCCCTGGAATATCGTAAAACATATTCCAGGGAAGAAACTTGCTTTCTTCAGGATGCTTGCAAAAGTATTCACACCCTTAGAAGTTTTTCACATTCTGCCACAGCAGCAAACTTCAATGTATTTCTCTGGGATTTGATGTGATGGAGTAACACAAAGTAGAGCAAAGTTGACAAGTGAAGATTATGCTCTTTTTCTGACAAACAAAATCTGAAAAGTGTGGCGGGCATTTGTATTCCGCCACCCTAACGCTGATACTTGTAATAAATAAAATCCTGTGCAAGCAGCTGCTATGCCTATGGTAATTCTGGAAAAGCTGCAGAATACCGCTGCTCAGGTGGGCGATTATTATCAATAATAATTACAACTTCAATGTAAAATGTGATATAAAAGTCATGTGTTAAATGTCTGTATGTTTTATTTGGTTTGGGTTGCAAGGTGAAAGTTTAGGCTCAGCTGGGGTTGCTTGGTGAGGGACACTGTCCGCTGATTGTAATGTAGTAATCGAGAGATTTTTTAAATTACTTATTGCCAAAAAAAAACAGCTGGATGGTTTTTTTTTTGGGGGGGGGGGGTTGTGCTTGGACTGTTTCTAGAAGCAGACGCAAATGGAAGTACAAAAATGTGCAAAAAGTGATTTTTTTCACAATAGGTCACCTTTAAGGTTGCAACATTACAAAAAGTGGAAAAATTAATTTGTCAATATAAATATAAGCAATGGCAAAATAATAGTTTTCCAGGGTCTTAAAAGCATTTCCTGGAAAAAAAATGCTTACAGTGTACTTTCTCAGTGGCAGTAACTGACATGAATGCACGCAGCTCTGGAAGCTAGTTTTTAGAAATTGCAAACATTAGAGCAGTGGTCTAAACTATTTTTAGGCTCATCATGTTTTACAAAAAGCAGTGTCTGGCGTAATTAAATGTTGCTGATGCTTTGTCTCGTTTCATGCATGACCTATATTTGTAATATATTTAGCATGTAATCAGTCTGAGTAGGCTGCTGCATTGGTACTTTTACTGAAGTGAACTATTGGAGTACTTGTTTGACTCCCGATAAAGCATCTGTTTAGCTGTGTTGACCTTGAGTGTTCAGCTGAAGGTACACTGTTGGACACATTTTCCTCCACAGCTTACATGAACCATATGGGCGACATGCTCTAAAAAAGCAGAATAAACATTTGGAGGATGATATATTCATGGTTGTAAAAATAAACCGGGGAAAAAAAAACCCACGAGGGTGGATGAGAACAAAGCCGGAGAAAACAGATGATTATGTTCATGTTCCAAAGTGCCTCCCAGCGAGACATCCCATTTGTATTACTGCATGCACATCTGCACGACTGGCTGTGTGCATATTGGGGCGCATGCATCTGTATGTATGTGATAAAGTGTGTGTCATTTTAAAATTTGATGACTGTGCATGCTGCGACGAGGTGCCTGTTAAGCAGAATGTCTGGCAGTGGGCCAGGGCTGTTGTTCACATGGACTGTGAATGCCACATCTGGGACTGGGACAGGCAAACAACTGGCTTGTAGCTGCTCCGCAAGACAATATGCCAAGTTCAACAACGCAAGCCACCTCTCATCATCTCGCTGTTGTCATGGAGCTCAGATTGTATTTGCGACAATAGGTCTGGACACCGCTTCTAAGAGGCAATGATAACACCTTCAATTGCAGCTCCCCCATGTTCTGTAATTATTATGTGTAATTAGGCGTTAGCAGAATATAACATTATGGTAAATTACTAGTTGTTGGCAAATTATGTGTTGCTATACACAAACTGCTATCATTACAAGTGAAAGGCAGTCTGACACTGTCTATCCTTGTAAGTACTTCTTTATTTTTCGACAGGTTCAATCAAATCCACCCATCTCGTCAAAACTGCATGCTCTGTCGTGTTTTTTTTTTTCTTTTAAAGTAAGGAAGAAGAGAACGATTTCAGCATAGCATAGGGCTGTGTTTGTCATTCTTTTTGCATGTCTGTCTAATCATAGGTTTTAATGTCTTACCTTTCATGGGCTGAGGGCTGTCAAGGAATATATCCTCCCTCTCACTGCTGAAAACTCCTGCTCTCCTGAGGCTGAGGTGGTAAATCTGACTCCTCTGATTGGTGAACAACTAAATGAGCAAAGAGGAAGATAACATAATCAAAACAGGCTGTGCTTGGCATCCGTATTACATCTGTGCTGCTTCTTCTTAATGTTGCCCCACATACAGTGCAGGGCTCATTATTGGCACCCGTGGTAAATATGTCTCAAAGCCTTATGAAATTAAATAAATTATGAAATAAATTCATCTTGTATTGTAGTAAATCTCACATCGAATATATTAACGATTCTTTGGGAACTGGATTTATTTTTATGGTTCTGTTAACACATTTACATGATGACGTTCTAGTTACGATGTCCGTTAAACGGCAACAGTAGGAGAGAAAGTGGTGTAATTCCCAAGCTGCGCCACTAGTTGGTGAGATGTTCTCTAAAACTCAAAATGCGCATGCGTACAAGAATGTTCTGTCTAAAAACCGGCAAAACTAATAAGCGTTCGAGACGGCAGAGAATAAAGTTTTCCTTTAGACAGACAACGAGGTTCAGCTGTTGCTTAAGGTGACCTTGAACTATAAAACCACCAGATTTGGTTATATTCAGAAAAGTAAGCAGCACAAACAGTACTCCGATAACACCCATTGTTGATAATTTCTTCTTCTGGTGTTTATAAAATTGTGGGCAGCTGTTATGTTGTGCACGTGTGCATTCATTTCTACTGATTTCTGTTATACTGCACATGAACCAGAGATTCTCGGTAAGAAATATTAAAATGTTTCCGCTTACACGACAACGCAGACCGGGACGTTAGAACATGTCAATGAAAACAATCGCCGTTGTCGTGTAAATGAACTGTACAAACCCATCTGATTTTTTAAATGAAATAACTGGTTTAGAACTAATAAAATGTATGTGAATAAAGCGCTTTTTTTATTTATACTTTTTTAAACCCTGACTGTGTTTCTAAGGTGTGGAAGGACCCGTATTTATCTCGCCACCAGGAAAATAATACTAAACAGTTACAGAACTGCAACTTGCATCTTGGGGGTCACAAAGTCTCCACAACAACCATTTGATACAATCTACATACCAGCTGATATTTAGGAGACATGCCAGAATAAAGCCTTTTCAGTCCTACTATGAGAGACCTTAACATGTGGAGTTTCCTACCCCCTATCTAGAACCGTGTGTTTTGGTTAAATCAGACTAATATTAACTTTTCGACAACAAACACTCCAGGTATGTTTGGTGTGAAACAAAGGATGGAATATGTGGAAAAGCATGCTGACTGTTATTTACAGTAGAGGAACAATGGTGCTGTGGGTCTGTCTCTCTTCCAAAGGCCCTGGGAACCTGATGAATGTTTTCAAATACCAGGATATTTTAAATTAAAATTGGATTCCTCGCGCCGGAAAACTGAAATTAGGTCTTCAGTGGGTCTGTAAACAAACAGGGAATAATCCAGGTGAGAAGAACGGTCAAAGATGAATGGTCCAACCTTGTGAGATCTCATAAAAAGACTGAGGGCGGTCCTATTGGCAAAAGCAGATTATGCAAAATACCAGTAGAGATACCAATAATTGGGCCACCTGATATTTTGTTCATAACAATAATTTATTTCTACACTAGATAGGTGTATGCAAATAATAGGCTGTATTTTAAAAATCTATTTATTGAAGTGATGTGCTAATGCAGTAAATGATGAATTTATTTTAAGGCTTTTTACTCATCTTTTCCAGGGTTGCCAGTAAACGTGGCCGGCGCTGTGATAACGGGTTTCTGGTTTAACTCATAAACAAAGGCTTTAAAGTTGTTACATTAAAAACAGCTGACAAATCGGCTTCAAACATAATAAGCGTGAGCTCAATGAAGCAGTGGATGTAACAAATCGCCTCACTGGTTATTTCTGGAAGGTTATTGTCCATACTTACTGTCACCCCACTGCACTTGACAGTTGAGTTGTCCAGCCATATGGTGTCATAGCGCCGTTCTGTTCCAAAGTCACACTCCAGCCTCTCCTCCTGTTGTGCAAGACACTTGTTTTAAACAATATGGAGTATTTAGAGAACAACAGCCAACAAAAATGTGATACTCCGGTGTTCTCACGACTTGAAAAGAGTGAACGAATGCACAGAATGTTGATGTCTGGCAACAATTGTCAACGCTGAGAAAGCACCAGGAAAAATGAATATAAAATTAATCCCATATTAACTGAACCTGCCAGAAAAGACATTCAGATTTCATATTCATAAACATCTGGACTCCCACACCTCGGCACCTCATCTGGGAGTCAGAATAATGAGTGTGAATTTATTTCTTCACAAAATAAGTGCCCTGAGTTCTCTGGAGCGGGGATATCTGAGACCATGGAGAAGCAGAGACAGGTAAGAGCAGCAGACGATAAGTGCTTAAAGTGGAAGAAGTCATTTGTCTGTGAATCCGGCCAGCTTAAATGGGTCTACTTTGATCGGCCTCTCCAGGACGCTGCTATTTCACCCTGCTTTCTGACACCGGAGACGGCTGATATTTATGGCGTATTGCGTGGTTCTTCTTTTTCTGTGCTACTGTGAAAATTTCCCTGGAAGTCCATCACAGCTAAAATGTAGGAGATGAGAAACTTGTTCTGAATTTTTTTTTTTTTTCCTCTGTGGTAAAAGCGTGGGAATTTAGAAAAAAAAAAAAAGATCCCCGGAAGATCCGAGTATCGGCTGAGTTTGATTGACAGCACATTTCCTGCTCCGCTGACTCGTCCGAGATGAAGACGTTGATCAAACAACGTCAGTCTGTATAAACTTTCATAATGAAGAGCAGCATGAATGGCTATCCTGAGGAAGTGTGCGTGTGTGACTCGATGTCTGTCCCCATAGCAACACGCCAGGAAGACATCGTGAGAGGCCAGCCGGGGTTACGAGTGTGACCAGCCACGCCTGGCAACCAGTCTGCACTGGCATTTTGAGCAGGGCTCAGAGTGGTGTCCTCATGCACACTGGTGCAGCGTCAGCTTCTGAAACCCCTCAGTGTGGATTAAACACCAGAATGGGAGTTTTAACCAGTGATCTGGGAGGACTGCCTGAACAAAAATGAACAAAAGCAAAATTAAGCTCCTGCTGCGTGTGCTGCTTCCTCGGGCTGAATGCTTGTGCACTGTGCTGACGAAGACACAACTCATCGCGGTGAGATACCAGAGGTTGAGCGTGCCCAAACAGCCGAGGAACACCTCATCTCCATCCCTTACCGTGCCTCTCACAAGTCTACACAGGTTTGATGATTTGAAAATGAAACCCAGATAAATCATCGCAAGACTTATACCACGAATAATGTGACATTTATCCTGTACAATTAAACTGAGAAACAGACAAATTGGTGTAATATAAAAAAATATAAGAAATGCAACAACCGGGTTGCACAAGTGTGCAACCCTTAAACTGACACTTTGCTGATTGAACCTCTGCATTCAGTCTTGTATGGTAGGAGTCTATAAGTATCCCACGTTCCTAGACTTGATGATATTTTCACCTCGGTCTTGCAAAAGTTCTCCAATCTTCCACTCCGATCAGGTTATGAGCTCATCTCCTCTCTACGTAATTGTTAAGGTGAAAATATCAGTCAGATTTAGTTCTTGGATGCTGGTTTAGGTCTTTCACAACCTTAATTTTCCTCACATGAAGCCATAGTTTTGAGGCTGATCTTTCTTCATCTTCAAATTTCTAGCAGGGACCTAAAGTTCTGGGTTTAAACTTGCTGGTAATCAGAACTCCTCATATTTTAATCCTCCAAAAAGTCTTGTTTCATCTAGAGAAACACATACTGAATGTATTATTGATATGCAAAATGTGCATGCATGAATTACAATGTTCTGCTAAATATTACATCCAAGCAGTCCTTTGTGATTGTGAAATTCGGACATTTTGATAGTGGGTATTACGATGGCAATTGTGCTTCGACATAAAGCGCAGGTCTAAAGTTGATGCTTTTTTGGTTTGAAAAGGCTTTTGCCTTTCCCTCACTCTGCTACATTATCCTATTACTCACTAATTTAGCATTCTTTACTATAATTTAAATGCTTAACTTTAGGTTTTCTTTCTGTTTTTGTCTCTTCACAGTAGCTGCATCTGTCACTACATTCTTGCTCGGTATGAGGGATTGCTGCAAAGTCATCGACGCAATGCAAGCGACTGTCCACTGTGGCAACATGTTCAGCCAGGAGGAATGAATGCTGCAAGTCAAAGACTCGATGCAATCTTACTTTTCAACCAATCTGTCTGGATGATTCAATAAAATTGACTTCTTAAAGTACCTTGAGACGCCGTGTTATGTATGAAGAATCCAAGAAATTGTTGTCATACCTAAAATCAAACCAGCACCTGCCAGAAGTCCTTGTAGTTACGACAGCGTTTCTAACTGCATCTTGCATCTTTTTGTCTTCAGTCATTGGTAACTGCCTTCACTGTGCCACATTGTATATGAAATGCAGTGGTTTGTACCCTTCTACTAAAATGACATTATTTTGATCTTCTGTAATCTATGGATTTGGCTAATGGATGCATATGAGCAAATGTGAGGAAAATCCTGCAAGGAAAACTGAACTCTGTGTCAGGTGTGAACTCAAGAAGACTGATTCTAAATAAAAAAGATGCTTGAAAGAAGGTTTTAGGTTAGGATTTGAACACATTTGTGCAATCGGGTTAGTGAAGCTTTCAGTTTTTTTAAATTCTACATCGGATTAATTTGTGTTTTTCTTGAAGCATACAGGATATGTGTTAAATTATACACAAGTTTTATAAAGACAAAAGTTTTATAAAGATCAAAATCCATTTTTTATTATAACAAGCTGACATTTCATCAGTGGAGTGTAAGCTTTTGAGAGACACTGTATTCTCAACAAGTAGAACACCCAGACTGGTTTCAGTCATCCATTGACCCCAATCCCAGAACGCCAACATTCATCTGTTTTTAGCCCAGCTTGAAGCAAACACACCATATGCTACTCCCCCCCCCCCCCCCCCCCCCCCAATCACTTTCACCACATGCGGTTTTTGGAGACAGTCCAAGTCCAGCTCCTCTGCTGGAGGATATCCGACGTACCTTCTGGATGTTGCTCAGGCTCACGGTGAAGTCTTGGGCCATTCCCGACGGGTATGGAGGAGTCTCAGAGGGAATCAGGCTGGGACAGGAAGCAGCACTCTGCAGTGAGTGGTGAGGGGTTTAAGGGGGAAGGAAGTGACAAACGTACAGGAGTTAAAGAAAACAATGGCTCCCCTCTGCCCCCACCCCCCCCAACCCCACCCCAGCACACATCCAGCACCCTAAAAATACCTGTCCTGTTTATCTAGACAAGCAGGAAATGAGAGGGTAAAGTCTCGCTTTGAGGAAAGCAACAATAGCTTCAAATGGAGAGACGATGAAGGATTAGAAAAACAGGCCCACCGGACGCTGGGAAGCCCTGGTCAAAGCAGGAAACTGCAACATGCTTCCCGATGACCTCATGACCCGTATTATAAAAATCATATTTCGGGTTTAAACATAAGCTATAATTTAAATACCTAAAGCAGCTTAAAAAAGCACAATCCTTTAGAGCGAATCTGATGGCGATTTACTCCATTTGCTTTAAAGATGTAATCATGCTTTTTACTTCAGCCGTTTTGGACTCATGAGGTATAAAACGAATCATTAACCACTCGGGGCAATGAAAGGCTTAAGGACAACGCCAGTAGACCTGCAGCTGACCAGGGGAGCTGCAACCCCACCCCCCACCCCCATGTGACTCAATAAAGGAGTGTGAGTGGGATCGGATCCACGAAGGGAAAATCTACAGGGCCACGCAGGCCATGGGACTTGGCTCAGCAGTGACTCTGAAGTCGACACAAATAGTTTGATAACTGACTTAATCTTGATGCTGTCAGAAAAAACATCTAAAGAAAGGTGGTAATAGTTTCCAACCAGGCAGGGCTTGTTTTGGGTAACTTTCCCTCTTTTGCACTCATATCTTGTTACAGTTTGATACGCTTTTTAGTTGTTTTAGAGCACTCCTTGCACTCACAGGATTTATATTAGTGAATATATCTATAACGTTTACGTCGGTGGGCCCCTACTCAGAAAAAGAAATCTATAAAAACAGTTGTTGTTCCTGACAGACATTAAGGCACTGTGAATATACTCTTTCACTCATTCGCAAAAATCTGAAACGTTAGAGCAGGTCAGAGCTTTAAAATGCCACATTATCCTGTTATGAGTCTGTAAAAGCAGAAACTCACGAGATTTTATAGCTGGTTTCAACATTTCTGCACACTGTAGCTGAGACACTGACATCGCAACCTCACAATGATTCACCACATGGGTGCTCTTGCTTAACCAGTGTGGACTCAAGATTGTAAAAATAAAACTTTTTTTTTTTAACTGCAGAGTCTGGATTGTGTCGGAGGTTTGGACTTGCAGGGTATTGATATCATGAACTCCTCCGGGGATCTGTCTGGCTGATAGATTGGGGAGAGAATTACTCACTTCAAGCAAGTTCAGCTTTGATTCGTCTTTGCTTGAGAGGCAAAGGTGGTTCTCTTGGTCCCAGTAGCACTTCCACCTCGTGCTTAGGCAGCTCATGCATCTGGAAACAAAGACAGACACAAAAGAATTCAAAACATGTTACTTTTCCTTATTTTTTTCTTTTTACAAATTAGGCCACGTTACAAATTTAAGCTTAAGCTTTTTTTTTTTTTTTTTTTAAATAAACCTAACTGAAGTAAGGCAACCCCAACGGCTTTCTGTTGTCCCGTTGATACATTCTCCCACCTTAAATGTGGATCTCTGCAGCTCCTCCAGAGCAACCATGGGCCTCTTGACTGCTTTTCTTTGCACTACCTAACCAGCCTGTCGACCAGGTGCTGGTCGGCCATACTCTTTCAATTTTCAGCAAATAGATTGAACAGTTATCCATAAGATGCCTGGAATAACATTTTATAACTTCACCCTACTTTAAACCTCTGTCCTGATGTGTTCCACAATGTGTTCAAGGTTTCAGAGTAAAGGATGCTGGCTACAAATTTAATTTGGAGAACATTTTCAAAAACATGTATCATTACCTTCCACTTTACAGTAATGTTTTGTCTAAAATCTGAATATAATACATTACATATTTTCTAAGGAAAATATCATTCAGTCTGGTCTTTTTTCACCCCCATGTCATTTCCCTGAGATTGTTCCCATGTAGAAGTTGAGAACGAAGCCCACTCTGACTCATTTTTGGAGTGCAAAACAAAAGGGGAGGCTGGACTGATTACAGGCATCAAAGCAAGGCTTTAATAAAAGGAAGTAATGATTAGTCACAGTAGCAGACACGCTCATTCCACAGTCACGGCTCCGCCGGCGGAGAGGTCAGGGTGGGCCAAATCGGCTGAGATCAAACTCTCTCGCTGCTAAATGATGATGCATGAGCATGCATGCCGTCTCATGTGTTTATGTTTCTGCGAAATCGGGCCCGGGTTTTACGGTACCGACAAGGAGCTACTTCACCAAGAACATCTGCTAGATTATGCTTACTGGCTCATCTGATATGTGAACAGCATGCATAAAGGTCAGATGTGCAGTTCAGATGATAAAAACGGGGATCCTACCTCTTTTGACATTTTTCATGTGAAAGTGTATATTTTTCCCCAGACTCAAATTTCTAGTTTTCAGTCCATCGCAGCCATTTTTTTTTTAAGCATTAATTCAAAGTTTGCAGGCAAATGGATGGATGGTTGATATTTTAGACAAAAAAAGGATATTTAGAATATGGAATAAACAACGGGAAATTAAATTGCTCCCATACTCATCCAGACCTGGACAACATCTAAATCAACTTCCGTACTTTTTTCAGGCTGAGTTGTAACTCTGTACAAAGAGAGCGGATTGCAGATATGGATCCGACAATGTGACTTCCAGATAAACCACCTAAATATACCAGCCCTCTGTAGGTGTGTCAGGGGAGTCTGCATCTTTGAGTTTGAGTAGCCTCTGGGTAGAGACAGATGTCCCACACTAGGGAGGATGGTGCCTCCAGTGATAGCAACACTCCGAGGGGGTCTCTAGATTAGACAGCGGTGGGTGTAAGAGGATGTGTAACTGTGTGTGTGTTGTGATTAGAAGCAGACGGACCCCTCCAGGCTGTTATCAGCTGCAGCCTCTCCGTTTCTCCTGACTCCCTTGTTGTCCTACTAATACACCTAAAAACCTCACAACCCACCCACCAGCATATACATACAGACTGTTTGCATACACCCACACTTTCTCCGCTTGACCGAATGCTGACAGCAAATACCCGGCGAAACGGCTCACCCCTGGTCATAATGACCCCTCACGTACACACTCACGCTAAATACACAGCCGGGCTCCCACTCTCAGGGTCCCTCAGTGGACATAACGGTTAAACACACATGCTCAATCACACCTCTGTCAGAGAGAAATACGTCCAGGAGAAAGGATCACTTTCAGGGAGCGGAGCGCAAGTTAACCAACACAGACATATGCGCAAATAGAGAGAGGGGGGGGGGGGACGAGAATTGAGACATGGAGGCTAAATGAAAAGCAAGTAAAGGATGAAAACAAAAGAGAGTAAAAGTTTGTGGCAGAGAGAGAACGAAGAGTGAGAAGCGAATGTTTGATGTTTGTCCTGCAGGGCGACGC
The DNA here is from genome assembly GCA_037039145.1 of Fundulus diaphanus. Lineage (NCBI taxonomy): Eukaryota > Metazoa > Chordata > Actinopteri > Cyprinodontiformes > Fundulidae > Fundulus > Fundulus diaphanus. Next base: position 38,054,594 of record CM073129.1, on the reverse strand, counting down.
AGGAATGCCGTGGTCTGCTTGTCATTAACACTTTGCCCGGTGACCACTTTAACCGTGTTGAGGGAGAGCTGTATAAACAGCGCTCAATCTTTCAGGCAAACACACACATGCAAACTGATTCTGCACTAGTATGTCATGTATAAACTTTACTGTGTGACTCAAAAACCTGTAAAATATTTGTTTTAACCATTTTCAACACATTTATCCTGATTTATTACAGTTGGAACAGCTACCAGGCTCGTCCAGCCAAATATAATGTGTGAAACTTTTCCTCTTTATTATGCTTATGTTAATTTGCAGGACTCAACAAAAGAAAAGAAAAAAAGATAATCAACACAATTAACAATATTGGACAACATTAACATTCAGTCAGTGGAGGCCAAAACATTCTGAATTCCTGGCGCGAGACATGAGAGCCAAACTTTTCCAAATGAATAACCTGTTACCACAATATGATAGATACATTTTAACAGCAACTGTGTTAAATTTACAACCCTTACACATTGTCTGTGGTTCGGCAAAAAACTGTTTAGTGTGATTTTTTTTTTATATCTTTCCCCTATTTTCTTATAAATTCTCTATTATTCATGCAGAGAAAATACACTTCTGAATATTTCACAATTACTTCTTTGCATGGGTATATCTCAGTATATTTGAATCATATTTAAATAATAATAATAATAATTTAGTTAAAAAGTGAACCTCATGTATATTATATAGATTCATTATGGACAGAGTAATACAAAATTGCAAAATTTTATTATTATGACTCAGAGAATAAGAATCCCAAAATCATTCCTTAAGAATAATATTTTAAATTGTTGCTTTTTTTCAAATATAAATTATATATAGTTATGGCTTACATAACGAAGGTGCACACCAAAAAGCTTGGTTGACGAGTGCTCTGTCCAAACATATCAATAGAGAGGTGAAAGGAAAAACTACAGCAGAAAAAGGAGTACAAGCTTCGCAAAGACATTTGAATGAAAGGTCAAAAGTATTACAGCCTGGTTTAATGAGCATATCTCCATGCTTGATTGGCCAGTAAATGTACCTAAACTAAACCCAGTGGTGTGCGCAGACGTCCTAATCCGCAAACAGATAATTGTGGAGCTAACTTTTTGTTCGTCAAATTATCGTTCACTCTGACTTTAGAAACTGTTTGCAGAGCGGTTAGCTTCCACTTTATTGGGTTTCGATACCTGTAAGTACGATAACAACTTTAACAAGATATTCATCTGCCGTTTATGTCACAGTCCTGGCTCTCAATACACATCCAATCCATAAAGTTTGCTAAAGAGTCTGATGACAGAGGGATAAAGGGACCTCCGGAAACACTCAGCACTGTATTCCAGGCTTCCAGCAGTGTTGCCATGTCAGCTTTTTATAAGCAACTTTGTGCTTGTTCATTTATACTATTTACAAGCGGCCTCCGTATTACAGTGTGTTGAGTTGCCTGTTGTGCCTGTTTTGGGCTTGTTTTTTTTCATAGAGCTGGTTGTTTGTTTCTCTCGCAAGAACTGGCAACACTGGCTGGCCACACTCACCCACCATTTCTTTTAATACGCTGCTGCCGCCACTCCTGTGTAAAAGTTAAAATTTAAAAGTTATTTATCCTGAACTAAAACAACCATCCCCTCAAACATGCAGCACTGGGCACATTAGTCATGCGCATGTGCGTGCAGGAGCTTTTGTCTGAAGATGTGTGACAGACTGAGTGACAACCATTGGTTAGCGGTTAATTTTTGCTCCCTCAAATTTCCTTATTTATTATCAGTTTAACGGAAGTGAAGCTAATATTTTTGTTTGCGGAATATGAGTTTGTGAAACTAACTTTTTGTTTAGCTGTGCCCACCACTGCCTAATCTAAGATGCACCGTCAAAAAGGAAGATGAAAGACACCAGACTCAATGCAGCTAAGCTGAAGGTGGCTAATAAAGTAAGCAGGGCTTCTTTAACGCTTCAGCAAAGCTACAGGCTGTATGCTACGCCGCACTGATCCAGGAAATGAGCCCACTAGCAAGTATTGAGTTAATCTACTTTCATGTAGGTCAACATTTCTGTATTAAAACATTTTTGTTTTATAATTTTAAGTTTATTTTTTTGATTTTCGTGAATCCTGAATTTTTGTTTTTAATAAGGTGCAACCCATAATCGTCATCATATCAGACATAAACGCTTGAAACGTTTGTGTAATGAAGCTATAATATATGACTTTCACTTTTCACTTTAATAATCTAGTTTACATATCTTTCTGTGACATTCTAATTTATTGAAATGGATAAAAAGCACATTCACGTTTAATGGTCGCAAGTAACAATGGTAGTTGTGCAATTTTGTTATCTAAAAATTATAATTTTTTGCACTGGAAAAGTTTGTACTCAGCCGAACAGGCAATCCTGTTGTTGATTCACTTTATTCCTAAGAGGAAATGGACTTTATAAACATGTATAATTGTATTCAAAGTGTGTGGCAAAAAAAAGGTCTAATGTCTTTGGTCCTAAAAGCATTAATGCCCGACATTACTTAAATAAAATATAATAGCCTCAGTTAACATAAAATAGAGGAGGATCTCTGCATTAAAAACTAAGTAAATGCTTCCTCGGAAGAAAAGCGTTTTTTCTTTCTCATCCTTCAAGACTTTGATTTATCTATTAGCAAAGTGAAGGCTCTTTTCATAAAGTACAGCTCTTTTATGTGGTTTCATTGAGTCTAAGTGCATAACAAAACCCACTGTTTAAAAAGAAGAAAAAAACAGCATGAAGTGAATGAGATCAGATAGAGCCCAGCAGTTCTCCACCTCGATGCGTAATGCTCTTCGTGTGCGAGCGGCACTTTGCTCATTATCACCTCCGTCAAACCACCGTCTAATTTCACACTCCTGGACCCCGGCACATATTGGGTGTAGTCTCGCATGTGTACACCTGCAGCCACTGTGTTCACACCTCGAAACTACTTTCAAAAAGTGAACAAAGGGGGGGGGGGGGGGGGGGGGAACCAAAACGCTTTTTGATCTCTGCGAATCTGTCAAACACAGCACAAATGCACAGATATGAGACTCTGTGGATCAGATAGAGGCGATCCCGCGACGTGGTCCAACATGTAGGGAGGATGCCAGCTGGAATGCCTCCACATACAAGGAGAAACACTGCTTTTGTGACCAGGACATGCGAGGCAAAGTCCTTCACAAAACAAACAAACACGGGCGTGATGAACCAGACATTCATATCTAATTTTCTTTGGCTTAACATTTACAGAATATTAATCCCACATTTGATCTCGCGCTGAGGACACCTTGAGCAAGCCAAACACACACAATAAGCCCTGGTAGAGGACATGTTGGCTGTGTTTACCCAGCGTGGCCCAAATAGAAAGCATTTGATGAGGAGACTAGGGACCTAGAAGAAGAAGAACAAACACAGAGTAGAGGCTTTGCTTTGTCTTTATTGTCCAGCTGTGTGTGCAGATCTGCAACAGCACAGAGGGAAACGCTTGACATGTCGGTTCAGGTTTTCTGTTTAGAGACTGCTACCAGAGCAGTTTGTTGGTGTTTAGTCTCTTTTAGAAAGGATTGTTTTGGGGGATTTACGATAAATCTCGCCATCAAAAATGTGGGGAAATGGAGAGGATATAATCAGGTCAAGTAATTTGATAAAAGTACCAGCAGGGAGAATAAATAGTCTGTTGGAACTAAATATTCTAATAAATAAAAAGCACTAATTTAACAGGTTAACTTGCCGTATGATTTGCATATTTATTCTGATTTCAGACTGTCCGTTCATAAAACAAGATCAGATTGGTGCAGAGTATTGTCCAAAACCTTTAAACCAACCCGTTTCTGAGGAACCAACGGTTTTAAATCGGTTCTTCAGGCTTTCCAGATTTTTTCTTTGGACTTTGCGGGTTTTTAACTCATTCCTGTCTAGATGTTGAACCCAACAGGACACTATATACAGTGCTTTGCAAAAGTATTCTAGCCCTTCAACCTTTACATATTTTATCATGTTACAGCCTACAGTATATATTATTCAGTCCCGTTATACTCTGGAAATTCTAAAAATGTCCAAGCATCTTTGAGAAGTCCCCTGATAATAAAATATAGCCAAATTGTGGGTATTTCAATCTTAACGTATCATAGAAAACTAACACATCAGACAGAGACAAACGTCCCACTAATTCAGTGAAACACGGTGGTAGCAGCATCATTCAATGGGACTACTATTTTGCAACAGGGATGGGAAAGCTGGTCAGAGTTGATGGGGAGATTTATGAAATTAAGTACAAGACAATCCTGGAGACTGCAAGAGACCTTCAACTGAGGTGGAAATTCACCTTCAACCATGACAGCGAACCTAAGTGCACAGCCAGAGCTGCAAGGAAATGGTTTAGATTAAAGAATGCTTACATGTTAGAACGGCCCAGTCAAAATTCAGAGAGGTGCCTCATCCTTCTGTTTATTGTCTAATATTTACCACTAACAGCTCTCTGGGAACCACCTTATCATTTATCAATTTAGTATTTACTATTTTCAAAGATTAAACCATGAAAATGGGAACAAACTGAGACTTTGTGACAGGCTACTGCTCACAAAGTAGACATGATTTGTATATAATGTCTGGGTGGCTTAACAAGAAACAAACAAACCAAACTAAAAACAAAAAACTGGTTGAATTGAGAGAAAAGCAGCCAAAATCCGAATAAAAACTTCTGGCATCTTTCACAGTGGTGAAATTAAACCATCATCTCATTCCATCTCAGACTGAAATTCTCATTTAGATAAAATGCTAACTACTGATTTAAGATGTTAAACTGAATATCAGGTAGTCACAGCTTTTTCTGACAAGTGTCTCAAGTGAAGAAGTGTGAAACCCACCAGTGTCGTCGTTGACAGCGTGGTATTGTCATGTGCTACTCATGTGAAAACCCTAATTATACTTGTAATTAAGAACTAGCAGGTCTTTCCTACTAGAGCTAAAAACCACCGAATGTTTTCCAAGCGTCGAAGCCTCTGAGACCGCGACACGAAATGTGAGACTTACGAAGTCTTTGGATGTATTTGTCCGGTCCTCTCGCAGTCGTAGATGATGAAGCTCCCAGATACCACAGATGTGCCGTTCACCTTTATCGCCACAGAAACAGTCAGGTGATCTGCAGAAACAAAGGATGCATGTGTCGAGCTCTGCAACATTTGGAGATGGTATCGCTCTCATAAGACAAAATAGACGGCAGCAGACTCAGACCTTTTTCTGCATTATGAGAGAGAAGAAAGCGGAAATTACATTTGTTCTATACTAAAAAAAATGAATAACTCTGAAAAATGGATGGCTCACCTGTGCCAGGGGGTATCGGTTGGTAGTTTTCTGGCGGAGGCAGGGGGCAGGTCTGGATCTGGGCGAGTCCGTAGACCGTGGCAGCGGTGGAAACCCCAGGCTTGTACTCACACTCCACCTTCGAGCCAATCAGATCGGGAATGCTGCCGTTTATAAGAATGCCAACAGCCTGCATCAAAAAAACACAAACAAAGCAAAAAGATATAGGAGCAGAAAAATAAATAGCTGCTCATCTTGATCAAAATTAATTACATTTTTTAATTTGCAGTGCTCAAAAAAAGGGTGTTCATGTTTAGTTTATGTGCTCGTGCTCATTAAGCGAGGGCGGAGGATGTTAGCACCACTTCAATATTGCTCAGGAGATTAGGCAGAAAAAGAGATAAACTAATGTGTGATGGAGAAACAGATGGCAGAGTGTTAGAATCACATCTAAATCTGCAGAAAGTGGTAACGTATGACAGATGTATAATGAGAAACATAACGCCTCTCTGACATGTCTGAATTTTAGCTAAATTATTTCGTTGTGAGCAGAAAAATAAGTAGGGTGGGGGCGAGAAGGGGAATCTGGAGAGAGGATCTTGAACTGGAGGAAAACAAATCAGCGTCTCAGCAGGTAGGAGCTGAGGTGGTCAGTGGCATGTGCTGACATGTCTTAAAAATCTGCCCCATTGTTTGCTGGAATCGTTCATTTCCCTGCTCGGGCCCTGACTTCCTGCCTGCTGCTTCCTGTTTGCGGAGACAACCTTGAGCTGAGCTTCCTGCCCGTGAGTCAGCCGTTTGGTGAAGCAATTACGGCCCACTATGGACCGACCTCCCCAACAAGCAAATATTCACAATTAATGAAGCAATTAATGACCTGTCGTCTCCACCTTCCATCAAATTATGCTCCGTAATTAGAGGTCAAATATATTCCAAGTGGCAGAGATCAGTGATCTAATCATGGCATTGTTATCTCCCTGTAACACGATGCACTGATGAGAAGGAATTATTGAAAACAACAGTTTGCATGTCAGACCACTCAGGGATTCTTTGAACCCAGATATATTATCCTGCCAGGAATGATAAAATCAGACTGGTGCTGTTAAAGAACCCACACAGATTAAGACGAGGATAGTTGAGGTGATGTCAAAAATCCGCATTACTGAGGTAGCAGATTTGCATTTTTCTTCTGTATCATGGCAAGAAAGGATTTACCTAAAAGTTATCAGTGATGATAACGATGATGCAATTTTCAAAAGCAGAACAGAGAATGAAGAAAGGCTGATTGGGCTGTAACGCTTATTTTAATCCACAACAACTGCCTGACACATTCAGCTCTAAAGTCTGAGAACCAGTACAGAACGGAGAAATATTCAGGAACAACCCGGGAGCCACCCAAACCCAAGCACGCAACGAAAAGGAAACACTTGTGTCGGTGTCCAAAGTAAAGTGGATTCTTCTAAGCTCAACGGAAATCTGCAGTCACCACCTTGGACGAACCAAAGGCCTCCTGGGGAGAGGTTTTCTGGTGAGATGAGATAAAGATTGGGCTGTTTGGGAAAACGATTGTTTGGAGGAGTCAAGGAGTAGCTTTCAAACACCCTACAAACTGTCAAGCATGTTGGTGGGGGCATCATGCTCTGGGCGCGTTACTTCATACAAAGTGGGTGGAATAATGAAGAAGGAGAATTGCTTTCAAATTCTTCAACTTCTAACTCAACAGCATGACAACTGAAACAGGGACACAACTCCGTGTTCCAACAGGACAATGATCCCAGACACACGTCAACAGTGGTACTGGAGAGGACAAATCAAGCCAACATTAAGCGTTTGAAATGGCTGCAACATCAAACCCTATAGAAAATGCACGGATTATGCTCAAAAACCAAGTCTTTGCCAGGAAACAAACCAAATTACATGAACTTCACAATTTCTGATAAGGAGAGTGGTGAAACATTCAGCCAAAACTATCCAAAAAGCGTGTTGATGAATCCAAAAAACAAGTGGTTCGTTTAGGAGCACTAGCAGGACTGTGTGTTTATTTTTTTAGCCTGTATGTATAATTTTGACCCTGTGTTGTTTTGAGGAAAAAACAACAACAAATTCAATCTTGTGCATTCCAGTTCTTCTTTTTTAAACTATTGAACATTTTGTTGTTTAACCATTACACCTTGAAAAAAAAAATGCATCCTTGAAAAAATCCAAATCTACACAACATTCTTGTCCATGATGAGTTTACAGCATGTGGACTTCTTACGGCAATTTTATGTTCGCTGCAGAGCATGTAGCTTTCAGGTTTTTGGGAAATATTTCAATTATCAGGCTCTGCTCCTGTTGAAGCAGCTGCTGTCTCTGTTTGTTTAACAGGCAGACACCCTGTTTGTGTTTAAGATAAGAGCCATAAAACCTTCCTTTTAGATTAAGTTTACAGTTAGATGGATTTAGGTTATCTTGAACTAGTTATGGTCTTAAGCTGCTGACCAGTTTTCTTCACTGACTTAATGCATAATTTTCTTACTATTAACTTTGTGCCCTCTAGCCATTTTCCCCCTTAGACAGTGCCTTTAGCCCAGTGCGAATGTGTGTGTCTCCTATTCAGCCCTGCACCAGTGTTAAGGGGGGGGGGGGGGGGGGGGGGGGGGGGTACACTTTGACTTAAAGAAACTGAATCAAATGGTGCTTCGATAAAGTATTAGTTTAATGTTGCTATAAGTAAGATGTTTAATGTAAAAATCAATCTAACTCATTCTCATTTGTCACCTGGGATGGAAGTAACATTCCCAATAAACAACTGATCCTCTCCATCAACAATGTCTTAATCACATTTTTCTCCTTTCAAACCTAGAGGTACGGTCTGGAACTACTTCGTTTCAGAGTGTAGCCCATATTTGCTTCCTGGTTCCTGAGCCCATCTTGTGAGATTTCCCAGGGTTCCCAACACAGAGCGCAGCATTTGGTATTTTTTTCTTGGCAAAAGGGCAGCAGCCTGCTAACATGGAAGCCAGTAAGAGAAGCGGACCAGAAATAATACAGAATACAACATACTACCTATCCTGTGCAAGTAAAAATTCACAACAGCAACACACCGTTTAAAAACGGCATATTAGATTGTGGTGATTGGCAAGCTATTGTACCGATTTGATCCACATGGTGTCAGTATTACTTATAGCACCTTTAAAGGAGCATAGCATAAATTGCAGGATTTTTACAGATGTCTGCTCCTTTTGGCAACAAGTTGAAACGACACCAGTGTTGTGCACGTGCAGGGGAGAAGAGGGAAAGCATCTGCTGCTGTGACTGTACAGGTCTTTTGTTTAGATGCATAATGTCTGCTGAGGTGAGAAAGCTATAAACTATGGCGGAAACTCAACAAAGTAGCAGGTGGAACAAGAGTGCACAGCGCGTCACACCCACATGCACGCTCCCAGAAGATTTGGCCTGAATCACTTTTTCATGGACTGAATATCCAGCCTATAGAGGCAACTATATAGGATAACTCATTTTACACATTGGGTATTTGTAAAGCCAATTGCTTGTTTTTCAGTTGAATTTTCTAGGACATTTGTCCTAGAAGATTTTGGATTTCAGTAGTTTATCTCATCTATATTGTACATCTAGAACTCATTCCAGAGTAGCATCAGTTGCATGCTTCTGTTTGAAAGAAAACTAAAAGCAAAGTCAGCTTTGATCACCGACAGCATTCACAAACCTGAGTGGGTAAAACAGAGCTTTTAATTTACTCTTCAGCGTGTTTGTTTAGCAGATGTGTGTCACTTATTTCAGCACAAAGAGCTCACACGTGATTCAGTGTCACAAAGTGCATTTTGACTGAGGTGCTATTAGATCGGTGACCGTGAACAAAGGCAGTACTGTTGTAAATCAGAAGGCTATAAACAAGCAGATGAATGTCAGCTTTACTGAAATGGATGAGGTGGTATTAAAGGGGGGGGGGGGTAGCAGCATCAAACAGCAGTGGCCTGATCTTATCAACCGAGTTATAATAATAGTCTGGGCAACAACAGAGAGCTGGTGTCAGATTATAAATGTGTGTGGGAAAAATCTGCTTTAAATACAGTGACCCCATTACTGCCATACTTTTACAAAGCTCAGCAGCCATGAGCGTTTAGGTTATGACAAGGTGACGGTAACAGCAGGGCGATAAGAGACAACAGTACCTCGATTTTTGCAGAGATGCTGATCTCTGGGGGGGTCAGGGTAATGGAGGGACACTGCTGGGGGCCTTCACCCATAGTGATCCAGGAGCGTGGCAGCAACCCTCGGGTGCACTCGTTTTGGATGGTGCATCTAGACAGAAAGTGACAAAATATGATTTGCATGCATATTGTCTTATCACATCATATCTTATGGTGCCTTAAAAAAAGATTTTCCCACTGAATTTTATCACATTTTCTCACATTGCAACCAGAACCCACAAAGCTATTTAAATAGCATTTTTTTTCTGATACAGTCCAACATTTACTACAGCACAGTCATAAATCTTATAAACGATACATGCTTTTCAAAATTTTAAAACAGTTTTGCATTAGGATTCATCCACACTGAGTCAATATATAGAACCATCTGCAGCTTTTTGGGAGTAAGTCTAACAGAGTGGCACATCTGGAGGCTGACATTTGTATCCATTCTTCTTTGCAAGTGAGATCAATCTCAGTTAGATCGAGTAGTCTGCCTCTCTTTTCTGTGAAAAGTGATTTTCATATCGTGCCATAGACTCTTAGTTAGATTAATGTCTAACGTTCACTGGACAATTCGAAAAAACATTTTTACTAACCCTGAATACACTTTGATTTAATTATTTTTCTGGTTGTATGTTTATGGTTGTTGTCCTAATGGAAGGTAACCCACCACCCTAATCTTAAATTTTGCAGCCTCTAACAATTTTTCCTCCAAGGTTTAGCTCCAGTCACCCTCCCCTCATAACCAAGCAGCTCTCCTCCAGCTCTCCACAGCATGATGATGCCACCACCATTTGTGTGAAATAAACTAAAAAGTTCAATTTTAGTCTCATCTGACTTAGACTTAGACTTAGACTTAGACTTTCTTTATTGTCATTTTGTATGCACAGAGTGCATACAGAACGAAATTTCGTTTTCACACAGCTCAGAAAGATTGCAGTAACTCTACAGGATACCTTGCAGTGAATTACAGTACAGGATAAAAAGTGCAGTGATAAATCGCAGTCACTTACAGGATAAGTTTCAATACATTTCCGGATAAAGTGCAGCAGTGAACAGTAGGCAGTTGAAATATAACCAATGTAAAACAAATATAAACAAATATGCAGTAAGGTGCATCAGTGATTTACCAGTAGACAGTTGTGCAGCGAGGTGCAGCAGTGATTTAAAAGTAGGCAGTTGCATTGTAAACAGTTTTGCAGTACGTTTTTGCAGGATACGATACAAATGTGCAAATGTGCAAATCAGCTAGTTGAGTGTGGTACACAGTCCGTTTTTATACTTCAGCAGTTCAGCAGTTCAACAGTCTGATGGCAGCAGGGAAAAAGCTTTTGCAGAACCTAGTGGACCTGCAGCGGATGCTGCGGAACCTCTTTCCAGAGGGCAGCAGGGAGAACTAAAGCAGATGCTGGCCGCCTCCCTACCATTTCTATTAGAAAACTGTAAACAGCCCTTTCTTATGGCTGCAACGATGACTTTCTTTATGACACTATTTACGACTAATAGTTATCCTGTCGACACATTCCCCTGGTCCTCCGGGTGTTTCTCTGATTAATACCCCCCTTGCCTGGTCTGTCAGTTTACATGAGGGGCCACATCTCGGCAGGACAATGAATTGAACAGAGCTCTATGATAGAGGTCACCAACCCTGGTCCTCAGGACCCACTGTCCTGCATTTTTTTAGGTGTTTCCCTGCTGCCACACACCTGGCTTCAATGGATGGGTGATCAACAGGCTTCTGCAGACCTTCATATCATGCTGTGGAGATAATGCTATGATTTGAATTGTTTATGCTGTTATAGAGACACATCTGAAAACATGCAGGACCGTGAGACCGGAGGATCAGGGTTGGGGACCAATGAGATATTCAGAGCTTTAAACCTCTCATCAGCTTTCTCCCTGACCTGCTTGCTGTGTTCCTGGGCCTCCATGATGCTGTTTGTTCACTAATTTTCTAACAAACCTCTAAAGCCTTCACAGAACAGCATGATTTATACTGAGATTGAAGCACACACAGGTGCACTCTGTTTAGTGACTAAACAACTTCTGAAGCACAGCACATTTTTCAAACATCGTTTTCTTTTCACTTAACAGTTCGGTTGTTTTGTGTTCGTCTATCAGATCAAATCACAATAAAAATATTACAGGTTCTGGTTTTAAAGCGACAAAATTGAAAAGGTTTGAGGGGTTTGATTAATTTAGCAAAACGCTGTATTTTGCTAGAGATAATATGACTGCTCTAAAATACACCTTGCTTAGAAAACTCGCCCAGTTCCATTTGACGTTACGATCACATATAATAATTGCTTGTCATCGCTGCATCATGTAATTGAGAGACGTGCATATGTGAGCGCAGGGGCTTTAAGGTCAACACTTCATCCTTTGCGAGAAGAGCACGAACTTTTCAGTTTCTATTTCATTCCAGAAGTTGTCAAAGTCTCACCGTTGGGTTTCACGGTCTGCTTCCCGCAGATTTATGAGGTGCTCTGGTCTCCTAATGTCACATTGAGACCTCGGCTGTCAGTTTGCCTGGCTCGGCACAGGAGACCACTTGACTCTAGGTCACACGGATTGCTATGGCAACCCATCCGGCAGGCGCCAAGATCAGGGACCAGTCGCAGATATCAGAATAACAAAAACTACAAAACTGGGACTTAATCTGCATGAAGCAACGGCGCATCCATGAATCTGTTTGCTTGCTTGAAGGACACACATATAAGCGGATGGCGAGCAAATCTGTGAATAAAATTAATTCCTGGTACAGAAAAGGCTGTAAAAGAGCCTTCAACAAGCAACGTGGCCTCACACTTTGACTTGTGTTTCACTAATGAAGTTCAATGTTGGCAGAAAGCTCAGTTCATCTGCAGCTCTGACTGAAAGGACAAAGTGACCTCAGAGAAAAGAAGGACCAAAAGAGGGCCCCATTTAGTGTCCTCCTTACATGCACCATAATGAGTTTGGCACATCCCACTTTCCTTTCACACTTTAGTGGTTGTTTTAAAGTAAAGTGTGTGGCCATGTGCCTCTAAGTGTGAGGATTTGTGCTTGAGGAAAGTAGACGACCAAAATCTCAGTCCCACTGGCACTTAGGGACCTGGAGGGTCTGTGAGGTCAGCTACTGAGCTAAAAATAAAAATGATGGCTCTGGAAGCATTGTGAAAGAAAAAAAAAAAGAAACCCAGACACAAACAAACTCATAAACTCTGAACACATTCTCAACGGCCCCACTAACGTGGATTTAAATGCACACTAGATCATAATTATTGCTCGCTTTGGAAAATAGTAAAGCTGTTAAAACGGTGCCTGAATTTAAGAGGGCAGACACAACTGATAGGGCAACATATTTTGATAGCTGCAAAACCGACAGGCACAATCTTAGACAAGTGCAATAAATCAACCATAATGTCCTAATGGTGACACTTTTGCAACAACTGCAGTAAAAGTATGTTTATGTGCCAACGTAAAGTCTTCGTGCTTATTAATAGCATGGCTAGACCATGTTAGGAATACATGCAGTTGCAATCCTATTTCAGAATACTACAATGATGACACTGGTTGCAATTGACCATCATCTACCTACCCATCTCTCCATTTACCCTCGTCATGATGTTTCCACCAACTACCTTGAGTTTAAGCATCTTTGGTTTAAAATGCTAACTAAGGAGTGGGCATAAAGGGCTATACGAGTCTTTTCAACTCACCAATGATATTTCTGAGTTGGAAACATTGTAGCCAACCAAATACTGTATCCAAGCTGTCCTAGAATTAGGATATTGCGCACACTGATATTGCGATCCTGATACCAAATCTGACATATAACACTGCTCAGATTGAAAGCATTATGTTTTTCTCTTATCCTGAGCCAAATGCTTGCTCAGGAGGAGGGATTGCTTCAAGGCCAACAACTCAATGACATCAGCAGCCCACTCTCATCATATGCTTGCTCAGGATGCAGTGAGGTCACAGAGGCAGCCTTCCAGTCCAGACAGTCTTAAATGCATATGTATTTTTTATGAACTGATACCGAAAAGAGGAGAAAAATGCTTTTTTGTCCATTACATAGTACATCCTTTGAATGCTCAAACCCCACCACACTATATATAGTATGAAAAAAGTATATTTCAACCCGTAAAAGTTTTTTTTATCTCTCCAAACCAGAGACCTCCATCGGGCCACCCCTACAAAAACATCTGAGAAGCACCCTGTCAGATTGAGGAATTGATGCAAAGTCAATGACTCCATGCGACTGGGTGGAATTATTTACCAATTAGAGTTTTGTAACCCACTGAATATGACTGTGTTGTATCTGTACCTGTAAATATACCATGTGTTTTTCAACTGAGTTAGACTTCACGCAATTTGCTCTGAATTTGAAATTATATTAGAATTAATTTTACTAATTCAAACTGAATTTGGGCAAAACTAGATTTTACACCCAAAGCCCGGTTTATAAGGAACATATTTTAATTTCTTATGAACACAAATCAATCAAACACATGTCAGAAACTCATTGAATTTAGACAGCTAGACGTGTTGAAGGTGACCTCCTGTAGTCCCAACCCAGCACCAGGATGGGGATAAAAGTGGATTTAATTGGCTTAGAATGTGGCATGTTTGTTAGTCCTAACCAGTGGTGGCTGGCTATTAGGGGGCACTGACCCTATCAAAGGAAAAAAGTGCAGAAAATAAACATAAATTATGAAATAAAAAGTAATTATCAAATTTGTTCCCTCATAAACTCTATCTGACATATGACTTTTCAGCAATGCCATTTGTTTTGTTTATAAAGGTTATTTTTTATGTGTAAATCTAAATTGCTAAGGGACGCCGTCCAGATGAGTGTGCAGCTAAATTTTAAGCTTTTGTCTTACATGTGACTACATATTGGTCTCTAATTAGTTACTTAAAGATTCTTCTTGGGATGTTGCTCCTAGCGCCTGTGGCCAATCAATGCACTTTCTGTCATTCTTTAACCAATCAGAAGAATCCATGATAACTGTCAATCAAAGTCATTCCCCTGGCAGCTCGGATGCATGGATGAGCATTAAACTCACACGGGTCAGGCGAAAATAATGAAAAGACAGCATAAAATGGCAGCAGCGAAGGAAAACCAGGGCCTTTATTTACAAAACAATAATTTCATGCGTTTTTTTCTGGAGGAAAAAAAGTCAACCTCCAGTGCACCCCCTCAAACCAGTTTCTCACCAGCCGCCGCTGGTGCCAACTAGACTGAGTTGAGTTTTTCTGAAAGTGCTGATCTACTGATAATGTCATGCACAACCATCTCTTAGGTTTACAGAGAAAGATCCAAAAAAAGCCAAAATATCCAGTGAGCGAAAGTTGTGGGAAGCAAAACATTTACGTGAAGTCAGAGGAGAAGGGAAAGACTGGTTCAAGTTGACGAGGCAACAGTAGCTCGAATAATCTCTGAACACGTCAAACCATAAAGTGGATGGGCTACAGCAGCAGAAGACCACACAAGGAGTCAGTCTTATCAGCCAAGAACAGGACACTGAGACATTTTGAAACTTGGTGTAAGTAACAAGAAAGGAGGCTTCTAAATGTATTACTAATAAGGAAAAAAAATTGGTCTTCGAGATGGGTAATCAGTGAAACTTTTTTACCACCTCTATCTTTAATATCCCCTACCTGGAAAATGTCCCTTCAGACTGGCCAGCCAGTAGGTCAGACAATGTGCACCCTTGCTGACTGGTCCTCTGTAGGAATCCTTCAAATGGGCTATATTATGATATATAGTGGCAAAGTATGAGGAAAAAACTCTAAAAGATCTGTTATTTTCCTCTGTCCGCTCTGAAGAGATAAGCTTTAAGCTTTAAGTCAAAAAGAGAGGCAGACTACCATGCCTACTCCTCCTCACACCTACTGCTAATTTAGAATCAGCAGTAAACTCAATGTGCTTGTTTTTGGATGTGGAAAGAAGCCAAAAAAAAACCACAAACGCTCAGGCAGGACATGCACACTCCTCTCAGAAAGTCCCCAGGCCAACCGTCAGCTTTCCCACAGTGACAGCCTTTCTTGCTCTCAGCCCGGAAGAATATATTTAGTTCAGGCTGTAAAGTCTAGGTTTTATCTTTTAAGTGCTGAATATCTTCCAAATTGGAGGAAACTGAACCAAGCATCCAAGATTTTTTTATTTCACATCTCAAAACGGAAAAGAGCGTCAACAAACAGCGAGGACAAGAAAACAACAAACTCTCTCATTCCATTATTTTCAGTCCATTCCCTAAAATGTATTCACACCTTGCTAATTCAAACGGCAGTTTGTTCGAATGCTGCACTGTGGCGAAATTAATTCAAAGAACTTCACTTTCCTCTGAAACATCTAGACAGCGATGAAGATACAGTTCTGACACACAAACTCTGCCCAATTTTAAAAGCTGTTAAAAACAGAATAACAAGGGGCATCTCGTGATAAAATCTAACCAGCTCGCCCGTCTCTACTGAAGAAAAAGCACCCGCACGGCGGCGTTCATTTTCTGCCCCTCATAGCATCCCCACAGCATGATACAACCCCACCATGTTTCACAGTGGGAATGATGTATTCAGGGGGATATGTTGTGTTACTTTTCCACCACAGACGGCGTTCCAACAGCACCATGCTACCATCATGGTTTGTTTCCCACTCACATAGTTTTCCCTCAGCATGATGGTGCCACAAACATGTTTCACAGTGGGGAAGTCATGTTCCGGGTGATTTCCAGATTTAGTTTTCCACTATAAATAATGTCCCCACCGCATAATACTATCACCTACATGCTTGATGTTCGGCAGGCAGGTCAAAAAGTTCCTTGTTACGCCAGTTTTCCATAGTGACATTTCAATTCCATTCACTACGGGTCTGTTTGATTTTGTTTGAAACAGCTGGTTTTCCATTACGACTATATGTGGCGCCAATGTGGGCGTGGTCGTCACACCAAGGTGGGATTGTAATACAGAAGGGTAATGTGATAAAATGTTTAAACTACATTTTTTTGCAGCTCTGCATTGGACCATGGTTCTCTTTTGGGTGCTTCCTTCTTCGTTCAACCGGTTCAGCTTCTGTTGCTAATGTGTATTTTTTTTCAATATGGCTGGTTTGACTCTACAGGACTGTCTCAGAAAATTAGAATATTGTGATAAAGTTCTTTATTTTCTGTAATGCAATTAAAAAACATGAAATGTCATACATTCTGGATTCATTACAAATCAACTGAAATATCGCAAGCCTTTTATTGTTTTAATATCGCTGATTATGGCGTACAGTTGAAGAAAACTCAAAAATCCTATCTCAAAGTATTAGAATATTTCCTCAGACCAAGTAAAAAAAATTATAACAGCAAAACAAAATCAAACATTTGAAAATGTCCATTAATGCACTCAGTACTTGGTTGGGAATCCTTTTGCACAGATTACTGCATCAATGCGGCGTGGCATGGAGGCAATCAGCCTGTGGCATTGCTGAGGTGTTATGGATGCCCAGGATGCTTCAATAGCGGCCTTTAGCTCATTTGCATTGTTGGGTCTGGTGTCTTTCAGCTTCTTCTTCACAATACCCCACAAATTCTCCATGGGGTTCAGGTCAGGGGAATTGGCAGGCCAATCAAGGACAGTAATGCCATGGTCAGTACACCAGTTACTGGTGGTTTTGGCACTGTGGGCAGGTGCCAGATCTTGGTTGTGCAGCGTTTCCTGCCACATTTCCCCCTTCCAACACACTTTTTGTGAATGTGCTTTGAAACTGCACTCTGTGAACAGCCTGCTCTTTGAGAAATTTCTTCTTGTGTCTTACCCTCCTGATGGAGGGTGTCAATGATGGTCTTCTGGACAGAAGTCAGATCAGCAGTCTTCCCCATACTTGTGATTTAGTTTACTGAACCAAGCTGAGTGTTTTTCAAGGCTCAGGAAACCCTTGCAGGTGTTTCGAGTTAATTAGACGATTCAAGTGATTAGTTGAATAGCCTACTAGTATACTTTTGCACGATATTCTAATTTTCTGAGACAGTCCTGTAGTTCTAGAGTCGTTCGCTAGAGTCGTTACGGAGACAGTGATTCCACCCCCTAGCCAATTAGGGACCAGCATTCTTCGGACGTCATGTCTTCGGGGCGACTTGCTGGACAAATAATCACATTGAAGCAGGTACAATAGTAATGGCTCAATGGAATCGTTACCAATGGAAAAGCCTAAAAAGCGACACATAAACTGAAACACCCCGCGTTGGTACCAATACAAAAGGGGCTTTAGACTTAATCTAACTAAACCACCTTCTTCCACACGTTCCCATAAAGGTCAGATTTGTGAGGGGCATTACTACCAGCTGCCCCACTGTAAGAGAGGAACCAGAAGAGGGCCCCATTTGGTGTCCTCCTTATATGCTACACAGTGAGAGAACCCACTCACGACACTTTTTTTTTCTTTCCTAAAACATATTCACATCTTGCCTGCTAATTCAAACAGCAATTTTCTCAAACACAGCACTGTGAAGAAATTAATTCAAAGTGCTTCACTTTCCCATGAAACACTAATACACACAGCGATGAAAATACAGTTCTGACATGCAAACACTCCTCCTCTTCCTCTCCACACTCTGCCAGACCTTAAAAGCTTTAAAAAAAAACAAAAGAAAACAGAGTCAACATTTTCAGCTAAAATATGACCTGTGAAAACTCATCACCCCCCCAGAGTGTCTGAAGAGGTGGGAAGCCAGCGAGGCTGTTAAACAGCAGCAGAACATATGAGCTTCTGAAGTGCTCAGGCCGACGCAAACGCACGCAGACACACACTAAGTCACCGCCAGATAAGAACATGCAGATAAGCATGATAATTTGTGAATAGCAAAGACGGCATGTCATGCATAATTTGACTCAAATAAAGATATTTAAGTGCTTTCTCGTGACATGTGGCAGCTTAAACCAGTGCCGCCATGAAAGCAGGAACCAAGGACTGGGTTTAATCTCTGCCAGACAAACTAGCTCTACTTTCTGACAACAATGCTGCCTCAAACGACTGAACAGCCATGTTTTCGTGCTTCCCTCCACATGCAGACCTGCCGACAGACGTCAGAGCCGTGCATATAATCAAACTGGCCCCCGAAGGGACAGTGGTGGCTTCACAGATTGCGAGATCTGGGAGTTTCTCTTTTTTTCCTCCGCCTCTGTTCACAGTGTCTGCAGTTGTATCAGACAGTGAGGTGATGAAGGAGATCATCCACCCCCACACTTCATCCCCCAGGCCTTAAAACCACAGAGCCAACCCAGCGGCCGGCAGGCCTGGCCAAACAGTGCATCAAACACACAAACACTCATGACATCAGCTCCCTGGCCTCTGAGAGCCGGAGAGAGACACACACTCATGCTGACACTTGCACGCAGGCTTACACACTTTGACATTTCCTTGTAAAAAGAACCAGTGTGCTCGCTCCCTCCCACTACCATCAGCACAATCAACGCTCCTTTGTAGAGGGATAGGAAGAGGACAGGGGCATGGGGGGTGGGGGTGGAGTGGGGACAAGAACTAGGGAGACAGGGTGGCAGGCAGAGAGATAGATGGCTAAAATTCTCAAAGCTACTGGAGAATAGAAGGGCAAGAAATGAAGAAAATAGAAAGCAGAGGACAGAGAGTCACAGGACTAAAAAAAAGTAGCGAAGCGTGAAAGGGAGCGGAAAAAAGAGACAACAGATAGATAAATACCGAGAGGAGACAGGGAGATAACAGGGAGATAACAGTGAGCAGTGGCGGTTCTTGGGTGAATGGAGCCCTGGGCGCGTCCCTACTTCTGGACACCCTCTACCCCCCTCGCTGATTTTAATCATCTAAAGCTATGTTCTAAATAATCTCCAGATACTTTAGAGCAATCCAGTCTTCGTTGGATCAGTCTATGTAGTTTAGATGTTGAACTAGAAACTATCAATGCAATCCGGATTCCTTGACATAGAGCAACACTGTTCCCTAGCTATGCATGTAGGCGTGATTTAAAAAGACACTTCATAAAAGTCTATATGTTGCTATTAGTATGAATCTGATCTGAATCGTGCATATGTCTAGAAATTAAGGGTGAAAAAGTGCTCAGCCGCGTCTCTTTGTAACATGTAAAGATCGACAGAGCAGTGACCAGGTGATTATCAGCCAAAGTAATCAGGAAGTACTTCACAGCATCACGTCCAGTTTTAATCCCCAACATGAGCGAATATTCATCTGTACAGACATGGTGATTTCATAGTGTTGCATGAATTTAATAAACAGCATTATTGGTTCATTGCTGCAATGTTCGAGTAGCAACGGTGTAGCCGCTGTAGGCGCTCACGCTGTGGAAATGTCTGTGTTATTTACCTAACCCACTGAAATGCAAGACAGATACCTAATTGCATCACGGAGAAATTAAAAAAAGCACCAAAGCAGACCTTTAGCCTTCAGCTAGTAATTGTAACTTTCAAATCAGACCCCATCTTCAGCGACATCATCCCCTAACAGTGTCTGGCCATGTTTTCTTTTCATTTACACTGTGCACAGTACAGGGCAGTCAGTCCTCATAGACCAACACAGGGCTCCTACAATGTTTCCATGTCAGACGTTCAATAGTTTTCCAGAATTCATTTCTGGACTTTTGTGTCATATTTAGCCATGAATGGATGGAGGCCATGTTTAGACGACGGGATAGGAAATAATGTCTGCCGTTAGAAATCTTTCTCCAAACGATTGTGGACCTGTGAAAATGCAATATGCAATAAAAAAAAAACATTTAAGGGTACAAATGGGGGGACGCTGATTTTTTTCCCCTGCCTCCCCGAAAGACTGTGCCACCCTGGGTGTTGAGCCATATCACTCATTTCAAACAACTGCCCTTCCAGATCTGAACGACCTCTAGGAGCACCAGAACCTCCAGAGCAGCAGCACAGTTTGTCACAAATTTCACTATCTGGACCGATCTGCTTTAATCACCGGCAACTAACAAACACACAGACACATAGACCCAAACAATCACAGCTCGAAGACACTTATTTTCTGTCGTGGCTCCAGAAAGCCCATCCTGGCAGAGTCCCATTAATCACTGTGTACTTTCACCAGCTCACAGCTCCATTCCAGCCAAGTCACTCCTTGCCGGGCGCTCCCTGCCTGTCACTCCCACCCTCAGAATGCCCGTGGGCCTGGGGAGTGCTCCAAACAATGATGTTACTCCCAAGTCTAGGGCTCAATAGAAAGCAAATCGATAGTGATCCAAGGACAGTTTTCCAAACCAAAAACACACTCTGTTGGTGCCAAGACTCAATCAGCCAGACGACACTTTCAAACTGAGAGTGACAAATCCCAAAGCCTGTAAAAGAGCCTCAGTGTTTTTTACTGAGCCTCAAGTATCAAAGCAGCAAGCAGAAACGATTTCATTGAGCCATTAGTCTTCCTTTTTATTGCATCAAAGCGACGACTGAGTCGGATCACATTTTATAAACAGCAGCAGTTGAAGTTCAGCGTTTGAATAAAAAGACAGGAAGTGTATGTTTCTACAGTCAAACTGATTTGATTGAGTCATGTTGTACCAGAAGAGGCACCAAGATGAACAGATTACGAGCAAGAGGAACACCTTTGAAGACACAGAAGGTGGTTGTTCTCACCTGTTCTCGAAGGTGCACCAGCCACAGTAGGGGTCTCCAGCCCCCAAACAGTCGGTGCAGCTCCTCCACTGGTCACATTCTGCCACTTTTACTCTCAGCATCTGCACACGGAGGCAACAAAACACAGCTATTTTTTAAAAGGATTGAGGCAAGAGATTTTATTTAACAAGGAACATGCTGATTTGGTAAGAGACCTGCCTGCTGACGAAATAAATAAAAGCAATTTACTCTGTGACAGCTCTGACCATCAGTTAATGTCACTGAGCAAATATCCACAACATCTGCTGGCTCCAGCTTGTCAGAAATTGGGATTTGCTTCTTTTTCTCTGTTGCTTAATCTTTGTAATTAGGTCATCTGTGGGATTTGGACTGCTGGGCGGACATAACAAGCAATTTAATGATGTCGTCTTGCCTCCGGAAAAATAGTACTTTCTGGCATCCCCCGTGGATTAGACAACATATTAACTTGAAATAGTATGTACACTGGTCAGCAGTACAGTAAGTTGCAGCCTCAGTCATTTTGGGTAAAAAGCTTAAGAGAGCATCATTTTGTAATTATAAATGTAAAAAAAAAAACATTCATACAAAACCAGGCTTCTTCCATTTGCTTCTACAGCGCCATCTAACATGCGAACAATGTACTTTTTCATATTTTTAAACTCTGAGGTCAACCTGTTCCATTTTAAAAGGTTAGAGATTTTAACCTTACAGTAAGAAGTGATGGATGGCGTGGGATATTGCTAACAAGATGCTTTGCAGCGACTTGCCATGCGATGTCTGAAAACTTCAGCTCATCAGCGTGCATATCAAAATGTGTCTGTCACAGGAAACGCAGCGATTTAATCTCCGTGCAATGAACAGTCAGGCACACGGGTGCTATGTGACATAAACGCAGAAGGTGCAACCACATAAAGACAGAAGTGCGGCACTTCTGAAGCCACCTGGTAGCTCTGAACTCTAAAGGAGCTCAGAGCGTCACAACAAACCAAACCGTGTTCTGCTAAATGGAAGCAATGAGCCTCTGCTGCATGTTCTGACTCTGGTTCTTGTGGTTCCTCTTCCTGCTGAAATCAGTGCAGGTTAGCAGCAAACATATACCAACAGAAACCTAGACTGTCGTTGTGTGCTTACGTGGTGAGAGGTCATGACATAAAGGAAGTTGCTGTCGTTGGGGTCGAAGGTCATGATGTGGTGGACTGATTCGCCTGCTGGCAGCTTCACGGTCCTCTGGCTGGTCAAGGTCATGTTCGGCAAGAGGGTCAGCTGTGAGCGAAACAGAGAGAGTTTAGAAATCAGAGTAACGAAAGATCCACCAGGGCATCTCGGCTTGGCACCACAGTACCTCGTGTTTTAGCAGACGAGATGGATTACTTAAAATGGGACACGTTTGTTCTCTGCTGATTGAATAAATCTTGGTTTCGGTGACTCACACCAGAAACATGTACGTAATGATCTCTGCTGGATCATCTCTGCTTCCACCTACTACAATGTTTGCGAGGTTTCATCAGGCTGCGGTTCAGCGCGCTCCTTTCGGTGTTCGAAAAGGTCTCACACTCCAGGTTCCAAGAGTTGCTCATGGAAGTGTTAGTGTAACCATTTGGGGAGAAAAAATGTTAGGTTTTTAGACCATTTCCCATTTGTCTTTACTTTACAGCCTAAGAGTAATTGTCAGTTTTCATTAGTGTTTTACCAGGCTTTCTGATGGTCTTTTAATGTTTCTGGATTCTGGCTGATTATTCATTCATTTCGCTCAAAAAAAGAAGAGTGTTGACAAATGGAGGATAAAATTAGGTGTGTAAAGCCTAAAAACGATCTAAAGGAGATGAACTGTATCTGAAAGTCAACGAAAAACTCAAGAATATGAGATCAATCATCCTTCATGTGATCGTCTACGTTCTGCAAGAACCTTTTCAATGTCACCTTGTCAATGCTAAAATTTGTATTACAATGTGTGGAAATTCTTTATTTTTAATCTGGTTTACAAATCGACCAAATTAAATGAGAAGGAACTGAATGCATGATATCAAACTGTAGCCATGTTGTTGTTCAGGAGGATGGATTACTGCAAAGTCAATGGCTTGATGCAAACGACTCAGCTTCCTTAGAAAGAAAAACTTTTACCAGTTGACATTATGTAATCAACTAAATTTGAATGTACTGAGTTGTAACTGGATTGAATCTATGTGGAATAAGATCTCAATCTGACTTTATGGTTGTATTGGACTAAAATAGATTGGACACGTTTGTCTTGTTGAGGGCTTGAGGGTTTGCTGTAAGTTTGTGCAACACAAATAAATGAGTCAGCTGAATTGAATTAAACTTGATTAAACTAAACTGAACTGAACTGAACCGAACTGCACTGAAACGCACTGAACAAAACTGAACTGGATTGGACTGCACTCATAATGAACTGTTGCTACATGCATGAGGGATTGCTGCAAAGCCATCAACAATGCAGACGACTGTCCGCTGTGGCTCTACGCTCTTTCAGGAGGAGTGAATGCTGCTTGTCAAGACTCGATGCAATCTGCTGGGTTTCCTTAGACAGGAAACTTTTTGACCAATCTCTTTGATTTGATTGAATTTGACTTTGTAAAGTGCCTTGAGATGACGTGTTGTGAATTGCGGCCATGTATAAATAAAACTGAATTGAATGGAATATAATTTAGTTGAACCGAATTGAAAAAGGTTAGCTGAACTGGATCAAAATGAGCTGAACTAAGTTGAATTGAACCAAACTGAATTGAGCTAAACTGAAGGGAACTGAAATGAAATTAAATGAAATGAACCAAACTGAAATAAACTGTACTGAATGAGCTGAACTAAATTGAACTTTGAATCATCTTTTTGACCGGCAGCTGCAATTTTTAATCCAAGTTTTTCTTAAAGAATGTTCTGTTCTGTGAAGACACAAGACTGGTTTACCCCTCTAAATTTAGGAGATTTTATTTGTTTGAATGGTTTATAAGTATGGACGAGTCCTCCAGATAATAAGGCCATATTTAAGTTTTTTAACAAGTAATAGGTTGCCTGTAAAAATGGTCAGTTACTGGACTTAAACTTTTGTTTAAAAAAACAAGTTAGAGGAGGTCTGGAAAACTATTACTTGAGACAACTTTAAAAGATTGCAAAATAATCTGGCTCCCAATAAGAAACTCATGAAGGACATGGGAACAACAAAGGTTTGTTGCACAGGACTGTTTATTAAAAAGACAAGATGATGTGTATTTGAGTTGGGAAAAAGACCAAGATTATTATTAAATCAATAGTCAATTAAAGGAGGTAAATCTTGTCAGACAAAATGTCTAGAAGGTGATATTGTTGTGTTTCATTGTTTAGTTAATGTCCCCAATAAAAGTAAATATATTTCACTCTTCAGCCATTTCATACTTTTGCAGTTTCCATTGTTTTTATGTAGTTTTTAAGGTTCAAAACGTGCTTTTTTTCACGGGTCATTTGTACCGACCATTTGTCGATTCATACTCATCATGGAAATGTTTCATACCTGCTTAAACAATTCAACTCATGATCTGAAGTACTTCTCTATATTCTATTCATATTTTACTAAAAGGAAATTTGATTGGGGCTCTAACAAACTCTAATAAACTGCAGAATGTCATAATCTCTTACATTATAGATGTGACTATCCTAAATGGGGATTACAACGACAGTCAATGGCAACAGGGTGTAATAAAAAGTCATTAAAAGGTAATGTACAGTTATATAAAATTACAACCCTGATTTGAGCCTTTTCATGATTATCTATCTTCGGAATTTACCCAAATGTTTAACTAACAAGGAACATTTACTTGTTTGCAATGGCTAAACAAATGGATATGAAGTGGTTGGTCCATGGGTGCAAAACTAAGTGAGGTTAAGATAAAATGGGAATGTGCGGGTATGAATAGGTGAAGGGACGAATTGACAGAGTCCCTCCTAACTCATCCAACCTGACAGAGTCAGCAAATTCTGAAACTTCAACTCAGCAAGCTGACAGTTTTCTTTTGTGAAAGGAACTGTATCTGCAAGCCTTAAGAATTTTTTAGAATGATTTTAGCTCTTTGTCTAATTTTGTAATATCTTTTTGTTGTTCCACCCTCTCGAAAACATTAAAAGAGGTCCTTTGTTCAAGCACCGTGCCTAATCTCTTGCTCATCTGACCTGTGATTTATCTACAGACTGGCCTTCTTACAGCCCCAGATAATAAAAATGTGAAATATCGTCACGTATGCACAAACATATGCAAACCAAGGCACACTCACACATAAAGAGCTCTGTAGGAAAAATAAACGGCGCTGAGTGAAACTTCCTGTCACGCTAACAGAGAAAGCCCTCATTTCTGTCATTTGTCGGGTTTCTCTTCAATGGAGACATCCTGCCATTCTGAGGAACTGGCACACTGACAGAGATTTCTTTGACAAGCACGGCCACTGTCGCTCCTCCATCTGCCTTGGAATCGCATTCATACTTTTTGAACTTTTCCCACATTTTCTGACACTACAACCCCAAACGTCAGTTCATTTCATTGGGTTGTTGTGTGATGGACCATCAGAAATGTTTGCTTACGTTGTAAAGTGGAAGAGAAATGACACATTATCTTCACATATTAAGATATGAAAAATGTGGCGTGCATTTATATTCACACCCTCTTTTTCCTGCGTTTGAAACTGCAAGTCTTTATGTCTCTATCAGCTCTGAAAGGAGAGCAAGTTTAACATCTCGTCACCGATTCTGGAATTGAATTTGAGCTGAACTTTGACTAGGCCATGCTGACACACGGGTATGGTTCACCATTTATTTGTAGCTTTGGCTGTATTTCTGATGTTGTTGCCCTGCTTAAAAGAAAACTTCCCTTCTAGTTTCCAAGCTTTTACCACCTTTTACAAGTTTTCTTTCAGTTTTGACCCGTATTTTTCCATCCATCCATTGTCTATACCCGCTTATCACCTGGAGGTTTTTTGGGGGTCAGGTGTCAATCTCAAGCGGCCATTGGTTGAGAGGCGGGGCTCATTCTGAAAACCTCGCCAGTCCTTCACAGGGCGGCCTTCTTTACAGCAGAATTAATTCACTCGCCCTGCTTTTGGAGAAGGAATTAACATCGAAATCATGTTGTCACCACCATTTTTCACAGTGGCAATGGTGTATTCAGGGAGATGAGTGTTTTTACCACATTAGCATTTTTTATAAGAGCTCCTTCTTCCACATGCTTGGTGTGCCCTTTAAAGGGTTTGTGGTGAATTTTAAACAGGACTACTTACTGCCTTCTTCCAACAATGGCTTTCTTCTTCCCCTTACAGCATAAAAATCTGATTTTATGCACCGTCCTCTTGACAGGTCCTTCCACCTGAGCTGTGGATCTTGGCAGCTCCTCCAGACCTTCCATGAACCACTTGCCGTTGTGTGAAGTTGGGTCATACTTCCTAACTTCGGTGGCCTTCACAGAACAACAGCCTGACTTTTGGAGGATTGATTGCACTGGATCGAAGTTGGTGGTAGGGGGTGAATATAAATGGATGCCACTTTACAGATCTTTAGAACCTGGCATAATTATCCTTACACTTCATCTTGATAAAACGTATTGAGGTTTCTGGCTGCAACATGTAAAAATGGAGTGTAAAAGTCCAAAGTGTGTGAATATTTCTGCAGAACGCTGTACAAGAGAATACGTCACCACCCGCTGAGCCGGAGTGGTTAATTTTAAACCGGAGCAGACGACAGCTTAGTAAACCCGGGCTGATTGGCTTTGTCTGAAGCTTCAAATATTGCTGTCAGTTTTTTTGTTTTTTTTTAACGCCACCCACCACTTCCATAAGCACACGGACCAGGGTCTAGTAAGCAGCAGTGTTGTGGCTCCAGCGACTGGGAACACACGCACAGAGTGACACAGCGAGGTGCCTGCAAACAGCGGCCCACACACCTGGACGGGGTAAGAATAGAAGGTGAGCTGTGGCACAAAGCACCACCCGGTCAGCCAGCAAAACACCTGCTGCCCTGGCAGGTCGCTCTGAATCCATTCTCGATCTATCTTCATGCAGATCAAAGGCGCTATTCAACCAAGGAACGCTCAGCCGCTGTGCACTCATTGTCTCCTGCCCTCTCCCTGTGCGTGAGAGTGTTTGGATGTGTAGCTGGGTGTAAAATCAGGGGAATGAATATCGACAGGGAGCAAGAAAGAGAAACGGGGTTGAAAATAGATATTTACATACACTTTATAAAAGATCCCATTACCTTTTGTTAATCACTGTTTGGCCTCAGATCAAACTAAACATTTCCTGTTGCAGGATTAGCAGAATCATTTTTATTTTCTAAATGGCAGAATAATGAGTTAGATGTTAAAAGGGCCACACCTCAAACAGACTGCCTCCTTTTTTGACATCATCAGAGGGATTGTGAGCCCCCAAACAGACTGGTTCCTTCTTGGCTATAGGGTGACAATTTCCAGATGAAGGTGCAACGTTCACGTAATGAAACAAGTATATGCTCGTGTAAACAGTGTAGGAATGTCCAGTCATCACACAGTTCATGAAGAGGTTCTGTGTCCCTGAGAGAAAAACACCTTTTAAAATGTAACTCAACCTTTGAACAAAAGCAAAAAGCCTTGTGAAGATGCTTGTAAAACCTGAATCAAGTGGGGCTGAAAGGCCACAGCAAGAGGAAGATGACGTTACTCCAAAAGCAACATCAAAAGCCAGATTATCACTTAGAAGTCCACTTAAGGACAAGGACCTTCGTTTTTTTCTTTTTTTGTTGGCATGTCTTGGTGAAACTAAAACTCGAGTGTTCGGCCATAATGACCACTGTTAACAGTCGGAGTAAACAATCGGGAGCACTTATAAGCCTGAGAACCATCACTGCGTGATGCACGGCGGTGGCTGCATCACGTTGAGGGTGTTTTTCTGCTGAAGGGACTGGTGCACTTCGTAAAATAGATGGCATCACGGGGAAAGAACGGGACATGTTAAAGCAACGCCTCCAGGCATACACCAGGAAGTTAAAGCTTGGGCATCAATGGGTCTTCCAAAGAGAAAATGACCCAAATCAAAACACCAGGTCTGTTACAAAGTGACTGGAAGACAGCAGATTTGGGGTTTTTGGAGCTACCATCACAAAGCCTTAAACTCAGTAAAAGGCAGTATACAGACCTGACTCAGTTACATCAGTTCTGTCAGTTGGAAAGGGCCAAAATTACAGCAAACTATTGCCAGGAGTTTGTGGAAGAACATGCAAAGTTATTCTAGCTTTCAGCAAAGAGAAATAATTGTGTTAGTCCTTACTGACCTAAAGCGGGAACGGTTCAGTCTGCTTTAATGTCAGGCAGTGAAAAAACAGGTTCTGTGTCTTTCTACAGCAATTTATTTAGATATTTGGTTCGAACTGTCAATAGAGTCTGTTTATCAGTGAATCAAAGGCTCTTTTTCACATCTGAGATGAACTAAAAGCAGAGCTAAATGGGAGGACGGCGGAGCGATGAAGTGAGAGATGGAGGGAGCAAATTTGGATCCGAGGGGGTGAGTAAGATAGAGGCGGAAGCTGCCAGACGCAGGGAAATGGAAGTCAGCCGTAATGGGGAGGGAGAGACTTCATTAAAAAAATGCATGTAATTACAAATTACTTCAGTGAGGGCTCTCTCAAAGACAGTAAAGGAGGTCTAACTTAATCTGAACCACTGCTCCCCTGTGTTTAGTCTGAGCCAAACTCACAGTCAGAATCACATTACACACACTAACAGCACCATTAACCTCTGCAACAGCTCTATCCTCAGGGCACACACACACACACACACACACACACACACACACACACACACGCGCATGCACAATCACCACCACACGCACACTAATACACACACACAAACAATCAGAGCCACATACAGCTAAAAAGCACAAAGCAAGTTGGTGGTGCAAGGTCACTGAAACACTACACACTCTGGATTTAACAAGGTTGACGCACACAAGTATGATCTCAGGGTTTGTGGCCATCTAAGTAAACACATGGAATCACTAAACCCACTCGCGATGGCCTCCAGACAAAGTCCAACACCTAAAAACACTGTCAAACCTGCAATCAGGCAAACAGATGCACACCAACACACACGCACGCACGGCTGTTTACGCCACCCCAACCAATGTGGTGCATCTGGTTTACAGCAAAAAGCCTCCTGAGCAAAAACAATTACTGCAAGCTCAGCTGGGGCCAAAGCAGTGCCTTCTTCTGAGGCAGGGGGAAACAATGAGCTCCTTTTGCCCCCCCCCCCCCCCCACCCACCCACCAGAACAAGTATGGTTTTAATGTTGTAAAAGGTATAAAGCTGATGGAAAACAAGCCTTTGGAGTCAGCTAGCGTTGTTTCCACGGGCGTCTGAAGAGAGCAGATTGTTGCGCTTGCAGGGAGCTCCATCAGGGGTGACTGGGAATGTGACTGAGACAGGAATTAAGGAATGCTGCTAATTAGACACAAGCTGGATTGTCGGCGGACGTGTAAAAGAGGAGGTCGCGGGCCAACACATGGCAGGGCTGAGCCATGTGTCCTCACCGAGTCTCGTTAAAGAGCTTCTCTCGGACAATAACCAAGTCTGAGGGACATTAGAGCACATGATTAGGGCTGCTTAGGGATGACCCAAGGATGACTGAAGCAGAGGAGAGGGTGGAGGGGGAGTGGTGACAGTGCTGAGAAACAGTTACAGGATGAAAGCAGACCATCATGTGTTTTCCCACACCTAGGTTTAGCTTTATTGACAGACGCGGCAGCCACATCAGAGCAGCCGTGCGTGACTCCTGATGCAACAGTTTTTCCAAGCTTCAAGGCTTAATCAAATTAAAAACCTGAGCTCCATTCAGAGGTGGTCATTTTGCACAGCAATAACTCTTTGACCTGTGGAAGTAGTGCTTTAAGTCCCTTTTTAACCCTTGTCCCTCATTCGTCCCAGTTTATGCAATTAACATTCACTACTGTCTGTGTGCAAACTGAACTCGGGGTTTCTCTGCCACCATCAGCAGCCGTTCTATTTGTTTTTCTGACATGGAACTTGGAAAATCCAACTTCTGAGTAAAAAAACTGCACAATATATCTAGCGGCAGTCGTCATCACTGTTTCCATTTGCGCAAATGGCTGCTTTAATGTTATATTTGGTAGGATATTATATTTCAAATGACATACATGTAAATGTTGCATGCCAATAGTATATTTGGTCGGTTGCATGGACTTTGCCTGCCCTCTATGCCAATAATTGGTGCATATTTTTAGCACCTATGACACATGAGATGACAAAAGGGGAAAAAAGTAGAATGTGAGTTAATCACAATCAATAAGGTCATCGCAATATCCGGCAATAGTACAGCATCTACATATATTCCAGATGTCATGTCGCCCTGCTTGCTATTATATCTTTCCCTTGCTTAAAGGAGGCGTATTTATCCACTTCTTTAGCCCCTAAATACATTTCATTGTGTTCTTGGAGACTCTAGATGTGCAGAAAATTTTAATATGGACTGTCCATCAGCTGTGTAGATATCTTTAAATACAGTTTGGGTCATATTTTTCAAGCGGTTCAGTTTTCTCTGTTTTCTATAAAAAAAAATGTGAACAATTACATCACAGTATTTGCTGTGCAGCTGCTAAATGAGATCATGGACTGCCAGCTAACCAGCTTAGCAAATCTGACATTTTTATTTTTCGCTGTAATTTTGTAGTCCAAGCTGAAGGATGCCAAAGCCACAGGTGGATGAGTCAAAATGTTCAGTTGTTCATGACACTGTCCCCCAGCACACTACAAAAATGGCCGAACAGGGTGGAGTGGAACGATCTGCGACCTGGAGGGGGGTGGGGGGTGAGGTGCCTACTTTAGATTTAAAGAGACAGCACCAAAATGAGTTGCTCTCAAACACACTTCAGAACAAGAGTGAAAAGTGGGAGCTGTGAGGTAAAATAACGAGGAATTCAGACCGAAGCATTGCAGTTCCACTTTTTATAGACCCCAACTGAATGATTTCTATCTTAAGAAGGAATAATTGAAAAGCATGTTATGTTCCCTTTAATAAGAATTTAAATGCTGCAGTATTTATTACTATTTACATGATGTATAAGAATATACAATGTGGGAAAAGCGGGATCAGATGCATCAGCTTGTTGAGTGTCCCATTTCTCAAATTAACCACAACCTGAAACAAGTTTTTGGGAATAATGGGAGGAGGAGGTCTAGCCCCCAAAAATGGTCTTCACCCAAAGTTTCATTTACCCTTAATGCCGTGGCAGTGTGCCTCACCTTCTGAAGCCGTCCGTTGCTGGTTCCAAGAAAAACCACAGTTTGGTTGTGCACGTTGTCCACTGAGACCGAACTGAGGGCTGGGTACTCAAAGAGAGGAACGGCCCTGAGGGGCCTCCGTAGAGCCAGTGGGTGCTGCAGGTGGGCGGCGCCGCAGTCCAGCTGCTCGGGCTGCAACTGGAACGGCAGACGAAAAGAAAAAGAGATCAATCCTCATCAGTTTTTCACACAACAGGAGCGCCGTGTGATTAATGTCTGGTGGAAAGCAAGTGGTGTGCGATAGGAGCTATCACTCTGGTGCTGCTCGTTCTTCTAAATTACTTTGTGGGCATGTCAGTGAATACTTGAAAAGGGATTACAATGCTCTTCAACACTCATAAGACTTTGCTTTTGTCAAATCCTCGGTAAGCAGTGATAAAACATTAGTGCCACGCTTGGATGAGCACCAGGATCTATTGGGAATTCTTTGAATATTTTAGAACATGCTCAGCCAAAAAAAAAAAAAAAGAAAAAAAGCAAAGAGAGAGAAAGAAT
The DNA here is from genome assembly GCA_037039145.1 of Fundulus diaphanus. Classification (NCBI taxonomy): domain Eukaryota; kingdom Metazoa; phylum Chordata; class Actinopteri; order Cyprinodontiformes; family Fundulidae; genus Fundulus; species Fundulus diaphanus. The sequence continues at coordinate 38,022,690 of CM073129.1, read as the reverse complement.
TAAGCGCAGTGGATATTTGTAGAGTTGTTTCCCACGGGCCCCTTCTGCTCACAGCCTCATCTCTCTTATCATAAATTGTGTCTGACTTTTTTTCAGTGCTGGCCTTCAAACTGTCAACTACAAAAAAGATCATGTGTCCGCTACCACTAAATGTAGAACCAGAGGGACTGACTTTCCTCTGAGTAGTATTTTTATGACATCAAAAGAAGGGGGGAAAAAAAATCAAATCTTGACTAAATCACCCTGAACAAGAAGTTTCCTATCTTTGGAAGGCCGCAGGACCAACTAGGATGTTAGGTCCATTCAGAAAGCCGGTCTTGGATGGAGTTGCCGGGGGCCGCAGACAATAAGGCGGTGCCATCGACGAGGGCAGCTCCCTGCTCGCGGCACGGCATCCTTTGACCTTAGCTCTGCCAGCGGGAACCACAACAACAGAAATCCGGGATTTCATCACATTCCCCGTTCACTTTGCCTCCATTGAGAGACGGCATCCAAGCAGAGGGTAAATATAGTGTGCAGCATCAACGTTTCCTTAAGGGCAAATATTTAGCCTGGTATGTGAATGGAAATACAAGATAATGTCCGACCACGGGACAGCAAACAAAGCGGCTATTTGTACTCGACCACTGCGGCAAATCTGTGGTGGAGCTATAGTTAGTGGCAAAAATAAAAAATTCATCGTCAGCTTTGATAAGACAGAGATGTGGGAGGGGTTGCTGGATGTGAGAGGAGTCTGGACATTCCCACAACCTTTTTAAGTGGCTCTGAAGGATCTTTTCAGCTCTAATGACCTTTATTGCTTACATAGGAGATCCTCTCTCTGAGTCAGGAGCCTCAGGGCTGAGGAGGTTTTAACTTTCTGTGTGCGATACAGTAGTCATGATTGCGCCCCGGGGAACTATAGGACCCAGTGTTTCTTAAGTAAACAGATTCTGTATGTTTGAGTGCTTCACTTCTCGTTATTCCCCGGGACGTTTACACAGTAGGGGTAAAAAGTAATGCATGAATAAGATATCAAAGCATATGGTGAACTGCAAAAATATTCATAGCCCTTGAACTTAAAACCACAAACTTCAGTGTGTCTTATTGTGATTTATATGACAGGCAATCACAAAGTGGGGCATAATTGATGCAGTTACAGCGCAGTGCATGGGAGTATGCGCTCCGATGAGGCTTGATTGTCAGATTAAAAGCAGCTTTTTAAAAGTAACAATCTTTGAGCAGGTATTAAACCTATATTTATTAATCCCATATTTCTGTAAAAAAAACGTTTTTTATTGGTCTGATGTCAATTTTAATCTTAAATGTTGTGTTTTTACTAGCTTTAGGCAGAAATCCTCCTAATTGACAGGAAAGACATCTGTGTGTCATCTATGGGTTTCACTTAGCGAACTGAATGGCTGAAATAAACAAACTTTTCATCGATGTTCTAAATTATTGAGAATATTTTAAATGTTTTCTAACGAAAAATCTGAAAAGTCTAGAATGCATCTGTGGAGAAGCTCACCCGAGTTAATATTTTTGTCTGTTTATCTTACTCTGCTGAGTTCTCCTACTGTTCTCTAATTTAGGGTTAGTTGTTCTTTCAACCTTTAACTTTATGTTCTCTCTGTCTTTTTCTCTTCATAGTAGGTACACCTGGGCTGGCGTTCTGTTAGCTGTCACACCATCCAGGCAGGCAGATCATCTGCCATTACCCTATAACATAGAAAGGATTCCTGGATCAATGTGTGCTTCTGTGTCTCTTGTCCTCCCAACCCCCAGTCAGTCGAGGTAGATGACTGTTCACACTGAGCCTGGTTCTGCTGGAGGTTTTTTCCTGTTAAAGGAGAGTTTTCCTCTCCACTGTCACTTCATGCTTGCTCAGTACGAGGGATTGCTGCAAAGCCATCAAAAATACAGATGACTGTCCGATGTGGCTCTAAGCTCTTTCATGAGGAGTGAATGCTGCTTGTTAAGACTTGATGCAATCTGTTGGGTTTCCTTAGACAGGAAACTTTTTGACCAATCTGTCAGTATGATTTGATTGGATTTGACTTTGTAAAGTGGCTTTTGTGGAGCAACGTTTTGCTGCATTTCCATCTGGAGACTACAGTTTTTGTCAATTCTTCTTTGGAAAAATAACTCAAGCTTGGTCAGATGAAGAGCATCCGTGAACAGCAGTTTTTAAGTTTTCTTTGATTCTTCATTCATTTTTCTGGATTGTGTCTTGCTGGAGATGAACCTGCAACCTTCTCTTAGGACTTTTGCAGCCTCTAACAGGGTTTCTCCCAGGATTGTCCTGTATGTGTAGCTCCATCCATGTTTCTATCAGACAGTGTATGACTGATTTCCATGTTCCCACATCATGTTGCTGCCACCTCTATATTTCCTCTAGAGGATGGTTTGTTCAAGACGATATGCTGTGTTTTCTGCAAACATATAATGATTCGGCTGTTTTAATTAAATTAGTCAGAAGGATTTGACTTCTGAAGGTCACTGGTTGCACAGATTGTTTTATGGGTATCTCAGTATGCACACCACTCTGTCTACATTGTTTTTTTCTTTTAAATACAAAAAAAACACATTTCGTTTAACGTTGAAATGCTGTGCTACTGTGTTAGTCTATGTCATAAAATCCAGGTAAAATCCACTGGAGAAAGAAACAAAATGAGAAAAAAGTATCAAGGGGATCAAATACTTACTTAATGTTTAAATATTTTTTATCAGACTGCTTTTGGTCGGGTCATTTATGCTTCTTCTTCTAAAGTCGCCACTCAGGTAAATGCAGCTGTAATATGTGACCCTATTAAATGAAAAGCACGCCCTTACCACCAGGTTTTCCTTCTGGATGCAGACGGCCCCAGAACCTTGGATCACGCTGTCCATGACCTGAACGTCGCTGCTGGGGGAGTTGGAGCAATTCTTGCGGCCCTGGCGGATCTCCTCCTCGATGTCTCCAAACTTGAAAGCGCACAGCGCAGTCTTTCTGTCCGCCCTGGAGAACACTCCAAACAGGTAGGGCTCCGGCTCCCACCCGCCCGGTGCGTGGACCTCCGCGGGGTACACGGACAGCAGGCGGTTGTAAATGTTCCCGTTAGATCCACACTGCAGGGGCATCTGGATGTAGGACTCGGTGAGCTTCCTGCTCTCCGGCCCGGTGGACTTTCTGGGGCCGTCGCTGTCCAGACATATTCGGGCCAGGATGCTGTTGGGCTGGCTCTCCTTGTGGCCCATTTTGGCGTCATTGTTAAAGGCGATGTATGAGTAAGTTTTCTGGATGAAGGCGTGAACGAAGTTGAGTTTGTTTTTGGTTTTGACCTCCTGTTTGATTTTGAACACATTATCCTCCGAGGGGTCGATGTTATATGTGAACAGTCTGGATAGAGCTTTGACGTTTAAGGAGCGGATTGCGATCTCGGGGGTGTTCTCAAAGCGCAGGTCCTCCTTGCTGTGGTTCTTTGGGAAGAACTGAGTCCCGGCCCCTGTGTATGTGGCCCCGACTAAAAGCCGGGTGCTCCCTCCGTGGCTCTTGAAGATGAGCCCTACGGTGGACGCGTTCGGGTGATTGGCAGCGATGTTGAGCATGCTGGGGAAGACGGTCTTTTCGCCTTGAGGTGGGAACTCCACCGCTATTTCTGAAATATTCCCCATCCTCCTCAGCTCGCAGAAGCCTTGGTACACAGACCCACACACCACCACGACCCCCTGCTCCGGGTCGAGCTTCAGGAGCTTGTTGTAGTTGTCGGTGAGGGATTTGGGATGCTCGCACGGAGCCTGGGGCAGCTGTGGCGCATGGCACAACAGGTTGTCCTCCACCGGCCCCGTCCTCTTCTCCACCTCCACGCACAGGGTCCCGTTGAGCTGGTACACCGTGTTGACGGTGGCCAGGTAGACCTTCCTGGACGCCGGGTCCACCACGAAGTTATTGGTGAGGTTTGGAGACGCGAACGCCTGCTGGATGTGCAGCGCGCTGGCGCTCCGGCGCATCTCCAAAGTCAGGACGCCGAGGAGCAGGACGGCTATCTCCATCGAAGGAGGCATTCTTCCTTCTGACCGGCTTCCGCGTGTTCTGTGCCGAGGGGTGCATTGAGCAAAGACAAAAATGTATGTTTGTTCCGACGGCGACAATCCGAGAGGAAAGGCTGTTTCCTGCTCAACGGCCGAGCCCAGAATGACGCGATAAACGAGTCGTGTTTCCTTTTTCAGGCTGCCTCCTCTGCCTCTGTCCCCTCTCTGTCTGTGCTGAGCAGCTCAGCCGAGACACAGTATAGCCTACTAGGTCAAGATTTATTTTTAAATAAAACAACTTCACTATAAAGTAGGCTACATATTTCACGGGGCGCAATTTATAGACATTCTCAGAGATAAAACTTGCTTGTACTCACGTTTTTTCTGAAACATTGATTAATAAAGAAAGCAATAATAACAACACATATCTAATATCATAAAACTTGCTCTTTCATGGAAACAGGAGTGTCATCTCATTAGCCCTGACGAATGGTCCTGCCTCCCAGTTATGACATATATTGTCCTATGAGAGCACTCTGTCTGTGTGATTGATCTTTGCTCTCATATTTGTTTATGTTTTTGTCAAAACATCAGCTCAGGTGCAACAGCTGCTAAAAAATACAGTTATTTCAAGTTTTACAATCAATCTGAAAAGTTTGTAGACCCCTGTAAAATACCGGTTTTTGGTGGCTCTACAAAATGAATCAATGGAAGTGACATTTTAAAAACTTTTTACATCTTTAATATGTCATAGATCCTGTCCGGTTCAACTGAAAACAAATAAATCTCTTGGTGAACAGAACGAATGCTATAAGATGCAATAGCCTGGTTGCAGAGATGTGAAAGCACCTTTTATGTATTTCATCATGCCACATCTTGACTTGCAGTATTTACCCACTCGGATGTGCAAACGTTCTCCAAAGCTCTCCGATTGCGAGGACATCTCTTTCCCACCGCTTTCTATAAGTACCTCTGCATATTTTCTTCTTATTTTAGTTTTGAACCCTAGCTAGTCCAACCCAAGATTTCTTCTACCAGGTTGAGCCATATCTTTGTTGGTGTGGATGTGTGCTTGCCACCCCCATGTTTCACTCTTTATATGTTGCTCTTTGGTACTGTTCACTGTTGTTTTTCATGCTAAATATATAATTTTTTGGCCCAAAAATGTAATCATGCCTTCATCATAACACATTCTTCCATGACTTTTAAGGAATATTTTAGCCAGGCCTGTTTGTTTTTGTTTTCTTTGGAAGAAAATAATCCTTTCTATTCTTAGTTTAGGCATTAAAATAGGAGGTACTCCCATCACAGGGGGAAAAAAACACAACTTGGCAAAGACACCCTCTCGGCAGTCTCCCTGACCAGTTCCTGTCTTTTGTTTTTGGAGACTTTTGGTACTCTTCTCCTGACTGATACTTTTGCATAGTGAGAGCCTTTAGAGGCTCTGTAACCTCTATGTAAACTGTGGCTTTAGCTAAAGGATGCAAGTAAGGAATCGTCCTTTGTTTCACCTTAAACACATTTACTATAACTAGGCATGTAGCCAAGAAGACTGACTGTTGATCAAAATCTGCATAAAACAAAGAATGACCTCAATCATTTCTCATGATCCCAAGAACCTGGTGTTTTAACAGAGGTGTGTAAACTTACTGGATTTTATATGAATGTATGTGGGCATCTGACGGCCCTGCCAAGATGAGCCTCCAACCATCACCATCTTGGCATTGTTCCGCTCATCTCGGGGTTAATGACGGGTCACCGTCCCACCTTCTGTGCTCTCCAAATCGCCCGGCTCTCAGATTAGTTCTGCAGATCCGGAGGGTTCCGTTTTGGGCACAGAAGGCGCGGTAAGAACCGTGAAAGTGCAACCAGATGGACGCGTAAAGCGCACCTTTCCGGCCTCTGACACCCACTGCAGATTCCTTTCAAGTCATAAATATTCAAGCCCAAACACATGCGCCCCCTCTCCAAATTATTGGGAATATGGTTTGCATTTTTTGGACTCTGGGTAAGGTGTGCGCATATGCTCTCTCTCTCTCTCACACACACACACACACATCTCTGACTAGAATACTTGGTCGTGGAGCGACAAACCAGTTTGTCAGACGCTGCATAAATCAGCTTGCAGGCGAGCCAGAGAAGCGTTATCTCTGAATACGCGCAATAATTAAAGTTGATGCTAAATCGTGTGGAATCGCCCTGTGCCAATTTACCGTGGACTCCTCTGGGGACAACCCCCCCCCCCCCCCCCCCCCCCCCCGACCCGTCCCCTCTTCCCCGCTCCACCCGGTCACCACTTGCAGCTGGACAGATAAACAGCAGGACCGAGCGCAATTTGTGGCAGTGGCATGTCATTCTGGCAGTTCCGGTGGCAGTTCCGGGTTGCCACGGCATATGCCACTAGGCTGACAGTCTCCACTGGCATCTGCCACAACAGAGACAGGGTGTCAGTGATCTACTGGCACCTGTCACAAGGCTGACAGGCTGCCAGAGCGACTTACGCCGTTACGGGCGCCGTCAGCGCCGTGGCAGACAGGGTGTCAGTGATCTACTGGCACCTGTCACAAGGCTGACAGGCTGCCAGAGCGACTTACGCCGTTACGGGCGCCGTTACGGGCGCCGTCAGCGCCGGTTTTCGGCAAAAAGCTTAGTTAACGTGACTTTAGGTGGATTTTGGTTTTGAAATTATGATCTCATTATTTAATAAACTGTCTCAACCCGTTCATAAAGTCATATTTATTTGATGGAACGATGTAATTCGTATGAAAATTAGTGGCCATTGACAGGGTGCCAGCACAGGGTGTCAGTGATCTACTGGCACCTGTCACAAGACTGACAGGCTGACAGAGCGACTTACGCCGTTACGGGCGCTGTCAGCGCCGGTTTTCGGCAAAAAAGCTTAGTTAACGTGACTTTAGGTGGATTTTGGTTTTGAAATTATGATCTCATTATTTAATAAACTGTCTCAACCCGTTCATAAAGTCATATTTATTTGATGGAACGATGTAATTCGTATGAAAATTAGTGGCCATTGACAGGGTGCCAGCACAGGGTGTCAGTGATCTACTGGCACCTGTCACAAGGCTGACAGGCTGACAGAGCGACTTACGCCGTTACGGGCGCTGTCAGCGCCGGTTTTCGGCAAAAAAGCTTAGTTAACGTGACTTTAGGTGGATTTTGGTTTTGAAATTATGATCTTATTATTTAATAAACTGTCTCAACCCGTTCATAAAGTCATATTTATTTGATGGAACGATGTAGTTCATTGCAGTACAGGGTGAAAGTTTGGCTGAGAGAGAGGGAGGGGGGGGGGGATAATTTTGAGTGCTTTATGAACGTAACAAAAAGGTTATATGACCTGCATGCTTGGCTCGAGACAGCCTCCAACCTGTCCTGGTTGGGAGGGTGGAGAAATCGGCTGCTGCTGCTGCCTCTAGTCTTGTGACGCATGCCTGCAAATCTTCATCATCCACCAAAGTTCTACTGTAACATTACCATGGCTGTTCGTCTCGTCATTTACTCTTGACCTTCTCTGTTGATTGTTCGGGCCTAAATATGACTAAATGCCTTCTTAACGTTTATGCTGCCACACATTCTCATTAATTTCTTGGTTAGTTAGCAGGTGCTCTCTCAGGTAAATATCTAGATACAGTAGGTTAGATTATTGCTTTTGCGCCATCTAGTGTCTGAACTCGGGAGTGGGTATTAGTTTACTTTAACCGCTTTCGAGAAGAAAACGTATTAATAGTCTGTACAATAAAAACTAAATTAACAAATGTGAAGGACACAAGACATGTATTTATATTAGGGCTGTCAAATGATAAAATTTTTTTTAATTGTGATTAATCGCATAATGTTGATAGTTAATTCAAGATTAATCGCAAATTAATTATATATTTTATCCTTTTAAATCAGAACGTGTAATAGCCTGTTTGGGCATTTTAATATGCAATTTTGGAATAAATGACACTAATAAAATACATGCTTGTACAAAAAATATTTTTATTTTGTTATTTTTCAAGCACTTTCAGAATTGGAATGAAAACATCCTACTGCCAAATGTTAAACTCTGGGCTATGGCTAAATGACTAATAATGACGCCCTGCTGTTTACACAATGTGTAAATAAATTAGTAAATAAATACCTGTTTTCATGCCAATATATTTTTTTCCTCTCAAACAAAGATAGACATGGTATTATATACATGAATAAAAATTGTACATTTCAATAAAGTCATAAGTTTTGTTAATTTTTTTCAATCTCTCATCTAATTCTGAGCAAAGTTTTAATTTTTTTTCTTTAACAGCGACAACATTCTGCAGTCCGTCAAAGCAGAAGATATTCTTACAGATTCTGAGATTAAGGTGATGACATTCATTATTATGTAGAAGACAATCATATTTTTCAGGAAATTAAATCAAATTGTGAATTTAACTTAATCTAAAATGTTGCAGGACCTGGAAAAGAAGTTGCAGACTGGTGACATTCTGTCAAACAGAATGTATCTGTGAAAACACAAAGGCTTTGATCCAGCCCTTAGTAGGTTATACAGTGAGCATGTCACCACTTTTAATGACATGATGGTACGTTGTCATTGCTTTATGTAATTCAATTCAAAACCATGTCAAAATACAAAACTGGATGAGCTACTGTTAGTGCTGTATTCTCAAAGAATGCTCAAGGGAATGGTGACGTATGTCCTGTTTGAGATTCCATAGTATTGTCTTCCTTTCTTTTTGAATTATTTGTTGTATTTTTTTAATGCTGTAGGGTGTCATCCTAATTACAGAAAAACTTTAAGAAGCATCCAATCAATTGCTAAAATTTAAAAGTCTTGTCAATTTCAATTAACGACACTCATGATAACTGCCTCCCTTGTTGTTACAGACAGAGGTTCTCATCACACGGCTTGAAAACATTCTGTATGTCCCTGGCAGTGGAGATGTTGACCAACACATGGTCACAGAGGTGATTCTGCCTGAGGTGAGCTTCAGTCCCTAAAACTGAGAAAGAAAAAGCAATTACTAATGGCATAGGTTTGTAAGTGTAAATGGGCTTGGTGGCAAAAACACTTTTATATGTCCATCTGTGCTGGTGAAGATTATCAGTCATCCAGGTCATCGACTCCCCTTTACAAAGGCTTTCAGTTTAATTTGCATGTTATCGAAGCCATAAAAAGGCATTTTTGTCCACTAGTATGAAAGCTTGGAACTTTTTTGGAAAGAATATGTCCATCTGTATTTTTAGTGTACCAAAAACTATCAAGGATGAGAGATGTTCAGAAAGCGTTAAAGAAGGATTTTATAATGTGAAATGGGTAACATTTGAGTTTTACATAGGGGTTTGATTCTTTATGTACTCATCTGAATGTTAACTAAACACAAAATGACCAGCAGACAGACAACAAATGCTGATTTGATTGAAATGGAGAAAACTGAACAGATCATACGATGGAGTAATAACACAACAAAGCAGAAAACATTACCAAAAATAACCTGGCACAAAAAATGTAATATTTCAGTGACAGCAACAACTTGAATAACAACTGAACTTGAACAATGTCTCCCTCTTGAGTTCTTCTGTAAAAATAGGTACCAATTTTACAATGGCTTCCAACACCTCCATGTGATTTCTGGTCCAAAACAAACTTTAAAAACAAAACAAATCTAAATAGACAATTGACAAATATTACAGTGGACACCCATAAAAAAAATATTTGTCCTGATGCAATGCCCTTAACTTAAATTATGTTTCATCTGTAAATGGTCGTAGGGAATAATAACCAATACTAAATTGGTGTGATAATAAGAGTAACCATTATAAAAAAACAAACAAACCAAATTTCAACATGGAAATGTGACTGATTTAGTGTTGTACAACTGCTGTACATGATTTGGAATTTTTTTTAGGTTGTCATCAAGTGGCTGCAAAATAACAACCTTTGCCGCTACCAAGCAGAGATGATGCTCATAAATACCGTGAAGAAAAATGAGGGGTAAATAACAATTGTGTGTGCACAACTACATATACTGCAGTCATTAAAAGATACTGTACTGGCTCACCCCCCCTCCTCTCTTTTTGTTCATTTATTTCCAGACTTTCGGAAGCCCAGGAAGAAGAAGACACAGAAAAGGTTAACAGAAAAGGGTTAAACTACACAGCTATTTGAATGTAATCTGTTTTTGTCAAATGTAAAAGGAAATATGATCCCTTGATGTTGGCTAAATTAGCAATCTGTAACTAATCTATAATTTTCTGCAGGGAAGCCCGTTCATTGTCGATAGTCAGGCTGCAGCTGACTGGTGCAGAGAACAACAATTTAGTGGAAGAATAACACTTCCTGTTGTTCTGGATATGGACGAGCTAGAACAAGCAGAAGCTCTCGAAGCCCTCAAGACATGGGATGAAGAGTACAATGAATATTCTCCAGCGGAGCATTTTACTTTTGTTTTTGAAAAGAAGGAGGACTATGAAAAGTTCTGTTTGTACATTGTCGATGTAAAAAAACGAAAAGTTTTTGCAAGATTTGAAGAACTTCTGTAAATAAAGACTTTTACAAGTAACCATATATCTTCATTGCTGCAGCCTATCTGGATTTTAGATAGATTTAAGGAGAGACACATACTAATCAGCATAGAATTTGGGTACAACTACTACAACCTGACCTCATTTTCACCCTCCAGTATTCTGTGGAACGATGTCAACTCACATTGTTCTCTGACACCCTCATGGCCAGGTGCTTTCAGAATGACTATGTATGTCATACTAACTATTCTGTGTAGCACATCAGCAGTGTGTGGAATGCTTCTTTCCTTACAGCATATTAAATACATAGAAAACACTATTTACGCCATTGCTTCCAAAGTAAATGCAGTCACATCATTAAAGGTTTTACACATGTTAATAAGCAATATCATGGTTTGAAAAGAGTATTTTACTGAAAAGTGGCCATGGACACCTAGTGGCTACCTGCCACTAGGTGGCCAGGGCCAGCCTAGTGTCAGGTTCCAGGAGAGGAGAGACTGACACCCTGTGCTGGCACCCTGTCAATGGCCACTAATTTTCATACGAATTACATCGTTCCATCAAATAAATATGACTTTATGAACGGGTTGAGACAGTTTATTAAATAATAAGATCATAATTTCAAAACCAAAATCCACCTAAAGTCACGTTAACTAAGCTTTTTGCCGAAAACCGGCGCTGACAGCGCCCGTAACGGCGTAAGTCGCTCTGTCAGCCTGTCAGCCTTGTGACGGGTGCCAGTAGATCACTGACACCCTGTGCTGGCACCCTGTCAATGGCCACTAATTTTCATACGAATTACATCGTTCCATCAAATAAATATGACTTTATGAACGGGTTGAGACAGTTTATTAAATAATAAGATCATAATTTCAAAACCAAAATCCACCTAAAGTCACGTTAACTAAGCTTTTTGCCGAAAACCGGCGCTGACAGCGCCCGTAACGGCGTAAGTCGCTCTGTCAGCCTGTCAGCCTTGTGACGGGTGCCAGTAGATCACTGACACCCTGTGCTGGCACCCTGTCAATGGCCACTAATTTTCATACGAATTACATCGTTCCATCAAATAAATATGACTTTATGAACGGGTTGAGACAGTTTATTAAATAATAAGATCATAATTTCAAAACCAAAATCCACCTAAAGTCACGTTAACTAAGCTTTTTGCCGAAAACCGGCGCTGACAGCGCCCGTAACGGCGTAAGTCGCTCTGTCAGCCTGTCAGCCTTGTGACGGGTGCCAGTAGATCACTGACACCCTGTGCTGGCACCCTGTCAATGGCCACTAATTTTCATACGAATTACATCGTTCCATCAAATAAATATGACTTTATGAACGGGTTGAGACAGTTTATTAAATAATAAGATCATAATTTCAAAACCAAAATCCACCTAAAGTCACGTTAACTAAGCTTTTTTGCCGAAAACCGGCGCTGACAGCGCCCGTAACGGCGTAAGTCGCTCTGTCAGCCTGTCAGCCTTGTGACAGGTGCCAGTAGATCACTGACACCCTGTGCTGGCACCCTGTCTCTGTTGTGGCAGATGCCAGTGGAGACTGTCAGCCTAGTGGCATATGCCGTGGCAACCCGGAACTGCCACCGGAACTGCCAGAATGACATGCCACTGCCACAAATTGCGCTTGCTGTCTCTCCAGATAAATGCATCACGCGTGTTAGCCTTGGCGCACAGCCATGCACATCTGGCAGCGTGGAAGTGGAGGAAAGCGATAAAGTGCAACATCATTACCTTTAAGCTGCACGACGCAATGAGTGAGCTGCAGGTGAGTGGGCTGGGGAGTTTAGGAGGGATGAAGCCAAGGCAATGGGTCAGATGGGTCAGCATCACAGTCGGGCCTTAAAATGCAATAGCAGTAAAATGACGCGGGGTTCGTACATTTATCATTAGGACAATCCCAGTGGTGACCCATTTAGCTCCTAACCTGCTTCTGTCTTGATAAGGAGCGACATCTATTTGTGTTTGGACCCCCTCCTTTCTTAAAGCTCGCTATATACACACGATCACATGAGCTGCGGCACTGGAGTTAAATGCGAGGTAGAAGAGCTCCATCTAGTGGCTGGATTATAAAATCTGAAAAAGTACAGAAGTCTAAAACCAATAAAAAAAATTGTTTAATTCTCAAAGCTCAATAAGTAATTTAATGTACAGCTGAGGAAAGAAAAAAGTTTAGCCCCTGCTGTGAAAATGTGGTCGATTCAAATGTTTTTCCAAAAAGTGGTGCTAAACAGAGAACATAATACTTTTATTTTGGATTCTTAGATTATTTCACTTTACAAAAAAAAAATAATATTCTACAAAGAAACAGAAAGTGCCAGGGTTTAAAATGAATATTGGCATGATGGAAATACTAATTAATGGGTGCTTTATGCTGGATTACATCCTGTCATCCAGTCATTTTTGTAGCTATCGATGAGTCTCCTGCACAAAGCCAGCAAAACCTGGCAAATCCATCAAGCTCCTCCATAACTGATGGTCTTCTGGCATGAAAATGATCGCATACATTTCCATTGGGCTTCTAATGTCTTTGCAGGGCCCAGTCCAGCAGTGAATTATGCTTTGGGTCATTGTTATGTTGAAGGACAAAACCACCTGGACCCAGTGCTTTAGGTTCTCTTTGGAAGTATTCACATTTTCTCCTTTCTACCTTGATGAGTCCCCACAGCATAATACCTTTACCACTGTGGAGATAACATTGATTTGGTTGTTCGGTCGTCTCTTATTTCTCCAAATGTAATCAATGTGCCTTTGCACAAAGAATAGTTCTGTATCATCTGACCAAGTATATGCAAAACCTTGCTTCAGTCTGTCTCGAAGGAGTTTTCTTGGTACTCGGGCTTCCTGTGCAGAGCTCGGTCTTTTCCTTCCTCTTCCACACAGCTGTGTTACTGTTTTTGAATTACTTGGAATTTACTTCTCGTTCCACTTCTCTCCACTTGGAAAAGCATTGATAACTTTATCTTCCTAATGCTTTATGAACATAAAAGGTTCTTCTCAAATCTAAACAGATCAAACTCTTTGTGATTTTCATACTGGGTGTAAATTTGTAGAAATGAAATGTTCAGGTTTTGACTTGATCTAAAATATGTGAGCATTGCACTACATAGCTGAAGAACGTTGTTGCACAACAGCGGTTTTTCCAATGGCTCAGTAAATAGGTAATTTCATAAGGATAACGCTGACAATAGTAATTTTTTTTTTTTTTAGAGATGGTTTTGTAACTGCATGCACACGTCAATAATTTATGCTTCTTAAAGAAAACTAGAAGGCTTAGCAATGCTGTAAAAAAATCCCTCTGTTGAGAAGCGCTTGAAATTTCATCATTTCATAATTTTTGTCTCAACAGTATACAACCTCCTGTCAACAATAATTGCGCAGCGAAGAGCTTCGGGAAAGACCTGGAATTTGCAGGTATAGTTTTTCCATAAAGTAATGCTCTTAACTTTAAACTTCTCTATGCACGCTCACCCCACGAGACTCCACTGCTGAAGAAAGGGCACATTAAAGTCCATTTAAAGTATACTGCTGAAGATTTGGACAAGCAAATGAATTACTGGGAAAATGTAATCTGGCCAGATGGCCTTCCCTACATCCCCAAAACTCTATAATCATTTAAGTTTGAAGGTGAGACCATCATGTTGCGGGGCTGGCAGATTTGAGCTAACTGAAGGATGAGTAAGGAAAATACTAGGACATTTATAAACATAGTGACAGAACTGTGTGCCTTGCAGCACAAAACAGAAGACAAAAAAAAATAAAAATAACAGCTGACGCAAAGCTTAGTTGGGAATGCACTTTATTTATTCCACACTTAGAAAAGGAAACCAGAAGGCACTGAAGTGGTTTAGCACACAACCCTACATTAGAGGTGTTACTGAACATGTCATGCAAGGTTAATGGTCAGCTCACTCAACTCAAATGCTCTTCTCCTCAACACAAAACCGAAACAGATGAATAAATAAATCTTACATTTTTAAATCTGGTTGCCTTGAGGGGAGCAGAGTTTACTTTGATTATTTTTTTTTTGACACCTTCTGAATTCGTCTTTGTTGGTTTTCGTTTTAAACGAGGACGACAGCGATCCTGACCGGAGTCGGTGTTTGCTTTGAAACGCGAGTCTCTATCACAGCTTCATTAATCTTCAGCCCGACCCATGTGCTGTCACACGCAGTGCTAAAGTGCAGCTGTAGTTTTGATGATCAAGCTAAGAATCTGCCACTGAAAATCAGGCGGAGGGGTTCTAGTACATGTCGTTGTGCCTCTGACTAGATGAGAACAAGAAATCGGTCTCATCGAGGCAAAGGTGCAGAAATACGCCACTGCAGGCTTGCAGTGAGGTCATGTTCAGAACGGTTTTCCTGCATCTCCCAGCAAGCTGCATCCCTGACGACCCTGCAGAATACATTCATGACATACGTGAAAGGTGCAGAGCACCGTCTTAATTGTGCCACCCTTCGGTATGCTCAGTCATCCCTGTTTTAACTCAAGTTTGGCACTGGGTGTTTACATATACAGAGTTAGTGCTTGTAGGGGGACAAAACTGTTCGTAGGCAGGGCGAATGTGTTAGTAGTTTTAAATACAGGCAGTGTGTATTTGCATGGCAGTGGAGATGACTTGTATTGTTGATATTAGGCAGCAGCATTCCTGATCCGACTGAGACGGAGCTGGATGAGCACCAGTCCCCAAACTGATCGTATCAAATATGGCAGGAGGGAGGCAATTATCCTGGCAAATTGATTTTTTTCACAGACAGCAGCGCTCTGTCATTGCTTTTCAGTTGCAAAACTGGTTAGCATGTAATTTTCTTAATGACAACAAGCAGCTTTATCCATGTTTCATATATGGCAGATGCTTGAGAATCAACAGATGTTTCCCGTTTATGTGGCTTTTTTAATATGGTGAGCAGCATGTCTTCATCGGTCATTCATACCCATCATTAATCAAGTTTCTTTCACTTAAAAAGCAAGCTAGTTAAAAACAGGTGATCTTAGCTATTAGAAATGCTAAGGAAACAACATCTTAAGTCATTGTGACACAAAGGCCACATTCAGTCCCTTAAAAAAAAATCTCCTTCTGAACCAGTTCATCACAGCAAAAAATGGACCAATTCCAATTTAAGTTCATAGTCGTGGTTCCAATCTACCAATCACAGTAAGGTAAGAGTTATCTTCTCCTAAAAGCAATCAACCACATTCCCACATGTCTATAAAATTAGACCGGACCTTCAGGCTGAGTCGCCAGCCCAGTTTCCTGACTAAGCTCTCCTCTGGTTAGAGGCAGAGGGTCATAATGCTACATGGTACTGAATAAAATAACAGTAGAAATAAAATAATATTAGAAATAACATTATAATTGATTAAAATCTAAAGACAAAAACAATAAAAAAAACGCGTCCTGCGAGGGATAACACCATATTGTTTCATTTTAGAGCTGTAAACAGTCTTTTCCTTCCTCAGTGTGCGCGTCCTTAGCTGTGCTCCAATCCTTCCTCTTCATCTTGGTTTCAGGTTGTGTCCAAATGTGCTCAGAGTGCACGGCTTAACAGCCATCCCAATGTAATCACATTCCCCGAACCTATTGCGTGACTGCAATGACAGTCTTATCATCTGGCGAGACCAAAGCGATGCGCCGATCTAGTCATCCCGGGGGCTGCAGAGCACGGTGTGTGTATCCCGACAGAGCGTCCCAGTTTCTCCACAGGAAGGCCAGCAGGAGGACAGCGAGGATGGTGGAGATGGAGCGCGAGCGCGTCCTCATCAGCGGGACCACGCAGTTGGCCACAGTTGAGACGAAAACCAGAAGGACGGCCATAAGGGCCAGCAGGACATTGATAAGTTTTCCCAGGAGGGTCCGGGCTGTGGCATTTTCCAGCCCCTCCAACTGGACAACCTGCTGTTGCTGCTGCTGGAGCTCCATCTTAGAGATCCTGGTCTGACACGCTTCCAGAGCCTCCTGTGAAAAACATGACACCAAGAAAGGAAAAAAAAAAAAAAGGTCAAGTAGGTGTTTTTATAAAGAAAAACGTCACGGAAACACAGAACAGGCTGGTTCCACGGCCTTCTACTCAGCTGCTCTACACTGGAGTCTTTATTTACGCCCTTTTATGATTAAAACAGGACTTAATGAAACATGAGAGCAACACGTCAGGCAAACTTTATGATCAACAACAAAGGGACGGCTGATGGGTTCAACTTATTTTTTTTCCAACCACAAGAAATATATAAATGAGCAGGGATGTCTACAATAAACACATAGCTAACATTTTGATGAATTTGGACAAAGCAGTATTTTTTAAAAAAAGAATTAAAAAATTTGTTTTTAGCTGAATGGTGAAAACTCCTCCACTATCGTGTGAAGGCAGCGACTTGGGAGACCATATGTAGAGATTTACTATAACAAGGTGAGATGTAAAGGGTTTCTGACTTGGTTCTTGAGCATCTAGGAAAAAACTGGGTTTTTTTGGACGTTTTGTTAGTATACCCAAAATCGCTGTGGTGTCTAGTTCTGTGGAAATAACGACGTGTCCAGAATAGGGAAGAAGTTTTCAACGTGTTAAACAAAACTGAAACCACTTCTCTGAATTAGGAAAGTGAGCCATGATGCATCAAGGAGAGGCTCTCAGCAGCCGGGGGGCGCAGAGAAGCAAAGGACTCCTGTTTTTATACAGGATGTTAATGATCAATTCTGCATTTTTATACGAGCATCAGCTTCCAAGACCCCAGCAGATGCCTGGGATTTTTGTCACACCCTGTTAGTCCGGTGTGAAGGAGCAGGCTGGACTGTCAGCTGGGCAACAAACAGGACATCAATACGTCTGCTGATGCTTCTCTGACATCTGTACGGTCGTTATTCACATTTACTCAGTGACGATTCAGCAGAGTTGAATTTTTGTGCCGTTATTTTTGGCTGCAGCATTGCTCGTGAGCTTAATGATCTAGTTTAATAATCGCGACATGAGCGAAGTAAAGGCCAATAAATAATGTGTGTCAATTTAATGAACTCAAAGACACTAAAGATTTAAGCTGTAAATGCTACAACACCTTGGAAAAACCACCGATTGGTCACTGGAAATCAGCGTTTATGTGCGCGAGAAATGTGTAATCAAGCGAGTGATCAGTTGACAATTCACTATGCAGACGGAAATGTGGACATTTCACAGCAAACAGAATCATCTTCCACATAAATAAAACAAAGTAGACTAGAAAGAAAAATCTACTGACTTATGAGTTCTGACTTATTGCATCGTCTTTCCTCATTGAAGAGAAAAGCTGGCAGACACCGGATGGAAACTTGCTGACAACTCTTTTATTCCAACGTTTACCTCTTTAGATATTTTACTCTTTACTGTAATTTTAATCATTTATCTAGATTAGTCAAACTTTTTAGGGCCCCGTTTATTGGGCTGTTTTACCTCATATTACTTTGAATATTGCATTTCTTATGTAATGTATGCATTTTTACCCGAATATGCCATATTATCAATAATTGTGCCACTATTTTCCTTTTCTGATAAGTTCTTTCTCTTCTGCTTTAGAACTTAACTTTAAATTAGCATTTTATTCATATTACTTAATCTAGTTACAACTCCGGTGTATCCTGTCACTGTCATGCCACGATTTCCCCCATTGTGGGACAATAAAGGTATTTCTATTCCATTTACACATTTTATTGGGAATAACACTTAACGTTGATAGCGCCTTCTTGGTAACGAGCTGTAAGCCTCGCAGCCTTCTTTCTCCATACCTAATCATCCATCTGCAACCTCAGGATCGGTTTGTCTTTCTCTGTATCGGTTTCAGCTTTTCATTTATGTTTAAAGGACCCAGAGCATCGTTTACAACATGCTTCTAGCACTCCCTGCTGTCAGAGTACGGAAATGCAGCCAGAAAACACTATGAGTGGGCTATGCTTGGACATTTACACAAAACACTAAAACTCAAGCCCTCACAGGGACAGGAAAGGATGGGAGTAATATGAGACATTTACGAGGAAACACTTCTGTTTCGGACCAACGGAAAACCTGTGGGACAAACAGGATTCCTCGGACAGATCCTTCCTGTTTACACCGTCAATATGCATGGCGAGATAATGCCATTGACTGTTGCAGGGTGTGTGTGCCCACCTCAGTTTAAAACGTGTCTGACCAGCCTGTATTGGCTGCTTGAAACAGGAAGCCACAGAAAGCTGTAGTAAAAGGAGCTGCAACATGGAGTGGCTATAGCACCAAATGAATGAATAAATAAATAAATAAATAAATAAATAAATAAGCAGTTTAAAAGGAACAAGCAAGTATTAAAAGCTAGCACATGAATGGTCATTTACCATCCTTATCTCCACAGTAACCTAAAAACAATTGTTAGCTTTGGTGGGCAAGATGAGAGAGTGGAACAATTAGTGACCACAAAATCAATTAAACCCCCTGATGAAACAAGTTTCAGACAAAAAAAAACAAAAACAAAAAAAAACTGTTGGAGCATAATTAATCTAATATTTTTATTTTCTCCATGCAGTCTTTTAACCATGCTTTAGCTCCAGTCTGCAGTCAGACCCCTCATTACTTTGCTTTATTACCCACCAGTTTAAGAATATTTTAATCTAGCTTCATATCATTATGTTGCAGAATATTGGTGTGTTTGTTTCAAAGCAGAGGATTTTTTTTTTCTTTTGACATGGGTGAGGCGTTTGTGGACAAAGGACCGATGGACACACCTGGATGTCGCGGGCTCTCTCGTACGACTGATAGGCGATCTTCTCCTCCATGCTGGCCAGCTCCTGTTTGAGGTTGAGGATCTCGTTCTGATGAAGTTCTGTCAGGTCGTTCAGCTGTTCCTCCAAGCGCTCACACCTAAAGACACACGCAAAGAAAACCCCCGTGTGAGAGCCTGAGCCATAATTAGCTTGAGTCAAAAAGAAAAGCCATGTAGGCATTAGCAGAAACAGGCCAGGAGGCATTTGACCACATGGCACCTGACTGGACCGATGACTTGTCCTGATAAGATTAGGATGTGCTTACTCATCTGCTCATCCAACTGGCCAATCACAGGGAGTTACCAGTAGAAGGAGGGAGACCTGTAGTCCCCCCTTTTTTCTTGGACTCAAGCAGATGGATAGAAATCAGGCAAGAATAATCTTAAGGCTCCACAAGCAAATTATTCATTCATTTCAGAAAATGAATGGCAAGTATTTCAACTTCCTCCGACTACATTTCCTATTACGTTTTACAAGTGTGGAACAGTTTTTAGTAACCAACCTGACCTGAAAAACTCTCCCACATTATTAAATGTTTCTTGTTACACATAAATATTAAAAAATATGTGAAGCTGCCACAGTTTAAAGCGTCTCCATAGTTTATTGGTCCTGAACAAAGAAAAAGGGGTTATTTAAAAGAAGTGAATGAAGGTTTTAAAATTAGTTTAACAAGGTTAAGTATAAATAGGACACTTTGGTTTCTGTTGCTTTTATATCTCAGTTCTCAGTGAGCCGAGTAGCTGTCAAACAGAAAAAAAAAAAGAAGAATTATTGAGTAAATTGTCATGGTACTTTAAAGTTAGAGTTCCACTCAAAATAATATATTTAAAATAAAAAATATTTGTTTTGCTTAGGCCTTACATACATGTTTGGATGTTAGGGTTAGGTTAGGTTAGCTCATTAAAAATCTGGAAGTTACCTTTGAAACAATCGAACCATAAATAAAAGGATGAATTTTATTTCCATAAGTGTCAGAAAGCTTTTTTTTTTTAAAGGGCATTTTCAGGCCTGGTCCATTCGCAATATGTGACCTTGATTTGCAGTACTTTAAACAAAAAAACAGGCTTTTACTTTGAAGAGAAAATCTTCTTTTCATCACTGACTTCAATGGTTCTCAATCCTGGTCCCCATGGCCCATTGTTTAATGCCTGGTTTAGGTTTGTTCATAGGGTAGGACCTAAAATGTAGGCTTTTACTTTTAAAGAGTATCTGCAAGCTTTGGTTTTAAAAGGCCAATGATTCTTTTATTCATCACTGGCTTAGATCAGAAATATGCAGAAACATTATGGAAAATTATATTTGCAAAAATGTAAACCTTTGGGTGTCCAAAGTGTGGCCCTGGAGCCAAATACGACCACTGGAGTAATTCTGTATGATTCAAGAATGGTACAATCTTGGCCCTCCAGTAAGTGGTGCTGATGCAGATGGACACTTTATTAAAGTTTTTAAGAATGAAATCATCATTAAGACATTTAAGGAACATCGTTGTTGCTAAGAACAGGCTATACATATTTTCTAGACTGACAAGAGAGAAAATATCTGACCCAGAAAGTTAGGAAACAGGACACCTTTCTTTCATTAAGGCAAACCCCTTTTTCAGACTTACAGTAATTTGTTCTGTTCTGCTTTAATTAAAATTTGTATGTATTGATGGGCAGCAAGAAATCCCAATAAAATAATTTTACTGTTTAATTATATATCACCACTGATCTAAACCATGAAACGTTGAGGCTTTTATCTTGAAGTGTATCTAAACTTTATTCACTGAAAAGTTGAATTAACAAACCCGGTGTTCACTACTTTAGGCAAATTAGGTATTTCAAACGTACTCCAGAAATCATCCAACACATAAATGGGTGAGTCTCTTATTTTGGTGATTATCTGTTGGCTTTATTCTGAAAGTTTAGATTAATCCCTTGTTAATACCTAGCATAGGCTCAAAAAATAATTCAATATACATTAGACTGAGTCTCTTACTTTAAAGGGTATTTGGTAGCTTAGATTTGAATATTTTAAATGTATTCCTTGTTGACTCCCGGTGAATTCCCCAAAAAATGCCTGGCTCTCCATTCATTGCTATGGCTTGCACCAACTACTGATTTACAGTCAGTTCTAGTTTTTTTTTATTGGATATAATAAGGATGGATTTGGATGCCGAGGAGTTATAGTAGTTTTGTCGGTTTATGGATGGTTACTCCCTTGCAGATTGGTCAAAAAGAACCCGTTTGGTCCGTCCTGATTTTATTTTAGTCTCAGTGGAGGAAACGCAGGCGGCTCTGAGCTGGGACATTTTAGGAAGAAGTATGTCTAATATTTCTTTATCTCAGCTCAGTGTTTGTGCCCTCATGTCAGAACATTCTGGAAGAATGTGTGTTTTAAGGCCAGAGTCTGAACACAGTCCCGGGAAAGGAGCAGATATAAAAATCAGGGGGAGAGTACTGAGAAGATACATGAGTGTGGCTGTTTATCACCTTTTTAGAATTATAGATTAAATATGAACTGTTTTTTACTATAAAGAAACTAGATCATTGTGCAAAGGAAAGGTAAAAATCTAAAACAGCTGGAGAGGATCTGCAAAGTGACTGCAACAGATTTGCAGAACAAAAGGTGAACTTTTAATAAGCTGTAAGTAACATAATTTAACTGCAGCTCAATGTTTTTCTTTTTCCGGATGTTTGACATTTTTGATAAAAATGTGAATAAAACATTTGTTTCTAAAAGTGGCAGGTGTTTGATCATCTCTAGGGACTTCCTCCCAGCAGTCGGTGTGATCATATAAAACCTCTCAGGAATCTGTGACATTAAGACATTCCTGAAAGCTCTCTGAGTTACCTGAAGCGTTCCTCCTGCAGAGCTTGCATAACCACTGTGTAGTCTCTCTGATAGTTGCTCTTCAAACTTTCCAGGCTCTCCATGAGCCGTGTCTGACCGTCCCTCAAGTCCTGCACCTCCTGTAGCAGCATGTCTAAACTGGAGCCCTGGCTTCTCTCCAGTGTGTTGCCCTTAGAGCTTGGTGGACCCCCAGGAGCCCCAGTGGTGCTGTTTGCCCCGGCTGAACCCGACGTGGCACTGGAGCAGTCGTCGTCACTTATGTATTTGGGACTCAGCTGGAGGTGATGTCCAGCATTAGTCAGGGAACGTCCGCCCCCGCCCGTTACGCCTTCTTCCCCCGAGTGGTCGTCCAGAGAGTCTTTGAGGTTGGGGATGTTGTCAGCGCTGCCGAATTTGTTGCGAATGAGCGAGGCGATCTCCCGTGGCTTGGAGACGACTGCCCCCGCAGCAGAGTGAGTGGCCTGGGAGAAGCTGGACAGGCCTCCCTTCACGCTGTCCACCACGCCCTCGCTAAAGCCGCTGACTTTGGCGCCGACATCCTTCAGGCCCTGCTGCATGTCCCGCAGAACATCCTTGGGTTGCCGTGGGATTCCGTTGTGCTCCACTTCCCTTAGCTTACGGTGGTAGTGCTCGAGCTTCCTTTGCAGCTGCTGGATGGTCTGCGCCGACTTCTGGTTCTTTTTCTCAAACACCTGCCAGCCACAACATGTGTTGAATTAGAAAAAAAAAAAAAAAAAGTAATAACGCATTTTACGTTTTGCTTAACGCAATCCGCAACCTCCCTTCCAGCCGAAAGCCCGGCACAAACTGATTAAATGGGTTTCATTGTGTTGCAGTGATTGTGCAAGCCAACCTGATGATATTACAAACAGAAGACCCAGAAACCTATCAAAGATTCGGACATCTGGTACTGTACCTGTTTGATACGCGTGCTCTGCTGTTTGTCAGCATTGTTGGCCAGTTTGAGGTATTCTGCAACATTATCGTCCCTTGCTGTCTGCTCGATCTTAATCTGCTCTGTGAGCTTGAGGATCTTCTGCTGCAGCTGAGCGATAGCCTGTTTGGTGCGCTGAGGGTCAGGGGTACCATCCTCACCCGACTGGAAGGAGCTGTCCGCCCCATAGGAAACGGCGAGGGGTGTTTGGCCCAACCCGCTCACCTCCAGTCGGTCAATCTGCAGTAAACAGAGAGGAAGTTGAGAGTGGGTAAAAGGGCACTTGGGATGAGGTAAAGCATTTAAGTAAAGGGGAAAAAAAAGTGGGGACTACAGGGAAAAGTCTAGAGTTGCGTTTTGTCATTTCTTGTCAAATCTGCTGACATGTTTAAAAAAAAGGAGGTTTCTGCTTTTTTTTGGACTGCTTGGAAAGAGGGCAAAGTGAGACAGCTGAAAAGGCAACTTATGGTCACAATCTGTCTGAAGAGGAAGATGTGTGTTGTTAACTTCTCAATTATCAGTTTAGAAAGAAAGGAAACTGGAAGAAATGACATCTTCACAAAAAACTCACTTAAAGCACCCACCCCTTTGTGTACATATTTAATATTATGACCACATTTCTAGGAAGAGTTTCTCATTAAAGTTTATATATTTGTTACATTCTTTCACATAAGCAATACCTTTGCACAAAAGCATTTAGTTAAAGTAAACTGGCACAACAATTTTCCACAACTGTTTTTGTTCCATTTATTGTATCTGCTTTTTCCAAATAAAAGGATACGACAATTCTATTTTAATGTAAATTCACAAAGGTGTGTGTGCAGGAGGTAACAGGTCTAACAGGATATTAAATCTTGGCCTGAAACAGGTTTTTTTTTTTTTTTTTTTTTTTTTTTTAACACAATAGTGGCCCTTACTTCCAGAAGGTGATCTAATATCATCTGTTGCCTCAAAGTATCCGCACAAAAAAGAAAATCAAAGTCACTGTCAAAGTTGAGTGTTTCCTAAATGTTTGAGAAATTAGTCCACCTGAGATAATGAGTCTATCACATCCAGTAACAGGCAGAGGAGGTGATTCATTTCCTGAAACACCTCAAGCAAAAGACACAGAAGTGCTATGACTGATGAAAATAACAGTACAAACCAGGGGCTCGGATGCGTGACACTGTTGCCTCACCTGCAGTCTGATGTGGATGACTAACCGAAAGCGCAGCCAAAAATGCACAGAGAAAAACTATACAACACGATCAAATGCAACTTCATTTGATCTTTTTGCTCAGTATTTACGTATACATATATTATTACAAACGAAACAGCCTTCTCCTGTAAACGTGCTAAAACTGCCGCTCACCTTTCCAATCTTCAGACGGAAAACTTGTTCCCAGAGCATTTTTTCCCCTCGCAGTAACAGCCAGTTATGTGTTTTCATTAATTTATGTCTCGGTGAGCACAACTCCCGGACGGGTCTGTTGTCAGCCTCTGAGCTTCACAGCTCCCGTCTCTTACGGCCGCGCGGCTCCTTATGAAAAGTTTTGAATCACACCTGAATCTCAGTCAGCTTAAGCCCCGCCTACTTCTCCCCCTCCTCCCACCTCTGGGGACAGGGATGACATCATCCCCCCCGTCTACTGTAGGGCACGCAGCAGCGCCGTCATGTTCAGAGCGCGCTAAATTAGACCAGGTAGGGACTTTTTGTTTTGTTTTCACAGACTAAAAATAACAGACAGCAAAGTCATTACGGGATAAACGCTTTATCAATGGAGTTCAGCGAATCTAACCAGATTTCGAGTTGCATTTAAAGAAGTCAAGGATATGCTTGATATTAGCCCACGTCTACTGCAAACACTGACTGCACCATGACAAGGCTTTTATAAATGGAGCACTTTTCATTGCTGTATTGCTTATTTTATGTGGTGCGCCTTTTATATCAAATTAAAAGGTCATTAAAGTTTACATCAGAAAAAAATGGAATATTATCAAAAACGCTAAAATATCACATTGGATCAAATAAAAAGTAGTATTTTTTAATGCAGAAATTCCATTTCGTGGTCTGCACAATCAGGATGAAGACTGCTGACTTGACAGAAGTCCAGCTACTAATACACTCAAAAAGGAGAGTAAGCCACAAAAGGTCATTGCTAAACAAGTCACCTGCTCTCATGACTGTATCTAAGCTTACTAGAAAGTTGAGTGGAAGGAAAAAGTATGGTTGGAAAATATGTAAAAAGCTAAACAGATGAATGGCTGGATCCTTTATTAATACCATTGATTTGGTCACAGTAAGCATGTAACAGGAATTTTTATAACCCAGCTAGCAAGTGATTGTTAAGAAAGTCAAATGTTGAATGTTCAGGAATGACGTTCAGAAAACGTCTGAATGTTAGCTTGCCATGGAAAAATTGCTGGAATTTTATTTAATCTGTTTGTTTTTCTTTTAAATCTTTTACACCTTTAGATTATCCATAATTGTTTTTAAGCAAATTTCTATTTTTGTCTTGTTTGAAAAAGTGTTTACCTCTGACGTTTACCAGGTGTTGTCTAAACGTCTTGTGGACACTTTTCTAAAATGTGGTTTTACAGATGATCCCTGCCATGAGAGGCACTCCAAACGGCTTCTCTACTTATAGTCAGGTGGCCTAATTATGGAATAAAGCCTATTTAAGATTTTCGTTCCCACTTTATTCTGTAAACCTAACTTTGTCTTTTTTATATTAATTGACCTATGAGAAACTCAATTTGACCGGTAGTCAATGTGCAGACTTGTGCACACAGTTTGAAAAGTAATTCATTAATTAGTAGGAGTGCATAACATGTCACGGAGTATGAGTATTACGTCCGTTGGTTTTAGGTTGTTGGAAAAAATATTTATGACATTCATATTCCCTTTATTCAGTTCATCACTGAAAAAAATGTTATCACTGTCGAATGCTTTTACCCTACCACCACCTTTGCCGATAGATAATTCAAAATTTTCAAGTCTAGAAAATATCTAATGACTATGATTTTGGTGTCAGCTTCAAGAGGTTTTCCTAAATTAATGACATGTAGGTGATAATCCATTGCAATCATAAAGAAAAGCGGTGAAATATAAATTCTTAGGTAAGAAATATGCAACATTTTAAGCTTCACCTTTCATAAAAGGCTGGGAACCAGTGCACAACTTTGGAAACTGACAACCAGTTTTTAAATGTTGGAAGACCTCACCTAAAAACATTTGTAAAGGTTTTAGGTGTACAGGACATGGAGGGAACGATGGCTCTATTTTCTAGGAATGGCCACCTGACTATTATCCTCTCCGTATGAAATGAAGGCAGTCATGGGCAAAGAGATTGTATTATTTACAAGGACTGAAAAGACATATTCATAAAGACTAGTATAAAACTTAAACAATAAAAATAAAGAAAATAAAAAAAATTAAATCCTTTTTATGAATAATATTGCATAGGAAGAAAGAGGTAACCGGAAGAAAAAATTGTGGCAGGAAAAAGGTGTAAAAACAACAGGAATAACCACCAGTTTAGCGAGGATTGCAAACTGAATTTTTTGGGTGGGTATGGGTGTCACAAGGCAAAATCTGGACTTGCAATGCAAGAATGACAAAGATTAGGTGTATTTCACGAAGCTTACACAAACTACAGTGGGTACAAAACACAAGAGGCGGATGTGTTGTAGCATTGGTCTGATTATTTTAAGAACAAATTTTAAGATGTTACTGATGACTTTTAATTGCCCTAAAGAAGTGGTCCCCAATCCTGGTCCCCGAGGGCCGGTGTCCCTGCAGGTTTTACATGTGTCCCTGATCCAACACACCTGACTTACTTCCCCAGTGTACTGTCAAGTTCTCCAGAGTCCTCCTAATGACCTAATTATTTGACTCAGGTGTGTTGAAGCAGAGTAACAAATAAAAGTTGCAGGACACCGGCCCTCGAGGACCAGGATTGGGGACCACTGCCCTAAAGTATATCTCAGATATCCTAACACCACCTCTGAGGTATTCTGCCAATGCTCCCCTGGCAGACTCGACTGAGAACGGTAGGGGATCAAGCCTTCTCGTTCAGGCTACTAGTTTGCTGCAATAAAATCTCAGAGATCAGTCTTTTAAATACCTTTAAGACATATTTTTATAGGCTTGCTTTTCTTAATAATTACTTTATCATGTTTTGATTTGCTGTTTCCACTAATGTATTAAATAGAATATTTGTCCCTACTCTTTTAGCTCAATATTACCACTACTACTGATACTATTTTATTACTTCAAAATACATTTGCAATGTACAGTTCCTTTATTTGCCTTTGTTGAATCTGAAAATTCTCAATAAATGCAGCTTGTTGTTGTCCATGGAGTTCTGGTAAGGATGATGTAACAACATTTCAGAGTAAAAAAAAGAAACAACAACCGGTAATTAACAAAGGGAAACCAGTTCCTACTAGTATTCTTCCAACTGGGACGTTGCAAGTCTGCACCAACTCCCAGTCTCTTTTTTTTGTCTGCCCATAGAGGCTATTTTAAAGCCAGAGGAACCAGTTTGGCACCTTTTAACACAACCTCACACACACAAACATTCATCCCGAATCACATTCCTCCACTTACAGGTCAACAAGTGAGCGAAACATTTCAGGTGTTTTTTTTTTTTGTTTTGGAGCGCAGGGGATTACCTATTTGCTGAAATCTTTAAGGCTGCTTTACACAGAAAAATTACAAAAGTGAAACACAGTGGTGGGTAAATTTACTGAACACAAGCTGTAGAAAGACAAATCTCTAATGGTGCCTACTGAGTGGCATATGAGACAATTAAACAGAACTGGAATAGCTCACCAGGCAAGTGGTGTTTCAGAGTGGCACCTAGTCTTTGTTTGGCTCTGGTTGAAAACGGCATTAATTACTTTATGAGGGTCCTACTCCATTCATAAAAGAGGCCCAGCAAGGTGCAAATCTGAAAACCAATCAGTTATCTCCTGTTTCACCATCCACAGTTATCTGATTAATCAAATACATCCCCCCATTAGACAAGATAAAAAGGGCAAAGGACAAGTGGCTGAACTCTAAACTGCAGTACACTGTAATGCAGCACAGATAGGGGGTTACAGATACTGTGATAAGAAGGCTCAGTGATCTGTACAGACTGGCACCAAAACCACACCCATTCATGAATCAAAGAAAACATCCACAGTGAGCAGGAGTAGACAAACTGCAGACAGCTGGACAGTCAGGTGATTTCCAAAGACGGAGTCCTAATTTTACTGATCTATGAATGGGTTTTATGTGCTTTATGATTGGCCGCTACGCAGTCACAGTTTAAAGCTTTTAATACTGCATGACACAGCCATGTTCACACTCATACAAACTATTCGCAGTCATCACACATCAAACAAAGCATAATAACTTCTGAGAGCAGAGTGATCTGCAAATAGCCAGGCTCTGTAACTAATCATGCATGTAATTAAAGATCGTCAGCTGAAGGATCAAGCTAATTCCCCTAGGTTAACTAAGCCAAACATGCTGATGTTCAGACTCACTGAAGTAAGAAGCGACCGGCCTCATCACCGGAGCATGTGTATAGCAGCCTAATTACAGAAGGTGGTGACTTGTAACTGGGGTTGCACTTGATATCCCTCTGATTAGTCTTTATCATAAAAAAGGAGAGGCAGAGTCTCCATCAGAGGTCAGCAACCTGTACAATACAAAGATTTTTTTTTAGATCGATATTGCAAAATAACTTTAAAAATCGTAATAGTGATTATGAAATGTATGAATAACCACAATTTTTTAAACTTACGTTTAGTTTCTCAAGCCAGTTTAATTTTACTGCCAGACCCACAGAATCAAGACATTATGTAAACAGACCGTGTCTGACAACATGACGTGCGCTTAAAGAGCTGAATAAGCAACAACACATGCTCAGGAAATAATTTTAAAAAATGGATAAGAAATACATTCACTAAACTTTATCAATCTGGAAAGGGTTACAAAACCTTTTCCAAGGCTTTGGGATTCCATCGAACCACAAGCGACAGGCATTATTCACCAACAGCGAACTCATTGAATGGTGGCGAGCCTTCCCAGGGACCAAAACTAATCCAAATCCACATTGATGAGGCCGTGCAGGAGCTCACAAAATAACACAGGACAACATTTAAACCACTGCAACCCTAACTTTCCTCAGCTGAGGTCAGTGTTCATGATTCAACAACAAATAAAAGACCTAGTGTCCATGGGAGAGTTTGAGCCCAACTCTGTGCTCACTGAAAAGACCCAAAAGGCCCGTTGCACAATCCTGATGATCCCTTAGAGTTTCGGGAAAATATTTTGTGAACTGAATAAACAAACGTGGAGCTTTTCTGAAGGTGTGCGTCCCGTTACATCTGGAGTAAAGCTAAGAGCATTTTGAAAAAAACAACATTATACATAATCAGGCATGGTTGTGAACGTATGATGGCTTGTGGCTGCTTTGTTGGTCCTGGATGTCTTAATGGAGCGATAGATTCTGTTCCTCTACCACACAGTCCTGAAGGTCAATGTCCATCATCCAGTTTGTGAGTAAGCTGAAGTGCAAAAGGACAATGATCTAAAGCACACCAAGCAAGTCCCAGCTTGGGACAGCTGAGCAAGCACAAAATTATTTTTGGAGTGGCCTGCAATTAGATTTAATTGAGATGCTGTGACATGATTCTGAACAGGCTTTTCATGCTGGAAAAAAACCTCAGTGGGGCTGAATTAAAATAATTATGCAAAGAAGCTTCAAAGAAGCTCAGTGATGTAAAAGACTCATTGGCACTTACTATATCAAACGGTTGATGGTAGATGTCGCCACCAAATATTCAGTTTAGGGGAAAATTCCTTTTTTTCCCCAAATAGTACCAGGCTGTCTTGGACATCTTTTTCCCTTAGTAAATTTGCTGAGTTTATCTTTGTCTGATATGCAAAAAAGCATTTATGCTTGATCTATTTTTGAAATCTATAAGGGAATGGTTACTTTTTACCATATAAAAATACTAATCTGCTCTGTACCGTCTTTGACCAAAACGTTTAAGAGCAAGTGGCAATGACCCAAAGAGCCAGAAGCGACTCCACAGCCGCAGGTTGCAGTTCCTGTGCTCTACAGCTGCTTTGCACATATACACCGCTACATGAAAATTTTCTCACTTCAGTCCAAACACTGGGCCCGCCTGCGAGGGGGCTCTACTTGTGTAACAGCCTCTGAACCAAGAAAAGCTCGTTAGAGCCATGATATAGCAACCTGCTCACCTTGGATCCAACAGAGCTCTGGCAACAGTCCAGCAAAGCAGGCCTACTAAACGCACCTCACAAACAGGAATTTAGAAGGGATTACTAAAGTTGCTAGACACACTTATCACAGAAATGGATGCATGCAACGAGAACATCCTGCACAGCCCAGTTTCTATCCCTGTCTGCACAGAACAAAGATTAGATCCATTGTTTTGATATTTTCTAAGTCTGTTTAATGTTTCTGGTAGATTTACATGTTACAGAAGAAGCGATCCTGATGAAAAAGTGGAAAAGGGTTCCGTCTTAAACATCTGCGCCCTTCTTTCAACAGCAGAACGTAACATTAATCTGTCCTAAAACATGTTTAAGAATATAAAAAAAATCATCACAGATCCTCCTGTTTTCAGAATGAGAGGTTACATAATACTCTTTGTTGCAATATTTAGAAAACATGAACATCAATCCCAATCACTTTACTGTTCTGTGATTGTTTCGAGTGACAACACTTGAGCCTGAAACTCCTGGCATTGCCCCTCTTTCTATGTTCTGTCCGGTTAAAGCCAAGTCGCTGCGGTTTCTCTGCGTACACGAAGAGGTCAGTACCTTGCTGGTTGTCAAGGCTTGCATTGCAGTCGAGTTACGGTGAGCTTCCTGTGATGTCAGCCTTCGTTTCCAGTGAAGCTGTGGTTTTATGTACCATGATGGGAGAGAAGGGCTACAAAGATACTGCAACATCAGGTATCGTTCCGAGAAACCCCACCTGCTCCACGCCTCTCCAGTGACAGCATTCTCTGAAATATGGAAACTGCGCAGCTCTGCTTTGTCCTGGCATGCCTACCTATTTCAGTGGTTGTAGGCTGGGTTACAGGGCTATCAGTGCTCTCTTATCTACAGAGTCCAATATCCATCAGTGATGGGAGTTTGGTTACACGGTGGACGCAATAAGCTCAGTTTTCTACATTTACAGTGTCTTGCGAAAGTATTCACACCCCTTCAATATTTCCAAATTTTGTCCCATCGCAACTTTAATGTATTTTATTGAGATTGCATGTAATAGACCAATAGACAGCAGTGTATAATGTTGAGGTGAAAGGAGATTTTGACTGAGGCACTGCACTTATAGAACGTAGAGTTGGTTAGAGCATGATACTGCCGCCACCATGTGTTACACTGGGAATGGAGTGTTTGGGGCGATCACAAAAAGCTCTGTGTGCCAACAAATGTCCCTAAAACATTATATTTTGGTTCCCATCTGGCTAAAGCACCTTGTTCCACATGTTTTGAGGATTTGTTTATGAAACCTTTAAAAATTAGCTTCATTTTAGTCGGCATGTTACCTAAAGGCCAGATTGTAGAAGTGCTCGATAAATACGTTATACAGTTGACACACTCCTCCTGCATTGCCATCAGACTTTGCTGTTGTGTCATATTCTTTCCATTTCCAGATGGTGAACTGGCCCGTGAGATGTTCCAAGCCCTGGGATCTTCTTTTGTAACCTTCAGAGAACAGCTGTATGTGTACTTGGACTTGCTTACACACAGGCAGACTCTAAGTGACTTTTGAGAGTAATCTGTTGCACTAGATTTTAATTAGGTGTATAAGAGTAAAGGGTTGAATTCCATGCCATACTTTAAAAGGTATTCAATTTACTTTTTCACAAGTGTGCAAAACCTTGTTGGTCTATCACATAAAATCCTGGTGACATGCATGGAAGTTTATCTGTAACGTGACAAAATAATGGAGAGGTGTGAATACTTACTCAAACCTGTACTATCAATCTCTAAATTGTGATTTTGCTTTGTGTGGAGGTTTCTACTTGTAGTGCTCATAGTTTTCCAACCTCACTGTTTCAAAGCCTAAATCTCTGAATGAGTTCCAACGACAGTACTGATTGTTTGATCTGATCTTTAACCCTGCTGTCCAGGGATCAGAAAGGAATAGTTTTACAGCTGCAAGCTGTCCTTCAATAGTTTATTAAAACTATTTAAACTTCTCAGTTTGAATTGAGATGAAAGTTCTGTACTATAGAATAGAGATTTTTATCAGTTTTAGAGATATATACACACACATCCTTCATTCCCTCATGGTTTCAGTTCCTACCCACAAAAGCTTAAAATAACTCAAAAATCCGCTTTTTGTTTCCTTTAAGGGGATCTGGTGAGGCAACAATGAACCCTTTTCCCCAGATCGGAGAACTCAGACATGTGCATGCGTTGCTGGACAAGAGGCAGTTCATGCAACACATTCCCTCAACACTAGCACTCAAAACAAAGTTGCACCAGCTTTTTGTCTTGCCGTAATGGGCTTAAACACAAAGCTAATCTCAAACAGAGCATACCCTGCTGAATCTCCACAAAAGCAGGAAACAATCTGCAACTGAGAAGAGGAATCTGAATTTCTCTGAGGTACACACACGGCAGTAAGATGACCCACAAAACCACACACCTCATGCATGTGAAGACTCACATCGGTGGTGCAAGGAAGTGGAGAGGTATCAGAAGTTACCAGGCTGAGGATGACCTCCATGATGGATTGCTTGGTCACATGAGTGCAGCTTAAACAGGAAATCAGCTTGGTCTTTTTATCTGTTTGTGTGTATCAGGAGATAACCGAAGAGCGAGGAAAAGAAAGGAGCACAGCATTCATCATGTCGTCCAACCAATGTCCATTTGACTCCACTGTGCAAAGACTCCTCCTGACAGGAAGCCGCCAAAGAAGACTCCAAAAAAATGTACTGCTGGCTTGATTAAATGTCCGGGATGGCTAACAATGAATCATCACTGATAGCAGCTGCTAAGTCTACAACATTTTTTGCCGAGCAGATGCCCCCAACTCCCATCGCAATGCTTCAGAGCAAACGCATGCCACGCAGAGTCACAGTGCACAAATTTAGGCAGTCCAAGCAGCACAGCTTCCACTAATTCCAGTACGCATTAGTGGAAGGCGATTGATTCCTCTTGAGCAAAGCGCCCATTTGATGTGGCTTTTGGAGTGACAAAGCAGAGGCAGCTAATCGACTGGAGGCTTGCTGGTTTAGATGCTGGCAGGAGCGAATGCAGGAAGAGTTCACTGTGAAGTTAAAGGTTCAAATAGTCCCATTTCAGATAAAATCCCAACAAGGAGGGGGGGGGAAAAAAAGCAAACACCCAGAGGACGGATGTGAGGGGAGCGAGAGCGATGGAAGGAAGAGGGGAAAAAAAGGACCCACCAGGAGCTGCCACTGAGGGGAAGTCAGAGGGGAAAGAGGGAGCAAAGGAGAGAGGGGTTGTGAGAAAGCTTAGAGCAGGGAGGGGGTGGAGGGGGGTTCTTCTGTCAGGCTTTTGAGGCCAGTTCAGCTCCAAAAACAGTAGTTAGGCTCAGGCAGAAAAAAGGGAGGGAAAACTTACCCTCCTTCCTTTTAACTATCAGCCAGTATGATTGTCAGAGCCGGTGTGTTTTCTGACTGAGTGTGCGTTCTGCCTGGTATGAATCACCCTCCGCTGCCTGTGTGCATCACCAAACAGGGCTTGGTCAAGTGTTTCCTTTTGCTTCTAATACTGGCTGAGGTAGCAAAACTGAGCTGAACGTCTCTTGTGTTTACATAGGCTGTAATAGCAAGGTACACAAATGCAGCGGACAGTTTTGGTCTGAGGTGGAAAACAAAAGCAGAAAAGATCCAGATTTATGAGCTTTTTATTGAAAGCTTCAATAAGAGAGCAGGAGGTATTAGAGAACTGGAAGCGTGAGTGAGCAGGATTGAGGGAGAAGCCAGTTTATGCAAGACCAAACCAATATTAATCAAATAAAAAGGTGACATGTCTGGACTGACAACAGAACAGCTGTGTTACAAAGCTGGGGGATCTGTGCTAGGGCTGCATATGATAACAGGAAAACATTTGACATAAGATTATATTGGTAAATATTACGACAGCAATATGAGTAGTGATTAATTAACTAAAAAGGAAAGAACTTATTGTTTTTCTGTTTTGCTTCATAGCAAACATACACTCTGGATAATTAGTATATACATAAACAGGTAAAAAAAAAAAAATCAGTACTTCGATCTCTACAATAATTTTTTTTAGTTAATTCAGGCCACCATCTGTTGTTTGGCTTTTAAAACTTGACCTTCTAAACATTTTTTTAATAGTGTATCCAACAATAAGTGTACAAAAATATATAACAGGCAGAGAAATCCTGAGTTTATAGTACTGAAATATTTGGCACACAGGCATTTCTTTGCAACATGCATATTAAAAACTGTTATATTATAATAATGATAAATTGGCGACATATTCTACAGCCCTAATATGTGCATAGTTTTATATAGCAAAATACATTTTATGAACTGCATAATAAATGCATTACAATTAATGACCAGAAGTGCATATCTTCCTCTGCTACTGTATTAGAAAACAAAAAAAGCAATATCCAGTGAAGGACTTGACCAAAATACAAAGTTTTTTTTAAAGATTGAAAAATGTTTGTGTAGTGAACTACTGGATTACCAGATGTTAGAGGATCATAAGAACTGACTGTAGATTTCTAAGTAACGGCACATCTAGAAAGATTTAAGCTTCAGGGTGATTTGTTGGTTTTTAATAAACACTAGGCTCAGACAGAGGAAGAGTTCCTGCTGCAAGCAATTCAGACCAATCGAAATTGATTTTATTTGTTATTTTGGGCAGGAACAAATGCTGCAGCAAAGTCGAGCATGTTTTTGACCAAACACTTTTCTTTTTTTCTACACTTTTTTTGTAGATCACGAGAGAGTTGTCCATTATCTTTATCAACTTTCTTCCTTCCGGTAATCTAAAGGGTATCCAGTGCAGGCTTTAGTAAAGAGACAGACCTGTTTTATCAGTTTGTTCAGATTCTTTGTGTCACTGGCAGATAATATGCACAGCTAAACATGGTGCTGTGTGTAAGGATGTATGAAAATAAAATATGATGCCAAACAAATTAGTTAGAGGTACAATCTAAATATTATAACATCATCCAAAAAGAATTGTTTCTCACATGGTTAAATTTCACAGCTGAATGGAGGTACTCAGCTACTCAAACAGGCCAGTTATCCAGTGTCCATATTTTTTTTTTCTAAATCCTCTTTGGAGTCTGTTCAATTCCAGTGAGATCTTCTTTTTCCAGTCTATTAATGCCTTAACGAGCCCATTTTTAAACACTTATTCAGTTTACAAGCTGTACAGAATATGTTAAAATGTGTGTCTAAGTAAAGCGGAAGTACTAATAAAGTATGCAGAGATACAGTATGTGGTTAATATGTTCATTATGTGAGAATGAATAAATTTAGATATGAAAAATAAAATAAAAAGTCAATGTAACTGTGTGAAAAAACATTCTGTACAAAGTTGATAGAGCTGACAGCTTATAGAAGGGTAAACAGACAGAAATCAGTTGTAACCTGTACAGTAACACATCTAGCATCGACCACATTACTTGATGAAATTACTGTGAAGCTTTGTAATGCCGTTTCTTTTTGCCTTGTTTTTTTTTCCTCCTTGCTCTTCAGAGCCAAATCATTAACTTTGCTGATCCAGGAACCATGATGGACATGGACCCTGAAACAACAGGTGATGAAACAGTGGCCACTTAAAAACTGACTGGAGACTTTTTTTTTTATTAATAAAGTCAGGAAGAGCAGAACGAAGTTTCGTTCTGTACACACTCTGCATACAAAATGACAAAGTTGTCTAAGTCTAAGTCTAGTCAATTTGTCTTATTTTTTTGAGAAGATTGTGCAGACATTTGGAGTTGTCTTTAGACAATCCAGTATATGAGATGTACATGAACGCAACACAAAATTGCAGTTGTTGGGAATTCCCCTCTGATCAGAGGATCTCAACCCACAGCACCAGTGTGTTGTCACTAGTTGGTTGCTCTAGGAAAATAGATTTGGACTTTAGCTTCTCCAGTACAAGTGATTTTCACATTCAGCTTGAAATTTCATGTGAGTAATTTGGTGAAGTGCAGAGGGAGTTACATAAGCTTTTGCTTTTGAAAAATGCTAAGCTAAAAAGGTTTTGGTTCGGTCCAATTTTCTTTTTCCACAGTAACTGCATGAGAAATCTAAATAGAGTTGAGTGATAGTTTTGTCATCATACTTGTGCATATAAACATTCTGCATGTGCTCAGGTATAAAACAGCGCTTTATTTGGTACATGTGCGTGCCGAACAGACAGGGCTGGAGCGGATATTTCCAGCTCATGTACATGTAATGTCACAACCCCTAGCCTAGAAATTATAGTTGTCAAGTTATTCCACCTTTGCCTAATCTCAAATGAGACATGGCACCCAACCGAGGGTGCTGAACAAGTCCACTCATTTTGTCTTTTTTTATCTTCTTTGGCTGGTTGTTGAGTTATGAGTAGACAACCTTAAACAATAAAAAAAAGTTACACAAATTTAAATTTACAAGCTTGCTTTAGCAAACTTGTTTATCTTAATAAAAGTTATTAAATACTATTATTAAAATCCATCTAAAAAATGTTGTTGTCAAACACTGAGCAAACAGGTGTCTGGCTGACGTCAGTGTCACCTCGGTACCCATGCCAATTCATTCTAGTCCTAGACTGCCCTCTTGTGTGCATATCATCTACCTACCATATATAAAAAAAAAAAAAAAAAAAAAAAAAAAAAAAAAAAAAAATCAAACCTGTGTGTGTACAGGACTGTCTCAGAAAATTAGAATATTCTGATGAAGTTCTTTATTTTCTGTAATGCAATTAAAAAACATGAAATGTCATACATTCTGGATTCATTACAAATCAACTGAAATATTGCAAGCCTTTTATTGTTTTAATATCCCTGATTATGGCGTACAGTTGAAGAAAACTCAAAAATCCTATCTCAAAATATTAGAATATTTCCTCAGACCAAGTAAAAAAAGAATTATAACTGCAAAACAAAATCAAACATTTGAAAATGTCCATTAATGCACTCAGTACTTGGTTGGGAATCCTTTTTGCACAGATTACTGCATCAATGCGGCGTGGCATGGAGGCAATCAGCCTGTGGCATTGCTGAGGTGTTATGGATGCCCAGGATGCTTTAATAGCGGCCTTTAGCTCATTTGCATTGTTGGGTCTGGTGTCTTTCAGCTTCTTCTTCACAATACCCCACAAATTCTCCATGGGGTTCAGGTCAGGGGAATTGGCAGGCCAATCAAGGACAGTAATGCCATGGTCAGTACACCAGTTACTGGTGGTTTTGGCACTGTGGGCAGGTGCCAGATCTTGGTTGTGCAGCGTTTCCTGCCACATTTCCCTCTTCCAACACACTTTTTGTGAATGTGCTTTGAAACTGCACTCTGTGAACAGCCTGCTCTTTGAGAAATTTCTTTTTGTGTCTTACCCTCCTGATGGAGGGTGTCAATTATGGTCTTCTGGACAGCAGTCAGATCAGCAGTCTTCCCCATACTTGTGATTTAGTTTACTGAACCAAGCTGAGTGTTTTTCAAGGCTCAGGAAACCCTTGCAGGTGTTTCGAGTTAATTAGACGATTCAAGTGATTAGTTGAATAGCCTACTAGTATACAGTACTTTTTATTCTAATTTTCTGAGACAGTCCTGTATATATACACACACGAAACCTACTGGTTTAGCTATTTTTGTCTTCTTCAGAAGTTCCTGGTTTGATACAAAGTAAAAACGTTTTCAGGTCTCTCAGAGACATTGTTGGGTCCAGACTCTTATCAGAGACCTACAAGATTCCACTTCTTTGTCGTTATTCTTGATGACATTGTCAAGTTATAATGTAAACTTTTATGCAAGAACCACAAAAATTGCTTTAACTTTGGATATTTTCTTTCTGGAGCCATCTTGACTGTTTCCGTGTGGAAATTCCCCACCTTTAAACACTACCACAGTTGTGTCTGTCTTATAGCCTGTAACCAGTTGGTGGCTCAGCATCCAGTCTTCTACATTGGGATAGAAGTTATTTGGGTCCAAATACTCCTAAAGAGTTTAGCTTCTGATTGTGATAATTTTTATTCTGATAATGTTAAATTTTCCGTGTTATTGTGTTCAGGATTTTGGATTACGTTTAGGTTTTTAATGTGCTTTATTTATAAATATAACTGAATTTTATAACAGGCATTCAAGCATCCTCAGGCATTAAATTCGTAAGGAAGCAAAGCTTATTTTTTAAATCTCTCACACCAAACCCTGATAGAAATAGGGCTTTTCTTCTTACACAAACCCATTCCTTTCCTCAGTTTATTAGTTAAAACGTACGAGTGCTTTTACGTTTGTTTACATTTATTCTTAGTGTATTTAGGCCAATAAAACCTGAATTTTTATATCTATACAAACCCACAGCACATTGAGATGACGCTATTTCCACTAACACCACCAACTGGGAGGCACTAAACAGATAGTAGTGCACCTTCCTGGAATACATCCACTGGATAAATTCGGCACAGACAGACTACAGTGTGGTTGTAAAAGCGTCTCATGGACCAATGACAGATGCAGGATGCAGCAGAGATCAGCTGTGAAAGAACAGCAAACGAAAAGGCATGCATTCTTCACTTAAAGAGCTTATGCACACATAAAATTTTGTTCAAATACAAGTTCCCTCCAGAGGCATATTTTGAGTTTGTTATTGTGGTGTCTAGACTGAGGGGAAAATACAAAACAAACCCATGTAAAGATAAATATGGAACAGAACAAAACATGGAAAACTTTCTACACTTCACGAGGCTCCCTGCAGGAATACTCAAACTCTCAGGGTGACTCAGTACTTTTACATGTTGTCTGGCAGCATTACTCGCCACAAATAGCACAGCGGCTAGAAAAACACAGAGGGGGATCTACTCAAGTCCTGACGAGTGACAGATTCATTGAAGAAAAAAAAGAGACAAATGTTAGCTTCAGGGCTAGTTTTTGCTCATTAGCACCAGATTAATTTGTCAAGATTATGAGGACAAAAGAAGCTGTGGCTTTATATGAGTTTTATTTTAGTACATAGATGTGTTTATATGTATGCAGTGACTTTATAGTTATTAGAAATATTAAAGCCTAAAGGAATATGGACGGTTAAGTATTAGAACTACAAGGAGAGAATGGTTACACAACCCTTAAATGCCAAAGAAAATAAAAAAAAAAAAATCTTAAATGGCATTAATTACACTCCAAATCAGTAAAAAGCATTTAAGAAATCCAGCTGTCAACCATGTCAATTTTAGGGATGGTAATACAATGACCTATGCGCAGTGGTGAGCTTTTGGAAACTGAAATCAGGTATTTTTTCTTCAGCTGTGCTTAGTTAAAAGAAGAACACACAAATTGGCTAAGGTGTACAGTTGTGGTCAAAAGTGTACATACACTTGTAAAAAAATCATAATGTTATGGCTGTCTTGAGTCTTCAATAAGTTCTACATCTCTTATTTTTCTGTGATAGAGTGATCGGAACACATACATGTTTGTCACAAAAAACAGTCATAAAGTTTGGTTCTTTCATAAATTTATTATGGGTCTGCTGAAAATGTCACCAAATCTGCTGGGTCAAAAATATACATACAGCAACATTAGTATTTGGTTACATGTCCCTTGGCCATTTTCACGGCAACTAGGCGCTTTTGGTAGCCATCCACAAGGTCCTGGCAAGCTTCAGGTCGAATGTTTGACCACTCTTCTTGACAGATTGGTGCAGTTCAGCTAAATGTGATGGTTTTCTTGCATGAACCTGTTTCTTTAGCACTGTCCACATGTTCTCAATGGGGTTTAAGTCAGGACTTTGGGAAGGCCATTCTAAAACCTTAATTCTAGCCTGGTTTAGCCATTCCTTTACCACTTTTGATGTGTGTTTTGGGTCATTGTCTTGTTGGAACACCCAACTGCGCCCAAGACCCAACCTTCGGGCTGATGGTTTTAAGTTTTCCTGCAGAATTTGGAGGTAATCCTCCTTCTTCATTATCCCATTTACTTTCTGCAAAGAACCAGTTCCACTGGCAGCAAAACATCCCCAGAGCATAATACTACCACCACCATGCTTGACAGTAGGCATGGTGTTCCTGGGATTAAAGGCCTCACCTTTTCTCCTCCAAACATATTGCTGGGTGTTGTGGCCAAACAGCTCAATTTGTGTTTCGTCTGACCAGAGAACTTTCCTCCAGAAGGTTTTATCTTTGTCCATGTGATCAGCAGCAAACTTCAGCCGAGTCATAAGGTGCCTTTTCTGGAGCAAGGGCTTCTTTCTTGCACGGCAGCCTCTCAGTCCATGCCGATGTAAAACACGCTTGACTGTGGAGACTGACACCTGTGTTCCATCAGCTTCCAAATCCTTGCAGACCTGCTTCTTGGTGATTCTTGGTTGACTCTTGACCATCCTGACCAATCACCTCTCGGCAGCATGTGATAGCTTGCGTTTTCTTCCTGATCGTGGCAGTGACACAACTGTTCCATGCACTTTATACTTGCGTATAATTGTCTGCACAGTTGCTCTTGGGACCTGTAGCTGCTTTGAAATGGCTCCAAGTGACTTCCCTGACTTGTTCAAGTCAATAATTCGCTTTTTCAGATCCACACTGAGTTCCTTTGACTTTCCCATTGTAGCTTTTGTAGCTGAGTCTAATCACTGGGTCAAATGAGCCCTATTTAAATGGGCTCATGAGAAGTCAACAGCTGTAGTCAATCAGAATCACTTAGAAGAAGTGAAGAGGCCATGACATGAAGCTAATTTGATTGACACAACTCGCTACATCACCAAAGTTGACAAATTTTGTTGCTGTATGTATATTTTTGACCCAGCAGATTTGGTGACATTTTCAGCAGACCCATAATAAATTTATGAAAGAACCAAACTTTATGACTGTTTTTTGTGACAAACATGTATGTGTTCCGATCACTCTATCACAGAAAAATAAGAGTTTTAGAACTTATTGAAGACTCAAGACAGCCATAACATTATGATTTTTTTCCAAGTGTATGTACACTTTTGACCACAACTGTATGTTCAAAGACACTCAGATTTAAATTCGCTTAAACAATGATAAGAACAGGTGCAGAATTAAATCATGTCAGACTAGATCATAAAAGAGAAACATGCACTGAAAAAGAAAATACTTGGTATTTTCAAAGAGGATGATTTCCACCTCAACTATCCAATATCAAAATCTGCAGATGTTGCAGATACCAGGTTGAAGGTAGGAAATTGGCAACAAAACAATAAAATGACAGATCCAGAATATCACCCACGTGCTAAAAGCAAATATTGTTTTGAAGAAAAGCCAAGTATTTAGAGGTGAACAAAAAAAGTGCATGTTAGATGAGTACAATAAAAAACCCATTGATAAGAATAACTTGCTCAAGGAAATGTTATAATTCTTCTTTCAAATGTTAATAAGAATTGATGGGACTTTAAGTGTCAGAAAAAAATCTTGAAGAGCAAGACCATCCATAAAAACAACACTGCATAGATTTCTCTCTCCCACAAAACTGTATTTTATGTGTTAATTATTTACTATGGATAAATACCAAATGCAAAGTGGGGGAAGCCGAGTCAATAAGTTTTCCTGTTCACATGTGTTTTGTGGATTCTGGAAAAGCTTTCTGGTTGGTTCCCCCAAAGCATTTTGTGGGGAGGTGTTGGGGTTCCTTGTAAAAGTTATCTGGTGCTGGTCCATCAAAATGAAAGAATTGTGTCCAATTCAATTAAATTAAATTTTATTTATATAGCACCAATTCGTGATACATGTCATCTCAAGGCACTTTCTAAAGTCAAATTCAATCAGATTATAAAGATTGGTCAAAACGTTTCCTAGCCAAGGAAATCCAATAGATTGCATTATAGCCCCATTTACACTACCCTTGTTAAACCGATCCATGCTGAGCTCGGTCCGAGCTTGGATCAGTTAACCAAGCCAAGCTTGGTTTTGACGACCGTTTACACATCACGCTATCTCGGTTACTTGGTTTCCTCTCCTCCTAGTGACGATCTGCGGTACTACTGCTCTCTGGGATTCAAGGCGAGACCAAGCAAATCAAAATGGCGGCGGACGTGACATTCAGGCAGTTATGCTTGATTATTATTGTGATACGTCGTTGTTTCCGGAGAGTCAGGCGAAGACGGCAACTTTTGGTGAATTTACTTGACAGAGTCGTCTGCATTTTTTTTTTTTTTTTTTTTTTTTCAGGATTTTTTGCGGCTCTAGTGGCTCGCTGTTTCCGAAAGTAGGCTGACAGGAAGGGGGGTAGAAGAGGGGGAGAGACATTCGGCAAAGGACCGCGGGTCGGATTCGAACCCGGGTCGTCCGCGTCGAGGACTAAATTACAAGATATAGATTCACTCAACAAATTCCCCATCAGCAATAACTCAATGCAGTTTCAGCTGATGAGTTCAGAATCTAAACCTCTCAGCTTAACCTCCAATCTAACACCCAGGTCATTTCATGACAATATCCACTGGAAAATTTTATCCAGCATTGCCCAAGTTGGCACGCCATGCGACCACACTAATGAATAATAGACACAAACAACATCAAAAGATATTTGTGAGAGGGAGGACAAGGTTCACTGGAAGACAAGAGGGGAATGAACTGGACAGCATTGAACTGACCACCCAGACTTCTTCAGAATATCAACTGTTTCTACATTGCCATATCCAGCAACATTAATACATGCAGAGGACAGTCCCTCCATCTGCTTAAGCTGGCACTGAAGAGATGAAACCCTTAGCTATAGTGATTTTCTTCTAATTGCAAGTATTGCCGGCATCTTAGAAGCAGCGAGGAACCACCTCTTGTTATTTGGAGCTTAAATTAGGCAAATCATTTCTGTAAAAGTCCAAAGACCTGGATGTAGCTAGAGGTTAAAGTATGGATCAACTCAATTTTATTGAGTTATTCTCTCTAAAATTATGCTTTCAACTGCAAAGTTAAGCAGCGTTTTTTGTATTTCTCCTACCCCAAGACTGTAATGTGGTTTTGGTGTGATTACATAGATACAGAAGAGGGTAAATTTTGTCCTCACAGACTGATTGGATTGCAGACCTAAAAGAGGAAACAACTACAACTCAAGGCGCGTTTTTTTTAAACACATTTTCATAAAAAAGGGCACCTCTTTTCCAATTTGCCTACGCTTCAGTGTAATCAGTGGCTCTGTGAGTAGTTAGAGTCTGAGCCACTTTAAAGACAGGAATCATAAGGACTGGTGTGGGTCTCGTTAGCCAGGATGAGGAGAAGATTAATTAAAAAAAATGGAAATGGCTTGCTTTTACGTACATTGAACATCTATATTTTTAAAGTTGTTTTTTCACAAAATAAAAAAGGTCAAAATAAATTCTGATTCTTTGCCAAAACTAACAATAAGCAGAATAGAGCTTACAGATTTCAAGATGGCCTGTTTTTTTAGTCATCCATTTGTTTCTCTTCCAGGTATGGTATTGTAGGCTGATGAACAGAGAAAGGGGCATCTGTAAGTGCAGATGTCGATTTTATAACATAACTTGTATTTAGTAACAAGATATGGTATTTTTTAACTCAAGAAAACACAGCTGCTGTCAATATTTTATTTGTTTTAGTTGAATGTTTTTTTTTTGGGGGGGGGGGGGAGTTGGCTACATGGACAAATATGGTAATAGTGATGCCTTGTTTTTTTAAATAAGTTTGGTTACAGTCACTTGTTATAAACATATTTTGTTATTTTTTATAAAATAAAGCCAGTAATCATGTGAAAAAGCTGGTTTGTACGCATTTTAAGTCTGAGAAAAGCAGAATTGAAAAAAATG
Source organism: Fundulus diaphanus (assembly GCA_037039145.1). Lineage (NCBI taxonomy): Eukaryota > Metazoa > Chordata > Actinopteri > Cyprinodontiformes > Fundulidae > Fundulus > Fundulus diaphanus. Next base: position 37,978,693 of record CM073129.1, on the reverse strand, counting down.
AGAATTTTAAAGGTGGTGATGATGATAAAGCTTCTGGCCTCTGATCTAACCCAGCTGCATATATATTCAAAGGTAATTTAGAAGTCGTTCAATCCTCACTCAACACAAAGTGGGCCATAAAATTATTTTACATTTGCTGCCATTACGTCAACCTCATTTTACTATGTTATTATAGTATTTTGTCACATTTGAAGGTAACCACTGAGTTAAATGGTGATATAAACAATGATGGGATAGACATTTATGAGGGGAAGTGTTTATGGAAAGAGAAGCAGTATGAATACCATGTAGGAATAAAATATGTGTACGTGAAAGGAGATAGCTGGCCAAGATGGGGAGACTAAATGTTTGTCTGTTGGAGGTGGTTGGTATTTGTTGGGCCAGGCTCTGTTTATACTCCAACCTGGTTATGTAATGTGGAAACAGAGAGGGCTCTGGCCCAAACACGGGGATGGTTTTGCTGGATGTGCCACAATACTCAGTGTACCATGGACCAGTATATAAACCCCAAACACAATGCCAGCTTATTATTCAGCAGGAACATGAAGAATGCAGAACGAGCAGTCCCATCTTTTCACCCTGAAAGATTAAGTCTAGCTACACATTACGGCCCTGTAATGACCTCAGTGACCACTTTGCTAAAGACTTATTAGTTGGTCTGAAGTGAATGAACGGCTTCACTCTGCCGTATGAATTAGGCCAGTGTGAAGCAGCAGATTTCATAACAGGAAGAAAGTTAATTAGGAGTGGAATTTGGTTAAAAGGAGGCTCTAAGCAGTCAGCCAGCTATTAATTATCTAATGGAAATCTTAGAGGATACTCTCTCATTACCAGTTTGTGTTGATTTTGCTAAATTGAGAAACTTTCATAAAGCCACTACTCACAAGCAAGTAGCAAATCCGATTTTATTAGATTTAACAGTCCAAGTTGCTTTATCAGTTTACAAAAATTTCTGCAGTTATTACTAAAACAGCAACTCTGTCTGCATTTTCCCTTTTACCTCAATTAGCATGTCTCATTGCTTTTAATGATGAACGCACTACATCATATGTTATTCGTATATACAAATGTTAGATAAACCTATTGATAAAACTATTAAAATTTAGCTATTGTCAACTAGAAATATGACAATCCACCAGAAGCAAAAGTCCACCAGAGAAAGCTAAATAAACTAATCTGCACAACAGGAGTCACCTGAGGCAGGTACAACAGACTCTGGATGTGCTGTCTGATTTACAGGTTCTGACAGATTTTATTTTTTTAATGCTGGTTCTGTGGTGTCCTTATTCCTTTCGTTTTCATTTCACCTGAGAAGCATGCTGTCCTGGAACCACAGTGAGGCATACAGGGGGTTTATGAATCATAGCAAGAGTGAGAAGAAGCAAGGATGTAAAGTGCGAGGTCATTGCAAGACAAAATGGAAAGAAGATTTTTAAAAGATAGCGTAACAACAATATGCTTAAAAAGTAAGGAAAATGAGCAAAGAAAAGCCTCAATGAGAAAGAAAAGTGTGTGTGAAAGGAAGAAAATGTAAAATAATAAAAGACTGGTATAGGAAAAAGCAAATATGCGTTTGTGTGCAAACAACGAGGTAGTAGCAATCTGCAGGAATATGACAGATTCTTTGGATTTCTACTGGCTAACACGCATGAGAACACAAAGGACCATTTTGGCTATTATTGTAGAAAAAAAAAATGCAGATATTTCCCAAGAGGGCGTGATCAGATTTGAAATGTGTGTCCATGTGTGTTCTAACTGGGTCAGTAGAGCAGAGCAGAGCTGAGCTCAGCGATCTATGGTCTCATCCATAATTTATCAGAGTCACATAAATGATCCACACTGAGCAGGGAGTGGCAGGGATGAAGAGCGTGGCCTTTCAGTCTGTCTGCTTTCCCTAATACCTGTAACAATTAGAAATGTTGCCTTTAAAAACAACTTAATGATGTCTCAGAAAAAGGAGAGAAAGAAATTTGTTTTACCTTACCTTCAGAATCACATTCACAATGTAGTCCTAGCCAATATTCTGCTTGCTGCCCAAAATATCACTAAAATACAACACACTAATGTTTTACAGTTGTAAAAAAATTATCTAAGGTCACGTAAATTATGAACAAAACTAAAATGTGTCCAATCACATGCAACAGGTCAACTAAACCAAATCTTTAAAATGTTTACATTTAAAAAATTTGGAGAATCTTGGGTTATGAATTTGGGGAGGGAAGGCCAAGAATATCTTGATAAATGGGGAAATGTGAAACGGTTTGATCCTACATGCAATGCAGACCAATATGTGAGAATACAACATAAAATGGTTAGTCAGTTTTAAAGTTTGTAATGAACTTTAGTTCTCATTTGTAGATCTTGAAGAGCAATTAAGCACTGTGAAGAAGCATTCATAAAGAAAATACACAAAAATATACAAGTTATCAAGCAAAGGCATAAAAGCATAAAATAAAGGTGTTTTTGCAGCCTAAAAAGAAAGACGGGACCTAATTCTGTAGTAGAAATTAGATAAGGATTGAGATTTTATCCGACTGACTTATAAGTATAGATTCCCAGATAATTCAGTTCAGATATTTACTAAATCTCAAAACCATGAAGAGTGGTAACAAGATTCAAAGACTTTAATTTTCAACACTCAAACTAGTTTACAACTGCACAAAGAGCACTGAAATATAATAAAACATTGTTGGAGGTAATAAAGCACCTGATAGGATGTGGACGCGACAGACTAAATCACAATACAGTCAGAATTAAAATGATAATTAGCGTTTCATATTTCTTAAGACTTTTGATATATAAAATAAAAGTGGGCTAGCGACAGGTCCTTGGGGGACACCATTGGACACACAAAAGGAACTTAGGTCAGATACCATCAGCTTTGCTGAATTCTTTGACAGGATATTACCAAACCAAGCTACCTCATGATCCAGTGGTGTCAAAAGCATTTAAGAGGTCAATGTAAAGGGCTGCACAGTGTTGCTTGCAAAGTAGAGCTTTAATAAAATCATGAATTATTATTTATCTGAAAGGGTAAGAGGTTTAATTTGGCTAGCAAGAAAGGCACCCAAATGAAATTAGCAAAAGCAAGATGTTTGAGCTACAGGGCTGTGGGTTCAGGTTGACCTGAACATTGTCAATGACTGGAGGAACAGAAAGAAAAAAAAAAGTGAAGTTACCCTAGAACGGCTGAGAAAATACGATATAGACACAAATGTAAGCATGGGCCCAAAGAGGAAAGACCAGCTGCAGGCCAAAAATAAACACAAAGGATGACCCAGAATGACTCACTGCTGACATGTACACATATCTGCACAAATCATCCCACATGTAACCATTACAGTCATATTCAGGAAGTAACTCTGCTGCTTTTTCACACTGAAATCAATGAAAGTGAGCAAAATATATGTAACACAGTGCTTTAATAATATTAAGAAAAAGATTAAGCTGAAGATCTAGCATAAAACAGTACATTTGATTACCACTGAAAAGTGAGCTTGATTAACACTGGTGGCCTATTAATAGAAGCAGTAGAAGATGCAGAGATTGCAGATCTTTCCTCATTTAGAAAACCATCAAACTGTCTGTGAGGAAACTGCATCACAGCCATATCTTCCCATCATGACTCCATCCACCCTGCTGATCAACAACCATGATCACACACACCAAAACTCCTGTGCCCTAAAAACTCATCCCATCCAGCCTTCTTTGTTTTTTCAAATTATAACATCTGCCCTGATGGTTTCACACGCAGCACTGCTTATTTCTTATTAACTGAGAAGGCTATTTTGTGTGTGTTTTTGTGTGTTTGTTTCTTCACTTGGTTCCGACTAAGGGCGTTGGCCTACATGTATGAATGAATGAATATTCAACAGCCTAATTAAAAACAGGCTGAGGCGTCACATCAAAGGGAACATAAACTGTTAGGGTGAAGAGTTCAGGCACACACAAAGCGGCACACATATCCAAAAAAACATGACAGAAAACATCCAAGTCTACACTACAAAATTATGTATAGAACAACAAACCATTCACAGAGAATTAATGATGCCTTGAGAAACCAACTTTTGACCAGAGTCATCAGATTTTCAGCTAGTTTGGGCCGACTGATGACCGGTCGGTATCAAACTCCAATATACAACATCTTTCTGATCAGTGAACACACCACGAAAAAGCACTACCAGGTCACAGTTGCCATCTTCAGCATTAGTGAGATGTTTAAAATGAAATCAGAGGAAGCACAGAAATGTTGGAGGCTATTTGAAAGTAGTAAGATTTGAAGCAGATAACGTGAAAGCAAGGCTGCTCTTTTTCATAGTTTGAAAAGCTTTTCACCTCAATGCTGGATTTGTAAATGTGTTCATTCTTCTGAAAAACCTCAGTTAAGGTAAGGGTTGATATTCTCTGGAGAATACGGATAGAAATGCTGTTTTATTAATGCTAATTGCTAGCATAAGATGCTAAACAGTTTAGAATATCAACTCCTGACAAATAATTCTGTCTTTGTTCTTAAACAATAGTAGAAGTAATTTTTACAAGGACTGCTCTCACATACATGCCATCATCTCTGACATAAATGATTAAAGACCACCCATGGCAGAAAGGAAAAAATATATATATTTAGGATGCTTCAGTTCTATTTGACTATATGATATTTCTTAAAACCAAATTGCAATATGCTTAAATTGGTATTACCAGGTCAAAGCTTAATAAAAGCCTAAGATTTGAAACCTGCCCCACAGTTTTACCAGAGTATCTCTACAAAAAACACATTCACTTAATTTGTTCACCTACACTAAAACGGACAACAGAGGCGTCAGTGAATGAGGATAAATCCAAAAACCCACTTTTTGTTTTTAGGTAATTCAGTCAGTCTCTTGTAAATATAACAGGAAGGTAAGCATAGGTTTTTCTTCAGATCTAAAAGTCGCCTCTGAGTCCTGCTTATATCTAGCATTTGAAAGACTTGATAAAAACTGAGTCTTCGACACTTTCACAATACAGCACTGACACAAAGTTGGTGATTCACTGAGGAGACTACCAATCTAATTTTAGACAGCATCTTTCTTTTCCTACTCTGAGAGGTCATCATTGCACCAGACGGGCTGATGAGGCGGCAGTGAGATCATTCGGGAAACCTGCGAGGATTCAGCTGGGTTACACTGCTTCCATCTCTGGCCATAACCCTGTTACCATGGAGACCGGCTCCACTATCTGAGACTGGACACAGATGAGAGGCAGAGCGATGGAGTGGAGTGGGGCGGGGGGGGACTAAAGTGTAGCGGTCTGTAAGAGTGGCAGAGAGAAGAAAAAGAGTCTGGAGGTCGAAGTAAAGGCTCCCAGGGAAGTGAAACACATGTGTGACAAGGAGTGTAGTGAATGTGCGTTCTGTGTGGAAACCTCCAGTTTGATAATGGTTCCTGGACAAAAATGCCCAAGATTTCTTCAAACGGACAAATATGTGCAAAATGAAAATATTAAAAGTGCCTTATAAAAATATTGAATTACGCTTGAAATCTTACATTGTGGTACAATACAACCACACACCTCAACTGATTTTAAAGGCACCAACATAAAGAAACACATTAATTTCAACTGGAAGGAAAAGAATAGCAGCGTCTCAAAAATGTTTACAAATAAAAATGTGAAAGCTGTAGAGATGCGACCCTCTTTACTCTGAAAAAGTAAATAAAATCCAGTCCAACCAACTGCCTTCAGGGGTTACTTACACTTGTAAATAATTAATAACGATACACTTTGAGCTATTTATTAGTACAAAGTGGTGGATCCTTATCCTTATAATTAACAATAATGGACTGCTTATCATTGCTATATCAGATAAAATCTGAATTAAAAGCATTCAAGTTTGTGGTAGTAATGTGATGTTGTATTAATTGGTGATAGTTTTATTTTTTTGCTAGAGCTGGCAAGGGGATTTCTGTATTTTATTTGTTTTTAAATCGCTGTAAAGCACTTCTGTCAACAGTGTTTTAAAAGTGCTTTATTTATAAAGTTCTGTTGTATTGTATTGTTATGTTTGAAGGAGCACAATTATTTTGGAAATTCATAGCAAGAATTTATGCAATTGAATCCCAATTTGGGTTGTTTCAAACTGACACAAAAAACTGGAAAGGAATCCTTCAATCGGCTAACTTGCTGTATCGACACTTTTTAGCCTTGTTATGTTTTGTCCTTCAAAGATTGATACCAGAGGTGGGATTGTTTTGCAAGTTTCAAGTCTTTATCCTCAAGTCAGAGTCAACTAAAGACAGGTAACTCTTAAGACCAAGCCTGAAATTTGGAATTTCAAGTCCTTTTGAGGCTTTTTTTCCCTCAACAATGTTGAAGTACATGTTAAATGTAAATAATAGACCAAGTGTTGTGGTCTAGTCTGTATTTATCTCAACATGTGATGAAACCAGTGCGACTGAACATTTGCTAATAAGACGAAGATGGAAGTTGATGTCAAACAAAGTTGGACGTTCCATCTCTGTCTGTGATTCTCTTCATGCATGCTTTACATTTTGCATTTAGTTTTTTGTTGAGTACTTTATGGTTTATGTAGAAGAATTTACTCTTTGAAGCATATTTGTCTTGAGCCTGTTTATTTTTATTATTTTTTTAAATCTGATTAATTTGATTGGCTGTGCTGCAGATCATGTTTGTGTCTGTTAATATAGGATGAGTGAAATGAATTAATGGTGCACACGTTTTAGTCGTTTTAAACTTTAAACTTTGGTGTAAAATATCAAGTCTTTCCATGTAAACATGTTTCATTGGCGTAAAAGTCCAAGTCAAGTCTGAAGCTTTTTTTCAAGTCAAGTGGTGATAAATTAATTACTCAGGTGCAAGTCATGCGACGTGACTCCACACCACTGATTAAGCTTTCCTGTTGGTTTAGTTTCAGCACCATTTTAGCCCTGTTAAAAACAGCCCTGTATGTATCAAAATATTTTAGGCAAAAATTCATTGTAACCTTGTGAAATAAACAGGGAATCTCATTTAACCTGGATTGTGGTGATACTTGAAAACAAGCCTTGCTGATGTTGCTGGTTTTTATTGATCTTTATGCTACTCCTGCTAAACTGTGTGGCCGTTACTGAAACGAGCAGATCGCTCCTTTATTTGTTCAGTTATTATGCCTTTTTTAATCCTACATATAAAAACAGAAAACTATCCCATCAGTTCTGTTTTTGATGTGATTAGAACAGTAATCCTGTGCCTAATTAAAATTGAATGCCCTGAGTGAGATCAAAATACATAAAGGTTAGTCAATGTAGTGTAGAAGCCCTAACATGCGGCGTTAGATTACCAAGAAGTCATACTTCATAATTCAGAGAAATTCTTATGCAGTTAACTGGAATCAAGTAAATGGCAATGCCATGATACAAAAAACACAGAGACATTATAAACTAAAACAATATTAAAAACGTGGGATTTATTTAGAGTACTGAAGCCACAGTGGTGCCTTGTGTTGGTTGGACGCTTCCCCTCTAAACAAACAAGTAAATGCATCAATGCAGCCGAACACACCATGCCATGGTAAAAAAGGAATTTGAAGTAAATTAAAGGCAGTAAACGAAACAAATGAACCAAAACGGGACTATAAATTTAATTTAACTCAGTCAATATTGACGTTTACTCTGGTGATCAATGGTTGTCCTGGACAAAGAAATGCTCACAATACCATTTGAAAAAGTTCATTACAAGGTTAACCAGTAAAATATTTTAAAAAACGATCAAATAAAAAAAAAGGTTTGATTTGTTTGTCTGACATGACAGACTGAAGATAAGTGAGTGCAGACGTGACTGGATAACGACTAACAGCTCTGGTGGATAAGAGGAGGGTAAGGCCAATAGAATAGGATACAATAGGAGGCAAGTATTAATTCACTTAAGGACAAAAACATAAACTATCATAACCCAAACGTGAGTACAAATAAACCAAAGAACTTCAATCAATGATGGTTTGCAGCAGTGTTTCCAAATTTCACTAAGAGCCCATCCATTAATCTGGTAATATTGACGAACTCTGCCAGACATTAAGCGGGCTCCCAGCAGCACACACTTCCACGCACTACCTGCAAAACACCTATCAATGGGTTAGTACTGAGCAAACACAAAGACATGACATCACCTCCAGTGTGAACCAAGAGCATACACTTTATTATCCCCGAGGCTGCCGCTCTCTTTCTCTGAAACTCGGTTGTTTGGTTATACACGGGTGTGACTGTGAGCTTCTTTGTCTTTCTTTACAAAGACCTCACAACGATGTAGGGCAGCCGTGGCTAGATTAGGACAGGATGGTTATCATATACGACTGTTGTCCTACATGCATTACAGTGTGACGAAACCACACCATCTAGTAAAGGTTTTCAAAATAATTCTGTCACTAAAGTAAAACCTGGTAGAACCAATAGCTTGAGGGAGTGAGAGCTGATTACAGCTCAGCAACGACGATGTTAAAACTAGCAAGGACAAAACACGCCTCAGGGATGAGGTGATGTCCAGTTGCTCCCTACTGCTCACACTCCCACATGTTCTCCTACATGGTCACAGATCTCGCAGAAATGCTGCCAAAAATATCCTAAACAAATCTCTACTTGCAGACTTTGGTGGGAATCAATTAAACTCAAGACCGGTATGAACTAAATATAATCAGATTTCAGCTCTATGATACAATTGGGTCCTGATCAAGGCATTTTTAAAAGCCAGTTTTGTTCAGTCAATATCTGAAAATCAGCTATTTCTGTGTGCTTGAAAAACTGTACTAAAGGCAGATTGCATTGTGTTCCCTAGCAATCCAAGTCTTTCCGCCTTCACAAAGACTTTCACAGTGAAAGAAAGACTGTAATGGCTGGTGCAGTTGCTTATGTGAATTGATCTACTGCTGAGTGCAACTAGTACAATTCGTTAAACTTTGTGACAATCAAATCAAAGTGACTGGTTTATGAAGCAGAAGAACACTTTTTTTGCAAGCACTCTCTGCACACAATGATTTAGAACCACATTAAAATACGTTATGAGCAGAATAATCAAAAATTCATATCAGAACAGCAGAACTACAGCAACCTTAGTCTAGAACTTCAGCAAACCCCAGACAAAATCTTTTTCAGTAGGATTAATACATGAGTTTATTAATGACTGTCTACTTTTAAATCACATCTTAAAATCTATTTTTATTCTTTGTCTTTTAACAGCAGTGAGACTGAGTTTGACCTTGTTTGATTTAAATAGTTTTATTGTGTTTTACCTTTTATTGTTCCTACTTCACATTTATATATTCTTGTTCTTTTAATTTATGTTCATAGTTTACAGCTATGTTCACCTCCTTGTTTCAGCTGTGGTTATTTATATCTCCTTCAACATTAAATCACACTAACCGTTTCCTGCTATAGATCAGGACGAAAGAAACGTTGGTTAGGTTAAAAGGTTTGAATGATAAAGAAAAGAGTGTTGAGTCTCAACTTTATTCTGCCTTGTACTAATTTCAGCTCCGCTTAACATTTATGAGTTTTGAATCTTCATTCTGGAGTCGATACAGCTTCAGATTTACAGCTATTAAAGCATAAAATGAGCATACTGTATACCAGGATAATCAGAGTTTCAGCCTTCGATGACAGGTAATAATTTCATGTCAAAAACTGTTTATTTTTTTAAATTAAAATTTTTACATTAAAAACAACTAAAGGAACTGTGTCATGTCTTGATGGGTCATGTATTGCAATGCCACAATTATGTAGCGATACAAACAATAGGACACAAAGGATGAGCAGGAAGGCAGGTGGGTTGTGGAAATTTGTCTTGAGGGAAAGAAAGGAGGTCACCTACCCAACCCCCTTCTTTTCCGATAATTCCCTATATCTTCCCGTTTTTGGAGAAAACAAGTTGCAGACAGGCCCGGAGGACAGTATGGTTACCAAAAACAAACGCTGCTTCAGTCTTTCCGACAGAAAACTATTATTAATAGTGTGGGAGGGGTAGCCTGAAGGCTTGGATTCATTTCGCCTCAGTATCCTAGCTCATATCCTATCAGAACTTTTTTTTCCCTTCTTATTGTCTAAACTCCTTTAATTTGAAAAATCCCTGCAGCAGTTTAAAGTCTTGTACATGTAATACAGTTATTTTGTATTACATATTGTACTGACAACACATACTATTACACATACTAGTAAATTAATACTATTTGTGTGCTGCAGGCCTTTTTGCCAATTGTGCTATGTAGGTCATTACCAACTGTGGTATTATTGAGCTACAAATTATTAAACACATCATTAAATCTGTAACTGATATTGCTATGATAGCCGCTGCAGAAAGGAAAAACCGGATCTTGTTCAACTTTAGCAAGAGACACAATTAAAAACAAAAAGGGATATTCAGACATGCAATTTGGAAGAGTAGATGAAGACATAATTGAAGCAAATAAACCACTTTGTTCTTAATTTACTAGAGGACACATAAGATAAGATGAAACTACTAACTGATTATGCTACCTGTCTAATGACTCCAACAAAGGCTGTGAAGGAAATCATGTTTCCAGATTACCGGGCGCGGCAAATAAGCAAAGATGATAGTTGGATTATTAAAGAAGTTCAAAAAGTTTGCCTTGATATTATTTCTTCTCAAATATCAGACTCTGTTCCCCCAAACAACAAGTAATAACATCTTTGAGTTCAGTCGAATGGAAAGGTTCCATAAAATTACAGTTTGTTTAATTTATATAGACTAAATAAACTCCTGTGAGATAAAGAGCACATCTTAATTAAGAGTGAATCAGGTTTATGCTTATATTACCCAAGTTATAAACAAGTAACCAGCCAGGCATGTGGTAAATTACAGACTCATTATCAACAGATTGTTTTAATCTCAGCAATAATTTAAATAATATTCCAAAACTGTTTATATCCCTGGAAACTTTCAATATTTTGCTATGTTACAACCACAGTATTTTTGACCATTTTGTGTACTACATAAATACATACAAATACAGCTGTTCTTTGAAGGCGTGTTAGACAACATTAGTGAACAACCCGCTAGATTGAGCTCGGAATATGGATAGAGCTAAATGCAGAGCAATCTTGAGTTTATTTCAGTTGATTAGGATCAATTCACAACAAGTGTTATCTCAAGGCACTTTATAAGTGACATAGACAGATTAAGATTCAATTAAATACATTCCAATTCAATCCTGGTTTTAGCAAAGTACTTGAAAGAAAACCTGTATGAGGCGTTCAGGTTCAGCCAACAACCTTAGACATGGAGCAAAAGGTCGGCTGAAGGCAACAACAGCCAATCTTTTCTGATTTTACTTTAAAAAAAAAAAAAAAAAGCCATGTATCCTTGTCCTTACACTCTACCATTAAATACTATGTGCACTGGTCTATCAAATAAAATGGCATCTCCCATACACCCCCATCTCTGCCATATTGGATTTACTATTAAATGCTCTTTTACTTGGTTTAGTGATTCTGTCAGTAGATTAGATTCTTTTTTACCATCTAAAAAGAAATTTAGAAATTCATTCAACCTATAGATGTTTGCATGTGGAGCTACCAGCACTATTGTATCAATATAGAAATGAGCAGGCAGGGTGTGGTTAGTCAATCAATTAACCAGAGAAGAAAATAATTGCTATAAATACTACAGATCGAGTTCAAGCACCGGAACATTAGGCTCTCAGAAATAACGTTGCTGGTTATTAACACAATCCATCCTCTCTCTTTATCCACAAGACCATCAGGGGACAATTGTAAAACAGACATCAACAGCCAACTATTAAAATCGAGTCATAAATGCTCTCCAACCAGAAATAATCACACATATGTTAGAGCCCATCCCTTGGAGAAAGCGTGAAATCGATCCCACAGCAGCTTTAGAGTGAGTTAATGTTTACAAAGAGCTTGGATAAACTCCGAAGATGGACCACTCAGTTACCACGTGCCAGAAATCCACACAGGAGTGAAAAAATTAAAACAACACAAAAGAAAGCTTCTATTTTTCCAGAAATAAAGAGTGCAAATGACGCGTCTGGTCCAACACGTGTGCAGGAAGATTTCTATCTTAGGTCTGCAAAAGGATGTGTTTTTTTGGGTCATGTCTGCTGCTAAAACATTAGCAAGCAGCCTCATGTCCCCCCTCCTAGCATAATATTAAGAAGTTTTATGCCAGAGGTGGGAAAAATCACATCAAGATTTTAGTCAAGCTATAAACAGATTTGATTGCAAAATGAAAAAACTAAAAACTAAATGGAATAGCAACATGGAGATATTAGCATGCATGTGTGCGGAAAGCTTACCTTGGAGTATTGTCTACGAAGACTGAAACGCTGCACCATCCTCCCTGACTGGCAGACAGACCCACAGCTGGAATCACTGTCCTACTCTCCTCTACTCAAACCCCTCCAAAGTACACACTGCCTCCAACAACACACTCCCCATTCACACACACGTGCTACAAGCACAAACACTACCATCCTCTCTAAATAGCCATGGGTCCACACTGCACCCCTTCACTATGCAAACACAAGTGAGCAGAGAGGAGAGGAAACAGGGGAGAGACAAAAAAAAAAGACGAAGGGGTGAAAGAAAGACGGATTTACTGTTTCCTCCCCACTTGTATTCATAGTGAAGTGAGATGTGTCATACTCAGTCACTCACACTCACATTGACATCAATGCACAAGTGATTTCCTGTAAACACGGATGAAAATGAGATCTTACATTCACACATGCACACGCCCCTCCACAAGCTCCTCTTCAGACAGAGGCTGACAAGACCCTCACACACACACACACCGCTACAGATCAGCCATCTAGATCGAGGTAAGGTTGCCTCCCGCTTCCTGTCAATGTGCCGAAGGGTGGGGTGGTGAGAAGGATGAGGTGGAGGAGGTGCTGGTAGAGGGAATGAAAGGGAGGAGGGGGAGATGGGAGAGGAGGAGGGACCAGCTGACTGCTTGCAATAGCTCTCTCCAGGGATTGAGGGAGGGGGGTACAGTGAAGGGAAAAGAGGAAAGCAGAGGGTCAAAGGAAGCACAGTGGGGGAAAATAAAGGAAAGGAAGGAAAGAGGAGAAGAAAAGAGAAAGAACTTGATCACTGCCTGAATATTCCTGATAAACAACTTAAAAAAAAAAAAGAAAGAGCCTTGAACCTTCAACCTCCGCCAACAGCAGGATGTCACATTCCAAGGTCAACTACCCCGTTACCATGGAAACAAAAAGTAGAGTATACATCATGCTGCAGTTTTAAGGGTGGTCACAATGACAGCCTGGATTACCCTAATGGCATTGCTATGTCGCTACGCTAAGGCAGGGCTGTGATGTTAGCTGCAAATGAGGGAGCAGGTTCTGTTCACTGCCAACAGACGTTAGAAAGGTGGACGCTCCTCTACAGCTCACATGTCTGCTCTCCTTTAAGGCGAGGTCACTCACACAGGACAGGAACTTTATCAAATATAGGCACCTAAAGCGGCACCTTAATACAAACACCGATCATTGGGATTTGCCAGACACAACTGGACTGGAAGATACCAGTTGTATTTTAATAGTAAGGTAATTTTATTAACCCAGGATGAGCTCATAGTGCAAAATATCAGCTTCACATGAACCAGATCTCTGCCTCCTCAGAGCAGATTAGTTGATGCGACAGCGACCTCTGGTGGCAGGCAGGGCTAACTAATGTCGTCTGGAATACAAGAGCATGTTTATGAGAAAATGGTTGATTCTTTTTAACAATTCAGTTCAAAAAGGATTTGATTTAAGAAAAAAAATGACTAAAAAATTGTTTCTCAGAGATCTGAATATCATACAAGGCCAAAAAAATTAAATAAATAAAATAGAAAAAGGACACAATACAAAAATGGCCCACACATTCATGGACAGACAGTTTTACGGCATCTTTAACAAGTAGGCGGAATGCTATATTCAAGTATAATGGAAAATTGAGTGGAAGGAAAATGTGTGGAAGAAAATGAGGACAAGGGGGTAACCACAGACTTCAGAGGATGCAGTTAATCCCTTTCAAGAGTTTGGGGAAGTTTCATAAATGTATTCAAGAGACAGGACACAACCTCTGAACCAGGGGATAGTGTCAGTGAGAAAAAAGACTGCACTGTCACTCAGTGGTCCAAAGTCCTCTTTTCACATCATAGTGATTTTTGGACGAGGTCCCAATTTCTGGGGGAGCAGTGGAGAAGAAATAAATAATATCTCATTTAGACTGCTGTGGGACTAACTATTCAACTCGATGTATTGCAGGATCCATACTGAATCCTGAACAAGTTGCCGAAAGTTTCAAGTTGTTGACTTTTTGTCACTTTATCAGTCACATCAGACTTTATACACAAGATATCCGTAGCATAAAGGCTCTTGGATGTTAGGACATGTGACAAAGTGGTTCAGTTTGTGTTCACCACTTGTCCCTTATTCTTATTTCTGATTCATTTACTTTCTGTAGCTGGTAATAATGCTTGAATTTAAACATTAGTTTGCAACTTTGCTTCATTTACTATCCCGGGTGTGTTTGAGTTAGTATTATGATGCAGTTTCCATCTATTTATATGTTTTGGTTAAAGCTACTACTTCTGGATTATTGGTTGAACTTGTTTATTTGATTTCAAAGTATATTCATGGTATTTATTTTCCTTTTTACTCAACATTGTTTGTTCCTTGTAGATCTGCAGCAGGTCAAGAATATGGGAGGGGCCGGCCCAGTATTTCCTTCTTAAATGTCTGGATGATGTCATTGATTGCCTTGCTGGGTTCTACCAATTAGAGGGTTTTCTTTTTTAATAATTTCTTTGTTTGTTTTTCTTCAAAGTAACTTTTGAGTTATCTTGTATTACAGGGTTTATTTAGCAGACCATTTCATTATGTAGATGAGTTTGTAAATTAAATTAATAATTTTATTCTTGTTTTTCTGTTTAGCTTTTGTTTTGTTTTTTTTCTCCCCTGTTTAATTGTGGCTTGGTCCACTAAAGTGCAGGTGTGCTACCACTTTGCTATAAAAACATTGAGTTCTTGGAAGCTCGGGAGGGGGTGTTCAGAGTCATAAGAAACAAATAAAAGTCATCAGAAGAAGCTGGAACCGGTGGCTGAGGCTGTTTTTTTGTTAACCTTGTTGACCCTTGACCCCACTACTTTACAGGACACAGAACACAGAAGGTGTTATAATTTGAGAAATGAGAGGGCTTGTCTATAAATGAAAATCAAGTGATAGTTATTTGGAATCCAAATTTGGCCAAATGTTGAGCAGCCAGTTAAATTTCAGCTACATCCTTGAACCAGGTTACTAAAGAATATCAAAAACATAAGATTAATAACACGTAATAAGACAGCATAAAATATTTGTAATAAATAATATTCAAATAATCATGAATTGAAGACATGCAACAGAGAGATCACAGATGGGATAAGCAGGATTCTATGACTTTGTTTTGCATCTAGACAAGCAGCTGAAACTCTGAATACGCTTCTCTTTTTAAGACCTTCTCTAGAGCAGCCTGGTTAGGCCGGTTAGTGTTGTACCCACTGCTTTATTGCATAATGTTGAAATAACGCTCTGCCTGCAGTCTGATTCTAGACCCGACCCATCAAGCTAGAGGGAAGGTTGGATTTGATTCTATAAATCAGTGTCTACTGCATCTATAAAAGTGGCAAAAGACGGACTGCGGAGAGATTTGATGGTAGTTTTCAAAATGGACGTTATAACAAACAGGGCTTTAAATATTGTTGCCACTCACAAAGCTATAATACGTAGCTACAGAAATGCTCTGATTCAGGCAACGTGGCAAGAACAGAAAGAGCAACAGATCGCCACAGACGGATGCTACATTATGGATCTCACGGATTTGATGTAGAGGTTTCATGTTGAGTTAGAACCACAACTGAACAGAACTATGAAGGTAAACAAGTCAAAACATTCCCCTGTAGTAAATTGTGCTCTAAAGCCTCTTTAGGAGGCTTGTAGTGCAGCAGTATTTTAATATCCCTTTCCAACCACAACATGTGTAGAACTAGTTTAAAGCGATTTCTTTAGGGTCAAATGACATGTTGTGACAAACTATAAACAGGCATTCACAGTTAGTCAGACAGCAAGGTTACTGTATCCAGTTAAACTCACAAGTACAACAGGCCAATTAAACGGAGCAAAAAGGGGACGCACATTACCACTGAACGGCTCGCTAATTAAAAAAAAGTTCTTATAGTATCAAGAGTAACAATGTTAATTAGACTGAAGCGGAAAGAATACTGTCTGGCCACAACGCTGGCAGACTTTTAGTGCTTCCAATAACAGTTTTTGTAACAAGTGGTCAGTTGCTACTGTGGTGAATTACAGGCAGACTGGGCTTGGCACAGAGGGTTTTTAAATTCCTGCATGTGGAGCCAGTTTGTTAAAAAGCTAAGCTAATGCTCTCACACAACAAACCTCCTGACTTTCTTCTCTACACAGGATAAATAAAACACATTTTTTACTTTAGAAACTTGTGTTCAAGCAGGAGCTTTGCCATCTCTACTTTTATCTTGGGTTGGTATCGATGCCTGGATCTGGCGCTCCAAACATAACACCATCCCTCTTTGGCAAGTTTCAGCTGCGCTCTCAGCTGCTTTGTGCTCATGCTTTTCACTCAACAAATACAACTATTGTGAGCTGCAAGCCTGGCCACAGTTGAAAAGCTATAATGTATGGTCTTTAATAAATATGTGCAACCCATGCACAGAACATCTTGGCACTTTTATCACTTACAGGTACATCTCAAAAACAGAGAATATTGCGTGAAAGTGCAATATTTTTTGCCAGTCATTTCAGAAAGGGAAACAGTTATTTTATAATGACTGTTTCACAGTCTTCCCTATGTGTAGCCTGCTGACCCAAAGTTAAAGACCGTTTAAAGGCTCAGGAAACCTTTGCAGGTGTTTTGAGTTAATTAGCTGATAAGGGTGTGACGCCACGAGTTTCCCATAATTATATTTTTTACAATATTCTAATTTTCTGAGTCACTGTTTTTTTGTAATTTTGAAGATCATGTTTTACACACAATGAAAACCCAAAATTCAAAGGCTTGGAATATATCACTCAATGTGTAATGATTCTATATAATATACGGGATTTCTGAGATGATGAATAATGATGAATATTCTAACCTTTGTTCAGAGGCCTCCAGGCGGCCGTCCCGGGTACGAGTCACAGTCCAAGAAACTTTGCCACATCCATCCATCTATCTATCCATCTCTCCATCTCTCATAAAAATAACAAATGCATGGGCACCATTTTTCAGCTAAGACAGCAGGGAAATTCTTGTACATCAGCAGCAAGGTGAACTTCGGCATTTCACTGACAGCTCACTTGGCAACAAGCTTGGCACCAGTAAAAGTGAAGAAGGGACACATTGATCGACCCGCGCTGGGCTGATGATTAATGGCTGCTGTCACTTACTCGGTCTGTCTCCTCTGTAGACTGGTACCCAGACGACAGCACCACATCCCCGACGGTTGGAGCAGGTGCCGGGCTGCTGGGCGTGGTGTCGGTAGTGGATGAGGAGCGCGGGCGACTAATGTGCTGCTGTGGGTCGTGGGTGTTGCGTCGCTGTGGAGGCTGAGGGCTGCTTCTCAGAAGGGGGTCCCGGTCTCCGCTCCCAGACCCGGACCCCTTGGTGCGCCGGCTCTGCAGGCTGGTCCCACGCTTAATCATGCCTGCAGCGGCTGAGCCCTGTCCAGCTGCAGAAGAAATCACAGGAGCAGACAGCCGATCAGAGTCAGAAGTGCAGGACCCCAAAATGTCCTGGGGAGAGGAGTGGGAGGTACCGCCTGCTGACACCACTGAGGAGGATGAGGAGGAGGATGATGAAGGGATGGTGGAGCGAGAGAGGGAGAGGCGTTTACGTGGATTTTGGAAAAGTTGTTTCAAGCCCTGACCAAATACCCCCATGCTCTCCTTGGCGCTTTGGCTCATCCTATTCAAAGAAGGCTGTATAGACTGAGATGAGGCCCTCCTCAGCCCTGGGCCTTGTGAGCTCTCTGTTGCTCCACTAGCTGCAGAATTTGAACTTGGGCCCATCTCTTCCAGCTCGCTTTGACTGTTTTCTCCCTGCTGGATACAGCCCTGCTGAAACCAAATAAATAGCAGAGATATATCGTCTAATTCCACAGTCTGCTTTCGCCTCGCTCTCTATCTGTAAGGCATGGTGAGGGGCAATGACCGAGAAGGAAGAATAGGGAATGGCAGGACAGTGGGATCAGACATGGGACTGAGATGCAGGATGGGATCAGCTCAGGCGCCTTCAGTGGGATGGATCCAAATTGGTAGCATGCATCTTTGACTCAGGAACAAGCAGCCTTGATGGTCTAGCACACAAAAAGGAGACAGGTGATGAGAGACTTAAATGTTTACTCGATTCAGCGCTCTTAATTTTGCCTCAACTCGAGACCGATTTCATGCAAATAATTGTACTCCTTCAGCATTAAAATATATGTTCCCTTCTCATACACATACAAAAAACCTTAGAAAAATGGATTTAAGTAGGGAAGTGAAACAAATGCATTAAGCAGTGCGACATGCTCTCTTAGAAAGCAGGTAAGAATAAGCTAAAAATATAAAAAAAAGACAACAAACAGTAGATGCAATACTAATCTGCAAGGCCTAAAGCTGAAATTTGTTCCTCTTGTCTGCAACAAATCCAATAAATCAACATCAATGCTGGTCTTCTGAATATCTGATCCGCCTATTTGACCATGAACCCAAAACCGGGAAGCAAAGATGGCCTGATAAGAGCAGAAGGAGCAGAAAGGGGGAATAAAACTGAGGAAAAACCCACCTACCATCAGCCCAGCTGTCATCCTTTTATGCTTCACTCTTCTCAAGGACCTGAGGGAGACATGAATAAAGAATAAAGATGAAAAATTATCTATAACAGAATAATTTCGTATAACATTCCAATTGTTGAAGCAATCATTAACCTCAAGATATTTTTTCTTCACAGAAGTCATGATCAAACAGTTTGTAAGTTAATTCAGTCTCTGACCCACAGCATAAAAGATAGAATAATAAAACTTCAGACTAATTTTCTGGTGATTTTCAGTAGAACCATTTTCTCATCAATGTAAAAAAGAAAGGAGAAATAAAATTACTATTGAATATTTTCATTTATTGGTGACTTTACATCCAATAATAAATGTACTTCGTGTAGACTGAAGAATTACATATCAGACAATATATATATATATATATATATATATATATTGGAGTGAACTGAGAACTTATTTCACTAAAATTATCAAATGTGTTTAAGCATTTTTTGTATTTTACAGGCTCCAGCAGGTGAAGTAAAGGGTGCTGAGAGGGAATGATCTGTTTCAACAAGCAAATCTGGAATAGCTCCATTATAAATTAGTCAATTTCTTTCAACAGGATTGAACATTTCTGCCTGTCTGGCAATACTGATGTTTTATTTCTTCTTATTTATTTGTTATTTCTTCTTTCAGTGACAGGCTTCTGCATCCCAGATGTTCAAAGGAGCGCTTCAGCAGATCGTTCCTCTCAGCTTCTTATACTTTATAATCTCTGCTGCTCACAACTGACTCAATAACTGTCTACAACATGCCAATTGTTGCACGGGTAATTTATACCGTCTCTTAGATGCTAAGGTATACTTGCACACGCCTTAGCCAGTTCAAATGCTGCTGTACTATGATGCATATGGTATATTATCTCATATGGTTCAGTAGATAGGCTGGATCCGCCCCATACTGTTTGATTTTCTACAAGAGTATGCCATGTTATCAATAATTATGCAATATTTACTCTGGAATTTATTTTACCTTTATTTTTTAGCATTTCTGAAAAGGTTCATCCTCTGTTGCTTTAAAACCAACTTCAGATTAGATTACCTATTTTAAATTACTATAAACTGTGTGAAACTGTCTGTGTCTGCCACAGTCACGGCCAAGTTTCCCCATTGTGGGACAATAAAGGAATTTCTTATCGTATATCTCTAAAACAAGGGCATTTCCTAGTGCTATTCCCAGATGCCAACGGCTTCCTTCAGCAGGAAATCAACATGCCACGGTCAAACAGCTTTAGAAAGTCAAAAGAGCAAGCACGGTTTACAAATTCTGAGAAGTGATGGAAGGATCTTTGAGATTCATCAGAACCACACTGAATCCCCCAAAACAACCCAGGAAGTACAAAAGACAAGCAGATAAGCCTGTCTTTGGACACCGTATGACACTCCACAGAGGTTATGTCCATGCACAAATGAGTCCAGCAGGAGTGCACAATAATAAGCCAACTGGTACAATGCTATGTTGAAAAACTATTTGCAGTACTTCAGGGGCTCATTTCCTACACGCAAAGGAATCCCCTCTTTATACGGTAGCATAATCAAAAGAGAAGGGTGTCCGCCAAAGAAACACTCAACTGTGCATTCTCCCTAACACCAAGAACAGTTCACCTTCCTGAATTTGAGTGAAAAGAAAGATACTTTACAAAAAAGGCGCCATCTTCCTTAAGAAGCGGCCTTAAGTGACCACAACTGTTAGACCAGTTGCCTTCGTAACATCGATTGCAGCTTTAATTCTTCTGCATGATGTCTGCAGGGTTATTTTTAAAAACTTGGCCTGCAGTGTGATTTGTCATTTTTGCACTTTGATTCTTCAATTTTAATCTGTGATGTTGCTGAGTGGGTTTCTGCAATTCCTCTGAGGCACTGCCTGATCTGACGTCAGGGCGAACTTGTGACGATGTTATCTCCAGGGCAAATTACATGGATGTTTTTTGACCAGTGAAGAATCTGTCTTGCTAAAAAAACAAAAATAAAAATTTAAATCAGTGGACCCCAAATTGTTTGGGAATTTTCTTATAATCTTTCCAGGAATAAAAAAAACTCTTGTTAAAAAGGTAGATAAGCCTATCTTTTTCTGTCAAATGTATTTAGATTTAAAACCTCTATAGTGAGCATGAACACATGCAGTAGATCTGACCAACCACTGACAAGATATGCTTTGACCAAGTTCCTTCACGACTTCCTTGAGGGACCTTTTAAATTTAGCTAAAGCAACTTCTTTTCCTAAACCAACAGCATCCCTGAATCTTCCAAACAATTTTTATGACCTTCAGGGTGTTCAAAATAATTATTGAAAAAATATTTTAGTATGGATCAAAGTTCTGATATCGTTTAGAAATACAGTAATAAACTTTCAAAATGTTCCATGAAGAGCTGCGTTAACTGGGTTGTTTTGAACCCTGGATGTGAACAGACTTGCCCCCTAACAGATTACATCTTTGAAACGTCGAGCAAGAAAACAGCTGCAGTCAGGAGATAGTTTTATCTACCATGGTAAACTGTTTACATTCTTGATCTATTCCTCTAAAGAAGGTTCTGAAGAATTTAATCATTTTTATTATTAGCTGTCTAATATGACCCCATCTCTCACATTTTTACAAGTCCACTCCTGATTGGCTGAACACTCCCTCATGATGGCTCTTGAGACAGCTGACTTTTGATACTTGCAGAGAAATTCAGAGCAAAGAAATTCAGCCCAGTCAGCTCAGACCAAAGAGTGATCATCCTTTCTAGATTTGATCTGGATAAATGTTTTTGTTTGCATCGCTCGCTTTGCTACATCTGTCTAAAGTTTGTGTGGTGTTCCTGAAAACAGCTTTGCTTGGTTTTCTTCCACATTCTTGGATGTGTTGATCATCTCTAGTTACGTTAAGAGCTTTTCCTTAGTGTCACATTTGGCTACCTGTTATTCCAGAATGTGGCTGTGAATCAGCCAACAGGTTGATTCAGAAACACAAATTAGCCAATCCCTTTCTCCTGTTCTGTCACGCCGATTCTCATAGTGGTTCTCAAATTTAACCTCATTTTATTCCAGCTCTCTGGTTTAGCGTTAGATACTGAAACCCTAAATTAAGCCGTAAAGCCCATTTCTTTCAACTCACGAGAGACCAATAAACTTCACTTAAAAAACATAAACCTTTAATAATCCTGGACAGTATGAATGTCTTTATTCATTAAACTCTACCCTCTTGGCTGCAGAAGTAGTTTGTATAGTTAGCTTTATTTCTGTTAGTACCAACAGGTAGCAAAAGTATTTACTTATGTTAATTACCATTTAGTTGTAATTAATAATCCTTACTTTATGTATAATTAAGGATTATGCATAGATCAATCCCTAATCCCTGAATCAAATGTTACTAAATGTAGCAATGGCATTAAGGATTGAGCTAAATACATTTTAATCCAAGAAATAAACTTTTAAAAAAATGTGTCATATAAAAAATAATTTGATGCAAATAAAAATTTATTGTTCATGCCAAAAATTTGACAAATTATGAGACTGTGTTATGTACAATAATTATAATAACCTTGTCCTGTTTTTATCTTACTACTTTTATGTTGTGTTTTATCTGCATTTTGTAAATGGGTGTTGTTATTATTGCTAATAATAATAATAACAACAATAAAAACAACAACCATACATAGAAATAAGCATATTTTATCACATTAATTTTAATGTTTACTATTCAGGTTTTAATTGCTAATACTCCTTTTTATGAGCTGCCTCCATAAACTCCAAACTGTATTATGTTGATTTTTCTGTGCAGTAACGTTGACAATGAAGAAACATTCATGATGCACGTGTGTTTTGTCCATAAAACAATTTTGGTGTACATTACCTCATGGAGTTTAATAAACCTGCAGTACAATATTGTGACCCCTGTCTTAGTCACAGATCAGTGTGTAGCTGTGCCACTCATTGACTGGTAGGGTGACATTGAAGAGTGATTCATAATGATTCAACACCCTGCTGTTGTCTCAGAGTTGATGAGTCAAGAGCTAAAGCCAAGTTAATCCTGTCCCACAGCTGAAGCTGAACCTGATGTCCTGTCCCGACAGCAGAACCCAACACTCCCCCTCTGTTATAGTAAATCCCCTCCCTCATCCCCAGGCTGATCCCTGCGTTGGATTGGATGTTTTCTCGATTGCCCATGGTTTTGTATACAAACATAATCCTCTTTTGGGAGACTTTAGCCACTAGTCTCATTGTCAGACTTTGTGTGCATGTATAGAAACCTTTGTTCAGTTTAAGCAAGTCTTAAGTGATCCACCTTGACAAATTGATGATGCAACTGAAAAAACACCAGATGGGTTTCAGATGACAACTGTCCTTTTCTGAACCAAACTGTCATCTCATGACAATCTTACGGCCTACCAGAAACTGACTAATGAAAAAGGCACAGCTGACAACGTCGCATCAGCTCGGAATCAGGATTTTGTTCGTATGTTTATAAGCACTAGAAATATTATACCTTTTTCTATGGACAGAGCACAGTAACCAACTACATCTCCTAATAAAGAGACGGGACTGGAACCCCCTGGATGTCAGCATGTTTCTGAGAAATTTCACAACACCATCAAAGGTAAATCACTAATGGCCACACCAACAACCTCCAATCTGGAGCTGTATCCCAAGTTAATCATTCCAACAAACACAAACGCGTCGCTGTCCATAGCTCAAAATCTCATTCCAGTAAGCCCTCAGCAGACAGTTTCCCAGCAGTCAACCTCTTTGGTCGGGCACAGCAAGAAAAAAGAAGAAAAACATTCTAGCTTTGGAACAGTGCATTCAGAAATCATCCACAGGGCTTCACTCTTTGCACATTTTGTCATGTTAAAGCCTTATTCCAAAAAGGGGTTAATTTCTTCCCCCAAAACTCTACAAACAACATCTAATAATGACCAACATTTTTCTTAGATCTTTGCACATTTAATAGAAATAATAAACAATCAAATCACATTTATAAGTATTTAATCCATTTTCTTCAGTACTTGGTTGACACATCTCTGGGAGCAATTACAGCCCCAAGGCTCCTTGAATATGATGCCACATGCTTAGCACAGAACCCTCCAGCTTCATCAAGTTGGATGAGAAACGTCGGTGCTCAGCCAGTTTCACTTCTCTCAAGAGATCTTCAGTCGGTTTCAAGTACGGGTCACTCAGGACATTGTCCTGAGGCCACATACATACATATGTACATACATTGGCTGTATGATCCCAGTCAGAGGGCAAGAGCGCTCTGGAGAAGGTTTTCATCTAGGAGGTCTTTGTACATAGCATACATCTTTCCCTCTATGGTTACTAATCTCTCAGTTCCTGCAGCTGAAAAACATACCCACACCAGGCGGTGCCTGGCATTCATGCCAAATAGTTCAATATTTTTTCTGATCAGACCAGAGAATTTTTCTCACGGTGTAAGAATCCTCAAGGAGTTCTAACCCTCAGACTCAAACCCAAATGCAGAATCTGTGGAAAGTCTTAAAAATAGATCTCAACACACCCACTCCATTCCGACTGCATTTAAACTATTCGGCAAATAAGGCTGGCCATACATTTCCGTCTCATGATGTACAAAGCTAAGACGCATTAACCAAAAAAAAATCTTGCAACGCAAGTCGTTTCTACAAGGCATTGGCTCAGGAAAAATGAGAAGTGCATACCACATTTTAGATTTTCATTCATAAACTATTGCAAGAACCATGTATCATTTAAATTCTACTTTACAATTATGCATTATTTTGTGTTGGTCAAACATATAAAATAGCCATAAAATACATTGAGGTCTGTGGTTGCAATGTGACAAAATGTGAACAAGTTCAAGGGCTTTGAATGCTTTTGCAAGGCACTGTATTGAGGGGGGAAAAGATTTGACTCAGTTTTTTTCTTTTTAATATCCAGAATAAAAAATATCCATCAGCTTTCACTTCAGGCAAAATCATTTGCTGACTATCAAAGGTCACAAATTAAAAAGGGACGTTAAGCTACTGGTGGGAAGTGAGGAAGACCTTTTGTGTCCAGGTGTGTCCAGGTAAAATGTAAAAACAGATTACCCTCATATTTTTGCATGCCAACTTCATCTCAGGCAAAATGCTGGCCTTTTCTTGTCAGTTCTATAAAATGCATCTTTTGTCGAGGTACAAAAACATGAAAAGGAAAAATAAACTGAACCAACTGGCCATGGACAACCCAACACAGAGGTCAGTGTGGCCTGGTCTCTGTGACCCTTTAGAAAATATGTTGCTGGTATTTGCTGAATATACAGCCAGTTAGCTGAAAATATGGATGCGGCCTAAACAAGCCAGAGCAGTGTTTCCAGAAGAGTCTGCAAGCTGGCGTGGGATAGGCGTCTCTTTGTTTCCTGTGAGCCCCACACAGACCCATCGCTGCTCTTTGTCCGGTGCCTCTTTCACTGACAGACACACATCAATAAGAGCGGAATGAGGCCAGAGAGTTCGGTCAGCTGTTTGTGTGTTCACCGCAAGCACCGATGTGTTTGTGTCAAACCCGGCACAGAAAACAGCCACTACAACCAAAATGAAAAACCCAACATAATTCCATCGTGCGTGTATGTGTGCCTATATATGTGAGTTTCTGTGCGCGACATCTATGACCAGTGGAAACTGCAACATATCTCATTCAGCAGCTGCAGAACAACAGCGCTGTCAGGAAACAGGAACAATCGTTATTGTATTACCGCGTGTGTATGTGGAGCTCAGGGGCAGATAATGGCACAGTTGTGCCAGCTGTGACAGTGCGGGAGATGACTTCAGCACGGTGCGATAAGAGACGCGACTCTTTGTATCAAATGGTGATGCGGAGTAAACGAGACAAGGGAGGCAGGGGCGGTACAAAGGGAGTGAAAGAGGCCACATGAATCAAAAGGTATCTGATGGTCTGCGATGTGTTTCGCCTGGCTGTATCGGGTTCAACCCGGCCAGCCGGCCCACGGTGTGTCCAAAGGAGCAGGCGTGCAGCAGGTAGTTGGCTGTAAATGGCAGACACATCGGCCCATTGTCTAATTAAACCCACCGGGGGGCTGATGATGCAAAAGTTGGGCTCAGCTTTCAAGGAACAGAATAAACTAGAGCTGCTATAGCTGACTGAGAGGTTTCTTACCATGCGGGGTGAGAAACCTTTAAAATCCTCTGGGTTTCACCACTTTACTTCTATATCTTCATTAAAACTGTTTTACTATTCTTATTGTTCATTTATGAGTTTTAGAATAAACACACACATTTTTATTTAGTTATATCTATGTCTTTGCTTAGTCTTACACATAATTTCACTTTTCATTCTTCAGCGTTTACTTGTTAATAATTGCCAGGAGAAATTATGCCGTTTCCGCTTTAAAATCTCTGCTCAGGTCCGGCCTAAACTGACACAGCCTGTTTTGGAAGGAGGGTTAACCCTTGTTTAAATTTGTTTTTAACTTAGTTTGTTTCTGTTTTTAGTTTTGTGAAACACTGTCACATAAATCAGTATGGAGGGTGCTTTACAAATAATGTGAGGTGGATTTTTCACATTTAAATCTGTTGTGGGTTAAATGTCTTTAGTGGAAACAAAATCAAAAACATAAATACAAGAGAGACACTTTCACTGGGGATATTAATAGCAGCACATGCGGTGCTTGGTGTGAAGCATGAGTCATTTCAGACTGACAAACCTGGCAGGACCTGAACAGTGGGAGCTGTTAATATTGATCCGCTGTGGTTGTAAATCGCTGCAAATACCGTCTAATGCATGAGACGTAGGTGTGTAGCAGCGCAGCATATTGGATAAAGCTAGACAAGACAGAGCTGAGGCCTAAGAATGAATGATGGGCAGAATGCAGGTTTATCATGTTCAAGGAAAAGGCTTTGTGTTTACCGGAGAGGTGGTGTTTAAAGAACGCCTTCGTATCTGTATTCAACAAGACAGCAGGTGGTCTAGTAAATAATTTAGAACCATCAAGGTACAGCTACAGCTACAAAAACAGCAACACAAGCTAACTTAGTCCAACTAGTGAAAGCACTGGGGAGCTCCTTCCCTCACCTACGACCGTGTTGGGGTTTTTCAGTGATTAACAGATTGGGCCGACTCTGTTAAACATGCTAAGCTGTCAGAAGTGTCCCACTTAGTGACCTAATGATTGTTTAACAGAGGTGATCCGGCTCATATTCCAACAGGTCTGGGGGAACATAGTTAGCTGTCAACGGACTGGAAAGCACCTACACACCAGCTGAAACCTCACACCACAAACTGCATTAAAGGCACACCGCTACGGAGAATGGGTAAAGTGAGCCCCGTCGTGATCGATGGTGACTTGGCACAACAGATGGGGGGGGAAACCTGCCAGGTCATCAGGCCAAGAAGCATTTGACTCTTGGTGCTTCCAAGATGTGAGAAGAACTTTATACAGTCAACCAAACACATTATCATTTGGGTCATTGACATGGGAGGCAGATTACTTTATGAATTTATCATGTCCTCTTTTAAGCAATGTAATTTCATGCAATTCATTTTAAGCTGTTTAATTTGCTTATGTAAACGTTTGCGTAATTATACTCTACCACAAACTACTTAGTTTGAATAGATTTTTACAACAATTAAACAAAAATGTATTATTTATGCCTCTTGACAAATCCATCCTCCAAAGTGTCAGGTGGTGAAACTGTCCAAGCAAATGAACACATTGTGATGTAGAAGAAAGACAGTGCTGTAATGGTAACATGAAAATAAAAAACTGTGACATGATCTTATTTTCGAAAGCTTTCAGAGAATACAAACTGAAAAAATTGTTTTCCCTTTATAGTCCCACATAGGGGTAATCTTGTCTCTGTGTTTAACCCATCCCTTAGGGAGCAGTGGGCTGCCACACTGAGTGGCACCTGGGAATCTGGGGCTAAGGGTCCATGGTGGCAGCCTGCGGGGATCAAACTGGGTCCTTTCAGGCTTCTCAGAACGCCAGAGCGCTGCTCTAACCACTAGGCCACCACTCCCTCCCAAAAAATGTTTTTTTTTTTTTTTGAATATTCTAAAATTGTAAAAAAATAAATAAATAAAAACTTTTAGCACTTCAAAGTTTCTGCATTTTCTCATAAAACGTGTCTAGATACAGCACATTCCGCATTCAAAGATAAGATTTATATTTAAAAATATGGACAAATGTATATTTATCATTTTAGACGCCTTTTTTGTCATCGACACATTCTCGACTGTTTTAGCAACTCCTCTGTCTGAGGCAGGTTTAACCAGACACACTGGATGTCAGTGCATGTAAGCTCTATTCCTCACCCCAAGCCCGTAGTTGGTTCAACAGTTACTGCTGCTCAAACATTAGGGCTGTACATTTTTGCCAAAAATCTAAATTGTGATGTATTTCAACCATAATTGTGATTGTGATTTAATTTAGACTTTTCTCTGCATTAACCACGATCAACAAAAAAGCCATATAAAGATGGTTGTAAACAAGGACTATTTAAACAAAAGACATTTAACTGTTGTTATTAATCAGAATATTATTATTCAAGAGATTAGCTTTTAATCAAGTTGGACATCAATCCTTGTTGAACATAAAGTGCAAAGTGCAACCAGCACAAGTCTATGTATTAAACAGTTTGACCTGTACTTAATGCTATGGTGAGGTTCCTTAAATTTTCTGGTAAAAAAAGTATGATTATATAAACTCTGAAACTAGATTGGCTCACTGCTACAATTCTCTTCCCTTCCATGTGGAGGCAAACCCACTTTAAACATATTACCACCGAAAGGACGTGTCTTATCCGTCAATTGTTACATAACCAAAAATTGCAGCCCTCTGCGATTTGGAAATTGTGTTTTTTAAAGTTTCGATTGTATTGCAAATGTGACTAATTGCCCAGCCCTACATATGATGGCAAGAATAAAAACCCGTTGTTCTGCTTCCACTTAGAAACGTGTTTAAAAGTCAAAGAACAGCCTGACTGGAGCGCAACATTATCTTGCGCCAGGATACTGAACCATCTTGTAAAAGCACTTAATATTGGGACATTGGATTTCTCCTCCATAGTTATTAGTTAATGTATTTTAAGATCTCTTAATAGCAAATAAAAATAAACCAGAAAAATATAACAGAAAATCAAGTTTTCTTTTAATGTTAATTGCAATCCATTTAACACCAAAAACTAGGGCTTCAGCCCTGCCTTGAAGTGCAAACTCTAGAGATGCTGAGCTTCCTCTGGCTGTTTTCTGTTGGAAGGGATCAGACGGAGGCCGGCAGCTTGTTGCCACGAGAAACCACAGCCTTTATAGAGGAATTTCACCTTCTCTCGAAAACTGTGGGAGTAAGATACACTGGAGAAGAAAACGCCAGAAACAGACTTGGGGGAAAAAAAGTAAGTACCCCCTGCCCTTTATATAAGTTTAAGGTTAGGACCTAAATGCATATGACCACATTTTATATATTTGTTCAACCCTAAATGTAACTTTACATAAATGTACATAATATGGCACATTAGCTTGTGTAATTTTCCTATTTACCAATAATTTACAAATTAACACACAGATGCAGAGTAGGAAAAAAATCTAGTCTTGAATATACTGTATTTTTGGACCAACATGAACCAAGGAGTAAACATTACCATCTGTAGCCGCAAGAGGGCGCTCTAGGCTTGTGAAAACTATATGCTGCTCTTGTACCACTTCAAAATTAAATGAAACATTAACTTATAGACAGCAAAGACAGAACACATGTTTGTATGTTGTTTCGCTGTTTCAGTCTGCATTGAAGCAGCAGAGCGTTGCAGCTCGAAGGACCCAGACCCCAACAGAACCCAGTTACTGGGCTGTCCGTGAATCCAATAACTGCTATGCTAGCTTACAGGTCAGATGTCGGGGCGGTTTACAACTTCGCTGATGCTGCACGTGAACTTTATGTTGTTCTGAAACATTCATGTCGTACTGTTAGCTTAGCACGTAGCATTGTTATGCACACGGTCTAATTTCAGCATAACTTTGACAATTGTCAGCGTAACGAGCCGTTAAACTGAAATGTGCTGGCAAGAGCCTTCATGGTTGGTGTTGCTGGCTCGTTATGCTAATTTACCCCATTCAACCTCCCAGGTCTGTGTCATATTATTCAGCCAGTTGCGGATGCAGCTGTGTAACTGAATAAATTGTCTTACCAGATTAAATGTCAGTTTTTATTCTTGGATTGTGTGAAATAAATTTCAAAATGTATGCGACTTATATTACGTTTTTTCCTCTTTATGGCACATTTTTTGACTTCTGGAGTGACTTCTAGTCCGAAAAACACAGTATATATGCTTTTTCAACATTTTCAAAGTTTGTAAAACTATAACCATATAATTTAGTTTGATCTGTTTGTACAGTTCATTGCACTAAACCCTTTAAAAGATGTTTTTTTCCCCTACGTTTCGATTTGCTTATATAGTTATTGTCAGGGGTCATCCTGCTACTCAGGGGGATCCTGTCAGTGTAACGTCCATTTGAGATGTATCGCTTACATATTGTCCATGCACTCAAAGGTTAGAAAGCTTATTTATTCTTGGGAACAATGAAAAAGAATAGTTTCGCTCAATTGTATTTGTTGTCACAAGAGCATTTTGTCTTCTTCTAGTCCATCAAAAATAGCATGACCAAAGTTGACCTTTCCTTCTCTGATTTGACAATGAACTCCTCTGTACACCAAAGTATGCTAAAGCCAAATTTAGGACCATTTGAACACAAGCTGTAGCTTGGATGAACCTGGATCATGAAACAGAACATTTATCTCAAGCGCAGCAGCAAATCCACAACAGAAGGGCCAAAATGAAAAGAATCAAAGGGTTGCGGTTCTCCATTTAGGGCCCAAATGGAAGGGAAATGTGGTGTGAAATAAAGATGGCTATATATAAATAAATGCCCACAAACCCAAAGGAAATGAAGAAACAATGAAAAGACATTGGCCAAAGCTCCTTCGCAGCAATGTGGGAAGCTAATGAGGTAAAAAACTTATTACTTCACTATTACTAAATGTTGCTTTAGAGCTACTAAAACTATGGGCTGTCCACTTTTTTAATAAACACAGAGCCTCTGCATTTACAGTCACGGTAAAAAGAAATTAAAAGTAAAAGTTATTCAACTCTGACCTCAAGCTTGTAACCATATAAAAATGTGGAAACACACACACACACACACACACATATATCCTTGTTTAAAGTGAGGACCGTAACTTGACTTCTATAGATTTTCATTCCACAAAAATGTCCTCACTTTACCTCAAAGTCCTTACTTTACTAATAAAACGAGCAAGAAATGTTCTCGCTCAGCTGCAAGTACAAGAACGCACACGCATATATACAATATACTGGCAGATTGCTACTCTAGAGAAAACAAGTGTTTTAACACACTGCCAAGAACAAAAGAAACGACCTTACAGCAACAACTGCTGCTGCCAATCAAATTGAGAAGCGAGATAATTTGAACTGCAATGATCTCATTAGTAGAAATATTAAAATCAACCTATACATGGAGCGATAATTTCATCTTTCAGTGACTGAAAGGGGTCTAATTCTTAACTAATTGAACCTTAGTGAGCATTAGCACCTCATCACAGTTTACAAATCTGGAGCAGGCAATAATGTAATTACATTAAACCTCTGAAACATTGAGGTGTTTTAAATAGGCTGCGACTTATCAGTATCGGCGGATCTTAGTCATCCTTTTACATATCAGTATCGGTCCCATAAGTAAAACTGGGCTGATGTTTATTTCCATCTTGTTGCCGTTTGTGTATGCGTTTCAGGAGGTTGGGGGATTGGCCATGTGGTTTTTGTTCACTGCCAGTGATGCATTGATAGAGGATTGTGGGTAGTTTAACTGAAGCAGAGAATAATGTCAGCTGTGTGGTTGTTGTTTCACGTTGTCAAAAGGGTAGCAAAATATCTGTAAATATATCTGTAAAAATGATTATTGGCTCAGAGTTTCATGTCGGTGCATCCCTAATCTGCAACATCCACAAAGACTTATTGCCTAGCCACTTATTGTACATAACCACCAGACACTGTAAACCCCAAACAAAAACGGTTTCCCACTAAACAGTATATAAAAATAATTAAACATTAAACATTTTCAGCGTGAACCGCGGTCAAGCCCGTTCAGCATGAACTATTGTGAACAGAGTTTGGGAATTACTCATAGAGCACCTTTAAAAAGGCAAAGATGGCCGCACAAGGTGCTTTGAACTGTGTTTATGTTTATTCAGGGAAAGCACACTCAACACCGCTCAATTTACCATCACAACGTATCTATGGTTTAAGCTCCCTTTGAAGTGACACCCCCCCCCCCCTCCTCTCCCACCTGTTACTGTGCACTGCTGTACAGATGGCTAAAAGAAGGTTACTACCCTTTGCCTTCTCTTACAAGCATGCCAAATTGGACTGTATAATTGGGCGGACGCTACATGAAACAGGTTTGTAAAACAACTGACTGCTGGTGGCCTACTAAGGCCATAAGGGCAACATCCTCTTATTATAGAAGTGTTACTCTATAAAAAGCAGAATAGAACGGTCACTTGACACAAACTACATTTAGTGGCTGTATGGCAAATGCTGTCCTGTTTCCGCAGAACTAGGAATATTTGTTACCATTCTGTTTGAAATATAAACAACAACATCATGTTATACATTATTGTAACAAATTATTGTGTTGTGAAATTCAGGTATGTTTACTTTTTATTATCACAGCTGCAGAATTTCCTGCCGGCACAAGCCCATTTTTCAAGTTATTAGACTTATATTGTTTCTACAGCATCTATTTGAAAATCATATAAAACAAAAAATAAACTGGTTTCTTTTCCTCTCCTATCAAAATATCGAAGACACCAACAACAAGATCTAGTTTTTTCCAATCCAATCCAATACCTATGCTAAGTGCATCAGCCAATACCCGATACCGATCCGATACTACTGTTCAATGAATAAACCGTGTACTTTGCCATGTGAGTGAAGTTACCAGGCTTGAAATAAACATTGTTTAAAAAAGTTCTGCATACTCTTGACCATGGTGCTTATTTAAGTTCGAGGTGTTGAATTTACCAACCTTATCACTCCCCTCACAACTTCCGCATTGCAGATGCTGCACGTTGCAGTCAGACTTGCTGGCGTATCAAGTTTGAAATGCTGCCAAACAGCAGACTGGGCTCGGTCCGGCACTTGCTCCATGTTGCTCTGTTTGCTCATCACTAGCTGCTGTGCGTGCTCTGCGTAACCTCCGTTGCAAACATAGCATAGAAGTGACTAGATCGCTGTATCATCCGATATGCCATCCAGCTAATTAGTCAATATTTGAGTCGATATCCGATACGGGTATCGGCTCGATGCATCTCTACTAACAACAGTTTTCTCAACGAATAAAATTAAAACTCTGGTTGTATTCTTTCATTTTTATTGTTTTGAGTTTATTTTTATTCTGATAAATTCATTTTCTGTTGCTTTAGAACTAACTTTAGATTAAATTTGCTGTTTTTTCATTACCGATTTAGTGTGCAACTGTCTTTTTGCCACCGTCACGCCTGAATTTCCCCATTGTGGGACAATAAAGGAGTTTCTCATCATATCTCATCTTAATAGCAAAGCCATTGCGTTAGTGGCTTTCCAACAGCTAATTTCGTAAGTAATTTGTTTTTATTCAGTGTCAGCATCGTTATGAGGAACACAGCCTGGCTGTACTTAGTGAACTAACCAAGGCTTGAGGAGGCCAAATTACACTGCAGTACTCTCAATAAGCTGAGCACATATCTGAGGATGAAGCAACTCCCCTCTTTACGAGCCGCAGAGTTCGATCTTGTATGCGTCATGGTCACAACCTCAAACACAAAGATGCAAACCAAATTACGCTTCTACAAAGACCTTCAATTCTGCGCCCAGACCCGGGAAAGGATGGAACAACGTGAGTGCAGCAGGAACAGGACGAGGAGGAGGAGGAGAAGGGGAGGGGCAGCCTCATCATGGTGGTCTGACCATCCGAGTGAGACGTGAATCGCTGTGCTGTGTTAGCAGTGCCCTGAAGGGGCAGGCACGCTCTCAGCCACTTAGCAGAGAAAGCTGAACAGATACCGGGATGCATCATGCCATGTCAGACTCTTCCAGGCCGCTACAGTTCTGCACGGATGGAAACAGTTATCAGAATGTACGAGTGGAGTGAGCACTGCATCTGCATCTGCCTTCCTTAATGCTTTTTTAGTGTGCATCTCTGTTTCCTTGACAATGATAATAAAAAGCTAAAAGGAAAAAAAAATAGCCTTCAGATACAACCTGGCTGCTTGACAAATCACTTAAGGTGACAGCATTAAGGTGATTGAAAACAAAGAAAAATATCTCATGTTTCTCTATAATACGTCAAACAATAGAGAGATAGAGAGATAGAGAGATAGATAGATAGAGAGATAGATAGATAGATAGATAGATAGAGAGATAGAGAGATAGAGAGATAGATAGATAGATAGATAGATAGATAGATAGATAGATAGATAGATAGATAGATAGATAGATAGATAGATAGATAGATAGATAGATAGATAGATAGATAGATAGATAGATAGATAGATAGATAGATAGATACATGGTCATTTTCAATAAGTTTCAATATTATTGAAAAGTTAATTTATTTCATTAAGTCACTGTTAAATTAGGGCTGGACGATAATTCAATAACAATATATATCGATCGATAGACGTGTGGCGCGATAGGAAAAAATAGGGTCGATAAAAGTTCGATAGAAACAGTTTTCCTTCCTTCCTTTCGGCCTATCATACTAGTTCACTACTTCCTCTCGACCAATCGTAATCGCGGACCCAGGCACGTCGTCACAAAGCGCAGCCCTCTCAAACCACAACACAGAGCATGTGAATATGTCGCAGCAAGGAGCGGCGGAGGAAGCGGTCCCAAAACGGGGTTTTACTAGTTCACCAGCCTGACAGAAATAAACCAGTGATTTGTAAAACTTGCAAGGAACAGGTAAAAACAAAGTCTGGTAACGCAACAAACTTGTTTCATCACGTAAGCCGCTCACTCCGCACGCGCTGCTGCGCGAACTGTGCAGCTCTGCGCGACACCGCGGTCATGCTGCTGTTGTCTGCAGTTAAAAAACCTGGCTTCGCCACTCCGCGAGGTATAAAGTCCGCGATATAAAGTTCCGGGACGCAAGTCTTTTCTCTAACAGCGCTCCCTAAATTGTACGAGTGCCGTGAATCAGTGCAAAATGAGCTGCAGCCTGTGTCCTTACACGCCACAACCTCGGACCTGCGTCAGCCTCTCAATTATGAAACCTGAGAAGTAACTAGTGTACTATTCCCACCTAAATAGGCTATTTTATTTATTTATTTATTTGGTATATTTATTTAGGTCTTTATTTAATAATAAAGTCTTTATTTAATAACATAACTCATGTCTCTTAAGTTATTTTTCTTAAAAAAACGCTGTTATGGTTAAAAAAGTTGGTTAAATAAAGATTTAATTGGAATTCTGTGTTTGTGTTCTTTATTAAAATTAAATAATTTAGCAATATCATAAAATGTCCAGGCAGAGCTGCACATAAAATATGGTTTTAAATATTTTCAATAATTATCAATATCGATCAATATGCATTTTTTTTTTATCGATAAGCTTTTTTTCTATATCGCCCAGCCCTATGTTAAATAACAACTAAAATATGTTTTAAAGGCTTTATTTATGTTGTGATTTTTTTTCCCACCTCCAACTAACAAAAATCAATAAAAAGCAACATGTTTCATGCAAAAATTAGGTATGAGAGTAAGTTTAATACCGGCTCAAAGGTTGCTGTTTTTTTTCTCCGGTACTTTTAATATGAAAAACAAGCCTCTTAGAAATGCATTTTCTAATTTACTGCAGGCGGTTGTATAATAGGGTTACTGTAACGACAGGGCATGGCCATTATGACATAAGTCCCAAAATTCACGGCTGAGTAACACAAAAGTACTTTCTGTTCCACACAAATAAAATTATAGAATACGGGACTTGGTGTAATCAGTGGAAACACATACAGCAAAAATAAAAGTAGATAAAAATCGTTAAAATATCCGTTCCGCTCCATTCAAGCGCGGTTTTGACAGCAGCTTCTGTCATTTAGCGGACTCAGGTTGACAGTCCCGTTAGTGGCATTGCACAGAGCTGCTGATCCGGTAAATTATCTACACCGACACCGTGACAGACAGAGGCTCAACAGGCGTCACAAACACGCACGAACCGGCGGTGAAAAAACAGCCTCCTGAAATGAAACGAAAACACTGAAAGGTGGAAATTAGAAACACTTACCATGAGTGATACCAAACTGTCGGAGCCTGACAGACGTCAAGCGAGCTACACCCCTCCTCTGAGAACAC
This sequence comes from Fundulus diaphanus, assembly GCA_037039145.1. Taxonomy (NCBI): domain Eukaryota; kingdom Metazoa; phylum Chordata; class Actinopteri; order Cyprinodontiformes; family Fundulidae; genus Fundulus; species Fundulus diaphanus. The sequence continues at coordinate 37,942,496 of CM073129.1, read as the reverse complement.
ACCACGGCACGGGCCGCCCCCTCCCTATCCAAAAACACGATGTGACGTCGCGACGTAAAGCGTAACCAAAGATTGTGTGCTTAAGAAGATGGCTCACTCACCTTTTAAAAGTTGAGAAGTACACCTCCCGTGAGGTAACAGGCTAGCTCAGGGGTCTGCAACCTGTGGCTCTTTACACCTTCAGCTTTGGCTCTTAAAAACTTAGACCAAAAATGCGGGGGGAATTGGTCAATGTTTCTAAATGTAAAGGTAATTTAAAATTGCTAGCTTTAGGGTGCATTTAGTTCTGCAATATATGCATAACATTTCCAGAAAGAAACTAATAGTGTATAGAATATTTTGCTATAGATAAATGAAGTATCTTTTTGTCAATAGGTTGCAAACGACTTGCTTCTTCATCATTTTGATGCCATTTACTATAAAAATCCAATGTCCAATTGAAGAAAATGTATTAAACCTAAACATAAAAATACGGTTGGTTAAATAATAACTATTGATCTTTAATTTTAAAAAAATGTAAACAAATTTCCTATAGTATTCTATAAAAACAAGCTGTTGTTTTAAAGAGATGTGTAACTTTTGTGGCTCTAAACAAAATTTGTTTAGCTGGACCGAGGACAAAAATGGCTCTGCGGGTTGTAAAGGTTGCTGACCCCTGGGCTAACTTAATGATTTACAGATGCGTGCATCCTAGTAATTTAAAATATAATAGAAATGTATATTTATTTAAATTAATACTTTCAAACAGGAAAGGGATATGCTGTATTTGTTGCTCATGGCAGCTAATATTTTGTCGAAATGTCAGCCTTCTGAAAGTATTGCCATGTTTTGTCTGTACCCTCAATATTTGGGCTGAGGCTCTGCTGAGGTCTTAAGAAAGACCAAGAGGCTTTAATTAGCAACCATAATAATTATGGTTGTAGCTTTATGGAAACTGAGAGAAAGGAACCAAATAAATTCACAAGTAGAGTCCAGTGTGAGAATGAGTTCAGGGAACAGTTTGTTTTATCCAATATCAGTAGTTCTTATGGGTAGAAAATCAACTCCATAATACAAGGCAACTCATTGTTTTAAATTAAAAACTAAGGAAGTAAAATACTCCCCAGAACATTTAGATAGTTGTAAACCAATTAGCTGGTCCCTTGGGCTGCATTATTCTAGACTACGTGTGATAACTTGATGTTTTACATTTTTTTTCTGAACTATAGACAATTTATTCCACACTGTCCCTTTAACTCAGGTTAATGCTGTGTATTACTGCTACACTTATGCTGATATATATTTGTCTGCCTCTTATGTGAAGGTGATATGTTTGTTCATACACATCAGGATAAACTCCTATTCTGTCATTTAAAACCTCTTCGGAATGTAACTTGACAATGATAATTTGCTTTTAATATTTATTACTGCTCTCAATACATTTCCGCCCGAGAACTGCAATGCAGCTTTGTTTCTGTGAGGTCTTAAAATGTTTTCCAAAATATCTGGACTTGAGGAAACACCATGAACCAACACAAGAAGATGACAGCTTCTCAACTCCTCACTGACTGCGAAAACCTCAACCTGGACCCCAAGCAGCTTTGATTTTTTCATTCCCCTCTGGGAGGTTGATCCTTAAATGAAATGGAAAATATATGTTCCTCTTAAAAGAGGACTTTGAACCACTGAGCAATGGTTCAATCCTTTTTTTTCCCCCTTAGCAAGACTTTTCTCGTGCTGTTTTAGTAGCATAACATAAAAAGTGCAACAGTTGTACTCCTCCTTGGAAATGTCTGAGCGAGGTGGCTTCTCAAGCACTCACTCCAGCTACAGGACAAACCTCTCAAGACTGTTATCTCTGTTGATTGTTCACCTGTTTCTATTGGACTTTTCCTCCACTAAATTTTCCATTAAAATGCTTGGATACAGGACTCTGTGAACAGAGTTTGTTTGAACTGGACCGTATACCCTCAGGGTAATTAAAAGTTGTTTACGTGGAAACAAGAAGCAGAGATAACACACAATAACAAAAATCAAACATAAAAGACAAAAAAACAATAAAATAATATTAGAAAAGTAAGCATGACAAAAAGACAGCAATGTTAAAAAGTATATGTAAAAAATACAATGTAAAATAATAAAAAACTAAGATATTGTAGAAATGAATCAATAAAGTAATCTTTGGACTTTATGAGAAACCTGCGATAAACAAATGTTTTTTGTCCTGTTTTAAAGGAGCAAACAGTTTCTGCACAGTTCAGGTTTCAGGGTGTTTGCTCTACAGTTGAAGAGCAGAAACTTAAGCTTGGGACAGACTATACAATAAGTCAAGAATAGTTGTTTGTCCTGTTTGTCTCTGTGTTGCCCTGCGATAGACTGGCGACCCGTCCAGGGTGTACCCCGCCTCTCGCACATTGACAGCTGGAGATAGGCACCAGCACCCCTCACGACCCCACAAGGGATAGACGTGTTAGAAAATGGATGGATGGATGGCTGGATCTCCAAGTCACTGAGTCTTGTTGATCACTGAGTAAAAAGGTGTCCGATGACCTGAGGGGTCTGCACCGTTCATGCATGAAAAGAAATCTGAAGTCCACGGTCCTGCTGTTTGTCAGGACTCTGGCAGCAGCACTTTATATTAGCAGACTAAAAATAAAAAGCACTCACAAGTTGTTCTGTCCTTTATCTTGACAGGCGCATAAACAATGCCCTTTCTTTTTTGAAGAATCCTTTTTTTTATACGATAATCTCCGCAATCTCCGGAGATTACTGTTTAAAAATAGGATTCTTCTTTTGAAGCAAAAGACCTAAAAGGCTCTAGCGATCATCTCCATTTATTTTGTCATCCTAGATGAGGCATGCATGGATTGATCCCTCATTAGAAGCTGTTGTGTTGAATCATTCTCAGCTTTGAAGCATTTGGCTTAAATTCAATCTTTTTAATATTACTTTCCCTCAACCATCAAGCATACATGTTTGGGTGTTTGTTGTGGGTTATATTCAAAAGGCCTGATGAAAATAGTGTCACTCCAGAAGGTTTTGGTAAGGACTCAATGGGGAGAATTTAAAGCTGTTCTTTCCTCCAATAGCTAACCAATCAAACTTATTTTAACATGTATAAAATGTGTCAAATCTCACCTGGGTGGCAGATAGCATGAAGAGAAGTATTACAACTCTGGGTAATAAGTGTGAGGTTTCTGTCTCAGAGCTGTTGTAACTATGGAAACACGAGCTTCGTCTCAGTGCAGCAATTTCTTGTAATTTGGCTTTCAAAATCTTAGGATCAATGGGCGTGTCAGTCATAATGACTTTATTTGATCATTGCGATAATAAAACACTTTCCCACTCTTTTGCTCCAAGAAGCTAAAACAGCATAATTTAAACATTTAGACACTGGTGAAGATTCTCAGTTGTAGACAAAATCCAAAAAAGAAGCAGAAAACACAAAACATCTTTGTGTTCAACCTTTTTTTGGATTAAACATAAATACAGTACATCTTTATGATGTTTTAGTTTTTTTTTTTAGCAACCATAGTAGTCTTCTGTCATTCATTGAATCAGTTGTATTCTATTTATTGTCCTCTAGGTGGCAGCATTAACTCGGACATCCAGGAGCAAAACCAGTGTTTTTTTGGATAGTAGTGAAGCTCCACGAGGCACTTTCAAACAACTGTAAGTTATACTGCTTTACATTTTTTTGGAAACTTGGGTCAGAGAAGAAGAGTACAGGGACAGAATTATAAAATGAGAAAAAAAACAAAAAAAAAACATTTAACTGTCAATAGTCAAGACACTGGCAGAGTCAATTACAACACAGTCACAATAAACAAACTTACAATAAAACGCATGCAAATTTCTCAAGTAGAACAATAGCACTTCCACAACTTAAACACAATGGGATCTACCATGGTCTTAAATATATTCAGAGATACTAGTGTTCTAAGTTTAAGCTCCAATTGCAAACTGTTCCATGAAGTTGGAGAAGAAAAGCTAAAAGCTTTCTCCCCCCTTTCTGTTCTGACACGGGGAACACTAAAATTTAAAAAGTCTTGGGACCAGAGGCTGTAGGTCCTGTTACTTACAGTCAACAAAGATAGAAAGATAGAAAGAATAGCCTTGTAAATCAAAACATAGCAATGACCAAGCCGACGAACATCCAGAAATGGCCGTTTTACCTTAGTGTACAAGAGATAGTGATGAGTTAGGGCTCCATGATTTGTAATAAACCGCAAAGCACAATGATACACGCTATCCAGCATTAAGATATTGAGCAGACGCGGTCATGTATATTACATCACCATAGTCAATAATTGGAAGAAAAGTTGATGCCACCATCAACTTTCTGTGGTTTTACCACACAAATGATGTACAGACAATTTCCAATTTTAAATATACTCAGTTTTTATTTATTTATTTTCTTTGAAATACATCTGTATACTTTATACTATTACTTGTTCCTGTTGAGAGAGAGAGAGAAAAAAAACAGCCTGCCTGTGTAGTGTGGCTACCTATTTTCTGATGACTACTTCCAGCTGGATAATGCAACATGTAAAAATTCTCAAGTAATGTCCAACATGTTTTTTTTTTATTCTGTCATGTCTACATGGACCAGATTCTCTAAAGGAATACTTTTCTACACCTTATTGCGTCTATATCACAGAGAATTAAGGCAGTTCTGGAGGAAAAACGGTACACAACCTGGTATTAGCAAGGTGTGCCTGGGTATAACTGCACGGATGATGATAAGACTCAGCATCATCCATGCTTAGCATTTACTGTAATAAGGAGCAACAAAAAGGAAATCTATTGCCATTACTTGGCCATAACATTCCTGTTATATCAGGTTTTGTTGGTCCTGTTATTCTAAGACATAGACATGTCGCTACTTTTTCCTAGAACCTTCTAATGGATTTCTTTCAGATCAGAAACGACACAATGTTTTTGAATATACATGCAGTTTAATGTTGTGTCATTGCAAAGGTCATATCCTGAAAACGTTTATCACACTACATTTATTTCTTCTTTCAAAGCCCTCTCAGTCTCTTCTCAGTCACAGTAAGAGTTCTCACAGGGCAGGTATTTCTCATAGGTCATCAAAATATGTTACCCTTGCTGGAAATGATCATCGCCACGCTTCAGATTGCTTTAGATCGTAAATTAAATGTCCCATCATAACAATTAAAGGTTGAAATTGGACACGTGAATGGTATAAATCCCCACAGGGGCTGTGAATGAAAATGAGCGCACCATGTCTTCAGCAGTGATGCTGATATGATGAGTAATTAGCTGCCAAACAGGTAGAGAGACTCTTAATCATTGGTGCAGAGTTGTTTTTCACAAAATATGAAGTGCTTTAAAGCTGTGCTGGTGGAAAAACATCCTGTAGAACAACATAAAAAAAAAAGCATTAGACGTAGTCATAGCATAAGTTGCCAGTGAGTACCATAAATGGGTTTAACGTGTTCTGTTTTCCTCATGATCCAACATGATGCCATTAGCCAAATAACTGGAGCGACGCTTGTAAACAGTCTCACACAAACAGAGGCCTACTGAAATGTATGATATGCGGCAGCGACAGGCAGCCTGTTTTTCCTGCTCCCACAGTAGAGCAGAACGTAATGGAGAAGATTAGTCTGAGCGGCTGATGCCTGGCGACCCCTTTTCTGCGAGACCGGCAGACGAGGATGCTGGCTCTCAGTGGCCCTCGTCAATTAGAGCCTTCATTCTCACAGGCTGGGGCAAATGAAGAGGCCGGAGTGTGGGAGTCGAGCTGAGCAGGCGAGGATTGATCCCTAGACTGGTGAGGGCACATCTGGGGGAGGAGGGGGAGGGGGCAAGATGGGAAAGCCTGGGGGAAAGAAGGGACTGCATCTTCTTTTATCATGATATGCACCTCCTGGAGGAAGATTTCCCCTCATTTGACCTCTCAACATCATTAGTCACTCATTCTCCCCTGTCAAAGACTGTTCCCTTCTGTTGCAGATGTGCGTCAACAGTGCAAACCCTGACTGGGATGCTTGTGTGACTCCCTCCTCAAGCTGGGATAAAACTAAACTCAGTAGTTAGTGTTGGTTGACCTTCATCTTGTCATGCATGTGGCGGAGCAATAGTTCTTTGTAATGAGTATCAGTATAAACTTACAGCTTTATTGCTATAGTGTGAAAATGAATACGATATTTTCTATAAAGAAAATAGTTCAAGTCCCATTTAGGGAAGTGATAACCATTAAATATGTTTGTAGTGACAGATAGATGGAACTACGTTTACTTTTTTCTGAGAGGAAAGTTCTATATTTAGAATGAAAAACAAGAAAATGTTGCATCAATAGCATCGTTGTCTACTTTTGACATTCTATGCCAAGTATGTATGAAAACAATCAAAAAAACTGGCCTTTTGTCTGACCATAAAGATAACAAAAAAAGCACTGCTCAGGTCATCATAATTTTTCGTCAAAATGATTAGAAGCAACTGTTGGTAGCTAATGAGCAACTTGCACCTCCAGAGCCATAGGTTGCAGACCCCTGTGATGGAGCAACACAAAACAGTACAAAATTGTAAAGTTGAAGGAAAATGATACATGGTTTTCCAATGTACACATACTCTAAAAATGTATGTGTGTGCAACCTCCCAGGTAATGTTTGAGTATTTTAAAATCAAAGCTGCAAGTCTTTGCACATCTACACATTAAGACTTTTACTCATTTTTCTTTGCAAAATATCCGAAATTCAGTCAGAGGCATCCACAACCAGCTAAACCAATCTTTCTCAGCTGGTGGATCCCTGCCTAAAAGTGGGCCACAGATCTGTTTTCAGTGGGTCTTTATCTGGTTAAGAAATGCAAAAAATACACAACTGGACTCTATGCAAACTGTTTAGGTGACTTCTGAAAGTTATTGGTAGCCCTGCATTTTATCAAGGGGTATCAGAGGATTCAGTACATACGTTAAAGTTTGCAGCTGAAAAGTAACAAAAACATGAAGAAGTTCAAGAGGTATTACTAATTTTGCAAGGCACTCTTTGCATATTCATCTTAGAAACAAAATTTAATTGCAGTAGCCAGGTCTTTTGTCAAGAAGGTGCTGGGGGCAGTCTCAGTCCTCAGAGGGTAAATCCTATTTGTTTTTTAATATCCTCTGATTCAAGTGCAAAACGAAATATTTACAAGAATGGCCAAAAAAAAAAAGAAGCCTGATTCCATATTCTGATCATGCCAGCTGCCGCTCACTCCTTGATAAGGTCAGGACCCCTCTGCCTCCTCCTCATGGTTTCTGCATCCTCACAGTGATCAGCATGCTAATACAGATAATTGCCATTTCTTGTAAGGGATTTGCATTGAGATGGAAAAGACTGGCCAGCACCATGGTCCGTTGTGATGAGATGGGATCTGTGGTCTCAACATGGGTTATAGAGATCGAAAGTGACCGCAGCTTGACCGCCATCCATCTGTCAATCACTAAGACTTGATTGCTCTAGAGAGAAAAAAAAAAGTTATTTTCCAAAACACTCCATTACTGTAGCTGTTTGAAGAACTAAACAGACTGAAGGAAAGGTGGTTTAAAGATCAACTGCTATCAGCTGTTATCTGGGTGTAGTAAGTAGCATACTAGCAGGTCAGGATAGCACAATGTTAACACACCATTCAGACAGTGTTATATAAGCGAAGTTCTTGTTCTTCTCATTAGAGAATGGAGTGGAATTAGTTAATGATGCGTGTGTCATGTTCGAATTTAAGACAAATCTGAAGCTGATCGACAGCAATAGGATTTTCTTTTAATGAGACCTCTTTAGTCAGAACGTTTTGACTGCAGTAAGACAAAAACAAGAAACTTACAGACCCTTAATGATTATTTTAACTGTATTTGAATGGCTTTTCCTTTCGGATGGCTAGGTTTGCTCATTTGGCCTTTAACCCCGCAGTGCAAAAACAATGACAAGAATTGCTAATGTGTGCTTGAGAGAGAAGCAGCGTGCATCATTGATCCGATTTAGAGCAATGATGCATCGCAGCAACAGAAGGAACTTGTGTGTCAATGCTAATAGACGATTCAAAGCGTTCAGCCTATACATTTTGCAAGACCTGGTGACTCTGGAGGCCATTGGAGGGCAGTAAACGCAGAGGTCTTGAAGCATTTGACAGGGTTTTGTCATATTGTGACAAATATAACATATTTGTCATATTTTGACCCCTAAAATAAGATAATAAGATATCCTGCACTTGAAATAAGATGATGGAGATGAATTGTTCCTATTTTAATTGCAAAAATCTTATTCCATTGGCAAATCATTTTATTTAACTGCTCAAATCAAGGACAAATACACTCATTTTAAGAACATTTACTCATTTCTAGTTCCGTTTTTGCAGTGAAAAGTGGGGTTGTTTCACACAGGCTAAATGTTAGCCACGCCTGCTGGGCTAACAGCTAGGTTAAGTTTACAACTGAAGGCAAAAAGTTAAGCTAAACACATAAAAAAATATATAGGTCTGTCGTCATTGTCAAGGAAAAAAAGCTCCTCATTAACAAAACAAGTCACAGAGTAGGATTATCCAGGTATTTTTCATGTTTTTTTTTGGCAACACTCATTGAATTGTGTGTGTGATTTGACAGCCATCTTTAAGGATTACACTGTTTATTAGTGACAAGGATTTAAATTAGGGTAAATCGTTGTAAATTTGCACTTGTTTGGTTCTCTGTGACTCATTGCTCATTTGAAATGCCCGTTTCACTCTCTTGGTTCTACTTAACATTGGATGTTATAACAAGCACACCCATAAGCCCGGTGCATTTGATTTATTTTCTCGTTGCAGATTGTGTTAGCACCCAATTATAACATGGGAAAGAATACAGAAAATTGTTACATTAGCAGAAGTGAAACAAATACTACATGATATAGTTTCTCTGGAGTCAATCCTTTAGGACAGATTTCTGCCCAGAGCTGAAATTTAGTCAAATATCATCAAATGGCATCCAAAGGTTTTACTTTTACTGTTTTCTCTTTTAACTAAAAAAATAAATAAATAAATAAATAAATAAATAAATAAATAAAGTTGAGGGAAATCAAGCAGCTTATATTGTCTGCTAAAAAAAATAATGCATCGCAATGAATGCTTCTCGCCACGTGATAACACCCTTAGTGGATTCTCTCTTCTCTTGACATGGTGCTTACACGTCATACCACTTTCTTACAGCCTCGTTCTGTTTTAAGTCCTTTGAGGTCTTTTAAATCCAGTTAGAACTTAATGGCAAGATCAGTGAACTAAGACATGCACAGAGGGATGCAGGACATAGTTTGGTGACTTATGTCTAAGAAGTTTTATTCTACATGTTCACTGGGAAGATTAACACATTCTCTGTATGTAGGTGATCTTCCAGTATCAAACAAAGATAATTGATAAACAGGATTCCAACATATCCAGTAACTCAATATTATGCAGACGTTTGCACACAGGGCAGTTAACGCTAAGAAGACAGCTCTGACCTTCCCAAAGACAGCAGTACAACACATGCTGCACTCAGCAGTGCCTAATTAGAAATAGAAAGAGCAACTAATTGCACAAGGAAGAAAATGTTTGCTTTTCTTGTTTAGTGCATATTATGTAGGGTGTTTTTTTTGTCAGTTTTAAACTTTTACATAACATAACGTACTTCTAAGTCTTGTCAATCCTGTTCACTCGAAGGCAGCAGATTATCAGTTTCGTGTTTTCATCATTAGATTCAAACAGGTGTGGTTTATTAATTAGGCATTTACATGTAGACTTATGGACTAAAATGTGTGCAGGATGCAAACAGAAATAAGGTGACATTCAAAACCCTTACTGTAATTTCTAAAAGAACACCAGGAGCATAATGGGGTCCAATAGGATCCATCCATCACTACAAAGCAGATTTAGCATATTTGCTGACAGGGCACTTCCTCCTGGACTCCACCTATGAGAGAGGAATGCATCTTGAATAAAAACATTTATTTTGCTAATGCAGACCACACATTGATAGTAAGGACAAGCTGGCAAAGTAAAATGAGAGAAGTGTGATGATATTTGGCTGGAGTTCAAGGCGGCTTTCTGAGTAACTAGGATAAGCCTGAACCTCATTTGGTACGTTGGGAAAAACTAGAATATTTGGAGGTGAAAGAGGAGAAGAAGGATGAAAATATCCCATCTGTTCAGCTGTGTGATCCACTTGTCAATTAGATAATACCACTAAAATGCAACCTGAATGGGGAAACCTTGGTGATAAACTAAACCTTGGTGATAAACCAAGTTATCCCCTGAAGCAAGGGAATCCACAGTTGTAACATGAAAATACCATAACTTAATACCAAATTGTGTTTTACCATGAATAAAGATAAACTTTACCAACAATGGAACAATAAAAACCCAAGTGGAGGGGAAAAAATGACTATATATCAAAGCATGTCTGTCATATTTGTAGGTTAATAAAGTACCCAAGTGCAGAGAACTGACTGTGGGAAAGAACAGTTTTTAATAAATAAAGGAGAGTTACAGGGGAGATTGTGTGTGGCGTGTGACAGAGTGATGTGAGGAACCAGTATAGAGCAATGAAAACCAGCGCACTTATAAACTGAGGGCGGAGAGGAGAATAACATTAGATTCAGGTGGGCTTAATCAGGTGAATGTGGAACAGGTAAGAGAAGTGTGGAGCAGAGGAACCGAGGAAAGGAAACACAAAGGCAACGTTCACACTGCAGGTCTTGATGCTCAATTTAGATTTTTTGCTGAAATCGTATTTTTTTTTTTTTTTTTAGGTGGTCGTTCATAATACTATTAAATACGACTGCCATCAGACTTCTGTCTGAATGGTTCAGGATCGCAAAGTGACCCTCATGCACGGATAGCAGAAGGAGATATCACACAGCAGTGCAGCGTTTATGGAAGTACTGGTGAATGTAATTGTTTCTAGAAGTGTTACATTTTGTTAAAAAAAAAAAAAAAAAAATGCGGATACCGGCCGGCATCTCTCCTTGCTATTATTAGAAAACTTTTGCACAATGGGAGCCGACAATATTAAGACCACATCATGAAAAGATGACATAAGGTAAGAAGAAAGCAGCACAGCTATTAACAATGGTCTTTTATTGAGCGTTAACTGCTACTACTGGGTGTGGATGTGTAGTGAGAGACATGAGTGATGTGAAAGACGGATAAAATGCGACATGACCGTTCAAACTGCGGACAAAACAAATCCGATACGTATCCGAATTAGTACCACTTATGGAAGTGGCCCAAATTGGATTTTTGGGGAGTATGAAAAGATCGGAAATGGGCCATTCACACTGCTATGAAAAAGACCGATATGGGTCGCATGTGAGCAAAAATATCGGATTTGGGTCACATTTCCCTGCAGTGTGAACGTAGCCTAAGTACCACAGAGGGAACTAAATTAGACACAAAGGAAGCTATAAACCAAGGAAAAGAAGACAAACACTGACATAAGAGAATAAACTAAAACTCACAGACCATGACCTATATGGCAAGAGCTTTCTAACACTAATGAACAGAGAAATAAACTGAATACAGTGAAGCCATTGTAACAGGAATAAAGAACTCAGAAGTGATCAAAACCCAAACAACTGAAAGCCAAAACCCAAACACCCAAGGATCATAAAAAAATATCTAATGAACAAATTATGGCCTTGTGAGAGAGGAAAGAAGAAAACAAAACCTACAGGAACAAACCAAGCTGTAATCAAAGAAAAGGGCACCAATATATGCAACAAAAAACCAAAACAAGCAACAACCTCATAATAGATGTGACACCAGTTCATCCACAAACGGGGGTGGGTGTGGGGCTATGGTGTAAATGTAAATCAATGCAACTTCTGGGCTCTTTCAGCTAAATAAAAGCTCTAATTATTCAAACAGACAAGTTTTGTTAGTTTGAAGATGCACAAATATCTTTCCAGATGAGACTAATAGCCTTCAATTACTGATTGGCAAAGTTGTAAAGAAAAACTTAAATCAAAGCGACCAAAGTCTGTTGCTTGGGCCTGGTTCTCCACTTAAGTGGATAAATAAGCCCAGCAAAACGACTGAAGCATCGTATCTGGACCTATGTACCGGTAACAGCTCTTTTAAAATTTATTTCAAGGCGCTCTAATAATCACAATCTAAAAAATTAATGAGCCAGTTCAGAAAACCCAATATCCATCCATCCGTCTTCTTCCGCTTATCCGGGGTCGGGTCGCGGGGGCAGCAGCTTCAGTAGGGAGGCCCAGACGTCCCTCTCCCCAGCCACTTGGGCCAGCTCCTCTGGGGGAATCCCAAGGCGTTCCCAGGCCAGCCGAGAGACATAGTCCCTCCAGGGTGTCCTGGGTCTTCCCCTGGGTCTCCTCCCGGTGGGACGTGCCCAGAACACCTCACCAGGGAGGCGTCCAGGAGGCATCCTAACCAGATGCCCGAGCCACCTCAACTGGCTCCTCTCGACGTGGAGGAGCAGCGGCACTACTCTGAGTCCTCCCCGGATGACTGAGCTCCTCACCCTATCTCTAAGGGAGAGCCCAGACACACTACGGAGAAAACTCATTTCAGCCGCTTGTATCCGGGATCTCGTTCTTTCGGTCACGACCCAAAGCTCGTGACCATAGATGAGGGTAGGAACGTAGATCGACCGGTAAATCGAGAGCTTCGCCTTTTGGCTCAGCTCTCTCTTCACCACAACGGATCGGTACAGCGCCCGCTTCACAGCAGACGCTGCACCAATCCGCCTGTCGATCTCCCGCTCCAGCCTCCCCTCATTCGTGAACAAGATCCCAAGATACTTAAACTCCTCCACTAGGGGCAGCACATCCTCCCCAACCCGGAGAAGGCACTCTACCCTTTTCCGGTTAAAGACCATGGTCTCGGATTTGGAGGCACTGATTCTCCCAGTGAATACCCAACATATAATTTTCAAAAACGCAAGAGATGATGAAAGAAAGCAAGTAATTTTTAAATCACATTTTAAATTGTAATATGCAATTTTAAACTTTTTTTTTTTTTAATTAAATTACAGTTTTTCCACTAAGATACACACTGGGGGAAACAATGCAACAGGAGCTGGACATTTTGATTTGGTTTAATAATTACTTTAGGTTAGGAAATAGAGCTCAAATGAACTCAAAACCCCTTGGTCGCTCTATTATAATTAGCTAGCTCAGCTGATTGAAGCTTGCGCTTGAGATGTTGCTTTGACTAGTAATTATGGGAGCAGTTTTGGATACAGTTTGGGTAATTTGACTCTCCTCAAATCACACACACCTTGCTGGACAATATAATGAATATTTTATTACAATTTTCCAGTTTTATTAATTTATTCATGAACTGGCTTTTTAATGGGGTTGGGGAGAGACCGCAGGCTCAGAGGTAAAATCTCCGATATAGAAAACCCAACAGAGAACAGCGGGTAGAGGAGACAGGAGGGGACAGGTAAGGACAGGGAGCAGGTATTATTAGAGGGGACAAGATCCATAAAAAAAAATGTTAAACTTGTAGGACCTGTGGTTAATTACTTAGCTTTGAAACAAAGATTCATTAACATTTAAATGAAAGGCATTGTTAAAGGAAGAGAAGAAAAGCAGGTAGAAAGAAAGGGACACGGAGCAAAGAAACAAAGATTGTTTGTGTGGAGGAATAAAAGGTGTGACTCCCCTCTCACTTCGCTGATTACAGATGGAGAGGACTCTATGGAGTTGAGCTGCAAGTTCCTGCTGCCTCAGAGATGAGTGTGCCTAATGCTTCTTCCTCTCCATTACAGCCCACAGCACTGCGCATAACACACAGCGTTCATATACACAACAACAAGCAATGCTATCCTGTTGTTGCCTGCAGATGTCACACTGCTGCCTCTGAACAATACAAGCTGCCATTTAGCTTTTCTCTTCCTTCTGTACTCAATATGAGGTAATATGTAGGTGGCACTTGCTGCCTGGGAACCCTGCTAATGATTAGTTTCAGAACCCTCAATTAGTGCCCATGTATTATGGAGGGAAGCCTTCTTCAAACAGGAAAAGAAACTGAGCTGCAGATCACAGAACCGTGTTTGCTGTAAACTCGCAGAAGACCAGCGACAAAGATTTGGCTTTCTCATAATCATTTAGAATGTTATGGTGCTCATATTTTTTCTCAAACTTAAAGAGATTGGTGACTCCTAATGCAACATAAATGATACTTTTTAGTTCATTTACTTCAAACAAAACCCTGTTTTCTGAAACCTATTAACAGGATGAACATACAAAGACAATATACCAGATTTAAGTGTAAAATCGAAAAACTGTGGGCAAGTTTTGCAGTTAATGCCAAGGAAAATGTTTCTAAATAGTCCAAGCAAAAATATTAAGACTAAATGGGTTTTGTAATGCTTAAAAACAGCTAAAATTAAGATGAGGATGAGTTATGGCAAAAAGAAAGCACAAACCATTCAGATGTTTACAAGCACTCATCGTCAACATGAATAAATGCCTTTCGGGCTTTTAACTATTTATTTAAACTGTTTTAGTGTGAAATGATGGTAAAACAAACAACTTCACTTATTTTTAACAACAACAAGATATGGGTGGGTAAGTTTGAAGTCCAAATCATATGTACAGACTCAAATGTCTCATAGCGAGATTCAGAGAAACCTCACCTATTCTTGTCTGGAGACAGATTTGAATGCCACTCAGTGTCAAGTCAGCAAAGAAAAAAAAAATAGTTGCGTCAGGAAGGGCATCTGGCGCAAAAGCTCTGCAAAATCTGTGTGAAAGTTGTAACAATTTACTGTAGTGATCCCTGAATAAGGGAAAGTATCAAGTTTGTGGTGTTTGGATTAGGACTGAAACGCAGCCAAAAGCTGGGGAGCCACATATTAGAGTAAGTGATGATTCATTGAGTCCAAAATAACAAACTTACTGGTGACGCAGGTGAAGACAAGGACCAGGCATAAAACAGGAAGCTTGACAAGGTTTAGGTGTAGCACAACATAAGACCTGACAGTGAGTGTGACTGAACGGGCTGACTAAATATGAAGACGGAAGGGACGGTAGGTGGAGCGATTAACACAGGTGAGAAGAGTAAAGATAATTAGGCTGAGAGAGAGACAGAGAGAGAGAGAGAGAGAGCAGAATACATGATACAACTAAACTTAGGAGGGGCAGGCAGGAAAATAGGAATATAACAGAAACATGAAGAAGCTACTAACATAATAGACAGAAAACTAACTAATGACAGAAACAAGGATATACAGGTAATCCATCTATCCATCCAACACGCCTATCCCTTGTGGGGTCGCGAGGGGTGCTGGTGCCTATCTCCATCTGACCTAATAGTCATGTTTTTGGACTGTGGGATGAAGCTGGAGTACCCAGAGAGAACCTGGCAACAGTGCTACCCACTGCGCCACTGTGCAGCCCCTCTACAGATAATAAACAATAATTAGAACTGCACGATCCCCAGAAACCTGAAAATAACCAAAGACCTGGAAATTCTGACAAAAAGGACTCACACAGTTGTCTTTGTGTTTTTATTTTGCTACCAGAGGTTACAGTGGGGGCTACAACCATTAGAAATAGTGTTTCCTAGACATTCCTAGAGCCACAAGTAGTTCCACATTAATCACAGCGTTCGCATCGCTAATCTCCACACAAATGTAAAACCCACCCGAGAACAGAAGGACAGATGGGAGACAAGAGTCTGATGTTATGGACATAGAACATCACACAATCTCCAAAAATGTCAGATATTGAAAATGTCACTATGTCCAAGATTGTGAGACCGAAATCACTAAATACATTTCAACTTTCATCTACACTCATCAGAAATTTAAGGCAAACCAAATAACTCTGTACAAAGCATGGTGATGGTAACATCATGCTGTTCCAGTGCACTGCACAAAATGGTTGGAATAATAAAGATGGGGGACTGCCTCCAGATTTTTCGGACTTCACCCCAAATCTAAGTGTGTGGTTAAAGACTTCAAACAACTTGATGTTCCAGCAGGACACTGCTCCCTAACACACATCAAAACAAGCTTTTGAGTAGATAAACCTGGAAGACAATAGGCTTCTAGTATGGCCCTGTACTCGGGCTCATTAAAATCAATGCTTAAAAGTGTGGTCTGTTGCAGGAAAGCAACTAATTTGAATGAACTCTGCCATTTTGGAAGAAATAAGTGCTCAAATATTGAGCCAGAATTATGTCAGATCAGTGTTTAAGGTTAAAAAAAATTGTTTCTCTGCAACTTGAGGTGCAGCATTAATTTCAGCTTATATATGTAATTTTGTTGTTCTACAGATCAGAGAAAATTAACAATGAACTAAAATCTAAAGAGCATCTAAATTGTAAGTAATTTCACCTTTCTTCCCTGAAAAAATGGATAGATTAAAGTTATAGTTTGTAATCCTGTTCAGAAACACTTTTTGTTATACTGGGTAAAATCGTCCTTACATCCTGTAAGTAGCCAATACCTTATGTATTCAAAAAAAGAGGTTAAAAAATAATTCTCTGTGGGAGCTGCATGCCTGTAAAAACTCTAACCAAACTTTGCTGTTCGGTCCGAAGGACATGGATTTGTCATAGTTTGTTCCTGCTCTCACCCAAAGACATTATACTTAGCCCCCTCTGTCTCTCAAGTTCTGGGGGTATCGCCTTATCTATTGGTTGTCCCACATGCCAATCATTCTGACGCGCTCACGTTACACCAGAGTCTGTGCTCTTCTCTTCTGAGTTTCTGCTTGCTGGCTGCGCATGTGCACTTCTAGTGTTTATGTAGCCAGTTAGCTTAGCGGCTAGGTTAGCAGTTAGCTTAGCGGTTAGCCGTTCATTGTAGCTCCGCTTTTCTCACTGTATACTTTGAACATGGCTGAGAGTTGCAAGAAGCAAACCGCGTACAAGTTTATGAGAAGAAGAGGAAGGCCTCGGTATAAAGAAATAAGACCAGAGTGGATTTGGGAGATTTTTTTTTCACGCGATCCCCCTGAGAAGCGGAAGAGCTGGTTAGACGGTCTTGCACATGTGCAGTTGTGCAAAAAGGGACTTGGGGAAACTTCCGGGACAATCGCCTACCCTAGCTTCAAATCAGTAAACGTCCCAAATTATATGACATCCCTACCAATGATACGTGTGAGTAAATGCCCAAATTGTATTTAACTGTTTATCAACAAGTTTGTATTTCATCACTGGTTACACAAATTTAATTAAAAATCAGCAGCATCCGAAGAAGCCTCTGGAATAAAAAAAAAAAGACCAAAAAAAAAAAAAAAAAAAAAGTCCTATTTATGAGACTCTTGCACTGCAGTAAATTGGTTCTGTAGTGGATACTACTATGTGGGCTGTCAGGTACTTGTAAGCCACTGACTCCATTATCCGTACTGAAGACGGACCAACCTTCTTGTGATGTCTTCACTCACAAATCCTGCTTCGGAGCATCTATGAGGGTCCATTAACACACATGGCTCAGGTCATCTGCACGTCTGGGAACGGTGAATACATAAAGTCTTAGTTAGTCTGCTTAACATCCAGAAAGACCCCTTTTATATGGTATGTAGGTTTGAGTTTATCTGGTATAGTTTCAGAGTCTAAGGGGGATTTTCGAGAACCTCTTCGGAGCTGGTGAGTCACCCTGATTGTCAGCCTCTTTGTTTCTCAGCTCCATCGCAGTGGCAGTGGGCAGGCATCTGTCGGCAGGATGGCAGAGCAGCAGGACGTTGACGGGGTGTCTGATAGAGAGCTGAGACAAGAGGCCAAAGGGGCAGAGTATGGTGCTGGAGACCGGTCACAGAGTAGCAAAAATCCCTCACTCTCATAACAGCGAACACTAGAGGAAATATACCAGCAATGACTCAAAGTGCAATTTCTAAAAGGTTCATGTAATCACTTCAAACAGCAAAGCAATTTAAGATCCATCAAGTGTAGATAATGACATTTCTTGTTTTAAGTGATTTCTCAGTTTTAGAAACCAATTAAACTGATACCAACCTGTGGCTTTTGGAGTCATCTCCACTCCAGCTGCTCCAAACAAAAGTCCATCTAAGTTTTAACAGCAGATGAAGGATCAATATCAGTAAGGTCATGCTGCAAGACCTGATTACAGAGCTATCTTCTGTAAGAAAAATAGAGCAACATAAACTGCAGACGTCATGTGAGTGTTCATATGACCACAGCTCCCTCCCAATCGTTAGCACCCCTATTAAAAATGGGTAAGAAAGCCTTAAAATAAATAGATTTTACTACAGAAACAAAATGTCACCCAATAAAAAAACAACACTGGAATTTATCCAAGGGGTTGGAGGTGTGTGGTGTTGTTTTTACTGTAAATTTTTTGTTGTAAATACTGATTAATTATATATTGTTTACTACTTATATAGACATATGTCAAATTCAAGTCAAAATACTATTATTCATATATGCTCAAGTCAAATTGAAGTTTTTAAATGTATTGCATTTTTATATGCATAGTACAATTTAGCTTAAAGGGGACATATCATGCAAAATCAAATTTTTTAGCCCTTAAATATATTTTGTTGTGTACTTGGAGTCTCTAGGAGTGCAGAAAACCTTTATTTAGTCTGTCTGTGTGTAGATATCTTTATATTCTGTTTGGGGTCATATTTTTCAAATTGTTCAGTTTTTTTCATTCTCTATTACATATTTTGAACAATTGTGTTACAGTATTTGCTGTGCACTGCCATCTTTGAATTTTGATAAAAACAAAATGAAACAAACAAAAAAACGAGCTTTTGCCACCTGTAATACTTAAACACCCCGCCAGAGTACATAGAACAAGCATACGATTTGATACAGCAGGTTTCTGAGGAAAGTACCAACTTTGTTCAAAAGGCAAAAGACTCAGAAATATGTGTATCAACAATGGCACATTTGAAATTGTAGGATTTATCAGTCCTTAGTTACACCTATATGTCTTTATAAGTCAGGAAATGGCTTCAAGCTACTTGTCCAAACTTAATGGCATACAGTCAAAGCAAGGAATAAAACATTCAAAACAACTGGAACTGTAAAAAGCAAGGCTGGAAGACCCTGACAACACACATAGTGAAGAGGATAGTAAGAGGGAAAAAAACATCTAAAGCTTAGCGTTAAACAAAGAGTAACATCTCGGAACCACCATTACTCACTAACTACTTGCCAACTGGATTCTTGGAAGGTAGATAAAGGTATTTTTGGTGCTACCAATACAAATGTAAATGTATCAAGCTTGCTTTAACAGGGATTTTGTGGAATGGCAATCAAGACTAAGATCAAGAGACCCTCGGCCCCCACCACAAAACTGCTCATGGTTAAGCTGGAGAAAAGACAGCATAAAAGATTGCAACAGGGTATTTGATGTTCTTCAGAAATCTTTTATAGAAGAATGGTCCAAGATGCCACCTACAGTATGCCCAAACCTTTTAAAAATGATACAGGAGAAGACGAAAGGCTCTTCTACTGGCACAAAGTATTACCATTATGGGTATTCTCCATGTAGCGCTTCATCTTTTTTTTTTTTAGACAACAAATAGATTACTAGAAGTATTAACTAAAATTGTATATTCACTGAACAATGGAAGAATAATTTTTTGTCACAAATTGATTCTCCTATTCAAAGCCTGCCTTTTGAAATAAAAAGAAGTACTTTCGGCCACCTGAAGCACCAGAGTGTGTGTCCCTCCACTAACAAACTGTGCTCATACCTGCACATGCCAAACAATAAGGAAGCCACCTACTCCACAATCACCGCTTTATTATGTTACCTTTTAAGTAATTTTTTTGTGAAATCAGTTTACTTGCTTCACAGCTCAATAGTAAGTCAGAAGAAACAAAAGTAAAGTGATTTAGTAAATCACTTGACTCGCACATCTTCAGAAGCCATCTGTCCCACCTTTGTTAAACGGCCTGTCCTAAACAGAAAGAGAAGCTCATCTTTTTTCATGCATACAAAGAAACTCAATTAGGCTGTCATTATGACCCATCACAAAATGTGCACAGTCCATCTAAAATCCTGAATATGCTCATGATTAACTTCATAGTGTTCTGCTAACATTATCAGAGCAGAAACATCAGGGGGAAAAATACTCGTTGAGGATGTTGACTTGGCTTTCTCTATTTTTGTGTGAAAAGAAAAGTGTGAACTGTCAGAATAAAGTGATGAGAAAAAAACATCACATATTAAACAACAGCTTAAATTCTGTGAGGTGTTGACTTTATGCATAAAATGCATTATTCTTCATCAATCAGGCTCTTTCTTTTTTATAAAGCAGTTGACAGGTCAGCTTTACAGAAGGGTTTCCAGCACAGCCCATGGTGTACTCCATGTTATTGCCTTTAATTGAGATCTTGGCTATTTACTGTCTCAGTAGATGAATGAGTGTTTTTTTTTTTCTGATAAGAATTTTTAATTGTGCTTTATTGCAAAAATTATTATTAGGATTGAGTGAAATCTTGGCTTTTATTGAAGAGGCAGTGACTGCTGTTTACAGTACATGTAAGTTCACACCATTACCAACTGTAGAAATATGTATGTTAATATTTCTGTTTGATTTATAGCAGTCATCCTTTTATCTTTTATAGTGTGTGCACCAAACAAGTTCCAGCATCATGTTCACTGCCCAATCCAGATTGGTGATTCATCACCGAATAACACTTTCAACCATAGTTCATGACTGTTTTTCTTCTGACTTGCACTAACTTTCTACTTTTTGTTCAATGTAATGTTTTTTTTGTTTTTGTTTTTTTTACTGGATGTGAATACTGTTTAATACATGCACAGAACAGACTGAATCAGCAATAAAATGGTTTTAAGGGAACCTTGTTGGGAAATTGCATCCAGAACAAGAGAAAGAAGGCCCTGTATATCTTTAAAGAGGAGTCGGACATTAGTCCAAACAGATTTTCTTGAGTTAGAAAGAAAAAACATTTAATTTGTCTGCAACTTCCATCAACCCATTGTCTATACCTGTGTCATGATCTCAAAATTGAAGAACCCATGAATGCACAGGGAAAATATGCAAACGTCATTCTGAAAGACCCAAGGTCCTAAGGTTTTTTCTGATTTAGACCTTTAAAACTTAATTAAATCTTTTATCAACAGGGAGAAGGGACAGTTAAAATGTATGGGGCAACCTTTTACATCCAACAAGCCTCTATAAAAAAATCTACAAAAGAAACAGGATGGAAAATTTAGCCTTTATTAAATGAATTGCTTTACTTTTGGAAAATTGGATTCCGACTTAAAAGCTAGTACTTTTAAAGTAATCCTGTCTGTGTCTGACTTTCAAAGCTGTACACCTCCATCTACATCCTACAGAGCTCTGACAGGAGTTCAGTCTCAACAAAACATTATCTGCTACCTAAATCTACTTTTTCCTGCAATCTGACCTTTAGAAACTCTCTAAACTGCACCAACAGATGGTACATCTTCATCTATACCTAAGGAAATTAGGTTGTTGGAGCATACAACCCTGTTGGTCCAGAGACCAGTCAGATGTGGGACTGACACAATATAGCTCAAATTCAGATGGAACGAGAACAGTATTGGGAAATGGCAGCTGTCGTTTCAATGAAACAAAATCTCTTTAGCAAAAACGAACCTGAAGAACAATGGTAGCAACCTCATGGGTCGAGCTTTCAATGGGACTTAATGTAAAAGAAAGAAATGCTGTTAGTAGTGATGCAGTTCCATTGTTCAGCAGTAGCAGCAGATAAGGATTTGAAGAATTGTTTCCAGGTTGCAACCCTCAGCAGAATTGGCAGATCAAACCCATCTGCTGTCTCCTGGGAATATGTCTGCAGGGAGACTTACCACCTGTTGTTGCAATGATCTGTGTGATCATCTGTAATTCTACTGACAAATCAAGATTATTTTCTACATGTATGTAAAATTAGCCCTTAAGCAAGGGAAAAAGTAATAGACATGTGAGATGCAATATGTTTTCAACTTGCACTGGCCTTCATTCATGATGCTTTGGGCTGGTTAGAAGCAGGAGTCTTTTTGTTGCTTCCCACCAGGGGCTCTCAGTCGGTTCAGCCACCATTAACCCTCTAATGTTGAGTAAATCTGGGGGTCTCTTTATTAACTTATTCCTAGTGAGCATATGTTGAGGATGGTTGCTTATCTGACATCAGATTGAGGATCTAAGTGTGGCTCATCCAGAAAAACAGCTCCCCTGCATCTCTCATTGATCACAGCTGTAGGCGTAAATATCTTGTTTAGCCTCGTTCGCTGAAATCCAGCATCTGACTCAGAGCTCAAAAAAAGCCATGAAAACAGGTGACAGGAGTGTGATGATCCATGCGATGGAAATTAATGGAAAGCGGGACAAGCCAATATCAAGGACTTGGTAAAAAAGAAAAGAAAAACTTCCTGTGGGATCTCTTCTGTACGCCGTTTTTCCTGCCAAGTGTAGCAGGAATGAGATGCTTTGAAACGAAAGTTTGTAAACCATTTCATTAGAAAATCTATCAGCTTCAAAGACAAACGTTTGCCTTCTTATTGAGTGAACTCTCTCACACACAAAGACAGGTTAGGAGATTTTGTATAAATAAATCATATCATTGATCAAACTACTATCAGTTTGCCATGGAATTGATAAAGTTTAAGAAACGACCAGACAAAGATGATGCTAATTCTACTCTGCAGCTATTTCCATTGGGAAAATGTTATATTTATTGTTTGAATATTTGTATTTGCTTGTTATCTTGATCCTATCATAGTCACGTGTAATGCCATTAAAAAGTATGTTCAGCCTTTGACAGCAACAACTGCCCTCAAGCAGTTGCTACATGGCATTGAGTGTTTTATATCACAGTGGAAGAAATTTGACCCACTCTTCTTGCAGACTTGTTTTAATGGAAGTGTAAAGAATATCCATGTAAATCCTTGCATCCATTGATGAAATAGTTTTTTGCGGTTCACGGTACACGTGAGTTCTTATTTCTGTAAGAAAGAACTATAAAAATATTTCTGTTCTTTTCCAGAAGCTATCTTTCATCTTTTATTGTGTGCAAACCAAATCTCAGTTTTAGACCTTTTTACGATGGCTTTTTCTGGATGCAAATGCAGTTCAACAGCCTTTTTTAATGGGATGAATTAGCTTCAAAAAGTTTTGCTTATGTCTCGCCAACCATTTAGGGGCTCATCAAAATGTATTTTGTCAAATGTGAGATGGGGTTTTAGGTTCTTTTTTAGTTTGCTGTGGTTTTCACCTTGGATCTTGGCTATGGATGTATTTTTTCCCCCAGACATAATCTAATTGTCAAATCATGAACTCTCATCTTAAAGGGGACACATCATACTTTTTAATTCTTCCTTTTCAGATTGAAATCATTCAGTTGTGGTCTATAAAAAGTGGAACTGCAATGCTTTGGTCTGAATTCCTCGTTAATTTACCCCCATGTTTCCCTTTTTGCCCCTGTTCTGAGCTGTGTCTGAGAGTAACCCATTTTGGTGCTGTCTCTTTAAATCTAAAGGAACACATCTCGCCCCACCCCCCTGCAGGTTGCAGAGCTTTACACTATACCTTGTTCGGCCATTTTGTAGCGTGCTGGGGGATGGTGTAGAATTGTGTGGTTTAATACACCCAAAAACCAAATCTTTTTACTTACCCACCTGTAGCTTTGGCATCCCTCAACTTGGACTACAAAATCGCTCAAAGAAATAAAAATGTCTGATTTGCGAAATTGGATGTCTGAAACTGCATGACCTTGTTTTGCAGCGCCGCAGCAAATATTGTGACAAAATTGTTCAAAAAACTCTATAGAAAATTGAGTAAACTTGAACGGCTTGAAAAATATGACCCAGAAAGAATATAATATCTATGCAGTATCTGGACAGACTAAATTCAAATGTTTTGCACTCCTGGAGACTCCAAGTACACATTAAAATGTATTTTAGGGCTAAAAACATGGTGTTTGCATGATATGTCTTCTTTAACTGAGGTAAGGGAGGCCTGCAGTGTTTAAATGTTGTTCTGGGTCCATGTGTGACCTCCTTGATAAGTAGTCAATGCACCTTTAATATTGGCTGACCAGCAGCTCCTGGAAAAGTACCTAACTATCCCATGTTTATCCATCTGTGGGCTTCACTGGTGTCCAAAATCCTTAGAAACAGCACTGTAACCTTTTGAGACGGCTAGATGACAATAACTTTATCTCTCATCTGTTCTTGAATTTCTTTTGATCAGGGTGTGATCTTTTAGAGATCGTTCAGAGAAATCTGTTAAGTATAGCATATAGATATTAACGTTTTTAAGATTGCAGCAGACCACGACAGTGGAAATAGATGTAATGACTAGATCTCAAAGATGCATCAAGGACATTTTCATGTGACCTGGAGGAAAGCAGTGAAAGGTCCAATCTGGTGAGTTTGTGTGCCTTGTGCAGACTTGTAAGAATTGGCAAGGCAAAGACAAATTATTGCACCTTTGCTTTCAAATCTTATATTATATTATGTAAAAAATGTGTATTTATTTAGAAAAGATCTAGAGGAAAAAATTATGATCAAGAAGTTTGTGAACCCCAGTTTGTAATTTTCTAACTCCTGTTCCCAAGGTTAATTTAAGTTAGTATTAGGACCATAATGTGTTCATTTTTATCAATATTAATGTCAGTGTAATATATAATATCTCACAGAGGCTGTAAAAAAGTCCTTGATCCACTCCTCGACTCACCGCCTGCCGTTTAGAAGTGGAGATTAAACTAAAGTAGCAACACATTGCCCCCTCTCAACTTTTGCCATGTTCACGTTGTCGTGCAGGTTTTCAGATGTGTTCTGACAAATGTTTTAATACATGTATCTGATAAAAAAAAAAAACATTGCATCTGCCCCAACACAACTGTCATCATATTTAGAGTTTATTGCAGCATGGTTTACAAAATTGTGTCTCATGTTGAATGTTAAAATAACTGCCCCATCTTTAATTGACAGCTATGGTTTAAATCTAAAGATCAATCAGAAACTTCTGAGGGGGAAACGTGTTGGGGTCATGTTCGATTACCATAAGTGAAACTTAAAAAAACGTCAAGAGGGTGAGCAAAGTTGCAAAAGCTAAGCTTGAACAGTTGTTGATATATCAGAGATGATCTACCATTTCATGATGCAAAGACATTTAGGGCTTCCAGGACTGCCCCGTCTCACATTTCAATTATTGTGTTGCCTTTCCTGTCTCAACCAGGATCTGCAAATATAAAGTTACAGTGATGAATTCATTCCAAAATCTTAATCAGGAACATCCTTAAGATTGCATCACTGACATGCCATCAAGCAAATTAATATGATGAAGTTTGAAAATGGGTACCCAGTTGTCAAGTTTGCTTTTAAATCCGATCATTACTTACCTGTTAATAATCTCTGTTAATTTGCTCTGTCTGCTTTTAGTTTTACATTTCAAAAGTGTACCCTTCAAGGAATTAGGCAATACTAAAACTAAGTTCGTTCAGTAATTCGGTAATGATGCATTTCATTTTTACACATATGGTGACTCTGTTAAGTTATGGGTGGGTGGACCCCTAATATCAGTTACAGAGAATCTTCCTGACATTTGCTCTGTTGCATCTTTCACTAAAGCTTTGTTTCCAGAGATGTGTCAACAGCTCTGAAGGATCTCGCTGTAGAGATGTATCAGTCAATTAAAGGGCACATGATTCACAGCGTTTTATATATATAATGACATAGTAAACAGTTATAAATGATGAGAGAAACTAGAGATGCAAGCAGTTCCTCAACAGGTTCCAAGCCCCACCCCTCCCAGCACACCCGACCATTTATACATACATGTGGTAGTTATCCACAAAATGTATGAAAGGACAAAATAGAAACTGGTCAGGGAGGCTGCAGAGAGGCCAAAGAAGCTGCAGAAATCTCTGCCAAGTACTGGTTGTGTAGTACCTGTGAAAAAAAATCTCCTGCTTCTGAAAAGGTCTGGACTAAGGAGCTGCAAAAGAAAACAATATGCTTGACTAAAACCTTCTAAAACATTGTGGGAGAATGTTGAATTGTACAGACAAGATGTCACATTACAACCGTATCTCAAAGAGTTAGAACCTCATAAAGTTCAATATTATTTGTCATAAATTTCAGAAAGTGAAACACATATATTATACAGACTCATCGAGTGAAATATGTCAAGCCTTTATTTCATGATATTGGCTTTCAGGTAGTGAAAACCCACAATTCAATGTTAGAATATTACATAAGATGAATAAAGAAAATATTTTCTAAACAGAAATGCCAGGCTTCTGAAAGGTATGTTCATTTCTAGGCCCTAGACACCTGGACCGTTCTCCTTTTGCATAAATTGCTACGTCGCTGCGGTTTGGCATGGTGGCGATCAGCCTGTGGTTCTGCTGAGGAGTAATGGAAGGCCAGGTTGCTTTGACAGCACACTAAAGGTCATCTACATTGTTGGATCTTGTGTCTCTCATCTTCCTCCTGATGACAATACGCCGTAGATATTCCATGGGGTTCAGGTACATGGTCACTGAACCAGCTTTTGGTAACTTCGGTAGTGTGAGCAGGTGCTTACTTTCATCTGTGTTATCCAAGAGCAAACAGAGAATCCGAAGTTCAGCTTGACACGCTGTTGCATTTTTAGAAGATTTATTTAGAAAAATCCATTTAAGTTGCTCATCATAAGGGGTCTTATCATAAGGGCATCTGGTTAGGATGCCTCCTGGACGCCCCTCTGGTGAGGTGTTCCTGGCACGTCCCACCGGGAGGAGACCCAGGGGAAGACCCGGGACACGCTGGAGGGACTATGTTTCTCGGCTGGCCTGGGAACGCCTTGGGATTCCCCCGGAGGAGCTGGCCCAAGGGGCTGGGGAGAGGGACGTCTGGGCCTCCCTACTGAAGCTGCTGCCCCCGCGACCCGACCCCGGATAAGCGGAAGAGAATGGATGGATGGATGGATGGATGGATGGATGGATGGATGGATGGATGGATGGATGGATGGATGGATGGATGGATGAATATTTAGAAAAATAAAGAAGCCCTGGTGAAGGCAAAGTGTTGACGGCTCCAGGCAGAGGCACACAGGCAACACTGGACAGACGTTCTGAGGAAGATATGGGCACGTGTGCAGTGGCGACGCAGGGTAGAATCCGTTGCGTAGTGGAGGACAGATATCTAAGGCTTGGCAAGATTTGTGGTCAATGTCCAGAATAATCAAAAGCCAACGGAAGAATCCAGAGAGGGCAAGGTGAGACCAGGGAAATCCAGAAACAAGAATCTGGTCGGAAACGTATTTACTCACTAAGATGTTTTCGATCGTCTGGCAGCAAGAGACTGTTGGAGTCCAGTATATAAAGGCAGGTGAACAGGTGTAGGTGGTAAACTTAATGAGCTGCTGCCACAGGATCACAGGTGAAGATGATCACGATGATTGGGAGGCGCAGGAGGAGAGTGAGGGAAAAGACAGCCGGCCAAAATCACAACAATCTGAAAAGAGGACTTTGCACCACTGCTTGTGGAGGGTGTCAATAGATGGGTTTCTATCAACGCCTTTTTATTCGCATTTTGAGGCATCGCATTAGAAAAGGTTGATGGAAACAGCACAATTCGAAAGAACTTCCTAGATTTTGCTAAAAGGATTTTAGGTGGTTTTGGTGTTTTAGAAAAAGAGTTAATGTGCAAAACGGGAGATGGAAACACATAAGTTCTGACATAGTTAACATTTACCTCACATGACTGATCAGCTCTTTCCACTGCCGAGGTCTTCCTGTTTATTCCTATAATGTGTATATAATTGCATCTCTTTCTCTATGTCTCCGGACAGCATGTAACATCGCCAGTACAAGTTGACTTGACAGAACAACTAGAACTTGCCCCAATATCAACACATTACTAAAAACCTCTCCATTTTTCTCAGATGTGTGGTCCATACCAGTTTGCAACCTCTACTTCCTGTTAATTACAGCCATGCATAACACCGCCATCTGCGGAAATTACACTTCGCATAGCCTGGTTAACTCACTCCAAACTAGTCGATGGAAACATGTCGAATTTGCATTTTTTTTTCTTTTTTGTGCCATAAAAAATTGTTAAAAATTTGCATTACAATTTTATGGAAACAACTATGACTGTCTTGTGGACATCTAGTCTTCCCCAAGACTGGGTTAGCCATTCTTTTTTTTTTCTTTTCAAGTCATCCTATCTATGATTCCAATGTTCTGACACAGTGAATTTGGTCCTTTCATTATCTCTGAGCCATAATCATCAAAATAACAAGAAATAAAGAAGTGAAATATTTCCCTCTGTGTGCAATGCATCTAAAAGAAAAGCTTCACTTTTTGTAATGAGAGACAGAAAATAGGGCATTTTTTCACAATATTCAAATTTCTTGAGAGTGTGGACTTCTGAGACACCCTGCAGCTACACCATGTATTCTTGCAATTTTCTTGTGTGCTTTTGTTTTGTTTTTTTGTTAGGACTTGCACAGATTGGTCACATAATAATCTTTTTTTTTTTTTGTAACATCATAGTTATTGGTGAAATACCTTTCGCTCGGTCCTCTGTTAAGTCCATTGATGAGCTCCAGCATGCCCACAGCTGCTCTGCCTATGAAACCTCCCTGCAATATATCACATATTACTCACTTTCCCCGTTCTTTTCACAACCACTGAGCTGTTTCCTTTGAAAAGCTCAACTCTCTCTGTAAAGTGCATGGAAGGCATCTATTTTTTACAGAGTGCAATACTTAGAGCCCGCAGTCCTTTAAAGAAATATTTCTTAATTTGTGCATTTGAAAAAAATTAAGGAATCAAAAAAAAATTGCTATGATCTTCTTTTCAAGGCGACTGTATCTTATCATGGCACCCTCGGTGAAGGTGATGCAGGCAGATTAAAGGACCACCCTGAACAAAATCTCAGATCCAATCTCTCCTCTTCATGATTCATCCCACATTCTGCTAATGAGGCTTCAGACTTTTATCCCAACCATTGCATCCAGACAAGTAAAAACAAGTTCCTGCCAACAATCTTGGTGATTCCAGTAATAAGAACTCGTGAAAATGTGTGCGAAGGAAAGATATTAAGAATTTATTGAGCCTTAAAATTGTGAGAATTGACAACGTGAATTTTTCCTCACTATTAAAGGTGCTTGCTTTTGTACTTTCCCACACGGAACATGTTGCTGCATTATATATGTTTATTTTAATGAAGAGCAGAAAACAGAGTAAACTCGGAGAGTAAAACTGGTTCACGAAGCAATTTCCAGACAGTTATACTGTCTTGCATGATTCCCAACAGTAATATTTCAAAAAGGCTGTTAGTGTGTGTTTTTTTCCCTTTGTGCAATAAACACAATATACAGTAAGTGCTCCACCCTGTGCAGCTCAAGCTAACTATAGAGAAGATGAGAACACTGGCATGTTATGCAATTTACATTTGCCGATAAATATACTTTTAATATGCTTCACTGCTGCCTAGGATTTCCACCAATTAGATTAACTAAGCTGAAGGATGCTCAAGCTGGGAGACTGGAGGTGGACTCAGCTGTCAGTCTGCGGTCCCTCTGGTCATATTCAGGAGATGGATGGTTTGCACATGGCTGTTTAACACCCTGAGGCTACAGCTTCCTGTGCTCATAGTGGATACACTTTACTGTGTTGCTGCTCTGTTCCTTTATGCATTCTCACATTGAAACTGTTTTTGTATGCGTTATTAATTAACATCTGTCTTGACTAAAGTAACGTGCTGGAGGCCAGATTAATGTCATTCAGAGTAAGTGACAGACTAAATGTTTTTTTCTCCATATCTTTGAACAAAAATAACAAGCTCTGTTTTATCTGCATTTAAAACCAAATGCGCTCACAGATACAGCAAAACATTAGTTGTTGATCAGATCACCGCTGCTTCATAGAGAGAAATTAGAAAAAAATAAATAAATCAGTTGAACAAATTAATTTAACCCACTAAGGTCCATGAAACCACTTGATATTCAATTTATACTTAATATATTTAACAATAATGTATCTAGATACATCTAAGCAAGTGATCATTTTTAAAACAAATAAAAAAAATGCTTCAGCAGTCTGTCTAAACATGGAATAACTGCATCTAACTGTTGAAGAGGAAACCTCCAAATCCTCTGAAACACATCCTTCACAACCGCTTTCTTTGATATATCTAAAAAAAAAAAAAATCAAATAATCTTTTGCTGTTTATTTGTTATATGAAGTAGAACCATAAGGCTTGGATTCAAGGGTTTAATTTTTGGCAACAAAACAAAAAAAACTAATAAGAAAGAAATTTGTTCCGCCGGTGTTCTCAGTGTTAATGGAAGTCTTTTTTTCTCTTCAATATTTCACATTTATCACTCTTGAAGAATGGAATATTCAAAACCTCACATCCACCATTTTAGCCGGGCGCGAGACAGAAAGATCAGCTCAATCTAGCGTGATTTACGTCTGGTCCCAGACACCGGCCGACTATGATGGAGAGCTGCCAAGTCGAGGGCAGGCAGACATGCAGGGAAGGAGGGAGAAAGAGAGAAAGCTTGATGATAAGTGAGCTGTAGCATGTGGTAGCAGTGCACTAATCATGGTCTCCAGCTGAAGAAACACTCAGGCGCTTCACAGCTTATTGAGAGATAATGGAGTTCTCAGAGCGACAGACACACAGCTAAAGACAGAAATGAAATCTGGGAATAAATGATGCAAAATTCACCTTTTATTCCTTCCTGCCGGGTGTGTCTGTTCATGTCTTTGCATATTGTGACTCACCATAACCTTTCAGTCTGATGAAAAATTAGGAAATAAGGCATAAGACAGGATGGAAAAACAAAAGAACCCAAACTTTGGTGAGTGATTTTAAATTCCTTGTCAGAAAACTGCAAAGGATGAATCCCTATGAGAGAATAAACTTTGGTTGTGAAATAAAGAGTTTACTGGCGGATTTTGAATGAAGGCCTATTAGACCTGTTAAAATTCTGGACAAAGAGACTTTAAAACAAATGTTTTGGTTAAGTTTAAACCAAGGGTGTCCAAACTTTTTGGTACATTGGCCAAAATTGTCATGTCAAAGGAACCAGAGGGCCAGAAAATGAACGCACATTTTTTAACCAAAAGAATTATGATAATTTTTTCGTGCTCTACAGAATATGATCATTTTAAATAAATAAATTTGTCTGAGTTTTTCTTGTAGGAAATGAATGTGTAAATCATTGTAGATCCAAAGTTTAAAAAGGGTTTTGCTCATTTGTCGTATTAAAAGATGGTCATCCAGTTTGCAAATTATTTAGAAAAATTTAATTTGTCTCTTTAACAATAGTAAACTTTGCTCTTTTTGGTCTAGCAATATAAGAACAATATTTGAGTCTGTTGTTCTTTGAAAACACTTGCTGCAATTAGCCAATTCTAATAATTAAATTCAAAGCAGATTTTAATGCACCAAAATCTGCATTTGAGTAATTAAATGTCATTGGATAGAGGTTACTATGAAATTAAAGAGAATGTCAAAGTGTGTTTATTAAAAGGTGAATACTATGCTGTACTTAACATTTACACTTGTAGGATTTTAACTTTTCTTAATTAAAAACTAAAATCTTCCATCTGTATCAGCCACCTGTGCTGGTGGACCAAATCTTTCTAAAAATGTGGGTGGGGTGGGCACCCAAAATCAGTACGGGGCCACAAATGGCCCCCGGGTCGCACTTTGGACATGCCTGATTTAAACCTTTAACTCTTACTGTACAGATGCACACATTAAAAAGACAAAGCCATGCTATTAAAAATAATGTTGCAAGTATAAAATAAGAGCAATTTCTCATTTTCAGTTAATAAAGTCGTGACAGTGCACCAAGAGTTTTCCCTGTAACAAGGTGGGTTGCCAGTTTGAACTCCCACTCTGACGGGATCAGTTGTTGTGTCTTTTGGCAATGTACTTCGCCAGCTTTGCCTGCTGCTGGTGGTCAGAGGGCCCGGTGGTGCCGATGCATGGTGGCCCCGCTTCTGTCAGTCTGTCACAAGGCAGCTGTGTAGCTCACCACCGTCAGGGTGTGAATGGGTGAATCACTGGTTGTGGTGTGAAGTGCTTTGGGGTCCTCAGGACTTGATAAAGTACAGGCCAGTTACCATTTACCACAAATGAATAACTAAAAAAACAAAAGAAAATCCCAGAATAGAACCGTCTAAACCTGATGTTACTTTGTTAACCCAAGCATTCTGCTTCAGGTCGTTCTACATAGTAAATTAAAATGATAAAATAATCAGCATCATGCAGACAAAAGTTGATTTTCTCTGTAAAGCTTGATTGGAGAATTCTGTTCCCTGAGGACAAGTGTCCCCCATGTGTTAGAAATTTCTCTTTCCCTGAAGTCATCTGATTTAAATGAAGGCTCCTGCAGAGCTTAGTGATACATCGTAACAGCTATCTGAATCAGGCATGAGTTTATCATTGAAAACATCTTTTGAAAAGAGGTAGGAGTGTTTTTCATTGAAGTGACGCAGGCGTGCCCCTGAAAAATGCCCCAACTATGATGAAACTAGAAATCCAATGCAATATTTATATTCACTGTCTTTTTAGAAATAAATGCAGTTTTTCTGAAATAAAATGCACCACCCTGAAATCCTGAAACCGGATCTTTTACCGATGCGGAGGAGCTGTGAGAGTGGAGGAGGTTTGAAGTAACTAATTAAGGGAAATGGCTAAACTTAAGGAGAAGTGCAGATGATATTTAATCCTATAAAAAAGGGGCCAGGGAGAAACTAAAAACATTATCAGAACACAAACTAACACAAGGATAATGCAAAAAAAAAAAGAAACAAACAAAAAAGCCTTCACCAGTGGTGAAAAATCTAAACTGAGACAGTATTAGCAAATACACATCCTTAACTTCAGAATCTCTTAAATATTCAGTCATTTTGACAATCATTTATATGAAACAGGTCATGCATAACCATGAATAGGTAGGCAGGTGAATAAACATGACGATGTTCCTGGAGTGCGGCATCATTCAGATGCTTTCCTTTGAATTTTTGCATGATATTAACATGCAGCACAAAGACAACAAGCAGCTGGTCACTCGAGCTGAATCTGTTGAGCTGACTTTGTGATGCACTCCTCTTTCCCACACGCTCTCCTCCATCCAGACGTCTCCAGCAGCGAGCCCCGTTAGCTGTCACTCACTCCCCGCTGCAGTGACCCCTGTCAGGCCAGTGTCACTTCCAGGGGACAAGCTTTCTGTGCATTGCGCACAGACCGGCTCCTCTGCTTGTTTATTTATTTGTTTGAGTCGCTTTGTTTTCCCCGTGTCCGCCGTCAACCTGTCCGTCTTTCTCCTCTGCCTTCCTCACACAGCCCCGCTGTCACAGTTGGAGTCCTCTTCTTTCAGTTTGCCACCTCTGCCCACGTTTCTATGAGCACGGAGGTGTTTGGGTTTGCTCGTTCACGCATCCACTTTTAAGTTTGAATCGGAACTTTTCCTTTGATTTTTATCAGCTTAACTGTGCGGTTATAAAAATAATCCAAGATTTCAAACTGCATAATCATCAAGCATGAGTCAGTTCGTGAACTGCAGCATCTGAGGGGGGGTTTAAAGGTACAGCAGTTAGGCTCTCTGTGCATAAAATAAACAGAATGGGTATGCCTTTTTAGTATAAGTATATTTTCCAATAGATGAACATGTTTTCTTAGATTTGCACAACAGAAATAGGTTGAATTATTATATAAAAGCCACTTCTTTAAACATCTTAAACTTGTTCAAAGCCCAGCAACAAAAGCTCTTCTCTGGAAGATTTATTTGAGGGTCGGAAAGACACACAGGGAACGAAATCTAGATCACATCTTTTCAGAAAACATCCCGGTCTCTATGACACTTAACGAGATACCTGTTTTGAAGCTGAACCTTATTACTGAGACTTTTTTACTTGTTTTTTGGCAAGAAAAGCAGGAAAAAAAACAATAGCTCGAAAATTGATTCGGGACAACAGATCACAGGTTAACTTTTAGTTCTTCAGTCCAGGCGTGAGTGGGAACAGCAGCACCATCAGGATTTTTGATGCAATGTTTTATACGTGTCAATATGTATGTGAAATCTGTGAGGATACAATAACGTTGCAAGGGTAAAAAGTGCAGTTTCTTGAGACACATATGAACTCCGTATCACATCATTAAACAGGGCAAACAATTTGATAGATGGGTTTCGTCCAGGGATGCTTCACTGTTTGGACTTTTCATTCCATTTAAATTACTCATATAAATTGTAAATTATTTTTTGTTTGCATACCCATTAAAGAAGGTTACTATCTTGAGCATTCCTCAAATGTTGCTAAATAAAATTGTCGTTGGTTCTGAGGTTGTAGCTGGACCAAATTGCAGACAAGGGCTTGGTACTGGTATAGTGAGTTCAATGGTTTTAATTATAACAAAGAACAAAAACTTACCACCGAAGCACAAGGAAAACAGAACACAGTTAGGAAGTATGTTGCAGGAGCAACCAACAGGAAACAATGTAAATCAAGGAATGTAAAGGCTGAGGAAAGGGTGGAGGTTGTAACTGGGACCACTTGAGCATAATCAGGGGGTAATGCTATCCTGAACAGCTGTGGAGAAGAGTATCTAGATCGCAACCAGATACAAAAGAGTCTAAAAATCAAAAAAGGGAGAAAGCCTAAAACGAACATAAGAGAATAAACCAAGGGGCACAAAAACAGAACACACAAAATAACTAAGAAACTTAAAAAATTAAATTATATGGGAAGACCCCGATCACAATAATGATTAACAAGGAATGAGCCTGGTATGGCAAGACGTTACTAACAATAATAAACCCAGAAGTGATCAGAAAAAAAAACATTAAAGCAGCAATAAGTAAGAAATTTACTGTAAAATTAATCAATGAAGTAACATTTCCTATAAACAATCGGTCCTCTCCTACAACAATGCATTAGACAATCTGTTTTGTGTGTTGTTCCAATTTCAAACACTAGGTGTCATTATTACTTATTGCCCCTTTAAAAAAAAATTAAAACCAAACACTATTGGATCATACTATTGTAATATAAGATATACTAATTAGTGTACAAACACACACTAACACATATATATATATATATATATATATATATATATATATATATATATATATATATATATATATATATATACACAGGACTGTCTCAGAAAATTAGAATATCGTGAAAAAGTATACTAGTAGGCTATTCAACTAATCACTTGAATCGTCTAATTAACTCGAAACACCTGCAAGGGTTTCCTGAGCCTTGAAAAACACTCAGCTTGGTTCAGTAAACTAAATCACAAGTATGGGGAAGACTGCTGATCTGACTGCTGTCCAGAAGACCATCATTGACACCCTCCATCAGGAGGGTAAGACACAAAAAGAAATTTCTCAAAGAGCAGGCTGTTCACAGAGTGCAATTTCAAAGTACATTCACAAAAAGTGTGTTGGAAGGGGGAAATGTGGCAGGAAACGCTGCACAACCAAGATCTGGCACCTGCCCACAGTGCCAAAACCACCAGTAACTGGTGTACTGACCATGGCATTACTGTCCTTGATTGGACTGCCAATTCCCCTGACCTGAACCCCATGGAGAATTTGTGGGGTTTTGTGAAGAAGAAGCTGAAAGACACCAGACCCAACAATGCAAATGAGCTAAAGGCCGCTATTGAAGCATCCTGGGCATCCATAACACCTCAGCAATGCCACAGGCTGAATGCCTCCATGCCACGCCGCATTGATGCAGTAATCTGTGCAAAAGGATTCCCAACCAAGTACTGAGTGCATTAATGGACATTTTCAAATGTTTGATTTTGTTTTGCTGTTATATTTTTTTTTTTACTTGGTCTGAGGAAATATTCTAATATTTTGAGATAGGATTTTTGAGTTTTCTTCAGCTGTACGCCATAATCAGCGATATTAAAACAATATAAGGCTTGCGATATTTCAATTGATTTGTAATGAATCCAGAATGTATGACATTTCATGTTTTTTAATTGCATTACAGAAAATAAAGAACTTTATCACAATATTCTAATTTTCTGAGACAGCTCTGTATATATATATATATATATATATATATATATATATATATATATATATATATATATATATATCAGTTGCATGTTAAAGTATGCCATTTTCAAAAACTGCACTCTTCTTTCTTATGATGTAAAACATTCTACCTTACACTTCAGTCTTTTATTCTTTCTTCCTTCTTTTTCTTTTTGATATTATGCGTCTTTTATGTGTATCTGTATGTTTCCATTTCCCTGTCACTTTCCTGCTGACACACCTGAATGTCCACTGTGGAAACATACCGGACGTTTCTATTCCGTCCTCAAATCCAGAAGAATTTCTCATGACTATGATCTTTTGGATCTGGCAAGCTTTCTCAGAAGGTGACTTCGAAGGTTTAAGATTCTTGTTATCAAAGATGAGAAAATATAATGTAGCTAAAGGTTATTTGGGGATAAAGTTCTTACCAAACAATGATTTTGCCAGAAAACCCAGGAAAGACAAATTCAAACATTTTCTCAGCACTGACAAAAACAGGCCTTCATGCAAAGGGCTGTGGTAGACCTAGATAAAAAGGAAACATCACAAAGACAGTAAAATGTTCATGTCTGTAAACACAGTTTGATGCTACACCCACGAGTGCAAGTCACGAGTTAGCAAAGCTAACAAGGAAAGAGAGAAAAGCAAAGGTTGGTGGGCGACAACTTCCTTTTAGCCACAGCTCGTTTAAGGTCGATTGCGGCAAAGCTGGAAACCTTGCTGTAATTTAATAAATATAAGTCTTTTTGAACATTTTCAACAGTGCACCCTACTGGCAGGAAAGTGGCTCTATTTTTCAACTTGCAGCTTTAAACCAATTTTGAAGACATGCTGTGAAAGGCTTCGGAGCACCATGTGGAACCCCTTCAGAAAGGACCCAGATTTATTCTGCAGGAGGGAACAAAAAAAACCACAAGACAGAAAAGAACAGGTGTTACTCTGACCTGCCTACAGACCAAATGTGGTATCTGACAAAGACATGTGATGCATTCCCCCCTGTGCAAATTTTCGTTCAAGAAACATAAAAAAATACTTCCAAACTATCTGGAAATAATTCACATAAATACATCTACTGTTGTCTAAAAATAGTTGAAAGATGGTTGGGATTGATCAAATGGGCTGACCAAGCCTGACTCTTAATCTTTTTGTTTCGCATAAATTTGGACGGGCTAAAAAAGTTCAATTGTCTGCATATTTTCAGGCCTAAAAATAAAAAACACTGGCCTTAACAGCCATAAGAAACAAAGCTGATGCTCAGTGTTGCTCAGGATTAGAAAATAAAAACCTGACACAAAGGGTGAACGTGTAGGAGAGGACCAAGCTGTCTCCAGACGGCACCCCTTCCAGGGCAACACCCAGAAGTCTCCATAACACCACGTCATCAGAACTTCTGTTTCATGCTTAAACACAAACACAGTCAGAACATTTTCTCTTGTAAGCCAAAGTTGTAAAGAGCCAATGCTTGTAATTACCGGGAAGGGCTCTAACATGAAAGCCCTCAGAATATCCAAGCCTAATGAGTATCCCTATGCCCACCCAACACTTCTGTCCCTGGGCACCTGGGAGAAAGACGAGCCCTTCCTCCCCCGAGGAGTTGGCTTTTGGATCCTAAACTGTGTGTGGAGGTGAGTCCAGCCATGTCCAGCAGGCAGGGCTTTGAACCGGTTCAAGGAACGAAAACGAAAACCGGGAACTTTTTGTATTTTACAGGGAACAGAAACGAAACCGGAAACGTTATTATATTTTATGTTCTGGAACTGGAACACTTATTTAAAAATAATGGTAACCGGTTAATACCGGTTTTATTTCGTTCCTCAAAGTTTTCGTTGCCTAATTAACTTAAAAAAAAAATTATTTTTCCTGCGCACGTTACCATGACGGCTGAGGTTCACTTCCTGTGTGACATCACATCACACATTCGCTGACTGAATGGAGCGAGAGCGGTGTCTCCACTAGAGCTACACATCTTAAATAAGAGGTAAATTATGATCAGTGACGGACTGGACGGTCTGGCATTCGGCATGATCGTCGGGTGTGCGCGGCCCCTTTCACCCTGTTCATTGTAGGCCTACATTATCTCTCGGCCCACTAATAAGCCAAATGCAGGGTTTCCCGCAGCACTGTCTCACGCTACCGCCTCGCCAACATTCCAAAAAAAAAAAAAAAACACACAAAAAAAACCAAACAAACAAAGAAACGAACTCGATTTGCTGCATATTTATTTGACGTTAACACGCGTTTTTTTGTTGCTGCTTTCGCGCGTGCATATACTGAATG
The DNA here is from genome assembly GCA_037039145.1 of Fundulus diaphanus. NCBI lineage: Eukaryota > Metazoa > Chordata > Actinopteri > Cyprinodontiformes > Fundulidae > Fundulus > Fundulus diaphanus. Next base: position 37,904,268 of record CM073129.1, on the reverse strand, counting down.
GCAGGGAAAAAACACATGGATACGCCCCCCCCTCGGTCCGCACAAAATTTGTCGTCCCCCCCCCCCAACGCACCTCCTCGCCTAAGCAATTTCCTGCGGGAAACACTGAAATGCCTCTTGGTTCAGTTTTCATGCATATTAAAGTTAGAGTTCAACACCAATGGGGCTACAAACCTGCGTGTTATTTCCGTGCATGTGAAGTTGTATCTGTGTGTTGCGGGCACGTGCACGCGCGTGCATGCACGTCCCCATGTGGGCCGCTGGTTGGTGAAAATGCCAGGGCCGTTTTTTAATCCCAGTCCGTCACTGATTACGATCCATCGTTAAGTAAAACGCTCATCGTTAAGTAAAACACTCATTCCAAACAGCTGACAGGAACGAAATTAACCGTTCCGGGAACAGTATTTTTTTGTTCTAACCGGTTCGGGAACGTCAATTTATTGGTGGAACTCATAACCGGAAACGTTATAATTCCGTTTCTGTTCGGAACGAACCGATTGGGGAAAAAAATCGGTTCAAAGCCCTGCCAGCAGGTATCACTAACCTTGGCAAACAAGGGAGGGGCTTTTGTCACCAATGTGTTGACGTCCCATGTTCCTATAGAGCATCAGTCCCCACTTTCACCTGCTGTCTTTTCCAATGGAGTTGCAGATGTAAGAATCAGTGTAATATTTTTCTATCTTAAAATTCATCCTAATGATTATTTATGTATTTTGTAATAATACACCTTCTGATGCTAAGTGGAGGTTCTTGCATGTCTCTGGTATCTTAACACACGTCCCTGTCTCAGATAACCCATCTTTGGTCCCTCATGTGATATCAAGCAGGGGGTACATCTTCCTACTTCTCTCTCTTCCTCTCTAATACCTCCTTAATGTGATCCTCCCAAGGCATTTAAGCTCCAGCATGATGATGTCTTCAGTTGTTTCAGAAATCAATTATATGTCACATCAGTTTCATGATCCTAAGGTGTTGTTTTGTTTGTGTTTCTCTCTCCATTCTCTGACCCTCCCCATCCCATTGCAATAGCTCTCATCAGTGGGTGGGGTCATCTCCTGAGAGGAAGCATACCTGCAGTTCATTATGCAATCAATGGTTGGCTGCTTAAGATCCTCTCGTCCAGTCGCCTAATTGGCCATCGCAGTTGTTGTGATTGAGAGCTCCTATTGCTATTCCCATGGTGCTTTCCATGTTAGTAATTCCAAGTGTCTCTGCACATCCCCTAGATGTGTCAGAACTTAATTTGAGCTTCAGTGTGAGGGACCTCATTGATTCCTGGTTACTTTCTGGATTCAAACCACTCCATGAATGCCTTCCTGGAAATCCTATCTTCACAAAAGTAGCTGCTAGATAAACTTACCTGTTTAACTTTTCTGCATCTGTAGCCCTGACCAACATCCCATGAGGAGAAGCTGCTCCCCTAAAAACAAAAATAGAGAAAGATCATCACCAAACTCTTACACACCTGACCGGCCACGTCTACATCCACCTACCTGTGTGGACACCTGTGACGTCATTCCTCCAACAATGACTAAACTGGATGGCATTAACTTGGCCTCTGGTAAGAAAGTAAAACATCTTGGTGTTATTTTTGACCAAGACATGTTATTTAAATCCCATATTAAACAGGTTTCCAGTGTTTCCTTTTTTTACCTCTGGAATATTGTCAAAATTAGAAACATTCTGTCCAGGGGTGATGCTGAAAAACCAGTCCATGCATTTGTTACTTCAAGACTGGACTATTGTAATTCGTTGTCATCAGGAAGTCCACAAAATGCAGTTTGAAGCCTCCAGCTGATCCAAAATGCTGCAGCAAGAGTTCTGATGAAAATCAGCAAGAGGGATCATATTTCTCCATCATATTTCTGTGGCTCTACGCTCTTTCATGATGAGTGAATGCTGCTTGTCAAGACTTGATGCAATCTGCTGGGTTTCCTTTTATTGGAAACTTTTTGACCAATCTGACCAATTTGATTGAATTTGACTTTGTAAAGTGCCTTGAGATGATGTGTATCATGAATTGGTGCTATGTAAATAAAATTGAATTAAATAGAATTCAACTGAATTGCACTGACTCCCCCCGGGACCCTCAACAACCTGCCCAATGTTTCAACACTGCACCAAACTGGAAAGAAACCTAATAATCTTAAACTTCCCATCAAGTCTGACCTGAGTTACTATAATCTAATTGCCTATCTTCTAGAGCAAGAGTTCCCAAAGTGGGGGTCGGGACCCCCGTGAGGGTCAAAAGATGATTTGATACAAATGTGTTAGAAACATTTAACATGTCCTTATTTGTGAAACCGATACCAAAGTATAACTTTACAAGATGCTCAATATTCCTCATTTTCATGCAGGCGGAAGGTAGCACTTTTCTGTAGGATTTCTTCATCATTTTACAACTTTATTCTCATAATTTCCAAAACAAAAAGGAAAAAAAAATCCCACTCACCAAAAGGTTGTCACTGGTCACTGGTTCTGGTTCTAGTTCTGATCTGGTTATGTTGGGGGTTGCAGGTTGAAAAGTTTGGGAAACCCTGTTATAGAGGTATCAACTGCAGCTGGTGCTGAAATCCAAGATGTATTATATTTCATTCTTATAATAAATTGCAACCAGATCATCTGCAGTGTGTTCTTACACTTTGGTCACAACTAAAACAAAACATGTTGGTTTTGGCGAAGAGCTGAGGGAATTTAGGCTACCTGTATCGGCCCACTGTGAGCTGCAAGTCGGGTTTCAAGTTGAACAGCCTAGATGTCATTTACGCCAAACGAGCCAAATGTTTTCTCTCTGTAGATGATATTATGTTCCATGTTGGTCTTTCTTTAACCTTGTCTATAACCTAGACTAAGTCATTAAATGAGCTACTGTTGCCATGGCATGAACTTTGATTTTCATCAACTTTACTTCTGGCTCAGAGTTTATTTGTAGCTGTGTTTCCGTCCTGGATGAAGTCATCAAAAACAATGCCTTCTACCATTACCTCCTTCATTTTTAAGTACGTTTTTTCACGGGGCCTGACACCCCGTGGCTCCGTCGGGCCCCGTCGAAGGGCGGGGTGCCCCAGGGGCCTCGGGGAGATCCGAGGGGGATCCAACTGCAGTGGATCCGCTCCGCCGTAGCTTGCTGCCGGTGGAGTCCATGGGCTCGTCCCCGCGGCTTCCCGGGACTTAGGAAGTGTGGCTGTTGGCGGATTTCCTTGGGGCCGTCGCTCCTTTTCCCTTGGTTGAAGGAGGCCTCTTGGGCACCTTTGCTGTGGGGGTCCCTTTGGGCATCTGGGGTCTTGGTTCCCCTGGCGTCTGCCTCGGTGCTCTGGGGGCGGGTTTTTGGCTGTTCACAACCACTTTTGAGCATTTTTCACGTGGATAAACCTTTCATACACCAGTGCACTCTCACAAACACCTACAGGTGCTTGGATCCAGGTACTTACAGACTCACTTCCATACAGAAAACCCCTATTATTATCTTCTCCTGTCACTTTATACATATTGTATTAATTAATACTGTATATTCTTCAGTTATGGTATCAAGGCCTTGGTTAATTGTATCTGTAATACTTTATCTGCTGGTTGTGCTGTTCTTTTGACATCTCTCTTTGCCGGTGAAGAAGCACACTGAGGATGTATCGTTCTCTCCTCGTTTTCTTTCACCTTTTTTCCTTTTTTTCTCTCTCTTCTCTTCTACTTTCTTGTTTCAGTGTCCATATAACATGACTTTTCCCTGCATTAATAAAGCTTCTTGTACGTATAAATTAAAAAAAGTACGTTTTTAAATGGTAAACCACCGCCAAATTGTCTTAAATTCTGTTCATAAACTGTTAACGTGCTTTTCTTATAGTGTTGTCCAGATGTTGTCTACATACAAGTTGTTAAAAGGGAGTCATTCCTTTCCACTGCCGCCACATGCTAGCTCTGGAGGGGGGGTTGCTTCAAAGTCAATGACTCAATGCAATCGGATTCAATTTTTTACCAATTGCCTTTGTAAATCAAATTTGACTGAACTGTATCATAGCTTAGACCAAATTGGAGTGTATTTAATTGAATGTGAATCTGTTTATATTATGGGATCCATTTGATTACTTATTTCTCTGTCTAAATGAAATCTGTTTGTTTCGTAATGTACTCAGATGCCAATTCTTGCAAAGTGAAACAGCAGAAAGGAAGTTAATTGAGTTGAATAATAGACTAGATAATCTGTGCTGCTAAATGATTAAAAGGAGCACTGAAACAAACTTATACCAGGAAAATCATTCTTACACAGTGAACTGTAAGCCATATGAAACAATGTTTAGGGTGTATGACATAATTGGTTAGGGTCTTTAGTCCTATAATGGAGATATTTTTCTGAGATGACATGACCAACGACTCATTACGAGTGCAAAGGTTACCAAGGTTAACCGTTGTGTACTGGCCTCCATTGTGATTACAATCTAAAGATAGCTAGCCCCTTATCCAGCTGCATGGGAACTGCTTTTGATCAGTCCAGAGATACAGACAACGCAGTATGTACACACTTGGTAGAAAGTTTCATCTTATGAAGAAGTTTGCCATGACTGCGAATATTTTTCAACACTATAGAATAAACAGACAAGATGCTAATGGTTCTTATCATTTTCTCACACTGTACAGCGTGCACACTTAACCTCTCTTCTTGCTGTGACCAGCAAACCAATTCTTAGGAGTTCAAAGACTCTGACTGATCTTGTGGAAGATGTTTCAGAATGTTTAAAGTATAACGAGGCTGTGTTTTAATCACAGTCATATAGTGTTTAAAAGAAGAAAAAGCCCAATTGCTGCTACACCCGCTGCATTCACGCTATCTGCTTCGATTGTCCTACACTTTTAAATGAAGGCGTCGCTTTGACAGGACAGATCCTGCAGGACCGGCGCACCTTCATCCGCTGCGGCTCATACTGGCTTTTTATGCCGGTTTAAAATACAACGATGTGCTCTCTTGAGAGATTAATTGGATCCTTTGAATGTGCTGTTAAACCCTTGGTCCCACAGGAGGGGTGGTGACTTACATGTCAGGTGTAAGGAGGTGGACGCCAACACGGATCAGATATGTTTTAATTGCACTGCTGTCACCTTGTGTGTTCATTTGAGACAAAGGAGCTCAGAGAGCTGGCGCTTTCAGCTGGGAGGATATAATTCCTCACTTCCTTACAGGGTGTTGGTGCAGCTGCTGAACGAGCGGTGCTGTGCAAAAAAAACCTTGCGTTCATTTGAAATCCACTGGATTACGATACACAATGCAGTGCAAGTCATATTAAAATTATTTAAGATATTCATCCTCTAATTAATTTTTAAACATTTATTGGATTAATAATCCAACAATTATAATGTTGCATTAAACCTGATATCTTTTCCGCTTTTAACCACACTATCAACATGGTATTTATCGTCCCCTACTCTTTTTGAAGATGGGCATCCTCAGTCTTGACTCGTCGACCCTCCCCTCTGCGTCCATGGCGTCGGATAAAGGCAGGTGAATTTTAACAACACGTAATTTGAACTCTTTTCTTTAAGCCCAGGTTTGTAAACTTGCTTTGTCTTTTTGTTTTTTTCAACAATGAGAGCGTCCAGTTTATCTCACAGTGACAGGGCAATGTGACTTTGCTACAAAATTTATTTTCACAACCCACTGAATCACCTCAACCAGGGTTCTGATGTTTTCAGCCAAGCAGGTCTGAACTTCTTTGAAATATTGGATGTGACAGCACCCTGATAGCAAGTAATTATAGAATTACACAGTCATTTCAATTCACACTTATTTTCAGCCCTGACCGGGTGTGATTATGAACTTCTTCGTCCTCAAATTGGACTGACTCTGCATGATGGAGACCTAGCGTTACATAAGATTGGGATAAAATAATGAGAAATGCAGCGCTGTGATAAAGTATTTGCCCTTATACAGAGCTCAGCTGTCTTTGCGTTTTGTCGTGTTAATGCAACAGATGAAATAAATGCTCAATGCATTTCAGTTCATTAAATACATTTATTAGAATTCAAGCAAAGACTCGATTTAATAAGGGAACATTTCTATTGAAAAACATCTGGTCCTATTTGAAAATATTGTTGTCCCTGTTCTTAAATCGTGACAGAAGTTACTTTTCTTGTGTAATTTCATCAGGCACAACCTGTCCTGATTACTGCCAGACCTTTAGAATCAAGAAATCACCTAATCTGAGCCTTTCTGACAACATGAAGTAGGCGGAATGATCTAAAAAAGACATGACCAGCTCTATCTATGTACTGAAATCCATCATTCCAGAAAGGATTTCTATGTCATTTATAAGCCTTTTGGACTCCAGAGAACTCCAGTGAGAGCCATTGTCCATAAATGGAGAAAACATTAAATGAAGTTAACATGTTAAGTTAAGGCTGGGAACAGGGCCACATGTTAACCACACCTCTTATTACTCACCAGTTCACCCAACCTTCACTGTCTGTCGAACCCACCCTCCCTTACCCTCAAATCCCTCTCACCTCATCCCTCTTCCTCCCATTCATCTCATCATCCTCATACCTCATCATCCCTCTTCATCCCATCACCCTCTTCCCTACTTCCTCGTGCTTTATCCTCTTGTCTTTGTTGTAGGTTCCATCTGGGGGGCCTAAATGGGCTCGGGAAAGCTGTTTCCAGTAGAGTCTTCCTCCCAAGCCTTCAACTAAGTCTCCCCAGATGACCCAATCCTCACTTCCCGTCCATCCAGCCCTTCAACACCTTTCTTCTATAAACCTTTAATCTGATATTGTTGTGGAATGGTCCTTGCTAGTGAAATGGTGATGAACCCTTACCGTTGTTGACGGCCTACCAAAATTATTCCAAGAGCACATTGGCGACTCATCCAGAATGTCAAACAGCACCAGGAATAACATCGGACATTCAGCAGATCTGACTTGCTCTAGTTAAGAACCGAGTTAATGATTCATGATGGGAATGTGTCTGGACAACACTGGCTTCCGCAGAAGAGCTCCTAACTCGCATTAACCCCTGCTGACCAAAATGAAAGTCCCATCTCCAATTTGTTTTAAAAGACCATGATGATCCTCAAGACAGCTTTTTAGATTAGGAAATTAATCTAAAAAAATAGACTGTGAAAAATCATGGAGGTTGTGTGATTGTCTCTCACAACATTATTGACTGTAGAAGAAAATGTCTGGCTATTAGTTCATGGCCTTAAGCCCAAATGCACTTAAGGTATGCACCTCTGAACTGATAAAATAAATAAATAAATAAATAAATAAAAAGGTTTTGGAGTGGCCCAATGAAAGAGCCAAATCTAACAGAAATATTTATGTATGTTCCTGCGGGGAAGAACTGCTGGTCATGTTGTTCTTAGCACAACTGGATGTAAGAAGGCGTGAATTCACCCCAAGACCAGTTCAGTACTAAGAACATCACACACACTAACCACCACCCACAGACCCAATTTCTCACAGCTTCCTGCTGCTCTGCAGCTCATGATTTCTCTGTCTTCAGGCCCCCTGCACAGGCACATCAGCCCCCATCTCAGATGAATGCTGTGTGTTTACATCCGCATCTTTGCAATTAGGTTTCATCTCAAACTGATGGCTGCACACACATTTCTGGCCAAAAATAGCAAACAAATCTAAAGATGAAACGTCTCCAAGTCGCATGCCAACAACATTCAGAAGACAGGTTTGCTGCTAATGAAGAAAAAAATCGTCTAAGACGAGATTACATGCATTTTATGAGACTGTTTATTTAGAACTTTGGGACGTGACCATCTCTTAAACATTGCTTATTGCAAACTAAATTGGACTCGTGCCTTTTTATAATCAAGAGTAGATTGGTGTAGTGCAACTGATCATGACAACAGATTAATCCTCTTCTTCCTCATCAGTTTAGGTGGGCACCCATGTCCTGGTAGATTTGTAGCTTTACTATACCTTTCGGTTTTCAGGTGATGGCTTGAACAATGCTATGTGAAATGTTCAGAACTTAAGTTTTACAACTTAAACCGGCTTTAAGCTTTTAGGAAATTGTCTCCCTGGCCTGTCTGCTGTGTTCTTTGGTCTTCATGGTGGCTTTTTTTTCTCTAATGACCTATAACCAACCCCTGAGGCTTTCATAGAAGAGCACTGAAATTAAATGACACCTAATATGAATTTATTTACTACTGTGAATTCTGAAGGCAGTTAGATGCATCAAATTTTATTTAGAGGGTTCACAGCAGAGATTGACCGACACTTCAGATTCTTATTTGTACAAAAGTGTGTAACCTTTTTGTTCCATTTTACAATCATTTGCTTCTTTATGTTGATCCCTCACATGAAACCCAAATCAAATACACTGCAGTTTGTGTTGTGTGACCACATCTATAAAAATGTCCAAGAGGTATGAATACTTCTGCAGAGTAAATGGGTTTAGATGTTTTCAGTTAAACTGCGACACTGAGTCTCATGTCTAATTCGACGCTACCAAAGATAAAGGATATGATGACACACATAGGAGTGCTGTTTCTGTAACTTGTACTGTTTTACAGCAGATGAAGAGAAAGTGCATTATATATGCAGCTGTTAGAAAAACCTCCACACAGCATCATCGCTATGTGTCTGTTTTGGTTGCTTTAGCATCCCTTGCTGCCACTTCCCCATCTACAACTGGCTGACCCTGACTCTGGTGCATTCAGCAGCGTTGCATCGTGACTAAAAACTGCATTCTGTGCGCTAAAGAGCCGGTGGGGTTTAGCTCACCCTCCTGTTTCCTCTTACTTTGAGGGTATGATGAAAAAATAAATAAATGAACACAGATTTCATCTCACTACAGCCATGGGAGACCTTTAGACTTCTCAAGATGGACAAATATAAAAAGATGGGAGGAGACAAACTAGATAAAAGGAAATCTGAATAAATGAATCAAAAGTATCCAGTTACATAAAATCAATATATAATAACTTACATATATTTTTAAATAAACCCATAATAACCCATCTTCTTTAGTGTGCGAGCTTTATCTTTGTTTTCCAAAAGCCAAAATGGGATGTAGTCCTTGTAGGGGCAATCATTCACCAAACCCAGTTGCGCACGACTTGGTGACATCATTGGGGACAAGGAATCCTGAAAAATTACTCCAGGGATTGTGTGACGACATTGGCAGGAAAGTATAAAAGCAGAGCCGAAGAAGTTGTCAGCTCAAATACCTCCAGGATCTGGCCTTAACGCTCACCAAGAACTCTGAGAAGTGGAGAGAAACCATTATAGCCACTGCCAGCGGTGCCTCAGAGTGGAGACGAGGAGCACTTGGATACATTTCAGGTGAGCCATGCGATTTTCAGAGTAAACGCAGACATGCTGTCTAGATTTGAATTGGTTCATCTTACCTGGATGCATCAAGTTTACTGTTCATCTTGCAGTTTTAAATGTACTTGTAATAATGCAATTCATTCAATTTCAGCTGTATATTAATATAACTGGTCTTCATAAATTAAATGTGATTGCTAATAAAACTTTAAATTTGATGTGATTCTTCCACAGTCGAGGGCAAAAAGAAAAGCCATGAAGTCGGCAAGCCTCTTTATCCTGGCATCTTTTGTGATCTGCAACTTAGCGGTGTCTGAAGGACAGGGTCTCCCTGCTGAGGATGAGATGGACCGGAGTACCACCATAGACAACATCATGCTACAGAGAGCACAGAGCCTCCTGTTACGGTCTATTCTCAAAAAGCTGCAGGATGAAGACGGCAGAAATGGTGCGTAAAACACGTGGACTGGGAATTTTTAGAACTATTTTCTAAATGTTAAAAAGTCGACTTTGAATTAGAACAGTGCTCTGCATGTCTTTAAAGTGAATATTTACTTTGCTGTCTTGAACGTTTCCTGGGATTGATTTCTTTGCCTCAAATATAATCAGGAATAATTTTGAAGTGATGTCGGACATTTTATTTCATGTGAGATAAAGAACAATGGAATTGATGAATTCCCCAATTTTTGTTATATTGCGCAAGAAATTTGGACCATAACATGACATTACGTGCGTAATTTACGCACGTCAAATACTAACTGTAAATTGATTCTTGCAGAAGTCCACCAAGGCTAGAGTATACTCGTTTGGTGTAAGAATAATACTAAAGCCTTTAACCCTTTTTTTACCCCCAGATGGAGTTTTTTCACAGCCAGAATGGGTCACAAAAAGACAGCATCCCGGTAAGAGGTACTTTGAGGATCTGGAGAAGCGGCAGCATCCGGGCAGAAGAGAGGGGGGCGACGACGAACAGTTCTGGGATGCGCAAAAGAGACAGCACCCCGGCAAGCGCGAAGATGAGATGCATTCGTTCATGGAGTTCCAGAAGAGGCAGCATCCAGGGAAGCGCTCCGCCGCGGGGTATGTCCCTGACAGCCCCGTCGCGCTGCTCAGCGAACTTTCCAAGCGCCAGCACCCGGGCAAGCGCTACATGGCGCTGCACAGCAAGCGCCAGCACCCGGGTAAGCGTTTTCTCGATGACGAGGACGGCGAAGCGGACTGGACTGAGGACGGAGAGGAAGATATGCCCGAGCTGGAAAAGCGTCAGCACCCAGGAAAACGCTTTTGGGATAACTCCAGTCCGGAATTAAGCACCGGCAGTCCTTGTGATGTTTTGGACTCCGAGAGCTGCAGTAAGACGGGTCTCCTGCTCGACTTTCTGGAAAACATCAGCAAAAGTCGCGCCGAGGAGAAAAGACAACACCCGGGGAAAAGGTTTGCACCAGAGGAGGATTTAGAGGATGGAGAGTAGGCGAAATAAATAGCTGTTCTCGCCATGACACAATAGCTACATGTATAAAATAAGCGGTCAAAATAAAATGTGAAAAATATTTTAATTAGTTAACCTTTAAAGCCATTTTTCTTTGGCACACAGTTTGTAACGTTAACACATAGTATTAATCTGAAATTCTTCTTTGGAGCGCTTGTGCATAATTATTCTCCAAATCTTTGAATTTTGCTGCAAATACAGATTTAGGATGAAGGGATAAGCTAATCTATCTAATTATTTTTCAGTTATGTTAGGGTTTGTTATGTTCCCTAGAATATTTATGATTAATTTGAACTGTAGGATTATAATGACTGGCTTCAGCAATGTTGCCTCTGTGAGGCAACACATCTTTGTCAGTGTGACACCTGCCTGAGTCCAGAAATAACGAAAACTGCCTCGCTTGCATCAAATAAAACTCTTGAATGATTGATTTGTGTTTTATTTTGTACTTATGTAACATATAAAGAATTGTACTGCAAATTAAGTGTGCTCCTTGTTATTTTGTTTTACATTACCTCATGAATGAGGTTCATTGAGGATGCTTCTGATAAGGCGCAAAATGTGAGGTGTGTGCAGGACAGCGCAGTTGTATTGCAGCTATATCTGTGATCTCAATTCCACAGTGTTCAGCCTGTTATAATCTGTTCAAGCATCATTGATATGGACCAGAGGGATGGTGAAGTGTCCTCTTTAATTGGAATCCTTCCATTATAATCTCACCAGCAGCAGGTAGTCCTTAATATGCTAATGATTCATAAAGCATTTGAAGATTCAGACAAAATATTTTGCTACATTCTCACTTGCACACAGCTCCAGCTCACAGTTACAATTCCACCAATAATAAGTGGGATACAAATTTGCACGCATATCAATTTAGTTGATTTTAATCAATAGCTAAGGGTAGGAATTACGTAAATTCAACCAATAACAGTCTTAATTCCATCCATCCATTTTCTAACACGCCTATCCCTTGTGTGGTCACAAGGGGTGCTGGTGCCTATCTCCAGCTGTCAATGGGCGAGAGGCGGGGTACACCCTGGACAGGTCGGCAGTCTATTGCAGGAGAGTTAAATTACCTTGCTTAATTGGTTAAACTTGAACAAATTGTAAAGGGGAAATATCACGCAAAATCCACTTTTTGACCCCTTAAACACATTTTGTGGTGTACTCGGAATCTCCAGGAGTGTAGAGAATTTCAATGTAGTCTGTCCTGCAACTGCATAGATATATTTATATTCTGTTTGGACCATATGTTACAACCTGTTCAGTTTTGTCTGTTTTCGATTACATTTTTTGAACAGTTACGCCACAGTGTTTGCTGTGGAGGTGCTTAACAAGGTCATGGACTTCCAGCTAACCATTCTCGCAAATCAGCCTTTTTTTTTCTCGGAGGGATTTTGTAAACTGAAGGATCCCCAAGCTACAAGTGGATAAATAATTGGTTGTTCATTACACTCCAGCTTACTCCAGAAATAGCAGAAAGGGGGAAAGTTGAATGCTCTGTGACCTGGAGGGGCACGGGGTGTGAATTGTCTCCTTTAGATTTAAAGAGACAGCACCAAAACAAGTTGCTCTCATGCTCATCAGAAGAGAGGTAAAAAAGGGGAATGTGGGGGGTAAATTAATTAGGAATTCAGACAAAGCATTGCAGTTCCACTTTATATAGACCACAACTGACTGATTTTAATGTGAAAATGAAGAACTGAAAAGCATGATATGTCTCCTTTAAGTTATCTGGCTTATTCTACAATAATAAAAAAAACCTAAAATAGTAAGAAACTTAAAATCTAAAAAGAAAGGCAGTACGTAAACCCTTTTACATGGTAACCACAGCTAAAATGTCCTGTTTCTTGGTAATGACTGCATCAGGGTTTTTGAGCCCAGCCTGCCAGCAAGTTCAACTTTAGTAATAGGTTAAGTGAGTAAAAGCATATTACATTTTTTGACAAGGCTGCATGTTATAGGTTTCCCTGACATCAACAGCTGAAATTGTTAGCAACAACTGGCTCAGGGCTAAGAAGCTCAGCTTGCTAGCAGTTTTAACTTTACCATTAGCGCTGAGACTGGACTGTTGGATACCAGCATTTTAAATCTATGCCCACAAAGTGACGTGTGAAACTTTTCCTACTTGTTCATGTGAATGTACATTGTCACACTGTCACCGGCACAAACTTGCAGGACTGATCTCTGTACAGTCTGTTGGCAACACAGAGTAAACAGAGCTCCAGGCTTGTTGAGCTTCCTCAGCAGTTTGGCAAACAAAATGTGGAAATCATCCTGAAAATCTCAGCTTTTCAAGCACCCTTGAGAAAGAAGATATATATGCTGAGGGTAAAAACACTCATTGTAAAATAGCTACAGGGTAGAAAGGCCTGAGGGATTTGACTGAAAAATACTGCAGCTGATAATATAGGTGCTGTTGCAGTACAAAGATTACCTCTATTGTTTGTATGACTGTGTGGCCTCTGGCTCCCAGCAAGATCATAGCTATCCATCCAGTTCAGCCACGTACAAACACACACAGCAAACCCACTAAACTGGCTGTCAACACACCCTGTCTGAGGAATTTCCTCATGAGCTGATTTCAGCCATAAAAACAAGACACCCAGGTCACTTTAGAATAGAATATATTAGGAAAGTCCTTTATTGTCCCACAGTAGCATGTGTACCGGCATCAACGTGCTGCTTTCTTTTTTCTCTTGAGATTTTTTGGCCCGTCTTCAGAAGTAATTAGACAAAAAGAAAGACAGAGAGAAAAAGAAAAGACATAAAGCAAATGGCCAGAGACAGGGGATCGGATCCAGGACATCTACATTGAGGACAACAAAACCAAAACCTCCACTCAGAAATAATAGGTCCCTGTGGTTACATAGGGACATCACTTTACCTGACCGCTTATGTAGTGTCGGAGTACATCCTTAGACAAAAAATGTGAAGTTGTACAAAATTCAACGTCTCACTTTCCTCAGAAAATGTGTTGTTAATTCAACTGCATGTATTAACATTGTGTTGCTTTATTATTTAGGCACTGCCTTTACAGCCAAAGTATGAGTACAAAGAAAAAGTATGATTTTGATTTGCACATCTTGATTTATTCAGTTGAAATCTGAAAGCATAAGCTGAACATAGGTGTTTACTTTCACTAATGATTTTCTCCCTCTAAATTCTGCATGACAAACTATTTTTCCTAAGAAAAAAATAAAAAATAAAAATGCTTTAATCATTTCCACCTCCTCTTCCACTGTTAGTGGCACTGGTTATAATCAGTTTACGAAAGCCTTTTCATCAGAAAAAAATATATATATCAAAAAGTTATGTCAGCATTTCCATAATGTATATCAAAAAGTCAAACTCATGCAATTTGTTGTGCAACAATAGCCTGTTTTGCCATGAATAACTTAATAGGTGCTAAAAAGGGAAAAAATTCAATTATTAAGCATGTAAGGAGGACATCTGCTGGCACTAGGTGGTCGATAATCTGGCGAGGAGGTGAAGCGCTTAAGTAGAGCAGCGCACAGGTGAAGCAGAGAGGCAGTCAGGCATGGGACAGGTGGACTGGACGTGACAGGTTAGAGCAGGGAGAAGGCAGGAGAGATGTGGTGGCACCGAAGTACAAAGATGGCATGAGAAAATGTGGATCATTACACACCTTCTCTTCAAAATTCAATTTCATAAAATGTAAATTTACAGTTAAATTACTTAAATCAGCAGACTCTCTAACTAGACTAGTAACATTCAACTAAACTGCTAAGTAAAAATGAAAATAACCAAGACTAATAAACTAAACAAAAAAAGAACAAAAGTGAAACTAATATAGTTAATAATAAAGGTCAGATTAACTTTAAAACTAACCACGAACAACAATTGCCATGTGTTCAAACAACCAGTTTACAATGCAAAGTAGAAGGGAAAAATATTTTAATAAAATAATGTTTTACTAATAATTGCAAACATTAGAACTCAAAAACAGGACAATCGATTCTTAACGATGTGTTACTAGCCACCACAGTAGCTATGTAACTAATAAACAGAACCTCAAAGCAGATATACTTAATTTGGTTGACAAATTGGCGGCAGGCAAGATGATGTTACCTCATAGTTAGCTGCTCATGTTAAAAAAGAAGATATGAGCTTTAGCTGGAGTCAGTGGAGGAATAATTTAGCACGAGAATTGGACAAAACATAAAACGGAGCAACCTTATGCTACTGGACTATTTGTGTTTAAACCATTCATTGAAACAAAGTTTATCCCAAGTTTAAAACAAAACCCAAAGCAAATGTTGTAGCGTCAAGGCCCAGTGGCCTGTTAACACTGAAGTAATAAAACACCCGGTGGCAACTGCCGGGTACACAAACAGCAGACCTTAGTTATTTTTGATCCAAGGTGTCTTCGAAAATGCAAGTCAGTAGTGGCCAAAGTGTGGCCCGGGGCCTGGATTGATTTTGTGCGGCCCTCAACTGCAATTCAACAATTATGTGATGCACCAGCACATGTGAGTAATGCAGATGGTGGCTATTTATTCTCAATTAAAGCAGCAAAAAAATTCACAATATATATATTTTGGGGGAATTTTAGTTTGTTTTTTATTTCCATTTTTTGGCCTTCGAGTACTTTTGACATGACAATTTTGGCCCAGGGTGTCCAAACATTTGTTCAATGTGAAACAAAAGTAACACATTAATGGCAGCAGTAGCTCCTTTAGTGGCTTCATCGAGGAGGAAAACACAGCTAAGCAAAAAAGCTCTGAGCGAGTTTTCAAGTCTAAAGGATCAAAGTGACACATACAGTTAGTCGCAGTAAAAGCTCAGCCAATAGCTCTGTCTAGGAGAGGGACAGGATTAACGGAGGCAACTGAAGGATCCAACAACTGAACAATGACACCCAGACAGCTTATGTACAAGGGGAAAAGTGGACAAAGAAGGCAGAGGAACTGAAGGCAGGAGAATATTAAGATCTGAGAAAAGGGAAAAACAGAAAAGAAAACAGACATAACACAAAATATACAAAGAACAACAAATGAACTAAGAATCTAAAATGAATGAACTTAAATGACTATAACTGGAGAAAATAAATACCAGAGTATAGACAAAAAAAACTCAAACAACTCAGTATCATGATACTGAGGGCATATTTTTTAAAACCTTTATTCAACCAGGAAAGTCACCATTGAGATGAATATTCTCTTTTTCAAGGGCGACCTGGGAAGAATAAAATAAACAAAAACAAATAAAAACCTTCCATAAAAAGTGTTCTTTTTATTTTGCATTTTTAAACACAACTAGTGCCTTGTTTAGTGATAAAGCTAAGGGGACTTTCTACAGCCTCACTCATAGGTCAGAGTTGAGTAATGTGGAAGAACCAGCTAATTATTACCCCCCCCCCCCCAAAAAACAAAGAAAAAACACTGAATTAAACTACAACTGGTTGATTTTTTTACCATTAGCGATGTTAAACTAAAGCATGAAAACATAAAGCTTAGCGTGGCTGATCGGTGTCTCTGTAAGAAGTGCCCAACAGTGATACACAACAGCAAAGAGGCCTAAATCGGAGGCAACCGGACGTTTGCTCAGTTCTTTCTGAAAACGTTTCGACACCTATCCAGGAGTCTTTGTCAATTCTGGTGGCTCACACTAGAGCAGCCTGCAGTTGCTCAACAGGCATGTTGCATTACAAATTGGGAAAGATACCGTCATGTTGGTGCAAGAGTATGAGCGTATTTCCAACTGCAGGTTGCTCAAGGGCAAGCCACCAGAATTGACAAAGACTTCTGGATAGGTGTCGTAACATTTTCAGAAAGAACTGAGCGGTGGTCCAGTTGCCTCCGATTTAAGTCGGTTTGCTGTTGCGATGACCTGGATAACTGAGAATGTACACAGTGAAACACTAGTTACATGGTACCCTGCAAAATCTCTCAGATTTCGTCACCAGGAGCAAGGAGCGAGAACAAAAATGCATGCAACAATTTTCAGATTTGTATTTGTAAAATCATTTTGAAAACTGTGTATCATTTCTGTTCTGCTTGAAAATGATGCTCTACTTTGTGTTTTGGTCTGTCATGTGACATACAATTAAAACAAAGAGAAAGGGTTTTCTCTCCCTAGAGATTTCTTGGTTTTAGCTACCTTGCCACACCTGATGAAAATTAGTTTTCAATAAGCTAACTTTATTATCAGACAACCTGCCTAACTTGAGTGAAAAATTAATCACCCCCCAAACCTAATAACTGATTGTGCCACCATGGAAACAGCGATTAAGTCATTAAACAATCAACTGCAGTAACTGGCTGTGTTTTACATTTCCATGGAGGAGTTTGGGCCTGCTCTTACTTGATTTGAAAGCATAGTGGACGAAATGTTTCGTGGTCATCTTGAATGTTTCCCACTTCATTCAGTTGTCCTACGAAGTGCTTAATGGAATGGCTTCCACCTACTTGAATGGTTTAGCAAAAACCTATATTACGACTGTCACTCCGGTCGTCATGGGAATGTCATCTAGTGGTGCCTACAGCAGGGATTGTGAACTCCAGTCCTCGAGGGCCGGTGTCCTGGAACCTTTAGATGTGTCCCTGATCCAACACACCTGAATCAAATGGCTGAATTACCTCCTTAGAATGCAGTCAAAGGCTCCATCCGAATCCCTCTGTTGGGTAAGGACTCTTTAGCCAAAGCGAAAGTGCGGAAGCCATGATAAGTGCTGTCCGAATAGTGCAGTCAGTAAGGACAGGGTAGGAAAAGGAGCCTGTATGCTTGCTCTTGCAGCTAATTTAGCATAGTAACCGTGCAATGTCCCTTACTGGTGCTAAGGAGCTATAAGGAATCCCACAATCCTATGCGTGACATGACATTTAAGCACAGCCCACCTCACGGAAATTAACAAAAAAGGCCGGAGAGAAGAGACTGCCCACTTTGCAGTTCATTTTGGAAGGCCCAGATTTTACTGAAATCATCCATGTGCATTTCCATCACATAATGACGTCGGAGTTAAAGGCTGTCCGAAATAGGCACAGCAGTCTGAAGTTCCTTTCCTACTGACAATAGTGTTCTTACTGTTGACCCCATGAACAGGGCAAGGAACAGGAGCTAGAAGCTATAATTAGATGTATTTGGATGTATGAAAATGCATCTAAACAAAGACTGAACAGTTCATTCACATCTAGGTTAAAATTGTATATATTTGAGATTTGCATTACGGTGGTATAAAATTACTCAATAAAATATTCCATCTACAAACAGACGTAGCCTATTTTTTAAACTACTACCCGTATATTTAACTTATTTCCATAACAAATTTATTCCATGTACAGTTGGCACTCCTACCGATCAGAACCCTTGCTTCTGATCGGTAGAATCTAGAACGGTTGCTAAAGACCGATTTTCCCCGTGGAAAGTCGGGGAAATGTTTTAAGGTCGATAGTCGTATTCCAAAATGGCCGCTTCAGAATGGTTTCAAAATCATAGACATCATATACATATATGATGTCTATGTTCAAAATAGCCACATCAGCAACAGTAAGCTGTGACAGTAGGCTGTGAGGAAAATTGTTTGTTTGTTTTGTTTTGCAAGACACAGTTGTACGAGTGCTTTTAAAATCAATGTCGCATGTAGCAGCTGCAACTCCTAACCAAACACAGTAAAAGTGGCATTTGCATGTGGAAAGTACAGCTTTTGAACGACATTCGGAAGTAGCTACGACAGACAACAGCCTTTTTTGTAGTTTTATATTACTGAACACACGTTTCATAACTATACAGATGGGGTTAATATAAGACAAGGGATTGACATTACGTAGTTCTGTATGTCCTCTGCTTATAGAATCTCAATCCAACCCATTCCAAACCTTAAAAAATAAAATAAAAATAACACGATTTTTTTTTAAAAAAAAACAGCTTTCATGGCCATATTGCAATTCTAACCTATTGTTTTTATTTTGAAATCCTGACTTCTCCAACTGTGTGTTAACTGGAGCGCTGTTTACTCGGGTTGAGCCACTGAGCTATATAATACACTGGAGTGCTGATTTTGCCGAAAAACTGAAGTCACTGGCCGCCATCTTGCTCCTCCCTACTCTCACAGAATCCCATAGGATTTGGTTGCAACAACAAGCAGTTTTCTGGCTCAGTGAAAACGTTTCACAGGTAATTCTACAGTCAGTGGATGTACTAACACTATCAACTACTACAAAATTAGGTGCTGAAATATTTTACATGTTATTCATATTAGATATATATATATATGTATATATAAGTATGTGTATATGTATATATGTATATATATGTATACACATATGTAAATATATGTTTTTGTATGTTATTTATATATTTATAAATGTTAAACATATATATTTAAATAAATAAAATGCAAAATATTTCAGCACATGACTTTCTCAGTACTTGATATTTTTAGAACATAACATAAAACTATATGGCATTTGACATTTTAAAAGTTTTAAGCTCCCCCTGAACATGAGAAAATCCTCGTTATTCCATGCTGTAGGGCACATATTCCTTAGTTACTGGGGGGAAATAGGGAGTACCAATATGGCGGCTGGTGGCTTCAAAGCGACTCGTTCTAACAGACGGTGATTAGCACTCCAGTGTATTATATAGCTCAGTGGGTTGAGCCCATTCCCAGCCTATGTATGGAGTTTCCGAGGTTACTGGAACGCAGCATCACTCCTGACGCGTCCTGGTAGGTAGCCACTGACCGCAGATCGGGGCGTGGTTCACCGTTGAGGCACGCCCCGATCTGCGGTCTGCAGCCAGGGGTACCAGTCCTGGGGTCCGTTCTTAGTACGTCGCTAACTCAGTTAGCTGGATTTGATTGTTGACGATTTGGCATGATCTTGGATCGTTTGGTTCTTCGAAACTCATCCTGGACTTGCTGTCATAGCAACATGTGTGCAAACTTAAACCTGCTCACGAGCAGGCTTATTTCATGTAAACAGGATTAGATCGCGGCTTTATAAGCGGAGGGGATAGGGAAGTCTGTCCAGCCAGTGCACTTCGACCACCTAGTGGCAGAGGACGGGACAGAATTGTGGAACACCATTTTTTAATGTTTAATAAAAGACGAAACAAATAATGCTTAGTTCCTGTCATTTTATTTAAACAATTCTTTATAAAGAAAAGCCAGCAAGTCATCTTTTGCCTGCAATAAGAGATAGTTATGTAAAGTCATCAATACTACTGTCAAATGGTGTATTAGAACTTACTCTGAATGTCCTTTTGAAGCAACTCGATCTCTAGTGCTATTCTTCTCTTTTTCAAGTTATGGAGTTCAATTTCTCCTCTTAATTTGTGTTTTTTTCCAGACAAAATAAATTTTTTTGTTGAAGATGCCGTTTATATAACGAACGGATGGCACCCTGTGTCATTTTGGGGAAAAAAGGGTGAAACATGCCTCATGCAACAAAAGTAAAAAGAACCCGTTTTTTTCAGCCTTCTTATAGGCTGAGAAGTTGCTTTTTAAAATACAGTATAATAATTAAAGGCTACCATTTTGTAGAATATTCTTGTACTTCACTTTTTTCCCCATGTTCTAGTGGCTCCCGTGGAGGCTCTGACATAAAATAACAAAGTAAATATGAAATGATTAAAATGCAAAAATACATACTGTAGAAAGTGATAGAAACATCTACCATGGACAGCACTTATGCATGTAATTTGTCTGCTGCTTTTTGCCAGCCCTCTCTCCTGGCTTTAGCAGACTTTGAGGTGTTACCTATTGTTTTAATTAATGACTCAAATTCAGCATAACCTTCCATTAAAAGCTCGTGTTCTGCTTGGGAGAAAAACTGTGGGCGTTCTTTGGCCATGCTGAACAGCCAATAGCAGCGTTGCTGATCAATGTTTCTACTATCGATACATTTCCCCTTTTAAAGCGACGCATGAACGCGCAGGTTTCTCAGATAACTCAATCCAGTGATACTAATCATAAACAACAGGTGTGTTCGAAGAACCCAATTAGCCGGATCATGATTAGCCGGATGATATCATCTCGGATGTCTCATTTGATCTTGGATGTTTTAAGCAACGTACAAAGAACGGACCCCTGGGGTCATCCGGCTAATCATCATCCGGCTAATTGGGTTCTTCGAACACACCTGTTGTTTACGATTAGTATCACTGGATTGAGTTACCTGAGACAACTGCGCGTTCATGCGTTTGTTTAAAAGGGGAAATGTATCGATAGTAGAAACATTGATCAGCAACGCTGCTATTGGCTGTTCAGCATGGCCAAAGAACGCCCACAGTTTTTCTCCCAAGCAGAACAAGAGCTTGGAAGGTTATGCCGAATTTGAGTCATTAATTAAAACACCTCAAAGTCTACTAAAGCCAGGAGAGAGGGCTGGCAAAAAGCAGCAGACAAATTAATGCGTAAATACTGTCCATGGTAGATGTTTCTATCACTTTCTACAGTATGAATTTTAGCATTTTAATAATCTCATATTTACTTTGTTCTTTTATGTCAGAGCCTCCACGGGACCCACTAGAACATGGGGACAAGTAAAAGTGAAATACAAGAATATTCTACAAAATGGTAGCCTTTAATTATTATACTGTATTTTAAAAAGGCACTTGTTATGTCAAGAGATCCAAATTTCAGTGTCATTCCTTAGACACGGGAAGTAAAGGACGCATGCAAACTGGGATTTTTAACAAAAAATTATTTATCTATAAAAAAATGAAGTTCTTCCTTTTCCAAGTCATCCACAGTTTACACGGTAAAACTGTATTGCTCCGTGGCTAGATAATCCATCCATAGTTTTTTCTAATACAATATACGGCTCGACAGGAAGCAAGCCTTTCTAAGTAAACTAAACTTCACAATAAAATGGCCCGAACAAATCTTCTTACTGAATAGGATAAAAATAAAAAGCAAACCATCATACAAATAACTTAAATATTTTAGATTTATGGCTCCAACACCACTTTTTCCTCTTTAAAAGCCACTGTTAAATGATGTGTTTGTCTGTTTATAACCACCAAGAAAATCTCTCTACAATTATACTGTCGCGCTGCGCTAAAGGATCCTGTCTATTGCGCAATACGCGATTAATTCGAAAAACTGCAAATTATTCTTGCACCTTCCGCAACAGGTTGCAGTCGTAAAAATGGACATGGCTACGGCAGACTTCCCTATCTCCTCCGCTTATACAGCCGTGATCTAATCTTGTTTACACGAAATAATCCTGCTCTCGAGCAGGCTTAAATTGGCGCACATGTTGCTATGACAACAAGTGCAGGATGTCTTTCGAAGAACCAAACGATCCAAGATCATGCCAAATCGTCAACAATGAAATCCTGCTAACTGAGTTAGCGACGTACGAAGAACGGACCCAAGGTCTGTAAGACAGCGTCCAGGGTAAAGTTACCCTCTCATATTTCCTGGTTTCAACCACCGTTTTTTGCTGGGCCGTAACTTCCTTCAACCCAATCTGAAACTGCTGCTTGCAGCTGTTGGACAAGTTCCCTTCAAAAACAGCTTTTAATGAATCTATTGTTCAACAACCCCTCCTTTTAAGGTTAAACTCTCGTAAATACGTTCACGGACCGCTTTTCCAGGTAGGAAACCCGACTAATCACACACAGGCCGTTTTATTTACGCACGCCAAATGCATGCTGGATGTGTTGCCTTTTGACTATTGTTATTCCCTGGTGTTCCTCAGAGGGCAGCAGAATGGACAAAGTTGACGTGTTGACTCGAATCTTGAAGTCGGACAACACTTCGACCATTCTCGGTGGACAGTCTCCAGGTAGCGTCATTAACAGCCGGAAGTACGTACCTGTCACGGCTGGAGGCCAGCGGGATGACCAGCGCTCCCTAGACGATGCCATCCGGGCGGCTCTGTGCGGTGAGACCAGAGCTGCTGTGGTGGTTGGTTCCGAAGGATCGGGTAAAACCACTGCTCTGCACAAGCTGGTAGCGGACTGGGCTAAAGGGGAGTGCCTTCAAAACTTCTCATATGTTTTCAACTTCCAGTTCAGAGAATTTGGCTCTTCTGCAGATGAACTCAGCTTGGAAACGTTAATCCATCAGAGTCACCATCAAACCCCCCCAGACTTCACCCGCCTGGTTACGGAGAAGCCTGATGGCGTGTTGTTTGTGTTTGACGGTCTGGATGAGTACAAGCACAGCCTGGACCCCTCGGTCCTCACTCTGACCTCTGACCTGACCCAGCCGGCCTCCGGGTCCTGTTTATTGGCCAGCCTGCTCCATGGATCCCTGCTGAAAGGAGCTGCCTTTCTGGTTGCAACCAGACCGACAGATAACGTGAAGTTTCTCCGCGGCACTCGGGTGAAGGTGCTGGGCTTTCAGAAGCCGCAAAGAGAGGTCTACTTTAACAACTTCTTTACGGGCCGCGCTGCAGCCAACAGGGCGTTTCTGCACATGGAACGGACTCTGGGCTTTTATGAGTTCTGCACTTCTCCCAGGTTTTGTTGGACAGTCTGCTCTGTGTACAAGTGGCTCCTAGATTCAGATGCCAAACTTCCCGAGACGCTATCTCAGCTCTTTGCTGACATTCTGGTCCACCTGATTCAGACTCTCTCGCTGAACAAAGCCTGCAGCAGAGGGTTAGTGCTGGCTCTCGGCAGAGTGGCTTCTCACTGCCTCCGCGAGCAACATTCGAGCTGTTCCAAACACCCCGTTGATGCCTTTGGCTTGCAGCAGTTTCCCACCTCTGTGGATAGTTTCTTGAGAGTACACGGCGAAGAGGAGCTCTCCTTCCACTCCCAACTGATGCGGGAGTTTGTTTTGGCCGTGGCGTTCTTCTTGGACGCGTCGACCCATGAAGACGTTGAGAAGACGCTGAATGATCACAAAGCCGGTGCAAAGTTGCTAGATCTCTTTATGTCAGGGCTCTCTGAGCCAGCCCAGCACAGGTCGTTGGAGGACTCGCTGGGGACGTTCAGCGCTGGGCAGATTAAAGCTTTTAAAAGCTGGTTTAGAAGGCGCTCAGAGAAAGCGCTGAAGGAATACGACCGATCTGAGCACTACAGATGCTTCCATTTGCTGCATCAAGCCCAGAATGAGAGTTTGGTAAAGGAGATCCTCACGCCACCCGCACACCCGTCCATCTTTCATGAGAACCTTAGCCTCCAGGACTGCGCAGCTCTGAATTTTGTCATCACATGTCTGGGTGAAAGGGAAAAAGTGAGCGTGTCCAGAACTACAATTTCAAGAGAGACAATGGAGATCTTGGCTCCATCCGTGAGTCTGTCGCACATAGTGATGTAAGGAATTTGTAAAAAAAACAAAAAAAAAAAACATAATGGTAAAGATGTATCGCTTTGTGTGTTTGGCATCGAATAAAATGCAACGCTATCTCTTCCAGCTTGTCGCACTGCTGCATTCACAAAGAATCTCTTCCTCTGCTGGCGTCAGCTGTCAGCATGGGCGTCACCAGGGAGCTGGATCTCTCTCACTCCAGCATCGGAGATGAGAAGTTACAAATTCTCTGCGCGGGACTAAGAGAGAGCAAGCTGCACAGTCTAAAGTAAGGCTGAACCCTTCTCAAGTATGTTTTCTTTCTGGCAATGCAGTTATTTGTACAAGTATTTGTCCCCTCACACATTTCAACATTATTTTTTTGTCACATTTGCGTATTTTAGATCATCAAAAATGTTTTATCAGGCCGAGAAACGCTGAGTAATCACAAAATGCAGTTTTCAAATGAAGGAAATGGGATCAAAACCTGATCCGGTGGGAAAGAGTAATCACCAATACGTTAAATGATAAATTAAACGTAGTTAACCAGACTGTTTAGAAAGCGGAGTTAAATTTTAGACTCATACCTGATTACTCCCAGACCTGCAGAGTCTACATATCACTGTAAGCAGAACAATTTATGACAGCAGGAAGTAGGCGAGGGATCTCAAAAGCAACAAATCCTGGCCCAATCTAAAGAAATTCATCACCAGATAAAGAAAAGTCATTGAGTCTGGGTGGTGTTACAAAGCCACTCCTACGGCTTTGAGAGTCGAACCAAAGTAAGAGCCACGGAAAAAACACTGAACTAAAGCACCGCAGGCCTCAGTTGGGCTCAGTATTCATGACTTATCGAATAAGAAATTTGCAGAGCTTTGCAGAGCTCCAAAGTTCAAACCACTGCTGACCAAATAGAACAGAAGGGCTCATGTCACATTTGCAAACACTCATCTTGAGGATCTTAAATATTTTCTGCCTTTCAGAACCACCCACCTCTGACTCTAGCAACGTGAAAATTTCTGAGTGGCCTGGTCAAAGTCTGAACATGAATTTGATTGAGGCGCCATGACATGGCCCTAAGCAGGCTGTTCAGGAGTGAAACTATTGTTTCAAAGACGACTGGGAGACGATTCCTCCTCAGTGACGTGAAAAAAAACAAATCGCCCGTTATCACAAACACTTGATGGCAGTTGTTGTCGAGTGGTACATCCAGCTCTTGGGTTTACAGGACAGTTAGTATTGTTTATTTTTTTAATCAAGCAGGTTACTGCTGATATCTTTTGTTCTATTATGATTGAAATCATAAATGCTGTTTGGATTTACTCAGGTTATCGTTGGTATCACAATTAGGTTGATCCATAACATTTAAGTAAGGCTAAAAGAAAGAAAGAAAGAAAAAGAAAAATCTGTAAGCGGTCAAATATGTTTTCACAGCACTGTAGATATTTCTCAAAGAAAGCAAGAAACATAACTGGAGTTGTCGGTCTTTGAAATTTGAAGCCTTAATGTCTGCGGACTGACTGCGGCCTGCTGTGGCGACCTGGTTTCTGTGCTGACCTCGGAGACCTCCCAACTCCGAATTTTACAAATGATGTTCAACGAGATCGGCGATCGGGGCTTCACAAAACTGTGTGAAGCAATGCATAGTCCCAACTGCAGACTGCAGGAGCTTCAGTAAGTACTGAAGTAGCGGTGTGTCACGTCGTAACGCCTCCATGCTCAGTGAAAATGTTTTTAAAGTTCTCGGATTTTCTTATGACAGGGTTCAAAATTGTGACTTGACCGCGGCATCCATGGAGGCCTTTGCTGCAGGGTTGTGCTCTGGTGAAACACAGCTGAGAAAAATTGACTTTACGGGGAACGTGATTGGTGACGGTGGAGTGCAAGCTTTGTGCAAAGCCCTGCAGCAGCCACTTTGTAAGCTGCGTAGCCTCACGTAAGTCTGTTTCAAGGTCATTAAAACCGCAATTAGCTTATACTTGGGTCATTAGATGATATGAAAGCTGTACGCTTCAAATCTGTCTTGTAGATTGTGCGATAGCGTTTTAACAGGGGCATGCTGCTCCGATCTGAAGGAGGTCGTCATGTCCGAACACTGCTCCCTGTCAGAGCTTGAGCTGTCATTGAATGAGTTGGGGCAGGAGGGGGCGCTGCTGCTTTGCCAAGGCCTGAAAAGACCCAGCTGTCCCATTGAAACCCTTGGGTAAAGTGATCTGCTCTGCTAATTAAGTCCATCTTATTTTTTAGATAACGATTGAATGATATATTCTTCCTGGTATCTTGGCTGATTTCTCTTGTTTTGTTTCCCTAATTTCACTCGAGAATGTTTGAGATGTTGCTTTAAAACACCATGGGTGTGTAGTAATCTAACTATAAGTAAACTTTAAGGAAAATAATAAAAAGAAAATGTTATCACTAATTATTCTGGCATAGAAATAATTTTTGGTAGTTTTTGACTGACCTAAAACAGGAAAGGTTTAGTCGGATTTAATGTCAAGCTGTGAGGAAAAAGAAAGCGGTTTTAAAAAGTGTAAAAGATGCATTAAGCTGTCTGACCGTCTCTACAGCTTGACGCGATGCGACTTAACCCCAGCGGTCTTCGAGGAACTGGCATCGGTTCTGAAAAACGGGACGTGTCGAATCAAGTCTCTGCACTTGGCTATCAACAAAGTGGGAGACCAAGGGGTTAAACCTCTCTGGGATGCTGTTGCACATCCAAGCTGCTTGTTGGAGGAACTGAGGTGAGTCAATGAAGAGGAAACAAAAAGTCCACTGCATTTTTATTCAAAGATTTTTTTTTACAGTGCTCTCTATGTGAATCCGTTTGCTTGCCCTGTAAACACAGCGTGGAAATGACTAAACTGACGGATGCCTCTGTTGAAGACCTGTGCGCTGCTCTTAGAGCCAATAACACCCTGAGATTCCTGGAGCTGAGAAACAACTCTCTTACGGATGCTGCTGTGCCTGCGATTGTCCAAGTTATGAAGGAAAAACACAACATGGAGGAGTTGAAGTGAGCTTGATTCACTTTAGTCATAAAGCTGAGGAAGATTGTATATATTTTTAAGGATAAGTGTTTTTATGTCATTAAAACCTAACTGTTGCTTTTTTCCCTCTCCTCTCAGTCTGAGGTATAATGACTTCAGCGAAGATGTTTTTGACATGTTGGAGGAATGTCATAACATAAGATACTAAGAAGGTAATGTCGTTGGGTCCCCTTGCTACTAATCTCAAGTTCAACCCACAAAAAACTCAGTGACATCTGGATCAGTCTTTCAAACATACCACCCACTGAAAGGTTATTTGACCCCTTAAAGATTTCTCCTGTTTTTGCTTTTTTTTTTTTGGTCACACTTCAAGGATTCAGATCAACAACCAACCTAAATAAAGAAAGAAAGCAGTTTCAGCTGATCCTAGCTGTCCTTGGCTCCAGGTGAAAAAGAAATTGCCCCGTAAACCTAAAGGAGCTATAAGTAAGATATTTACTGTAAAATCAACTTAAATCATTCTCATTTGTCACCTGGGATGGAAGTAACATTCCCTGTAAATAATCGGTCCTCTCCATCAACAATGCCTTAGTCAAGTTTTTCTCCTTTCAAACCTAGAGGTACAGTCCGTAACTACTTCGGTTCGGTGTAGCCCTGGTGTTTACTTCCTGGTTCCTGAGCCAATCATATGAAATTTCCCAGGGTTCCCAGTACAGCGTCCAGCCAATAAGAGAAGCAGATCTGTTTCTATGGGCTCTTTAGGCCTACTTTGTGTTGTCCGATTTTATTTAACTGATTTGCTGACTGCACAGGGCTAGCAGGAGTCAGGCCTGGGTGTGGCTTATAGGACTGAATTAAGTTTACCAAATAATAAAAAGACTCATTCCAATTGGTTTAAGATTTAACAAGGTGGATGATTACTTTTTACATACAGCCAGGTTGGTCTGGAGAACTTTTATGAAATAAAGTCATTTTAAAACTGCTTTTCTCATTCACTCTGGTTATCGTTGTCTAATATAAACATCTGTTTAATTTGTGACATTGTGACAAAAAAAGCAAAACCAGAAGAAATCTGTAGGGGCCAAATACTTTCACACAGCTATGAATACTTATCATTTTGTGTGTGTTGATACTCCTGGTAAAGATGTGTAAAAGTATTAAAAAAAAAGCAAAATAATTTCACCGTTTATTGCACGAGAAAATCCGCACATTGAGGATTTAAGTCCAATCCAGCCTTTAATTTGAAGACTGACATTAAGAGAACTTTTTTTTTCCCCAACTAAATTTGTGCCACCTTGAACAATTCCCAGAAAACTCATGAAGTGAAAACGCCCTAAATCTGTACCATTTTAAATACAGATTCAAGGAACTTTTATTCATCAGTGCAGTCTTGCTCATTTGTGGTATAAAACGAAAACAGGCCCCTATTCATTCGCAGATTGGCTGAAAGGGACTTGTGTTTATGTCACCAAAAGACACAGTGAGTATAGTGAGGTTAGAGAAAAGAAATCTCCAAACCTTACTGTTCGAGAATGGCAGCAAAGAACGGCATCTTGAGATTTCTAATTCTCCAACAATAATGAAAGCTCTTTGACCATGTTCATTTTATGTTAATGGTTTTCTTCAATAACCACACAATCTAAAATATGATGTAAAGCACAATGTGTGAAAAAAGCATCTACTCTTCATCACCCACGATGCTTTGGGACAGTTTCTCTTCCAAAAGAAACGAGGAACCTTAAGACTCCATGGCTTCATGGACTCTTTGAAATACCATGAGATTTTATATAAAAAAAAAATTTGGGGTCCTCTGTGATAAAACTGGCTGTTACTGGGTAGCACAGCAGTAAAATGGTACTAATGATCTGGCCGAATCAGCACAGAAATGGTTCCTCGGCTGCGGTATCAACCTCTTTCATGGCCATCTCAGTCTTCAACCCTAAAGCCTATAAAAACCTGCAGGCTGAGCAAATGTGTTAAAACCATAAGGACATCTGTGCAAAAAAAGATGGTCAAAGATTTCAACCTTGTGAAATATTATAGGAGGATGCAACAGTAAAAGCTGCAAAGGTGATTTAGTTAACTTTCCCTCATTAAATAACTACAATTAAAAGCTGTGGTTTTTCTAATATTTTAGGCGTAGGTCTGTCACGCAGATAAAAGTTGAATTTGTTTTAGTTTTACACATCTTAAGCAGGAGCACATCAGTCTCGTGGATCTAGGGATGATAGTGTGCATCATCCACATTTTTGATTGGATTTATTTTGCAGTTATCTTTGAGCTGTTCTTCTGTCGTTCACAGTAAGGATACGAAGCACCAGCCATCATTGGAGGCTGCACCTCATAACCAGGAGGATTCTGGTTCTCCAAGCACCGTGGAAGAAAATAGACCAAGACATATGATGCCATGTACCAAGATAATGTGGGTACAGGAGCGGGACCTGCACAATGTGCCTTAAACTGTGTTCTAATAAATACAAATGTACTGAGAGAGGATATAATGGTTTTGTTTGACGTGGTGACAAAGTCCCACAGGAAATGGTCCGTTTGACTAAATCACCTTGAAAATTTGGGAACCTGAATACCTAGACTTGTGTTAGACTAAACCTCAAAGCTGTCAAAACCGTTGTCCACTACATAAATGATGCAATACTAGAATCACTGGATTATTGCATTTATCTTTTATCAAGAAAACTTTGGTATGTTTGACAATTGAAGTCAAAAGCACATGAGCGTATTTAGCTACAATATAACAAATACATTAGAAGCAGTGATTTGTTTCACATCAGTTAAATACATAAACCGTTGGCAATACGAAAATCTATTTACATGCATAAAGCATTGTAAGCAGTTCTTCAGTCGCTGCCATTCTCAAATATATTTTTGTATTTGTGAGAAAAACAGCAGATGTAAACATTTCAGGGGCCCGAGGCTTTGTACTAACCATGGAATTTGACATCTTGGCACATGTCTTAGGAAGAGAAATCAAAGTTCACTGTATTAAAGTGTAGAGTAAGTCTCACTCATTTATAGTTGAAAAAATATGACTGGAATAAAGGACCCCCCCCCCCCCCTCCTCCTCCTCCTCCCCCCCTCTCAGTGGTCATGAGTTTCTCCATTAAGGACGTTTGTATTACTGCTGTCCCTCAGTTTGGAGGTTTGACAGGAGTTTTTACTGCCATTGGAGGAAATGTCCTCATCCGTGCTGGTCTCTATGTCGCTGCGATCGTCTTTTGACACCTGCAAATAACAGAAAGAAGACGCTTTAATGTTTAAAAAGCGTGAGACGCCTATATTCATGCCACAATATTGATACAGGGGTTGGCAAGTGATAAACACTCGGTAAAAACCTTTCACTCTGCCTCTACCAAACTTTATACCCCTAAAGAAAATGATGTCAACCTAATGTAAACTTAGTATAAATTAATCTGCAAATGGAGAAAGTATGGCACCAATATTCCAACACTTGGCTATCAACCTAGACAAGAAGAACAAACATCTGAGAGGCAGCCAAGAGGCCCCTGGTAGCTCTGGAGGAGCTGCAGAGATCCACAGTTTACATGAGAGAATCTGTTTACAAGACAGCTTTTATGTGCTCCACAAATCTGGCCTTTCGCTAAGAGACATAAGACCAAAAAGCTGAAAGGCGTCTCGTTTGTAGTTTGTCACAATCCATGTAAACTACAAATCAAACACGGAGAAGAAGATGCTCTGGTCAGATGAGACCAAACTTATTTTGGCCCACATATATAGTGTTACACGAGGCACTGTCATCCCTTTGAATTATCCCCATGGTGCAACACGGCGGTGGCAGCATCATGCTGTGGGGATACAGAGATGACGCTAAATACAGGACAAACCTGGACGAAAACCTGTCAGAAGCATCAAAAGACCTGAGACTTGAGCTGAGGTTCACCTTCTAGTAGGAAAACTGCCCTAAACCTACAGCCAGAGCTACAAATCAAATGGCTCAGATCAAATCATTCTCCATCAAAGACGGAGTTTCGGCTATTTTCAAATAAAGGAATGGGCAGATATTTCCGTCAAGATGTGCAAAGATGGTAGAGACATACCCCAAAAGATTTGCAGCTGTGACTGCAGAGAAAGACATTTAATCGAAGACTTCAAACAATGCACAAAACACTTCAAAGTTACATATGTAAAAACCATGAATCTGTTTGGCCTTTTCTCCCCACTACTACTACTTAGTGTCAGTTTGTCAAATGTGCCGATGTCTGTGGCTGTAAAGTGATGGCTTGTGAAAAAAAGTGCAAGGAGAATTAAACTTTTGCAATTCACTGCAGCTGCTGTGTGAGGCTGGAGACAAACCTTTCCCTTGAAGATGGCTTTGACAGCAATGCGAGCGATGAGGTAGAACCAGATAATGTGAAGAGTCTGCAGTACCAGCAGTAACCCGTTTATCAGCCACCAGGCCTGATACGGCCCAATAATCTGCCAGCTTTCAACCAGCACGCTGTGAACAACCCTACAAGGAAAACACACCGAGTATTTAGGAAATGCATTTAATATCTTTTTTTTTTTTTGTAAAAAAGCTTTTTATTTTCTAAGTGTCTTGATAAACTCTCACCAGAAAGGAAAGATGACGAGTCGAGTGAAAAAAAAGATTATGCTGAACACCACAAACATGGTGTCGCAGAGCCTTTGGTACTTGGCATAGTTGGCCAACTTGGCTGCCTTTGAGAAATAAGAAAAAATAAATAAAAAACAATTCACAGCTCTCAGGAATTAATAACACAACTCAAAGTCTTTCTCTCTGAGTCAACGGCAAACTTGCATTGCAGCTGACGGTGCATTTATTTACCTCGAGGAAGATATCCGATGCATCGTGCACACACATGACCAAAGTGCCAGCTCTGAGCATGTTGTTGCCATAGGAGATCGTGATGAGGAATATGGTGGCCAGGTGGTGGACAAGCATGATCATGAAATCCTGCCATCGACACAATGAGGCAAAATTACAGAGCGAGAGATTAGAATAGAGGGACGAATAAGAAAATTCATGATATTCACTTCTGAATATTGCTAGAACTGCTTTCGGACAACAGGCTGGGTTGTGAGGCTGTATGAGTCAGTGCTCAACTAAGACTTTATCAATCCATAAAGGAAAAAAAACTGTTGGAGAATATAACAAATTAAAAGTTAATGCAATTTGATGCTGTGATTTACTTATTTGGATAATCTCCTATACTGGTCCTACTAGCAGACTTTAGAGCAGTGTCTTGTGCACAGGACGTATGCTCTTATTTTATTTTTAATATACTAAGAAGCTTGAGGAGTGTTCATATTGTAAGCATTATCCCTAAAATCTCTAGATCATTCTCCAAAAGATATTTTCTCAAACACCTTTGTTCTCTCTGATGCTGCAGCCCCTCCTGGTGGTTGCAGAGGGAATTGCACTCCACCACTTGTTCAAAATGTTCATAATATTTTTTTCAGGAAATAAAACTTTTCTCTGACTGTTTGCTAGGATGTTAGGTAGGTGAACACACATGTATCCATCTTTGTCTTAGAGTCATCTTAAATTTATATATAGCCTATTTCATTTTTCAAGTGTAAATAAAAGATGTCAGATATTTGAAGGAACCTAAAATAAAGCTGATGATAGATTACAACACAGTCTGATGCAAAAAAATAAGTCTAAAAGGTAATAAACATCAAATCACCTTATCTGTTGGCAACCCCTGCAGCTGCTAATGTCTACATAAAGTATTCTACCACTGGATAAATGATGCCGATAACCAAGGGCCTGAACACTGCAGGATGTGGGCTGCTAGGCTAAACCTGGTTTTGGTGTCCTACCCTCACCACTTTCTTTTTTGCAAAGAACAACATAAATTATAGTTTGATACACATAATATTTTAAGTTTTTAGAGCTTGCCCACATAGAAGTTATTCCTCAAATGTCTCTCTTAAAGACTTCCTTATAAATAAGGCCAAAATTCTAGGAATGTTTTCGAACCAAAAGGATCCAAAACGCTACAGTAACACATACCAGAGGGACGTAACAAAACCAGGATAGCGAATTAAACCAAGATTATCCAGATATCCTGGCTGAATTAATCCTCGACTCTGTTTCACAAGAGCAGAAGCACAAAAAACAGATTCATTCTGTGCAGCTGTCCTGCCTGCTCCAGACCAGGCTAACAGCCAGACTTAGTTAATCCCCATTTGTTCAGTCAGCGATCACTCAGTCATTTACTATTATTTTAATAACATGATGGATGCCTAAACCATTATTAACTCTATAATTATCCATGTGGGCATTGTTACAGTTCGATTGCGTTTTTGAAGACTGCTGTTCTAAATTTGACAAAGAGGGTTTAATAGACTATTGCATGTGTTGAGGGGATTAGACAAATGGCCGATAAAGAAGGAAAGTTGAACAATGGCGTCGGCGTTTGCTTCACTCTACTCCCCCCAATTCGTGCCGTTTGTATTCGGAAAGTATCGTTTGCGTTGCGAACCGTTAAACCGCTCCTGAACGCACCTTTACATGGGGACAACATGTAAATCCCGCACTCCATTCGCCTGGTTCACGTTCGGTGTGAACGTACCTTTACATCATTTTCTGCGACCTATCATTTTCTGCGACCTATCAGATTCTGTGACTCTACAGGGCGCTGTTTCGCTGACTCCTCCAGAACAATTGCCCATCAGGTGCACAGACTCTATGCAATCTCACAGGACCACTAGGAAGAAAACTATACAAAGTATAAGACCCAGTGACTTTACAACTGTTAAGGGAAAGAATGTTTTTATATTGTTAAATATAATTTATCATGAATAGGTAATATCATTGCATATAAGTATAACACTTACCCAACATTAACTTCTTTCAATTTGTTTAAGATTCTCTGCTTAATGCTTTTAAATGCAAACAATGTTTGTAATAATCATTAATGCCACTATTAAAATCTGATATAAAAGGTGGACATTGTTTTGCAAAGGCTGTCTCCTTAAAAGGTTTCATCTACAATAAAGAAGGCCACTTTTACGGGGTAAAGAACCTGGGAGAACCGCAACTGGATGCGGTTAATTCTTTACAATCCTTCTAACTGCTTTTCTTTCAGGAGTTATTGAGGAGTCGGCGAAACAGCGCCCTCTAAAGTCACAGAACCTGAAAGGCGAAAGAAAATTGTGTAACCCTTTTTTGTTATACAAGTAGTTCCAAAACACACGTCTTCATTTATGTTAGCGGCACTCTTTCCTTTCTTGAGAGTGATGTGCTTCAATTCCTCATAAGCCTCCATCAAAAGATGTTGCTCGCTTGGTATGAAGTATGGCGCACACAACTCAGGGAATCATGAGGGAATCTGTGATTAGCTGCTATTTTTTAAGAGAAAGAAGTGATATGAGAAAAATAGTATATTAAATGATAACAGGGGGGAATGATAGAATTATTCTTACTATTTTCTACATATTTTATGTTATTTACGATGTTCATTGCATTTATCATATATATTTACTCTTTACTACTAAGAAGTTTTAAGGTTTTAGATATTAAAGTGTATTTCATGTGGCTGATCTCTCTCTTATCGTTGCAGAAGGTCTGCAGAAAGTAGAGAAATATGTTGTGACTATAATAAGTGTTTTTATGAACTCTATTCAGCCATCTGGAGTGCTTACGCATAACTGTACTGTGTGAACTGCTTGGTATTATCTCGAAGATCACATAGTTGTTTTGCTTATCCCTACCCCTTAGCTTGACAGTGGAACCAGGGATAACCTAATAAAAAGAGAGGAGGCGACGGAGTTGCTTTAGAGCGAATTTGGAGATCTGTATTAAGCATCTCCGTTTAGCTCTCCTTGCAAGATTTATGAAAATGAACTCTTCTGTTGTCTCTCCTCCTTGTGTTTGTTTAATGAATGTTTTAGGTGTTTGAACCTGACAGGGACTTTAACTACATCTGTGTGCTTTGTCCCGGTTAGACGAACAGGAAGGTTTTCAGTAACAATCACTCCAGGGGATTTGACAGAAAATCAAGGATGGATATGAGGAAAATCCAATCATGCCCACTTTTCAGTATGGTGGAGGTTCTGTAATACTGTGGGACAGTTTCTCCTCTAAAGGGCGCCATTTGAAAATACAGAACAGCTTAAATAAAAATCTGTACAAATCCCTTGTACAAGAAACGGGACCAAAGACTGGTAGCATTTGACACTGTGACACGGATACAAACGATATAAATGAAGTTAAGAAAGCAAAGTATACAAAAACTAAAATATGACATCTAGAAAGAAAAAAAAAACACCTTTAGTTACAGTATGAGAAATGAAGGGAGTCCATCAGTGTTGGTTCTTGACTCACCTTGCGTTTAATGTCTGTGAACTGGGACACCATCAGAGACCAATAGAAAGCCAGCTCAGCAACATAGTAATTGTATTGTCCAGGACTTAGAGGCTTTGTGGAGGAAACAAGCAAACAAAACTTTAGTAAATATGCAGCCATGATAACCTAGAAACAACATGGCGCTGGAATGCTTAAAGTAACACTGTGGGAAAAAAAAAAAAGTGTACAAAATGTGACACTTAAGTTAGTTGAAAATAAAACGTCTCACCTGAAATGGGTAGTTGTACCAACATTGTCTGGTATCCCACATCCAAGGTGACTGACAGAGGCAGATTAAATACAAACAGTTAAATGATAAGGAGGATCCAAACATACATTATGATGCTTAATGTTGATATCTCCTCACAAGACTAAATTAGGACACAACTAAGGGTAGCCTTTGTTCTTTTTCTACAAAAACATACAATATACAAGAACTTCCAAAAGTATTTATACATGTATGTTTTCACTTTGGCTGTGGTACAACTGCAAGTTGTATCATGAAAGAGCCTCCAACGACCCAGGACAGTGACGGGTGGGTCGTTGATTTGCATCTGACTAGGAATGTGCCGAGGCGGATGGGCCTGCGCGAGCTTAAAAACAGCAGCGTTCGAACTACAGGTTGCTCAAGTGTGAACCGCCAAAACTGACAAAGACTTCTGGAAAAGTGTCGAAATGTTTTCAGAAAACCTGAGCGAAAGTCTGGTTGCCTCCGAAATTAAGCCTGCTTGCTGTTGCGATGACCTGGATAACTGAGAATTAGCACAAGCATACAGGTTGTGTGTATTTTATTGGGATTGTATGCGATGGAGCAACACCAAACAAATCTATACAGCGTGTTGTGCGCTTGTATTTACCTCCCTGGGTCCATACTTTCCAGAGCCACATATCGCTGCAGCAAGCCTTTTGGGGTATACTTCAACTAACTTTGCTAGAAACTGAAATCTTTCCCCATTCTTTTTAAAGCTTATTGGGATTGGAGGGAGAGCATCTTCGAACATCAGTTAAGTCCTGCCACACATTCCTATCTTGATTTAAGTCTAAAATGTCATTGTGCCATTTCAACACATGAAAACGTTTTGCTCCAAGCCCTTCTAGGTCAAATCTGGCTGTAGCTTCATCGTCCTGCTGAACGTGAACCTCAGCCCAAATGCCAAAGGTTTTGCAGCCTGTAAGATATCTTCTCCCAGTATTATCCTGTATTTAGCTACACACATCTTCCCTCTGACTTTAGTCAATTTATATGTCCCTGCCAAAAAAAAGCATTCCCATAGCGTAATGTAGCCATCACCATGCATCAATGTGGGGATGCATTCAAGTGTTAGTTTGCACCAGAGCACCTCCATCCCCAACCCCACCCCATGTTTGCTGTGTCCGATACTAGACTTATAGCAAAGACTACTAAAGGGACTTCTACAAAATGTGTGGCGTGCACAACTAAAAGTCATTACAAAGTCAGCCAGAAAACAGAAATCTATTCTCTCAGCCAGGGCTTGGAGACGATGGACATCTTTTTTTCCCTATTAGTGCCGGTTTAGAGGCCGTAGCCACTTTTTTACCTTGTAGTGTCCAAAACCATTTTGTGATTGGTCAGGCAGCTGTGGTTATTGTGGAAAAGGGGATATGTCCTTTCATTACCACTTCTACCATCTCTCCATCCCAGGGGTTCAGCCCTTTAGTTTCTCCCACCCGGGTTGTGGATATCTGCATCTTGGCTTGGCTGTATCTCACATTAATGCTCTCTTTGCCTGGCGTGTCAGTCGGCCATGTCTTTGGTAGGCTTGCAGTTTATTTATTGTGGTTCCTGCATGTAAATGCAAGCCACGCTTTTCAAATTTGTATTTATAATGTCATATGTTTTAAAGCATGTGGTATTTTGCTTCCTCCTCACCAATATGCTCTACTGTGTGCCGGTGTGTACACTGGTTTGCGATTTTAACGTGATAACATCGCAAAAGGTTGTTTGGAAGAAGCTGTCATAGCTGAACTTACCACCCACAAATGGCGAATGGCATAGATAAAAACCCCCAGGTAAAAGGTGAATCTCCACCTGCAGTCAGTAAAAAAAAAAAAAAAAAAAAGGAAAACACTCCAGTAAGAAAATATGTAAAATGTATGTATGTAAAAACTCGCCTATGTAACTTGAGGTTGTCAAATCCATCGCTGAATGGGTCATGTGACCTAAAGCGCCGCTCTTGATAACATGACCTTAAGGTTACGGCACTCTGAGTAACAACAAACAAATACGACACATACCTAATCAGATATATTTTTGGTTCTCTGATGTAGGATTTAATCTAGAGGGGTGGATGTGGTCTTGCCTTTACAAGTAACTTTATGACTTCACAATCTGCTGGTCCAAACTGACCTGCTATCAGAACCCAAAACACGAAAGGAGACTGTTTAATTTTGCGACAGTGCAGTGTTGCCTTTGGCCTTCCGGGGTACTAAACCTGGAAGTTACAGGTCTAGCGCCACTAGTGGCTAAAGGTTACACAGTGTGGCTTTAAACATCACTACTAAATATCTATCCACTAATTGTTAAAGAATGTTAGGTCTTGGAGTTTGAACCGTCTATGTCGCACTCGGAGAGAAAGTAGATCAAAAGAGAAACAAGCATCATTAGGAAACGTCGGTGAATCAGAAACCCACTGATCCAGATGCCTGCACAAATATATAATATGCAGTCTTTATAATATTATGCAAATAATATCATAAAGATCCCTTGCTCACTTTAAAGCATGGTGTTCGATCTGTGATGCTGTGGGCTACTCCCATTGGCCCCAGGACCCTCATTACAGAGCCTGACGTCATGGACTCTTTAATGAAAATAGGTCATTATTACTGTGTCTTTCAGGTGGACGGTAATCCAAAAATGTGGCCAAACAAACACAGAAATGGTGAGCTGAACAGAGGAGAAAATTAAAGGAGAGTCAAAATATCTGAAGGGAGCGCCATGTATGACCCAACCTTGTGAAATATTGTAGCAGAGGACTGAGTGTTGCCTGTTAGCAAAAGACGGGTTAGAAAAAGTAAAAACCAAAGGGGTGCCAATAAGGGTGCATCTAGTTAAGACCAATTAATTATTACTTACCCCTTTAATAAATGTACTCAATTTAAAGATAGATTTCTCCCCCTCCTTTTTTTATTATTACAGTTACAATGGAAGATTAATATATTTTAAGGCTGTTTAGACATCTACAATAGAAGTGGAAGGTGCTGTATATTTCCACGCTGTTAATGCCACAGTCTTTCTTAACACCTACATGCTCTCACAGAACTTCTTCTTTATGCTGGGCCTGTCCTGGTTCCGGCGGATACGAAACCATCTCTGGATTTTCCGTTCCTCCCAGTCCAGCTGCTTGGAGAGCCCCTCCAGTTGTCTTGCATCTGGACACTAAGGACGACAATTGCACAGTGACGCGGCTTTTCCTCCGAAGTGTCTGCTTGTGAATCCACGATGGTATTTCATACCACAAGAGGTGTTTACTGAACATATAATTTGGCCTGTGGCCCTATGTACCGCAGCAATAACAGAGTGTACAGAAACAACAGAACAAACACAACCCTTATATACCGTGTTGGACTGATAGAGCCTCTCCAGGACAGCGTTGGGCTCAGCTCGCCGGGGCACTCCCCCCTGAATCTGAAGTATGTGGGCACAGGGTTTGGCCACCAGCCTGCGTACACACAGAGAGAGAGGGGCAAAAACCAGAGGGTGGGGACACACACGTGTTTGGTATTAAAAGAGACATTCAGCCAAAGAGAGGTTTAACTCCACAGTACTTTATGTTACAGCTTTCTCAGAAACACAAGTTAGACAGGAATGGCTGCATTCGTCTAGGAGAGAGGGACAGATCAAGATAAAGGCTTTAAGAAAAAAGGGAGAGACACAGGGACTCGTTAAACAGCCTGGAGAATGTAGCACCTAGTCTACACAGAGTGTGATGTCTTGTCATGTGAGAGTATTGGAAACTGCGTTTGGGAGAAAAGACTCCAGCCAAAGCACTAATGCGTGTCACAGGATCATCTGGTTGAGCTAGTCACTGGTCAGGATGAAACCCAGAACATTATGACTTGTCAATGAGGTACATCTAGTTAATCTGGAATAGTTTCAAAAGTCGAATGAGGCACTGATCTTTGCTTTACACATTAAATTTCTGACTTTTACAGCTGCACAAACTAGAAAATGCTGCATTTGCACAATCCACGTCTTTTTTCCACAAATTGTAACCTGCTTCGATTTATGTCTATGTACGATTATGTGATTTTGTGGTTTTAAACAAATGCCACCTTAACATTGCACTTCCAGCCTGGGATGGCCTGAGGCAAAAGGGAACTTTGCAACTGCTTAGGAACGCCAACAATCCTGTGCGCCCGAACTGTGCTTTTATAGAACAGGTTTACAAATGTTTCGGTTGCGATTGTCCTCGGGCTGCTGTTACACCGCTTCCTGCGTTGCTATGATCGTTTGCACGCTGAAGAAAAGATCATATGTATGTCTAAGCATGTGAAAATGAAGCAGAATTTGTGAAGGACTGACTGACCATCTGCTTATCAAAGTTGAGTAACCCCCCCCCCCCCCAAGTTGCAGACAATTGTTAGTCAGATGAATGAGAAAATATGTCAGGCTGTCAGTATCAGCTTCAGTTTCAAGCCACCCGCATCCTGAGGTAACTCTCTGCCAGTGCTGACAAGAGCGCCAATACTGGGGTTGCATGCGATTAAAATGTTAAAATTGGGTCATTGTGGCAGTATTTAAGCAGTAGCTGTGTGAATGTGGTAGCGCTGGCATGCATGTGGCGTACAGGTGGGATATTAACGCTGTGACACCAAAAAACATTGCTGCAGAATTTTCAAACACATTCAAAAACAATCCATGGCAACATGGGTGAGCTGCTGATCGAATTTGGCACGCTACGTTCTTAAAGTGCGTACGAAGCTGATGGAGCGTTATTTACCTAAAGCACTACATTTTCCTACGCCACTGACATTCGACATTGATAGACAATAGAGCTGACACGCGATCCAGATTCAGCTCAAATCAATCCAGTTCCTACAAGTAGCCTGCAGTCAAATGCAGAGCCAATCCCGTGCAGACCAGTTGTGCAAAATACAGTACAAATAATCAGGTGGCCATTAAAGGCCTAAAAATAATCATTTAAAACATTAAAAAATATGTAGGTTATCATAACAGAGTCATGTTTTAAAACTAAGCTATCCTCTAATCACTTCTAAAGCTAAACTTTATGGTTCTGCATTTCATTGTTTGGTTTGTTAGTGGATCTACAAGTAATTTCTCTTTTGCTGCAGTTATTTGGAACCAGAAACGTATGATTTCCCCTTTGTGCCAGAAACTACCAAAATGTGGAGCCTAAAAATAAATTGCTCTTAGGGCCTCTTCTAACCTTTGGCTTGCTTTGCTTTCAGCACAGCCACGTTTCAGGCAACATCTGAGCCCAGTGAAATCATTTTTGTGTCATCTCACAGGCATGCTTGAAAAGGATGTTTACTAATTCTTTACTTGTTCAACTCAGTTTAAAATAAATAAACTTAATAAACTCTCACACAAAATGGAGAAGACAACATGTCTACAAAAAGTTTTTTCACTGTCCAGAAAGTATGACTCATGGGTGCACATTCCTCAAAGCAGCAACTTTTTTTTGCGGCTACAGTTTCCATTTTGTTTTATTTTGGTCCTCTAGAGTTTCTACGTAAGCTGTAACGGAGCCGCGGGGCTCTCGAGCAGAGCAAAGCGGGTGCAAAAAAAAAAAAAAAAGAGAGGCCGATTATAAGAAAACAAACAGACCCGAAACAGTAAAACAAGCCGAGAAGCTCACCTTTCAAACAGCAGCCGGAGTAGCGAAACCCCCACCGCCAAAGGGAAGGCATGGTAGAGCATATGCTGCAGCCTGGGGTACTCCACTCCAGCTGGAGGGTGCTCGAGGTCTGCCCACGACACATTTTCGGGAAGCCAGAAGCTCTCACTCCAAATCCAGGCTGACACAGAAGAAGTCATCGGGGAGCAGAAAGCGGTAAAGCCGAAAGCAAACCAAGTTGTCGAGGAAGCGTTGTCTGCTGAGGTTAAACAGCATTACTCCTTCAGCTAAACTCTTAATGAGGAAACTGAACGTTGGACTTGTCTACTGCCCTGACAGGCAACACCCACCACTGTTTACGTGTGGAGGTAAATCCTGTTGAGGGAGGAACAGCCTGCAGCGGCAACAACCACGTTTTAATTCCGGGCCACTTGGCTCTGGCTGTTTTAACTTTTACAGCCAATTAACTTTAGCGGCAGCCTCCTGGTTTTAAGTTGTTCGGTGTTCAGCAACCAAAACAAAAAGTAACAAAAAAATAGTATTTTTGCAGTTTATGTTTTATTACATTTAGTAAAACATAAACAAAAAATACTTTTGTATTTTGTGTATGGATTTAAAGGGGACATATAACGTTTTTTTAATTTTTCTTTTTCACATTGAGACAATTTCGTTGTGGTCTATATAAAGTGGAACTGTAATGCTTTGGTCTGAAATCCTCGTTAATTTACCCCTTTTAACCTCTGTTCTGTGGTGTGTCTGAAAGCAACTCGTTTTGGGCCCCGTCCACTTTTTTTATAAACGATTAAAGGAGCACCTAG
This sequence comes from Fundulus diaphanus, assembly GCA_037039145.1. Taxonomy (NCBI): domain Eukaryota; kingdom Metazoa; phylum Chordata; class Actinopteri; order Cyprinodontiformes; family Fundulidae; genus Fundulus; species Fundulus diaphanus. Next base: position 37,862,325 of record CM073129.1, on the reverse strand, counting down.
CACACATTCCAGAGTTTTTGAACAAGTTTGCCCCCTCTGGCAACAAGCTGAAATGACACCGTGTGTTGTGTATAAATCAGTCTGTCCAGGATTTCACAATTATTATTTTTTTGCAATCAAGATCACTGATTTTGTGGTGCTACTATTGAAATATTTCCAAGGAATTTTGTGATATTTTTCTAACTAAACTTAAAATGATAACTAACTAACTAACTAAACTTAAAATGGTTGGGAAACATTGGTCAAGTGCATGTGGATCCATGCATACTCTGAGCTTCCTCGTTTTGGGTTTTTCCACTACCAGGAGCGCGTTCACGCACTCGGTTGGCTCCGCGACCTTGTGAATGATGTTAGTTTTCTCCATCTAATCCAGTTCACTTTAAACAGTCACAGAGGGCATGTGGTATGCAGCGAGGCAGGCACACAACAGGGCTGCTGATGGTTTGAGTTGAGGGTGGCATTCTCCTGGGAGTAGTCCAATCCCGTCAAACCCATCAGCAAATACCTTATAAGTGTCGAGGGCGGAGCTAGAGGGGGGGGCACTCAACACCCCCTAACATCTGAATAATAACAAGATTAAGATTTGAGCAATAAGGACTTAATACACTTTTTGAAACACAAAAGCATAAAGGTACGTTCACGCTGTAAGTGAATGTGTGTGGAGTGAGTGATGTTTACATCCCTATGTAAAGGCATGTTCAGGGACAAATTAACGATCAGTTAGCAAACAATGAATTTCAAATGATGCGAATGGTGCGAACTGTGAATAGAGTGAAGGGAAACTGCTAACAGTGCGATGGATGCGTAAATAGAGCAGAGCAATATTTTGCTCAAGTTCAACAATCTGAACTTTTCTGTCAATTTGCATCACGTTAAGGGTCCCCATCCATTTAAGTGTGAAAATGTTTTTATTTGTAGACAGTACAATTAGGCTACATTTCTATTGTGCAATGGTTGATTTACTGACCAAAAAACACTAGTTGTTGGTGAACCGGAGTGTGTTCTTTCCCACAATGCGGGACAGGAGGTCCTCATACTGGGTCCAGGACAAACGCAAGTACCGCTGGAGGCGACTGACATCCAGACGCAGTTCCTGGAGCAGGTGGTGGTACTCTCTGAACCGGGTGCGTGTCTAGAGGATTCAGTAGACCCAAGGATGCCGGCGCTGATGCTGTGAACTGTGGCGTCTGCGCAGAGCGGTCAGCACAGAGCTGTAAAGTCAGGAAAAGGGCAGTAGAAATAAAAAAAAAATCCACAACATCCCCTTTTCAATTACAAGCTGGATCTAAAGTCCCTGTCCTTTAAGTAGGATTTAAACCAATGGAGAGCTGTACCAGAGAGGCCGACCCAGTTCTCCAGGCGTTCTAACAGAATGGACTGATCGACAGCATCGAATGCTGCACTGAGGTCCAATAGTACCAGCACGGTGGTTCTTCCACAGTCTGTATTTATATGGATGTCATTAAACACCTTGATAAGGGCGGTCTCTGTACTGTGGTGACCACAGGAAAACGTCAAAGCGGCTGGTCATTGTTAAGAAGGTATTTAATTGTTGAAATACAGCTTTTTTTAATAATCTTACTGATAAAGGGGAGGTTTGAGATGGGCTTATAGTTCTGGAGTAGTAGTTTGTCTAAATTGTTCTTTTTCAGCAGTGGTTTGATAAGAGCGTTTTTCCTGAGAACTGACTCCTCTGGGGTGTAAAGAGGCATCTTGTGTGGATTAGCTGAAAACTAAAATAGTCCACACGGGAGGAAAAAATAAAAATCTAAAATAACTAGATCCAACTTTCTGTAGTTTTGACTTGGAGATAAAAAGGAGATAAAAAGTGAAAGGCAGGAAAATGCAAGCAAGCAGGGAGCAGAGAAAAAGGCGTCCAAGCAGGCAGAGAGGCAGAGAGTTTTTTCTCTCAGTAGGTAACCTTACATCAGAGATGACGAAAAACACATGTGGGGTTCCCCAAGGGTCCATCCTGGGTCCCCTCCTATTCAATTTCTACATGCTCCCTCTTGCTCAGATCATAAAAAAAGCTACCATAACTATGCAGACGACACACAGCTCTACATCACCATGTCACCAGGTGACTATGAACCCATTCAAGCATTGAGTAAATGCTTAGAAGAAATCAATGCATGGATGTGGCAAAATTTTCTTCAATTGAATAAAAACAAAAGTGAAGTAATAATCTTTGGACCAGTAGAGGAGAGATCAAAAGTTAGCACACAGCTTCAGTCGCTTCAGCTAGGAACCACTGATCATGCCCGAAATCTGGCTGTAGTGATGGACTCAGACCTGAACCTCCAAAAGCATCTAAACACAATTACAAGGTCGGCTTTCTATCACCTGAAGAACATTTCCAGGATTAAAGGACTAATGTCTCAGCAGGATCTGGAAAAACTAATCCATGTGTTTATTTTTAGTCTAATTGATTACTGCAACGGTGTTTTCACAGGTCTGCCTAAAAAGTGAAGAGACAACTGCAGATGATCCAGAACGCTGCTGCCCGCGTCCTCACTAAGAGTAAGAAAGTAGAGCACATCACCCTGGTTAAAGTCATTACACTGGCCCCCTGTATCTCAGAGACTTTAAAAGACTTTAAAATACTTCTGTTAGTCTATAAATCACTGAATGGCTTAGCACCTAAATACATCACAGACTTGTTATCAGTGTATCAACCCTCCAGACCACTAAGATCGCCTGGCTCCAGCCTACTCTGCATACCCAGAACCAGAACCAAACACAGAGAAGCAGCATTTAGTTCCTATGCTCCACTTATCTGGAAAAAACTTCCAGAAAAATGTAAAAGGGCTGAAAGCCTGAGTTCTTTTAAATCAAGATTAAAAACACATTTGTTTAGGATTGACTTTGACTGTTCTAGTTAAACAGTTTTACTGAAACATCATTAGTTCAAGTTTGTAGTCCAACTGTTTTTCCATTTCCATTTTCCCATGTTTTATTTTGTTTCATTTTTTCTACCTTTTATTCCAACTTGGTTTTATTCTGTTTTTATTTTCCTATATTTTAATCATGTGAAGCACTTTGCATTGTCTTTGTACTGCAATGTGCTATACAAATAAATTTGCCTTGCCTTGCCTTCCAGGACCTGGCTGAGATCCACACTGGATTTATTAAAGGTTATGTTCTCTTACTGAGAGACAGAGTGGAGGGAAATGAAGGGGGATGTTGTGCTTTCATAACCTGACAACAGCCAGCTGTATGTCGTTCCGCCTAGCTCCACTCACATACATCTGGGACACCGCCATAGAAATTGCCTTTACAGAAGGCTGGGCCTTATTAAAAATTCTTGCATATGATTGGATAAGCCACTTGTCTGTCATCTTTATTGACGTGCTATTTCAACCACTCACACCGAAGCTAACCCGTGACGCTGATGATAGCGACGCAGGAAAAAAAAAAAAAAAATAATAATAATGTGTTTGCGGCTCTAGTGGCATGCGTTTTATTGACAGTGAGCTGACAGGAAGAGGGGGGAAGACAGGCGGCAAAGCGCCGCGGGTCGGAGTCGATTCTGGGCCGACCGCGTTGAGGACTAAAGGCCTCCTAACATAGTTAGCGCTAACCGCTAACCGCTCCGGGGCGCGTCCGCGTCGGCACGTCCGCTGGTCCCGGAAAACAAAACTTGCCAAATCCGGTCGAGAGAAGGGCGAAAACATCGTTTCCACCAACAAAAGCCTTAAGAGGCGTTCTCTGATGTTCTTTTAATGAAACAATATTAGGTAGATTGGACAACACGGAAGAAATAGCAGCATCGACTAGCCGCCATTGCTATCAAAACAGTCTCACGTCATGGTCGCGTCTCCACTACGTCACATCTATGAAACTCCAGCCCTGCGTCCTGATTGGCCAGACCATAAATTTGGTTGGAGAAATCACAGTCTACCGGCGGTGTCCCAGATGTATGTGAGTGGAGCTAGGCGGAACGACATACAGCTGGCTGTTGTCAGGTTAGTGCTTTCAGCCATGTGGGATAAATCGGACTAAGTTGGAAACAACATGAAACGTCAGACCTTTACAGGCATCAGGGGACTGTTCTCACAGCAGGGGGCCACTGTATAAAAACCCCTGGCCACAGACAATGGCTCTTTTTTCGCCCGCTGCTTTAAGCAGCATAGGGGAGCCTCTCATCTTCCTCTGCTGAGGATCTGACTGGAGTTTGGAGATCCACCACATATGCAGACAGAATCGAAGCTAAGTGCATCCCTGCCCTTTTCCAGCACCGGAACGTAAACAGCCAACTGCCATGGAAACAGCCTGTTTGTAACCTCTCTTAGCTGTTGTAGGAAAGCTGAGTCGAGACGGCGCGGAGCGGTCTCCTGCGGCTGGCTGAGCTATGGGAAAAGCTGATCTGAAGTCGCATGCCGCAACCTGTGCAAGCCCGCACAAGAAACCTTTATGACTTTAAATTTCCTGCACTTAAATTCTGACAAGACAGAAGTTATAATCTTTGGACCAGAGTCCTCAAAAAATAAAGTTCTTAATCATTCACTTAATCTGGATGGCATTAACTTGGCCTCTGGTAATAAAGTAAAAAACCTTGGTGTTATTTTCGACCAAGACATGTCATTTAAATCCCATATTAAACAGGTTTCCAGAGTTTCCTTTTTTCACCTCCGGAATATCGCCAAAATTAGAAACATTCTGTCCAGGGGTGATGCTGAAAAACTAGTCCATGCATTTGTTACTTCAAGGCTGGACTATTGTAATTCTTTACTATCAGGAAGTCCACAAAATAGAGTTCAAAGTCTTCAGCTGATCCAAAATGCTGCAGCGAGAGTTCTGATGAAAATCAACAAGAGGGATCATATTTCTCCAATTTTAGCTTCCCTTCATTGGCTTCCTGTTAAATCAAGAATAGAATTTAAAATTCTTCTTCTAACGTATAAAACCCTTAATAATTAAGCTCCATCATATATCAGAGCTCTGATTACCCCGTATGTTCCTAACAGAGCTCTTCGCTCTCAGACTGCAGGTCTGCTGGTGGTTCCTAGAGTCTCTAAAAGTAGAATGGGAGGCAGATCCTTTAGCTATCAGGCTCCTCTCCTGTGGAACCAACTCCCAGTTTTGGTCCGTGAGGCAGACACCCTGTCTACTTTTAAGACTAATCTTAAAACCTTCCTTTTTGACAAAGCTTATAGTTAGAGTGGCTCATGTTACCCTGAGCTACCTCTATAGTTATGCTGCTATAGGCTTAGGCTACTGGAGGACATCAGGGCCTATTTTTCTCACTCTACTGATTTCTACTGTTCTCCAGTCTACTGTTCTCCAGATTTGCATTGCATTACATTGAAATGACTGTTGTCATTTCAGCTTCTAACTTTTTGTTCTCTCTCTTTTTTCTTCATAGTAGGTACACCTGGTCTGACGTTCTGTTGACTGTGAAATCATCCAGGGAAGACAGATCACCGACTATAACCATCTGATGTAGAACAGATTACTAGATCAATGTGTGCTTCTGTGCTTGTTTGTCTCTCTTGTTGTGTCTCTGCTCTGTCTTCTGTAACCCCCAGTCGGTCGAGGCAGATGACCGTTCATACTGAGCCCGGTTCTGCTAGAGGTTTTTCCTTCCCGCTAACGGGTGTTTTTTCTTTCCACTGTCGCTTCATGCTTGCTCAGTATGAGGGATTGCAGCAAAGCCATGTACAATGCAGACGACTCTCCCTGTGGCTCTACGGTTCCCCAGGAGTGAATGCTGCTTGTCGGGACTTTGATGCAATCAACTGGTTCCCTTATATAGGAAATTTTTGACCAATCTGTATAATCTGACCCAATCTGTATAATATGATTGAACCTAACTTGTAAAGTGCCTTGAGATGACATGTTTCATGAATTGGCGCTATATAAATAAAATTGAAATTGAAAAAAAAAAATTAAGGACACAGTCACGACAGGAAGGCCGTGCGGAGGTCCCCGTGTTCCACAACCCAAACGCAGACCACAGGAGAGCCATGTAAAGTGTATACCAGTCCGGGATTCACTAGGAGTTTCCCCCTGTGAGCTAGCCGCTTGTTTGCTGGCCCGAACCAGCTTCACCCTGGTCCTCCTGCTTCAAACTGAACGTCCAAAGTCGACCGAACAAACACAAAGGCAGAGAAATTAACATGGAAAGTTATAATAGATTACTTTGACTGTGTTTTCACTTTAGTGTTGACCAGGCTAGACCAACCTCACTGGCTGAGCTCCCTCTAGCATTCTTGAGACCATACTTTGCTGATGTTGTTTGAGTTATTTTACGATTATAACAAACTTTATTTACATAAGGGATTTATACACTGATAGGACGTTAATGTTTGTGTTTTCCGGTATTTACAACAAAATGTGGCATAATCTTCTTTAAGATAGCGCTGAATACCGCTAGCATTAGCCGCTACCAGGTTCTCCAATAATTCACTAACACCCTAGTTAAACATAACTTCGGTTTGATTAAACCTAATGCTGGTTTTCGTTTAGCTCCGCCATTGTTTCGATAGTATTACGAGCATTTGTACAGCATTAATACGGAATATTAATGTCGTTTTAATGGTGTTTCATGTAACATTAGGAATAACTCATCAGGGTAATATAAACACGGCCAGGATGTTCACCGATACGTCATTTCCAGAATTAGCAGTTCGAGTCTTAATTATTTCCTGGAGAAATAATCACGTTAATAAAAGTCAAGTGACCTAAAGGTTACTGATTTTTATTTAGCAAATATTTTTTTAAACGTTTGTTCCTCAAGTAATGTTTTGTGTAATTCAGGATTTGCATTGTGAATGGGTTGAACACATCTCAGATGTTCTAAATTAGTTAAGCTAATTTTACCTCATTCCATATTCTTTAAGGTGAACTTTGGTTCTCTTTTAGATGTGCAGGGAACCCAAAATTCACTGAATTATTTTTAAGACGATAGTTGACTATTTTATTTTGCCCTTTTGTTATTTTGTGTGTACATAGTTCCTAGCTTCCTTTTTATCTTAATTTTGCTTAGTAGTTTAGTTAAGTTTCACTATTCTATTAGAGAGGATTTGTTGATTGAAATGTATGTGTAATTCAGGTAAACAACATTCGATAGTGATGTTCTCTGGATGTTCATTTATTTCTGTTAATAAATTCCTATACTTGAAGAGAAGTTGTCACTTATTTATTCCATATGTGTGCAGAGTTTGCTGTGAAAAGGAACGCCAGTGCTTGAATCATTCCTTTCAACTACTGTCCTAATGTCTGCTGTTTGGGCTGATACTCACCAGACAATGCCTAACAAATCAAGAGTTATTTATTAAACATTAAATAACTTAAAAACATGCGTAATGGCACAACAGGGATGTATGAAATTTATTAAATAAGTAATAGAATACAGAATATTACAGACAGGTATTGACTTTAAATATATAATAGTTGAAGTTTGGACTGAAGATGGAAAAATACATTTTTCAAACAAAGTTTTTTTTCCTCCTCTTTGAGGTCTTGTGAATATTAAACTTGACTGAGTGGAACTGTGAGCATGTTGGCTTACCACTATTTAAGCAGAGACTAATTTATTGAAGAGTGTAAAGTTATGTTTTCCTCTTTATTGTGCAGTAAATGTGACTTAATAGTCTAGGCCAACCAAATTTTGTATTTCTTTTTTCCCTCCTGCTAAAGGGAAACATCGGTACGGTTAAGAAATCATTTTGGCTGGTGTAGTACTTCAAAGGGGTACTTGTTTTATTTTGGTGACGTTCTAAGTTGGCTGTTTAGGTTTTCCTAATTGGATCTGGTTCAATAACTTTTCAGTTATCAAACCCAGGCACCCCTCCATTCTGGTGCACATCCTTATAGAGTGGTGGTAAGGGTGCTACAATTGTTTGAGAAAGTGTTATAGGAAATGTAGATGGAATTCTAAGCAAAGATAACTGAATTCCCATCTTTACTAAATGAAGAGACGGTGGTGATGACGTTCCAGCACTTTTATTGAGAAACAGAGCAGAGATCACATAGATGGAAAGTAATCGCACCCCACGGTCCCGCTGCGGTCTGCGTCTGTCCTGTCTCTGCCCGTCTCGCTTTTTCGGCTTCCCCTAATACTGCACCGTGGCCTTGGCTTGAGACAAAACAAAGACAGTCTATCCTAGACAATCACCATGCTGCACAGTATCCACGCAGCATTCAGCCTTGCACTCAGCAACAGTGGATTACATACACAGACATCTTTTCTCCAGGCCTCCTCTGTCCGAGTGGTGTGAGGCCATAGTGACTTCAGAATAATAATTCTTATAACAGAAAGCAAATTCATTCTCATATCCTGCGGCCCCCCAGAGATAGCCATGCCCACCTCTGGCCCCCTACAAAAAGAAATCTGCCACTGTAAATGCCTGCATGTTCTTTGGGTCGCACATCAACAGTGTGAATCAGTATGACTATGTTTAAGTCTAAAGATTCCTGCATGCCAAGAGCAGGAAAGGCATCAGCACAGGTTATTATCAGTATCCAACGAAACAGACATTTCTTTGTATCTGCGTAATAATCTGCAGGACCCCTTTTGTTTTAAGCGTCTGTCCACCATATGCTGTGAGTTTATTGCCAGTCGGATTAAGATGCCCATTTCCAAGCATTTTTTGGAACATATCTACAGGTATAAACTGGACCATGTACCAGTGTATATTTTAAAGTTGAACTGGTGTCTTTTCTTTCCCAACCCCACCACTGCCTACACCTGCTCCTTTTCTGTATTTTTAATCCATTTAGCGATAGAGCCAATAAACAGCTCTTCTTGCACAGCTCTTGGTCAGGTTTGCTCAGGAAAGCATATACCTTTCTTGCATTGAACTTTTGCTGATGTTGTGTGGCTTGTGTTCTGCACACTTTGGCACAGTGATTCGTCCTTTTGCGGGACATTCATCCATACGGCTGTGCCTCTACCCCATGCTCCGCATGTTTTGTCCTCAGTCTTGCTTCACTCACCACATTGGCTTATTTTACTGCAGCTGTGTGCTGTTATGATCTAATTCGGCTAACTGCGTGCACAGAACGAGCCGATGAGCCAGAGATGGGGTTTGTCATAGTCTTTAACTGCTGCTGTGACAAGTTCTTCCTGTGTTAGGTCAGGACCTTAACATAGCAGATTTTCATGGTCTCTTGGTGTGTTGTTAGCGGACACAATCCTGTCTCCTATCATCTCGCTGCTATTCAGATAACGACAGTCTTTCACCAACAGTAAAGTTGGTGATATTATATCACTTTCTCCCTGAATCTTCTCGTGAAATTTTTAACACGCAAAGAAAGGGTTTGCTTTGGGCGTTACACAAGCCTCCAAGTAGTCATAGTACGTTTTTAATACCCTTCTTTGATCTGTGGTTAGGTTCCATGTGCTGAAGACGTCACTACCCTTCTCCTCTATCTACAGAAGCAGGAAGCTGCACTTCTCCTGTGGTTTGTTGCACAACGGCCCCCAAGAATATCAGCTCCACATGCTGGAGAAACTTTCTTCATGGGTCCGGCAAGTTTGATGCAGCCCAGTCCATGTGTGGCAACGGCATGCCCATGTTCTCCATCTTCTGTTGTCAGATTGATGTGTGTGAACCCTTTAATTATGACACCATGTAATGTCTTGTGGATGCATTAAGCTAAGAATCTTAACAAGCTAATTTAGTACAAAGTCTTTTACATTTGTAGACTGTACTTTATGACATACCAAAATTATTCAATTTTACAGGTGTATGTATTTAGATGCTGCACTATAGTTTGTATGGGAAAAATTACAACACAATTTAACAAATACGGCTATAAGTAATTAGACAAGAGCAGAATAAAACTAAAAATGTTTACGAGGACAGTTTCTATGTTTATGTCTGTTACCTGGTCATCTATCTCTCTTTGTGCTCTCTCTCCCTCTCTTTGGTCCCCTACTTTCTGCTCTCTCTCTCAACTGCTGCACCTCCTCTATCACCGTCTTTTCTCTCATATCACCTTTTGTCATCTGTTCTGCTACCACTCGTCAATGTAATATTAAAAACAGCTCTGTTCATTTTCTGAATTAATATTCCTGCCATTAACTTAATTTCAATTCAGTTAAATTCTATTTATATAGCACCAATTCATGAAACATGTCATCTCAAGGTACTTTCCAAAGTCAAATTCAATCAGATTGTACAGATTGGGTCAGATTATACACATTGGTCAAAAATTATAGTATTTCTGATTCTGAAATTTGCTATATAAGGGAACCCAGTTGATTGCAACAAAGTCTTGACAAGTAGCATTCACTCCTCCTGAAGGAGCGTAGAGCCACAGGGAGAGTCGTCTGTATTGTCCAAGGCTTTGATCAGAGCCCCAGTTCTGGGCCCCCATTTACTGGGCCCAAGACAAAAAAGTTGGAAAGTATTGTGTAAAAAACAAAAAAGTTAACCTTACAAGTAGCAGAACCCAGTGCGCCCCCTCGTCAGCATTGTGTGCCAACCAAAATAAACCCCCTCCACCTGAGAACAAGGCACGCCTCCCACCCCCCATTGAAAAAATAATCAGGAGATGTTCCCGTCTTTACTTTAAGAGCTTTGGTCACTTAATGCTCAGCTGCATTGATTAGCATTAGCTACTTTGCATCTTACCTGGCTCTGGATAAGGATCATTCGCTTGCAGTTCCGGTCCTGCTGCACTTGTTCCATCCTCCTGCTGAGCATCAGATGTCTGAAAACCGGGAATTCTGATATTTAATTTAAGAGCTAAATGAACTTCAAAAGTTGTAGCAAAAAGTCCTTGGCCAAATCAGTAATGTGTTGGGGGGAAGTTCTGGGCCCCAATAAAAAAAATACATAAACATTGATATAAAGGGTTTATTAACTCAAATATTAAATGTTTTTCAGCTAAAAAAAATACTATTTTGAAAAATTATTCCAGCCTATAGTTTAATGATCAGAGCTCCAGTTTTACTTTGCATTGGGTTGCTTGGTGAGACACTTGGCTCGGCTGGGGTTGCTCGGTGACAGGGAGTGCCCACAAATTGTGACGTAATAATGACCTTTTTACTTACTGCCAAGAAACAGCTGAATGTTTTTTAGTGCTTGGACTCTTTCTAGAAGCAGTAGAGACCCCAATTGAAGTGCAAAAACATGCAAAAAGTTAATTTTTCATAATAGGTCCCCTTTAATTTCTTTTATCATGTGTATACATGTTTGAACAAAAGACAAAGACATGGTTTTGTTAGTGGAAATAGGCATGGGATTGATTTGGGCACTCCTATTGTTAAGTGTTCATCAGGGAGACAGCCTGGGGGAATAAACTATGGCGGCAGGTTTCTGTAAATAGCGCTCTGTAGAATCGACCTTAGGGTAAAAGTCTGAACCCTTTATGTGCCTGATAGGTTGAGTCTACCGACATGTTAGCTGGCCTTTTCCTGACCCTAGACCTGTACATGGATACAGAGATCAGCCCTGATGATGCTCTCTGCAGACCTAACTGTTATTTTAGTTTGAACCTGTCCTGTTTCATGGATGAGCCAAACCACACAGTGATGGATGAACCCAGGACTGACTGAATAATGGCAGTGTAGAAGATGATGATGATAATGTTTGCATATTTGGATTAAAACTCTTGGTTAAAAAAGACAGTTAAAGGTATATCACATCATATAAATTATCTGCAAAATTATTTAAATCTAACTGCACACTTAAGGATTTTCTTCGAAAAGATGTAACCCTTTTTGACTAAGAGAACCTTATTATCTTATTAGGATGAAGAATTTCTAAAATAAATAGACCAGACAATGAAAACAGAGAATATTTCATTTATTTGTGCATGTATCTTGTCTTTATCTCTTTTCTTTGATTTAGCCTCAACCAAATAATATTAGATTGTCTAAAACTAGATCTGACGATGTTTAATAATGTTTATGCTGTATTGTACATACTAGCACATAGTTACAAGCTAAACCATCCTTTTTTTGGAGGGCTTTCGCAGATTAACAGCATTCTTTTCATCTTGCGCTGTTCTGTCCATTAAAGATAATTTAACAGAAAGACCGATGTGAAACATTTTTTGCTGTGTAGTTAAATAAACTTACAAAGCAGGGAAGACAACATTATTCCATCTTGTTTTGTTTGTTTTTCTCTTTCTTTTTGGCCTTATCATCATGAGGCGTGTAGGGATCTGAAAATGAGACCCAAACAACATTTACTGCTACATCACTCATGTTTTCTTTGCATGATAAAAAAATATCTTCATAACAAAGCATATGGAACCTTACAGCATCCGAGTTTATGTGTAAAATAAAATTAATCACTCATACTAAATTCTTTGACAGGAAATTCACAATAGAAATGTTGTTTTTGTCTTACCATCAATTCTAAGTATCTTCATTTTTTTCACATTACATCCACAACCTTCAATGTATTTAAACATTGTATGTGATAGAATTACAGAAATTAGTATTTAATTGAGTAGAGAAAATGAAATCTTTTTTACTGATACTGGCCAATGGGGGTGGGGGAGAATTTCAGTATAAATCCAGCTGTTCCCTAAACACATCAGGGGTTTGTTAGGGATAAAGGTATGGAGAAGTTTAAAGCAGGGTAAGAATATCCCAAGCTTTAAACATCTCATGGAGCACTGTTTAGTCCAGTTTAATTAGAAGAAACGAGCATGATAAGGCTGCAAACCTAGACATGATTGCCCAACTGAACAGCCAGGGGGAAGGAGAACACTAATCAAAGAAGCAGCCACATGACCCATGTTAACACTGGAGGAGCTGCAGAGATCTATACCTCAGGTGGGATAATCCTTTAACAACCTTCAGTCATCCACTTCACAAATTTGGCCTTTATGGATTAGTGAGTGACAAAAAGAAAGCCAGAAGTTTACCACACTCTTTCCAAAATCAAGTTCAATCAGATTATACAGATTGGGTCAGGTTATACAGAAGGGTCAAAAATTTCCTATATAAGGGAACCAGTTGATTGCATCAAAGTCCCGACAAGCAGCATTCACTCCTGGAGAAGCGTAGAGCCACAGGGAGAGTCGTCTGCATTGTCCATGGCTTTGCAGCAATCCCTCATACTGATCAAGCATGAAGCGACAGCGGAAAGAAAAACTCCCCATTAACGGGAAGGTAAAACCTTCAGCAGAACCAGGCTCAGTATGAACGGTAATCTGCCTCGACCGACTGGGGGTTACAGAAGACAGAGCAGAGACACAACAAGAGAGACAAACAAGCACAGGAGCACACATTGATCCAGTAATCTGTTCTACATTATATGGTAATAGTGGTGATCTGTCTTCCCTGGATGATGTCACAGCTAACAGAGCGCCAGACCAGGTGTACCTGCTATGAAGGAAAAAAAGAGAGAGAGAACAAAAAGTTAAAAACTGAAATGATGACAAGCAATGGAAATTGGAGAACAGTAGAACTCAGTAGAGTGAGAAAAATAGACCCTGATGTCCTCCAGTAGCCTAAGCCTATAGCAGCATAACTATAGAAGTAGCTCAGGGTAACATGAGCCACTCTAACTATAAGGTTTGTCAAAAAGGAAAGTTTTATGCTTAGTCTTAAAAGTAGACATGGTGTCTGCCTCACACTAGACTAAATTAATCTAGGGTTAAAGCTTTTCAGCATTAACCCTAGACATACAACCAAAGCTAGCATGGATACAGCATTTTTATGTACACGAATGGCCCTGTCAAAGTGCAGACCCAAAATACAATTAAGAATATCTGAAAACTGACACTTAAAGCTCTCAGTCCAACCTGACAGAGTTTGATCCACTTTGCAGAGGAAAATTGGCAAAACATTCTCTAGTTGTTTAAAGGCTTGTGGCTCTATCAGCAGCAAAATAATAATAATAATTGAACTTTATTGATCTCACAATGGAGAAACTCCCTTCTGCATCTTAACCCATCCCCTTGGGGAGCAGTGGGCTGCCACTGTGTGGCGCCTGGGGAGCAATCAGGGGTTAAGGGTCTTGCTCAGGGACCCAGAGTGCAGGCTGTGGGGATCGAACCAGGTACTTGCAACCTTCTCAGAGCGCAAGCTCACTGCTCTAACCACTAGGCCACCACTCCCCTGTGGTTCTACCAGGTAATTGCTCAGGGATGCAACAAATACAAATGTTGAGAACTAAAGCATCATTTTCTTTTCAGTTCACATTCTTTGCATTGATCTATCTGCTAAAATCCCAGTAAAATACACTGAGGTTTGTGGATGTAATGTGACAAAATGTAAAATAAGTTTAAAGGCTCTTAATACTCTTGCATGTACATGTTTGGCACTGTATGGTTCAGCTCTGTAAAGATCACATGTGGATCTAACACTGCTGCACTGTAGTTATAGTGCTGGTACACACAGGACAAAACAACAGAGGAGGATGCTGCACATTCATGACGCACGGTCTTCCAGTAGCAGTCACTTCTGTGTGTCATCCTGAAGGTTTATACATCAGTACCAACCAGCTTTAGAGCTGCTCCCGAGCCTGAACAAAACCTCTCTGTGTCAGTCTGCAGCTGCAGCTTCCGAGATGCCCTATACGGATCTGTGACCCAGTGTGAAGGGGCTTTGGACTTCAGACTCATGAAGGGGGGGAAATCCTGTGTTTCAGGGACTGTCTTTTTACTCAAACAGAGCGCAGGACGATGATCCCACTTGAAGTATTTATTTTAATCCTTCTAGTTCTAATTCGCCATCACCATTTCGAGTCCAGATCCAGCTGAGAGGTTGGGTTTGATGTTTTCCATCACATCAGCGTCGACCCCTTTCCCTGCTTTGGACTGCTCCGGCTCACGTCTGAAAAAATCTGATAGTTGGGGAAGAGTTCTTCATGTCAGGGACTGCTGTTGCCTCAGCACACAGAGCACTGTAGCTCCAGGATCACCTAAGGTAATATTATATAAAGAGCTTTACTCTTCACTGTCTAATCTGTATGTATTTTGTCATCTGGTCCTTTGGGGACATTTTAAAGCCGCTGTTTCTTTTAGAAAGAACCAGCCTCCTCATAGATGAGTGTGCACTTTTGCCTTAATCCTTAAAGAGATCTCAAATCTCCAACAATTTTGTTTTGTTTGTCAACACAACAGCTTGATTTAGATTTATATTCTGATTTTTATTACTGTTTTTAGCAGATAAGCAAATGGATCAGAAGGAGCTGAGTGATCCACTCAACAACGTTTCTTTGATTAAAGGTAATCTGGCTCTGTTATTATTTATTCCTACAAGCTAAATGAGTTGGCAATTTCTTTCTCATGCCTTACGCAGCTTAAGATCAGTGTTGGGAGCTATGAGTCGTATTCGAAGTGTGTGATGCTGTAGATGGCCTTGTTTTAGAGGATGACCTCTTGTTCCAGCATGTTGGAGGATGAAGCTAATCTGCGCACAAGATCCTGCAGATAATGCAATGATGGTCCGACACAAGACATCTTAAAACAAGCAGGGGGATTCATGAGAAAATGTGCAAGTGCATGGATTTAGCATGATGAATGAATTAGTAATGCTACACTGCACATTATGTAGAGAAGGAGCACAAAGCAAGCAGTGTCCTCCGTGTCACTTCAGAGAGACACCTTCAGACAGAACATTTTGGAGCTGTAACTGAATATCACTGCTGGCAGGCTGATCAGCTCTTTCTCAGAGAATAATGTGGACATTCAGAGCACCTCTGATTCAGTTTGCTCTAACAGCCGCTCAGAAGGCAAGAGACGTCAGGAAAACATGGACCACGATGGCTCTAGCCTTCAGCACATGGGCTAAAAAAAGACTTTCTCCTTAATTTTTTTTTTTCTGTCGTCACTCCAGGCAGTGTGATGCTCGCTACCCCCCACCCAAAGTCTCAACCGGGTATTTTTACTCGCGGGCTATTCCATGATTGCTTTGTCAGGTGTCATTCTGTGACACTAAAAGACACGACTGCTAATGTTTCTAAAGATAACATGTTGCACCCTCATGTGAAATATCCCTCTAGTGTCTTTCAAACACAGGGCACACAAACAGTGGACTTATTACAGGACAGGGAGCCCACTCACATTCTGGTTCTCGCTCATACATATGCAAACATGCCCTCTCCTCCTTTGTCTGGCACGCAGCTGGGTGGTCATGTGCTTTCGGCAAAGGATGTCACCAGCTCCTAGCCATTGTTTCACCCTCGTTCAGTTTAGGGGCATCGATGAACAACTCTAACTTGTCGTGGCACTTCAAGACCTCCAATGGGTCCATTTATGGCGCACAAGCTTGACCTAACCCGTCTCTTTGTTTTGGGCCCCAACCAAACACTCGGCCTGGGATTAGGTCATCGCTTTTTTTATAGCTATGGTAGATTAGGGGGAATTTGCGAAGCTGAAACATTTGTGGAGTTTGTTTCCACCCCACCCAGGAAACACAACAGACCCTTGACAACGTTGGCAGCTCCATTTCCTTTAGTGTATTGTTCGTAGGTTGCTTCTATTAATAAACAAGGTTGATGTGCCAGAGAGCAGCATGAGGCTGGGCTGATGGACAGTTTGGTCTAAAAGCTTGTATGGAAAATGCAGAACACTTAAGTTGTGACTATTTCTGGATGAGCAATTAGTTTATGTAATAGGCCCATTTCAATATCCTGGGAAATCATCTAGCAGCCCTGGTTAAGTATTTGGGCCTGCAGCTGAATTAACTTAGTCAGTTATTCTGCTCTTGTTGTATTTTTAAATAAACTAATTTCTCATCATGCAGTTCTTCTATCAGACTTGGACATAATGTAATTTTGAGCTTTTAATGATGGATTTGAACACTTCTTTTTCCAGTCTGGGCTGCAAAAAAAAAAAAAAAGACTTTTTTCAAGTTTGAATTTATGCACCCACACAGGTTCAAAAATATACATACAAGCTCAAATATATACATACAACCTAAAAATTGCTTATATTTGCTGTACCAAGGTGGACCTAGAGACCACATGGTGTTTGTTACCATTAACAGCTTCTGCCACAATTGGAGCTGGATATTTGACCGCTAAAGGCTTCTAGGAAATATTTGTAGCATAATGTAAATTGGTTGGTTTCTGGCAAAGACTCATCTGTAAGGCAAGGTCCAACTATTGTCAGTAGAGTTGAGGTTGTAGGGCTTTGGGAAGAGCATTCCAGAAGCTTAATCTTATCTACTCCAAAACCATTTGGGATCATTGTCCTTAAGGTCAGCCAGTTCTCCAAGTAACCACTGCCTGAGCCTAACTGTCACTCTCTGATGAAAGGTAATTGGATATAATGTTCAGCAACAACTCAGCTACAAAACGTTTCACTGTCCACAGGGAAGGCAGTTTTTATCCACTTGGAATAAAGTCCATGCTCCAAAATTGACAACTTCAAGTCCAGCTGATATTTGCAGCCATATCAGCAAACCAAATGCCTTCTGGAGAAATGCTTCACAATCAGATGAGAAAAAGATGGAAACTGTTTGATCAGGATGCCAAGAAGAATGTTTTGGGTTGACCATCACTTGACAAGCTGTCAAGCATGGTGGCGGCAGCATCATGCTCTGGGCTTTATTTTTCTGCCAGTGGTGTTGATGGAAACTGGGTTGTATATATTTGAGCCTGTGTGTAATTTTTATATACAGGTGTGTCGATTTAAGAAAATCCACTAAAAAGCATTGCAAGTGTTTGCTGAACTATCAGGCCACCCCCAAAAAAGAACAGTTGAAATGCACAATCAAAGCTCCAAAATGAGTATGGCATTCATACTGATAATAAGCGCCTGCAAACTTCTAATGTTGTCCTTTGACCTGAGAGGTTTTCTGTTTTGACAGCAGTTCAGATTTTCTAACTTTTTTTATCATCAGATGATCTGAGCAGGTCCAACATGGGTTCTGCTGGTGAATCTGAGAAAATGATTCAGCGCTTGAACGATGAACTTCGAGAGGCTCGGGAGCTAGCTAATACAGAGAAGCAGAAATGCATCGAGCTACAAGGTAATATCGGGTATCCCAGATGCTGCGTACCTGCATACCTTGTTCATAATTTAGGGTCACGGTGGTTTCCTTCCTATGCATACGGCAAGCTCCAGAAATATCTGAAATGTGCATTTATATTTTAAAGGTGTTCTGGAAGAAGAAAGGAAAGGGCATAAACAACAAGCTGACCAATCTTCACAACAGATCAAACATCTCCAAGGTACATTTTTTATTTATAGACTGGGAATGTTTTGCTTTACTAAAGAAGGAGAGTCATAAAATGGCACCTCTTCTTCTCCAAACACTGACCTGGGTGTGGACAGGCCAGCTGCAGCAGCTCCAAGATGAGGTGGGTGTTCTCAGGGAGCAGATAAATGTCTCCTCCGGTTCCCGTGACGAGCTACAAAGAGCACAAGATGAGGTGAAGTCGCTGAAACGGACCCTGGAGGCAGCCTCTGCAGAGCGGGACCGTGACGTCGCCGGCATCCAGTCTAACCTAGCAACCGCCTCCAAGGACCTGGACAAGTGGCGTCAGACTGCCAACAAATACGAGCGGGAGATTGAAGACCTGCGCCGTGATCTGGAGCAGCAGAGCAAACAGTGGCAGAAAACAGCAGAAATACAAGGTAGAAAGCCGTACAAATTCATGTTTTGTTGAGTTTTGTTTCTTGCGAGAATAAATACATTTCACACTCGGATGTTTTTCAAAGAGCTCAAAGTTGGATTAAAGACATGTTCATTTTATTTCATTATAATGTCACCAAAAAGTTCATTTATTTCAGTAATTAAATTCAAGAAGGGAAACTTCTGTAATACATAGATTAACAGTTTGTGACATATTTTATCTGTTTATTCACGTTGGCTTTGATGCTTATGGTTCATAGCTCATAGAAACCCCGAATTCTGTTTCCATCCATCTATCCATCCGTTTTCTTACTCGCTTTATCCCTCATGGGGTGACGAGGGGTCCGAATTCTGTTTTTTCAGAAAATTTTAAAATGACATAAAACCAACAAAAAGAATGTTTAACATAGAAATATGATGTTAGAGTTTATACAATGATGGGGAGGACTGCTGACTTGACATCTGTCCAGTAGACTAACAATAACACCAGGGAGAGTAAACCATTCAGAAGCCTGTTGTTAACAGGGTGCTGAATCAAAGCATACAAGCGTATCTAAAAACATTTGAATAAAGTTCAATATTTTTAATCATCTCATTTTCTCATTTCATACAAGAAAACGTATAAGTTATATAGATTCATTACATGTAGAGTGGAATATTTCAAACCTTTATTTCTAGTAATTTTTATAATTATGGTTCATAAAAACCCAAAATTCCCTTTGACAGGAAATTAGAATATTGTGAAAAAGTCTTTAAAAGTTGAATGGAAGGAAGAAGTGCAGCGAGAAAAGATGCACCAGCAACAGGGACGGCTGCAGGCCTGATCGTCAAGCAAAATCTTCTCAAAAATTTGAGAGCGCTTCACCACAAGTGGACTGAGGCTGGAGTCAGCAAATCAAGAGCCACTACGCACAGACAAATCCTACACACGGGCTACAAATGTTGCATTCCTTGTGTCCTTTTTTATTGATCTTACATGATATTCAAATTTCCTGACAAGTTGAATTTTTTTTTTATTATCTATAAGACATAATCATTACAATTACAAGAAATTAAAGACTTGAAATGCTTAAAAAAATCAAACTTTTTCACAATAATCAGATTTTTCAGCTGTACTCATTTTATATTGTTTCACTTTATGACTTCAGTTGCTGGAACAAATTAACTCTTCGATGGTGTTCCAGTTTATTGAGATCCCCTTCGATGTCCTGCAGTGCTTTTGAATATCTGCATGCAAATTAAAAGCAAACCATCGTCTAAGATCGCCTGATTACGTAAACCACTTTCTTTTTGCAGCCAGTGAGCTGCAGTCTATGCAGGTGGAGTGTAATGGTCTCCAGAAAGAGTGCTCTGTCCTGCGATCTGACAAACAGGACATGGTGAATAAGCATCAGAAAGAAAAGAACAGCCTGCAAAGCGAATGTGCCTCTCTCAGGGCAGAGAAGGAGGATCTCCTCAAGGCTCACCAGAAAGAAAAGGCCAGTGTGCAGAGTCAATGTGCAGCACTGCGCAGTGAGAAAGAGGCGTTACTGCAGAAACAGCAGCAGATGGAGCAGGACCTTGTCGGGTCAGTGCCCTGATATACTGCATATTACCTAAGGTGTAGCTTTACCCCCACATTTGCATCTTATTTACTTGAGCTGCACCATCATTTCCAGCTAAACTCCAACCTAAACACTGTTCTTCCTGTTGTCCTCCAACATTTTCTCTTCCTTCTTATGTCTCTGGTAGTTTGCGTGGCCAGAACACTGACCTGAACAGCAAACTCAAAGTCTTGGAGGAATCCCAGCAGGAGCTGGTGAAGAGCCTGGATGCCCTAAAACTTCAGCAAAAGCAGGATAACATCAAGCTGCAAACTCAGCTGGATGAGGCAGAAAGCCGCAGCAAGGCTCTGCAGAAAGAGGTATTTCCATGTTATGGTCTCAGCTTCCTGCTTCAGAGTTAACATTTGGATCCCGTCTAGCCTTGATGCGTTGTACTGATATTTTCCAGAGCTCAGGAACTAGAAGATCTAATAAAACGTGAAACTTTGACTGTTATAGTTTAGTGCTATTTCTAATGTCCAAAACTGCAGCCACAAGGTTCACAGGGTCTTTAACTATTAATGGAATTTCCTTCGTTCACTCTCAGCAAGTAGGAGAGATTTACTTATTAAAGCAAGTGAATTTTTAGCTTAAAAACCAAAACAGATCAAATGACTCACATGGTGAACAGGAACAATTATTCCACTGAGAATAAACATTTAAAATGCAAAACAATGTTGATTTGCGTGAAAAGGGAAGACTCATTTTAAACATGATTCATTTGATGAATTCTTTTGTTTTTCTTTTCCATGAAAAGCAGTACAGAATAATAGCTATGATCTTTAATCAGATTTAAAAGTTATTTCACAGTTTAAGTAGCATTTACATGTAAAATGAAATGCTTTGGCAATGACGATAATATACCTAAATGTTTAACCCTGCTACTGGTAACGTTTCATTGACAGGCTTTAGACGATGACATATGTTCTGCAAAACAGTTAATAATAAGAAAAATCCCCAGCTTGGTTTAATTTTGTTTTAAAAACATAAAACTTAATGTCCCAGTGACAGCTGTGCTTAAAGCATGTCTGCAGATTTTAGCCCTTGTGGCAATAAATACCTTATACTTCTTGCCAAAAACCTAACATGCAGTGAACTGCAATAAAAAACTTTATAGTCCTTGGACCTTTTTACATTTTGTCACATTACAGCTAAAATGTATTTTTATGCAATAGCACAACAATGCTTTGTTGAACCGCCCTTTGATGCAATTACAGCTGCAAGTGTTCATAGTTCAAAAGGGACTGATATTAGATTTTCGGAACTTAGACTTTACGAGACTTAGCAGACTCTAAAGACTATTTTGCACGCTTAAACTTCTCAGGAAGTGTGTTTGGCCGGTGCAGTCAACTGACTGACTTAATTTATATTAAAAAAAAGGGTGAAAATACTATGGCTGTCTGTATATATTATCTGTGTCCATCCTGAGCCAGTGTCTCTCTCAAAGAGAATTTCACCACGGTAAAACCTGGTGACGATAAAGATTCTTGATTCCTATAACTCAGATCTAGAGATGTTCAAAGTTTTGCCCCATCTCGTTCTAAATTAGCTCAAACTCAGTCAAATTAGAGCGAGAACACCAGACAAAAGCAACTTTCAAGTCTTAACTCATATTCTAAATTGGATTTAGGTCCGGACCTTAACTGGGTTATCCTAACACATGAATGTGCTTTGATCGGCTCATCCCTGGCAGGGTCGCTGGTTGAAGTGAACGCCACCACAGTCTCAAGTGTTAAGCAACCCCAAACGGGTTTTCTTCCAGGACTGCCCAGTATTTAGCACCATTCATCTTCCCCTCAGCTCTGACCACCTTCCCAGTTCCTGGTGAATTAAAGCATCCCCACAGCATGATGCAGCCACCACCATGTTTCACTGGGGTCAGGGTAATGTGTGGTGTTAGTTTTCCACCACACACCTGTTTCCACGTTGGCCAAACTGTTACATTTTGGTCTCATCTGAGCAGAGGATCTTCTTCTACATGTTCCCCATGTCCCCTACATGGCTTATGGTATACAGTTTCTTAAGGCTTTCCTTTAGCGATGCTTTCTTCTTATCACTCTTTCATTAAAAGACAGATTTGGAAGGGAGTGCACAACTTGAGCGCAGAGCCATGACATGTTCACAGACTGCATTTTATAACCTAACTTTGCTTTAAACTTCCCAAGAGCTGTGTTTTCTGGTGGTTCAAGGCTGGGTTTATACTAAGATCAAACTGCAAACAGACAGACTAAATTGACTAACTAGGGGGGCTTCTGAGAAGAAATCAATGCATGGATGTGGCAAAAATTTTCTTCAATTGAATAAAAACAAAACTGAAGTAATAATTTTCGGACAAATAGAGGAGAGATCAAAAGTTAGCACACAGCTTCAGTCGCTTCAGCTAGGAACCACTGATCAGGCCCGAAACCTGGGTGTAGTGATGGACTCAGACCTGAACCTCCAAAAGCATCTAAAGACAATTACAAGGTCGGCTTTCTATCACCTGAAGAACATTTCCAGGATTAAAGGACTAATGTCTCAGCAGGATCTGGAAAAACTAATCCATGCGTTTATTTTTAGTGGAATTGATTACTGCAACGGTGTTTTCACAGGTCTGCCTAAAAAGTGGATCAGACAGCTGCAGCTGATCCAGAACGCTGCTGCCCGCGTCCTCACTAAGACTAAGAAAGTAGAGAACATCACCCCAGTTCTAAAGTCCTTACACTGGCTCCCTGTATCTCAGAGAATAGACTTTAAAATACTTCTGTTAGTCTATAAATCACTGAATGGCTTAGCACCTAAATACATCACAGACTTTTTATCAGTGTATCAACCCTCCAGAGCACTAAGGTCGTCTGGCTGCAGCCTTCTCTGCATACCTGGAACCAGAACTAAACACGGAGAAGCAGCATTTAGTTCCTATGCTCAAACAAACTTCCAGAAAACTGTAAAAGTGCCAAAAGCCCCAGGTGAAAATCATTCCTCCCCTCCTCTTCCCAGCGGGAGAGTCCGTATTTCAGCTGAAAATGTATTTTAATTAAATTTTGAATTTTAGTTTAATGTTAAAACCTTAACTGGTCTGTATTGTGAGTCCTGTTTTATTTGCCCTAAGGATTAAATATAATTTATTATTTCTACCGGCTTTTACTTATTACTACCTTTTTAGGTTTACAGTTTTAAATTTTAAAATTTCTTGAGGTATTCTTTAATTGGGGTTTAAATTTTAAAAGCTTGCAAGCATTTTTGAGCAATTGCGTTTGTTTTTTAAAGAGCTGGAAAATAATCCCCTCCGAGACCAGGAGCTCGTCCACATCCCTTGAAAATCCATTCGGGGTACCAGAGGCCGGATAACCTCTCCAGGCCGGCCAAAGCAGCTCCTGTCCCCGGACTCCCCGGCTCGTCGGTCGGAGATCTTGTTCGTTGACGCCAAATGTGGCTGGAATTCTAAACCATAATAACTGAGTTCCCATCTTTACTAAATGAGGAGACGGCGGTGATGAAGTTCCAGCACTTTTATTGAGAAACAGAGCAGAGATCACATAGATGGAAAGTAATCGCAACCCACGGTCCCGCTGCAGTCTGCGTCTGCCCTGTCTCTGCCTGTCTCGCTTTTCGGCTCCCCCTAATACTGCACAGTGGCCTTGGCTTGAGACAAAACAGAGACAGTCTATCATAGACAATAATCTTTCTACGCAGCATTCACGCAACATTTGGCCTTGCAATCAGCAAACAGTGGATCTTATACACAGCCATCATGTCCACAGGCCTCCTATGTCCGAGTGGTGAGAGGCCATAGTGACTTCAGAATAATATTTCTTATAACACCTTGCCTTCTGAAGAATTAGCTGAACATAAAGTAGATTTAGCAGAGCATCCCTCTGGAGGAATGAGTATTTAAGTGCAGGAACTGGAGAAGTATAAATTTACTCCATTTACAGTGACCTAGAAGAAAGCAGAATCTTTTTTCTTCAGTTATTTTTCAAAAGGGTCCATTTCTTAAATTTCTCTTTGTGCAGTACGAGGAGGCTCAGGTGGAGCTGTCTGACTTAAAGGAAAAATATGAGAAGACCGAGCAGGAGAAACAGGTGCTTACAGATCAACTGGATGATTTCAAAGCCGGCATGAAGGATTTAGAGGAGAAAGGGTCAAAGGTGAGTACTGACCTGCCTGACGCACCTTTTCAATGTCTTTCTATGTCTACTATCTATATGTAACTGACAATACATCAACATAATACACGTGTTTAAATAACAATCCGTACTTGAGTTTAGAAAAGAATTAACACATCTTCTGTGAGGTTAGTTTTCTCTAGACGAGCTTTGCTTCAGATTTGCTGAAACATTATATTTACTGTTTTTTTAGTTCAATTCTTAGGCATAAAATATGAATCTGTTGTATCATTCCTCTAAAATGTGTTTTATTATTCCTGCAGTTCCCCTCCCCTCCACTCATCCACAGATTTTTTTTTATTTTATTTTATTTTATTTTGTAATTTATACATCTAGATCTAAAAACCTGCAGGGTTCCTAAACAGTTTGGAAAAGACTGGAATTTGATTTGACTGTTTTCAAGGTCTGGATGAGCAAAGCATCAGGAATCAGAGTAAACGTTTATACTTCCAGACTTTCAAAACCTTCCAGACTTTATTTCCTTATGTCCTCAATTCAACATTGTCCATCTATACATTATACCACACCCATCCATCCATAAATCCACATCCACTTCATCCATCCATCCGTCCATCCATCCGTCCAGCCATGCATCCATGAATCCATGAATCAACATCCATCCATCCATCCATTTATCCATATATCCACATCCATCCATCCATAAATCCACATCCATCCGTCCATCCATCCATCCACCCATCCATCCATCCATCCATGAATCAACATCCATTCATCCATCCATGAATCCACATCCATCCATCCATCCATCCATCTATCTATCTATCTATCTATCCATCCATCAATCAACATCCCTTCATCCATCCATGAATCCACATTCATCCATCCATCCTTCCATCCATGAATTCACATCCATCCATCAATCCATTTATAAACCCAGATCCATTCATCCATAAATAAGTATGTATCCATCCATCCATCCATCCATCCATCCATAAATTCACATCCATCCATGAATCAATATCAATCCATCCATCCGCCCATCCGTCCGTCCATCCATCCATCCATCCATCCATCCATCCATCCATCCATCCATCCGTCCGTCCCCTTACTGGTAGGTTCCATGTATAAAGCTAGATCAGAGTTCAGTATCAGCTGCATATTCAGAGTAAATTGACTGCCATTCTTACTGGAAATTTAAATGTGCAAAGAGCCAACAACCAGTGGATTGAGAACTCAGAAAAGAAGTATGTAATTTTGAGATGAATGAATAGGTATCCTTAACCTGGGCCGGACTCCAGCAGCAATTCATTCTTCTGATATGTATTGCCAGTGTTAACAACAGCAAGCCAAAACAAATAAACAGCAATTGGGAAAGATTGATCCAATTACCAATCAGTGTTTAGAAGACATGCTTTGGATTATTCTGTCAGCTGTTTTTATCTGTCTGTGTGAAGAATGCTGCACACAGACAGCTTCGTATGATTTAAACAGCTGTAAAACACACCAGTTAAAGACAGGGTGATTGAGTGACATATTTTCAAAGAAAGCTAAACACCCACAGACGTCTGTCCCATTGCAGTTGATTACTATAATATCCCTTCCCTTCTGTAGACACCCCTATTGCTGCCTGTTCAAGCCATAGTCATCGGCCTTATCCTGGCTTTGCTGTTTTGGTGCCTCGGCGCAATGTGGTAGTAAGGTACACATTACTCCTGCCGAGCCGGCCTACATCTATCATCTTCATCAGTATATTTTTGATCATTGCATGTCATGATTGGGTTTTCCTCCTTTCCCAGAACGCCCTCCTCAGGGGAAAACGGTCGTCTAAGAAATCTAACCTCTCTAACCATGCAGCTTTCAACATCTGACATTTGTTTGTTCTGTCTGAATGGGTAACGCTTAACATCTGCTCCTCCCAGTTGGCTGTGATGATGCTTATTTTTAGCCCAAAAAGCTTTTCCTTATCCTGCTACTTCCATCCGCTGTCCTCCGTGCTTGATCTCAGTTGCAAACTCCCTCTGTGTGAATTCTGCTGATCCTCTTAGGGGAGGTGTCCCTTGGTCATTACTCAGTTTCTTTTCTCTCTGTTCCCACCCGTTGCAGAAGCCGTGGATGACCTGGGGACCTGTGGTTGCTGTGGCTCTTACAGCTCTGACGGCCGCGGTGCTCTTCAGAACCTGAGGGCAAACTTATTAAAGCAAACACACACAGAAGTTTATCCTTATTTGATTTGAACAGAGCTAGCCCACTTTACATATCTGTTCTAGTAATCAGGTGGGCTCATATTTAACTGTTTATTTCATAAGATGCTCTATTTTAGATGGTGGAGATGTTTCTAAAAGAACGTGAGTGTGTATGTCTGTTATTTGATGGGTATTTAGTTGGGCTGTCTAAGGCTTGCTATCTTGACTCATAGGATTATGTGTTAATGAATGTAAAAACTTAAACCACATTTAACTAATTCTATTTAGGCATCTTTAATTGTATTTAAAGTGGATCACTTTGAGTTTCTCTACTCATGGCACATTTTTGTAATTGTTAGAATAATAAAGTTGTCACATTAACGCTCCCTAATAGAGTGTACACTGAGTGAAACAGATTGAACGGTACGTCGGTTGATGGTGTTGGATGTTAACACTGGAGGCACAGTTTAGATGAGCCTTTTTTGGTTATGTTTTTGTTTTTTAAGAGGGCATCATTAAACACAACTGCAGCAACTAGAGTTTTCAGTCCTTTTTTGGCTCAGTTTCTTGTCTGCAAATGGTTTTTGTGTATTTTGTTTTGCTTTCAGCTATTCATTTAAGGTTTGAATAGTACAAATGTTTCTCTCGTATTAACTACAACACATTACAACTACAGATTTTACTGTACTGTATTGGGATTTTATGCAACAGGACAGCACAAAGCAATGCGGGACATAATCATGTGTAATGTAAATCTGAAAAGAATGCCATGTGCTCAGTCTTCCTTATTTAATGCTTTTTCGAACCGCCCTTTAATGCAATTACACTGCACGTGTTTGTGGTTGTAACTCAACCAGCTTTGCAGATCTAGAGATGTTCAAAGTTTTGCCCCATCTGGGTGTAAAATAGCTCAAACTCAGTCAAATTGGAGTGTGAACACCAGACAAAAACGACGTTCAAGTCTTAACTCAAATTCTAAATTGGATTTATGTCTGTACCTTAACTGGGTTATCCTAACACATGAATATGCTTTGATCTGATCATCCCTGGCAGGGTCGTTGGTTGAAGTGAACGCCACCCCAGTCTCAAGTGTTTAGCAACTTCCAAAAGGTTTTCTTCCAGGACTGCCCATTATTTAGCGCCATCCATCGTCCCCTCAGCTCTGACCACATTCCCGGTTCCTGCTGAATTAAAGCATCCCCACTGCATGACGCAGCCACCACCATGTTTCACT
Organism: Fundulus diaphanus; assembly: GCA_037039145.1. Lineage (NCBI taxonomy): Eukaryota > Metazoa > Chordata > Actinopteri > Cyprinodontiformes > Fundulidae > Fundulus > Fundulus diaphanus. Next base: position 37,834,720 of record CM073129.1, on the reverse strand, counting down.
CTGCTTAATATGTGGTGTTAGTTTTCCATCACACAGAATTGCGTAAATTGCTGGTCTGTCGCTTTAAGGGAATTAGGGTGCGGCACAAAGGGTATTTTGATCATCTGTCTTGGTGTAAAAGTTGTGTGGACAGATGTGAAATCACACCTCACACTTTTTTTATTTCTAACTGTCTGCTTAATCTTTCGGCAAATGTCACTGGTCACTTCCTGATGACATTCTCAGTCTAATCACTAATCCGACTTTATTGCTGCCGACCTTTCTGCTGACAGCATAAAAAGAGGTGTCCCGCCCTTCAGGCCGTTTAACCTACTGCCTGTTCCTCTTTGAGAGAGGATGTAGTATATTTCCCAACATGATACTGGTTAATTTTCCTCCACTGGCCCTGTTCTTTCTGTTCTGCTGAATTTGCAGTGTCAGGAATCCCTCTCAGGATACAACATGACAAGCAGCAGAATGTGTTAGGTGATTAAAGACACCACTGTGGATGTGACTCATAAACAGGTTTAGGCCAGCACCCTTTGTCCCATATAATCCAAAATATGAGAATCGTTGCGAGGCAGGGCGAGTCCCTCTGCACAGTTAACATGTCCATTTCTTCTGCTCTACTTTGTATGTAGGTCATGTGTATTGGAGGGGAGATGCAGCAGAATGACAGCTCTACATTGCATTCAGTCGGGGTTTTGCCATGCAGTCACATGCTGGTCTGCATTTGGCTTTTTTTTTTGTTTGTTTTTTTATCAGATCACAGTAATAAAAACAATCACTTAAATCTTAAAATAACAACAAAAACACAGTTTAAAGGGTCTTTTGTGCTGATCTTGAATTGTGGCATCTCCATTTGAAAATAGTCAATACTGTGTATTTTATAAAACTCATCCTGTGGGTTTACTTTCAAAACCTTGTGAAAATTTACAAATTTGGGTAAACTCATTCTTGACATTCTAAGATATATGACAATGAAAAAATTGTATTTTGTAAATTTTTACTGTTAGTATCACAACTATCCTTCCATAATTTTGTTGTACTGTATTTTTTTTTAGATGCATATCTTTATACAAGCGAACAATTAGGAGAGAAAAAACAACTTCCAACCAATCAAATAGTTACAGATGCTTTCATCTTAATGCATACACCAACACAGAGATAGAAGAATAAACACAGTATACGCATGGAGATTGTACATTTTCGGCAACATATTGTGGGCTTCATTTTTGTTAAAACACGATGCTTTAACAATATGTATTTCTTTCTGTACGTTTTATCATATTATTGTTATAACTATTTTTTTACTGATAATGACATTTTTACTGATTATTTATTTTAGTATCAACATAATTTACTTGCGACAAACAAGATGGATGGGGTTTTACATTTGCTTCTTAAATAGATTTATTTGGTAAAATAAGATAGATAAACTAAATACTGTTTAGTTGATATGACTAAAATTGAATCAATGAAATTATTGGCTGGTTTAAGGGATTTTCATATATTTAACATTTCCCAGAAACAATGTCCTAGGTAAATATAGTACCAAATGTAATTCTTGAATGAGGACCAAAAGTGTTGAATCATTTAAAACGACATTTAATAAAAAATAATGGTCATCATTATCATATACTATTATACCTTTTATTACTATTACTTTTACATTAGCATTGTTATTAGTAGGCCTATTAGGATTTTAAAAAGTCTAATCGTGATAAACAAGAATGAAAGGTTTTACATCTATCTCTAAAGAATTTTAAAGAAGTTAACTAAACTTTCTGCCACTCACAACATGGCGGATACGATGACGTCGTTTCTACTGGGCAACGATGGGATGCCGCCTCTGCCATCATGCTGAGTCATCATCAGCTCAGGGGGCGGTGTTTTAAGGCTTCGATGATCTCTTCTGCTTTTCCCTTCTAACAGAAAATCTGAAACACAGGTCTACAGATGCGTCATAAATCGGCGCCATTTCTTCGCAGATGCTCAATCACCTGAAACAGAAGAAATGCTTGTCACTACCCGATCCGTACAGGAAGCACGATCCGTACAATCAGCTCATTTGCGCGTGCGCAAACAGAATAACTTCCGGGTCGCCAAAAAATTATGTAATTATGTTACTGAAAAACCTTTATTTATATCCTTAAATCATTAAAGAATACTGAACTGCATCGTAAAGTCAATATTGAAGACTTTTCTGGAAGAAATGGATGCTTTTTAAATTCTATCCATTGTATTGCTTGACGTCATCATCAGACATGCTAAGAGCAGTCCGTTATTGCGTAACGTTTATCCGTATTGTCTGAATGCACTCTATTATTGCTTTATTTGAGAAAAAAACATATTTTATTCCTTAATAATGGGATCAATTTTGTTTACATATACACACACACACACACACACACATATATATATATATATATATATATATATATATATATATATATATATATATATATATATATATATATATATATATATACATGTTCTAATAAAACTAATATACAAGATTCTAATATACAAGATTAATTGTGTTCACGTTAATTATACAACTTTATGTAATGTAAAACATTACAATATGGAGTATGTGTATATATATATATATATATATAGTTGTATAATTAACTTGAACACAATTAATCTGTATTATTAATATATATATATATACTCCATATTGTAATGTTTTACATTACATAAAGTTGTATAATTAACTTGAACACAATTAATCTGTATAAAATAGTTTTATTAGAACGTTAAAGTTATCAGTTGACATTTTAGCGCCCTCTGGTGTACAAAAACAAGAGAAGACCTCGTCATTAGTACCCACGGCGATTTAACTTTTTTAATGTTTTTCTGTTTTTCATTTTTAGAATCTGCAATATTGACGCAAATACAAAGATATACTAAAAGAAACCCCCGCTTCAAAAAAATACGAAAGAATAAAAAAGTAAGAAAAACGAAATATTGCCAACCGGAAGTTAATATGTTTGCGCACGCGCAAATGAGCTGATTGTACGGATCGTGCTTCCTGTACGGATCGGGTAGTGACAATGCTGTATCATTGTCAGTGGCTCTCTGTTTAAAATGCCATCAAACCCATCTGCTGCGCAGTCTGCCTCCATCATGACACCCAGTGGTAAACTCTGAGCTTGGGAATACATTGCTAAACTGAATTATGTACAAGTTAGTGGTTTAATAAAAGTGCTGACAATAAGGTTTGATCACATTACCTATGTATTTACAAACAATAAAAGAGTAAAAAGCATTTCATCTTTAAAGATACAAAGTAGATTTTAATTTCTATTTTTTAAATAAAAAATGTTGTCCTTCTTTGGTTGTACATTATTATTATATAACATCAAGTTAATAGCACATAACAGCCTTCTTTTTAGGGCTAGATAATAACAAAAATATATTTCAGTAATATTCAGAATGGTGCCACATTTATTTCCTGTCAGTTGTTTGTTTTTATTATACTGTATAACAATAGGTTAAAAAGTGATGCTGACATACATTTTGTTTTACAAGCTATAACATTCAGTATAAGAAATATAAAACCAGACATATTGCTAAATACTGAAATAAGTGTGCATGTCAGCAAACTTCTCCTACATCTGACTTCATATGTTGCATCAGAGGTGGCTTGGCCCTTGTAGGAACTGCCTCAAATGTGGCTGCAAGCAACGTTTCTAAATCTGAACCAAAACAAAAAAAGACATAATTCTGCATTGAGAACAGGTTCTTATTCACACCCCGTTTAGATTACTGCAATCTCTTTGCCTAAATCAGTCGTCACCAAAGCATCAAAGAAATGTTAAAAATGTCAAATCAAACAGAGGTCACATGTTTTCTGGCCTCCCTATGCAGACCTCCTGACATTTTCAAGATCTTGTTTAAGGTTTTATTGGTTGTTTTTTAAACTCTCAGTAGCATAGCATCATACTATTAATTTGCACCATAATATTTAATTACAATACCTTTTGTACCGTCATACCTGATCCAGAGTCAAAATCAGATTTTAATTTTTTTGGTGGAGGTTCAAGACTGTGAAAAACCTACCATTGTCCACAGGGGCATCTCACACTGTTAATCTCCCATTTAAATTTTGTTTTTAATAGTTTTTAATTATAGTTCAGCAGGAAAACGTTACTTTTATTTAGACCATTTTATTTAGATTTTTTTCAAGTCTCAGTTGTAAATTATTCTTTGTAGGGCCTGTGATGATTCAAAGGCAAAGTGAAGGCTGTGCGTTCACTTTAAAAGATTGACTGAATCATGTTGTGGCCCTGTTTCCCCTAATGATGAGTGATAATCAATGAGTTTCACCAGAGCAAACATAATCTGACAAAGCTAACAGAACACTCCTCTGTGGCAGTTTTTATCCAAAACTCCAGTCACAGACGTACTCTATTTCAGTATTTTACACCTAGACAACAGAAGGACTGAAACAGCATTTTCATGTGCCTTTGTGTAACAGAAGAAAGACGGTTCATGAAAAGTAAGTCTGTTGCCTCTTGGAAAATGCATGTTATGAAATAGAAAGTTTCCTCTCTATTTATTAATTATCTTCCATCAGTTTTCTGGATTTTTAGGGCAGCCATGGCAGCTGAGCTGGATGTGGTGAACCTGTTCTTTATTGCTGGAGCAACATTGGCGATTCCCATCTTGGTTTTTCTGGCTTCTTTCTTTCTCTGGCCATCTGTACTCATTCAAGTATATTACTGGTAAAGTACCTTTCCATGCATGAAAATATAATATCAGTAACACCAATTAATGAGTGCTTGTGTTGTAAATGTCCCATTCACCCCTCCTTTGCTAAGTTTTGTTAATTTAATTTACATATCATCCTGCAGTATTTTGAATCACATTGTTTACATATAGCTCTATTCCAATCAATCAATGGAGCTAAATCATGCTTACATAACTTATTCTCCTTTAAATCGTGTAATCCTTTATTAAAAATTTCTATTTGAATAATTTAAAACCAAGAACGTTTCAAGCTTCAGTTCAGTAAGGAACCCTGACATGCACATCATAGTTCCAGATGCAGTATGTAACAACAAGCATAGTGTGCACATTTTTGCCATGTTAAGGTACTAATGGTGTGAGTAGATACTTCAGTGATTGCTATCTCAATAAAAGCCTAGGAATCATTACGTGACAGGAGTTTTGCATTTTAACACATTCCTGGGACTGATAAGAACATGGAGGGACAACAATGGAAAGTGGAATTACACAGGGTAGATTATAGCAGAATTGAGCTGTGTGGAGGAGATGAACTAGCAAAGAACAATGAAAATATACTGAGGTGAAAGTGGAGAATGACATTGAAAACACCTTTCTAGCATTAAGGAATACAAGGAAATGACCTGATTATGGCAAGACCTTTTAAACAATAATACAAAACTTAGAAGCGATCTAAATCGAAACCCAAATGACAACTAAAAATCAAAACACACACGGATCGTAACAGTAGCTCCTGCAAAAAGTGGTTCTGTAAAGTATTGACTCAGAGGGTAAGATGTCACATGCAAACCACACTTTTGAAGTTCTTATTTGCATAAATAAAAATGAAAATGATTCATTGTCTACCTTTGACTACACAATTGTGTGTTACTTTCTTTGATACATCACATAAAAACCAAATTAAACACATTTAATCTTGGGGTTGTAATGTGACAATGTGATTACTTTTGAAGAGATCTGTATTATTTTGAAGTCTAAAAATATAAGTAGATGCACTGATTTGACCTTGATCTAAAAAAAATAAGTAATGACAGGACAAATTTGTAACTAAACATGTAACATTGCATGAATTGATCCTTAGGTTAACAACCAGAGTTTAAGGATAACTGATGGGTTTGAAATGTAATTCTGAAGTTACCAGAAAACACTTTCATATCAAAGAACAGGTGGGTTTGTGTTAAAAAAATCTCTGTGTTTTTTATTACAGGACTGTCTCAGAAAATTAGAATATCGTGAAAAAGTATACTAGTAGGCTATTCAACTAATCACTTGAATCGTCTAATTAACTCGAAAACCTGCAAGGGTTTCCTGAGCCTTGAAAAACACTCAGCTTGGTTCAGTAAACTAAATCACAAGTATGGGGAAGACTGCTGATCTGACTGCTGTCCAGAAGACCATCATTGACACCCTCCATCAGGAGGGTAAGACACAAAAAGAAATTTCTCAAAGAGCAGGCTGTTCACAGAGTGCAGTTTCAAAGCACATTCACAAAAAGTGTGTTGGAAAGGGGAAATGTGGCAGGAAACGCTGCACAACCAAGATCTGGCACCTGCCCACAGTGCCAAAACCACCAGTAACTGGTGTACTGACCATGGCATTACTGTCCTTGATTGGCCTGCCAATTCCCCTGACCTGAACCCCATGGAGAATTTGTGGGGTATTGTGAAGAAGAAGCTGAAAGACACCAGACCCAACAATGCAAATGAGCTAAAGGCCGCTATTGAAGCATCCTGGGCATCCATAACACCTCAGCAATGCCACAGGCTGATTGCCTCCATGCCACGCCGCATTGATGCAGTAATCTGTGCAAAAGGATTCCCAACCAAGTACTGAGTGCATTAATGGACATTTTCAAATGTTTGATTTTGTTTTGCTGTTATAATTTATTTATTTTTTTACTTGGTCTGAGGAAATATTCTAATATTTTGAGATAGGATTTTTGAGTTTTCTTCAGCTGTACGCCATAATCAGCGATATTAAAACAATAAAAGGCTTGCCATATTTCAGTTGATTTGTAATGAATCCAGAATGTATGACATTTGATGTTTTTTAACTGCATTACAGAAAATAAAGAACTTTATCACAATATTCTAATTTTCTGAGACAGTCCTGTATATTATGTCAAGAGGTGGAATCATAAGCCATGAACCAATGCAGATCTTCCAAGAAAGACATCAATACAAAAGATGATGTATCAGTGGAAGTTGTTTGCTTTTTACTTCAAAATGATGCTCATTGAGTGGGCTGTCTTTGCATGATGTTGGCAGGAAAAGAAAATGTTTGAAGTACCATGGGATCTCCTGATTTGTACTTTTTTACCTAGATTTTTTATTATTATTTGTTATTTATATCATATTAACTTTTTGAGGAATTTTGAGCTACTTTTCAGTTGTCCGGGAACTCTTTTAGAAACTCTTCAAGGTAGAACGGGTTGGTTCTGCTGTGGAAGCAGGATGCAAATCATACCATCATTGGGGGAGCCACAAAAACAAAAAAACTCTATGAAATGAACATGCTGCTCAGTGGCCATTTTTACATATGGGGTGCTGGACCAGCCCTTCCTTCTGTTGTCTCTTAACCATTTAAAATTAGCAGGAAATCAGTGGGAAATAATTAAAATTCTAGGTCAGGATAAATCATTAGCAGCTAGTTGGGGCTTGCAAACCTCCCTGTACATTGTACATGAATAAAAGCAATAAAAAAGCTGCTTGGGTTGTGACTGACAGATAAGTGATTTTTTTTGTTGTTTTTTTGTTGTTTTACTTTACAGATTGGATCTAAACTCTAAACATCCCACGACAGAGCAGTATAGTGTTTAGATAATTAGGACAGTATAAAAGCAACTCAGCAGTTATACTGAGAGCCACCATCAATACATTTATCTTCACTTAAATTCTGCCAATAGCTAGTTAACTAAATATGTAAATGTTAATCTACTGAATAAATTAATTCTAGAAATTTATTTCCCAAAACATCCAAAACACATGCTCTCACTTATTATAGAAAATGTATAAGTAAAACTGAAAAATGTTGTCAACTATAGTAATTGAGAAGACAAAATATCCTTATTTCAGGTTCCCCTCTTTAATAAAGACCTGTCTTTAAATCTTCCATTTATGATTAAATAAAATATTGTGAGTTGATATTATCAAAGGGGATTCAAAATCAACAATGTGTGCATTCAAGCAATATCCTGATCTAATGCATGCGTCTGTTTTTAGGTACTGGAGAAGGACTTTGGACCTACAGGTTCGCTATGCAGACTGCGGAGGTTATCGCTTCTGCTATTCCTACAGAGGAAAGCCTGGCATGAGACCCTCCATCCTGATGCTTCATGGCTTCTCTGCTCACAAAGACATGTGGCTGACTGTTGTCAAGGTTAGACAAACTGCAAATTATTATTTCGGTAAATTTAAAGGCCTGAAAAAGTTCATCTTGTTTAAGGAAATTCTTCTATAATAATCAAACACAGAGGAGAACATGCATCAAATTAAAAGCTTATTGAATAATATGAATATAAGTTAAGATGAAAGACAATTTCACCTTTTTTAAAATCACTTTAATTATCTAACTCTTAGGTCAAGTAACCGTAAATGAAACATGAGAGGAAATGTTCATAAACTTATTATTAGAGAATATCTCTTTGTTTCTGTACATTGTGCGCATTTATGTATGTTTTCTGTTTTTGCAGTATTTACCAAAACACTTGCACATCGTGTGTGTGGACATGCCTGGCCACGAGGGGACGACACGCACCAACACGGAGGATTACTCCATTCAGGGGCAGGTCAGAAGGATCCATCAGGTACTCAGAGCAAGGGCCTTTGGAAATAGAATGTACGGTTGTATTTCTTAGTAGTTTAAATCTTTTCATTTGAAATCTGTCCTTCTCTTATACTTGTTAGTTTGTGGGAAACATTCACTTGAACAGAAAAGCGTTCCATCTGGTGGGAACCGCCATGGGGGGAAACGTTGCTGGGGTTTATGCAGCCTGCTATCCCTCCGAAATCTGCAGCATTACCCTCATCTGTCCCGATGGTCAGTTGGTGTCTGCATGTCTTCATACAGTGATCTGCAAAATCATTCTCTTGAACCTGTCCACATTTTGTCATGTTACAACCACAAACCTCAGTCCATTTCAACTGCCTTTAACAAGTAACTTAGATATAATTTAATCCTTGGTATAAATGCAGGTGTTTTCTGAAGGCCACAGAGAGATATTAGAGAATATTAGTGAACAAAGAGCATCATGAAGACCAGGGAACACAGCAGACAGGTAAGTGGGAAAGTTGTGAAGTTTAAAGCAGAGTTAGGTTATAGAGCAATGTCCCAACCTTTGATCATCACACAGAGCGCTGTTCAACCCAACACGGCACAAATGTAAACCTAGACATGGTCACCCTCGCATGGCAACTCTGGAGAAGCTTCAGAGATCCACAGCTCAGGTTGGAAAATTTTTTGATTGGATAATTACTTTTCTCACCCCACAAATCTGGTCTATAAGGTAGAGCAGCAAGATAGCTGAATTGTTCTAAGAAAGCCATAAGATGTCTCCTGTGTCATTTGCCACAAGCCATGACAAAATAACAATGAGGAAGAGGGTGCGCTGGTCAGAGGAGACTAAAACTGGTGGCGGCAGCAGCATTATGCCTTTTTCATGCGAGACAGGGAAGCTGGTTGGATTTTAGGCGAAATATAGGGCAATCCGAAAGGAAAACCCGTATAAAGCTGCAAAAGCCTTGAGGAGACGGTGGAGGTTAAAGCTATAGTTGGGAATCCTGTTCAGAAACACTTTTTTGTTATACTGGGTAAAATGGTCCTTCCTGTAAGCCTGTATGTTCCCTCCCACAGCTAGTTTTACCTAAGAACCCCACGATGTCCCTTACTGGCGCTAAGAAGCCTTAAGGTATCCCACAATCCTTTGCATGACACAACGTATCAGCACGGCCCCCTCACGGAAATCAACGAAAATGTCCGGAGAGAAGAGAGCGCTTACTTTGTCGTTCATTTTCGGAAGGTTGTAGGCCCGGATTTGACTAAAATCATCCATGTGAGTTTCCGTCACGTAATGACGTCTGAGACAAAGGCTGTCTGAATTCGGCACAGCAGTCTGAAGCTCCTTTTCTCCCCACAATAGAGTTCTTGCTGTTGACCCCGTGAAAGGTCAAGGAACAGAAGCTAGGAACAGGAGCTAGAAGCTATTACTAAGGTATTCGGATGGAGCCATAGTCCTGCCGTCACCCCCCTCTGTCCCTCAAGTTCCGGGGAAATCACCTTATCTATTGGTTGTCCCATATGGCAATCATTCTGTCACGCTCACGTAATGACAGTTTGCATACACTTCCCTTCTTAGTTTCTGGTTGCTGGTGCCGCATAGTCCTCCTTGACTATGCGCCGACCCCGTTGCGGACGTCCGCACAAGTGGGCGCCTTTACTGTTGACCCCATGAAAGGTCAAGGAGCAGTAGCAGGAGCTAGCTATGGAATGTAGCTCTGCTGCTCTTACTGTATACTTTGAACATGGCTGAGAGTCGCAAGAAGCAAGTTTATGAGAAGAGGAAGGTCTAGAAAGAAATAAGACCAGAGTGGATTTGGGAGATTTGTTTCAGATGAACAGTTATTCAAAAAGGGACTTGGGGAAACTTCCAGAAAAATTGCCTACTCTACCTTTAACCTTAAAACTGAAAAACAACCAAACATTCAGCCAGAACAGAGGAAAAAAGCAAAGGAATATTTCAGTCAGAGCATGTTGGAGATTTGAAAATTAATGCTCAAGGACACTCCATCCAATCTGACAGAGTTTGGGCTATTTAGAAATTAGGAATGAGCAAAAATTTCAGACTAGTGGCAAAAAGATTATGGAGGCATACCCAATTTGTCTTGAAACTGTAATTGCAGTAAAACGTGGTTCGACGAGGCTTTAGATCAGGGGACTGACCTCAAGCTTTTCAGATTTTTATAATTTGTGATTAGTAATTTCAAAAGAATTGGGGAATCATGCGTCATTTCACATCCACTTCAAAAACATGCACTACTATGCTGCTTTATCACATAAAATTCCAATGAAATATACAAAAAATTAGGGGTTGTAACATGGCCAAATGTGAAACAGTGTGTTTCTAATCAGTAAGACGCTGGTTTCAACCTTTAGGAATAAGACACCAATGTGAGACCAAGTTTGACAATCACCTTCAAGACCTGGAACACAGCAACTTCACACTGAACATCCCTTTGATCCCAACCACACCGGACGAGAGGGAGGACATGTTCAAACTCTGTTCTCATGTTCGCTTCAAAATTCCTCAGCAGGTCAGGTCCACACATGAGTGTGAATTTAACTCTCTGTAAACCAAGACTGGGCGACAGTCATTAAAAAACGATTGCCCCATTTTGTGGATGCTCATAGCTTTGTTGTTACAATGTTTAGATTCTTCAAGGACTGGTTGATGTCCGAGAACCTCACAACGCATTTTACGAAGAAGGTTAGTTCATTGATGTTGGAAACATTTTTAGCACGATGAATATATTGAACAAATAAAATGGCATTTATTTTTTGTTAGTATTCATGGAGATCATCGGTGATAAATCAAGATATGCCTTACATGAGCATTTGCATCTCATAACCTCGCCTTTACAAGTGATTTGGGGCAAGCAAGATCAGGTAACTATGATGTTTGATGGCAAAGTCTAGATACACTGGTGACTGCAGGCAGCATCTGCTACCAAACCTTATCTAAGCTTTAAAAAGGTTTAAAAAAAATTGTCACAAGTTTCCCTACTGATTTCACTGTGAAAAAGGTTTGAGTAGCCGAATCTATATGTAATATTTGCATACTTGTTCAGGTGGTGGATGTTTCTGGATCTACAGTCATTGCAGAGCTGGTGCCTGGATGCAGAGTGGACTTGCTGGACAGCTGCGGTCACTCTGTGGTGATGGAAAAGCCTTGCCGGACAGCCAAACTTATCCTGGAGTTCATTATCATGCAGCAAAATGCCAGGAGCGGCACCAAGAAGTCTTCTTGAACATTTAGGACCTCTAATGCATTGGATTGGTTGGTCGGAATTACATTGTAGAGATGTTTATTTTTTAGGAATTGAATTTTATTGATAATTTAAAGTGAATGACAGTAGGAGTAGGTTCTGGATTTCATTAAGGTTTTGCTGGTGTGTCCTTATGATTAAGCGTGTTTTTAAACTCTCTTTCCAAAAATACCTCCCCTGTTCACAAATGGGGGAAAAATGTATTCGTCTCTCCTTTTTCTTTATATCAAACCTCAAATTGAAACAAAACTACTACTTTTTCTTTAATGCATTAAATTTGTTTTTTGACATTGTTTTTCAAATTGTTTTTGACAGATGTGTTTTGCCATAATTGTAAAATTCATCTAAAGGTCAATTCATTTCAGTTTTGTTTCTTCCGATACACATTTCAGAATAAAATATGCATTTTTTTTGCCATATATTTCTAAACTTGGCAATTCTTACCTCTGAGTAAAAATGGAACACATGATTACATACAGGTACATCTTAAAAATGTAAATATTGTGAAAAAGTTCTATATTTTTGTCGCTCATTTATATTATTACAAATAGGGTCAAATATTTCAAGCATTTATCTCTTATAATTTTGATTAATGTGGCTTACAGATAATGAAAACTCAAAATTCAGTGTCAGAAAATTAGACTATTACATAAATGAATATTCTAAACTCAAATGTCAGGCTTCTGAATGGTACAGCCATTTCTATGTACTCAATACTTGGTTGTGCCTCCTTTTCCATGGATTTACTGCATCAGTGTGGCGTGGAATGGAGGTGATGATGATCAACCTGTGTTGACTGTGGACGTCAGAAAACACAATGGACCAGCAGGTGACAATGCACCCCAAATCTTCATTGACTGTGGGAACTTCCCCTTGGACTTCAAGCAACTTCTGTGTCTCTCCATTCTTCTTCCAGAGTCTGGGACCTTGATTGCCAAATGAAACGCAAATTTTAATTTCATCTGACAAGAGAACTTTGAAATACTTAGCAACAGTCTAGTTCTCGTCTCCTTAGCCCAGGTAAAAGATTTGTAACCCATGTGGAGGATTGGTCTTTGCTTTGTGGCTCTTGGTGTGCTGACTCCAGCCTTAGTCCATTCCTTGTGAAGCTCCCTCAATTTCTTGACTGGGTTTTGCTTTCATTATCTGTAAGCCATAGCCATAGTCATCAAAATGACAAGAAATAAAGGTTGAAATATTTCACTCCGGCTGCATCCCAAACATCTTTTGAGTAAGGATTCTTTAGCCAAAGCAGAAGTGCGTCAGCCATCGCCATGATAAGTGCTGTCCGAATTGTGCTGTCAGTAAGGAAGGAGGTAGGAAAAGGAGCCTGTATGCTTCCTCTCACTTTAGCATAGGAACCATGTGATGTCCCTTACTAGCGACAAGGATCTATAAAGGAATCCCACATGACATGCAAAAATATCCAGAGAGAAGAGAGAGCTTACTTTGTAGTTCATTTTTGGAAGGCTGTAGGCCAGGATTTGACTAGAATCATGTATATGTATTTTTGTTGCGCAATGGCGTCGGAGTTAAAGGCTGTCCTTTAACTCTGCGCAGTCCTCGCAGAGTCCTCCTTTGCTATGCGCCAACCCCGTGCGGACGTCTGTGGACTCATGTCCGCGGAAGTATGTGGGGGCCTTTACTGTTGATCCCATGAAAGGTCCAGGAGCAGGAGCTAAGAACATGAGCTAGGAGCTATAATTACGTGTTTTCGGGTGGGGGCTTCCATGTATAATTTATCTATATAATTTGAGTTTCACATTCTGAAATGAGAGAAAAGAAAACACTGAAATCTTTCACTGTATTCTAATTTTCTGAGATGTACCTGTATGTCAATAATGGTGGATTACTCTTAATGTTGGGCCTTTTGGTAGGTTTACAAACAGAAATTGTACAGGTTTGGGTGTGAAAATGATTCAGTGAGATATAAACCATCAGAACTGCCGACCACATGTCAAATAGTCCTACTATTAACGCATATTGATGAACAGCAGCCATGTTGGATTTGAAGGCACGGGTTGGTGAAGATCATAACCTAGACGGAACTCCGTGCCTTAATAAAGAGGCAGTACAGTGTCTCGTCTAAGCTGTTTTATCTTATTTTTCCGGTTGCATAAAAACACAAGTATCCTTCAAACCCGTGAGCTGGTAGGCTCTTGTGCCCCCTTGCTTGTAACCCGTGTAGTGCTGTTTTTATGCAGATGTGGCCGTAGTTCCAGCGGGACCTCCTCCCCTCTTCCCCCCGCCTTGTGTGCGCAGTGTTGCTGCATCCTGGAGTCGAACACAGCCACCCCCGGTGCAGCATCATAAATGACCGCCTGTCTGCACGGTTTAAAACATTTACTCCAACGTGCTTTTATTGGATGTTAAAATAAAAACACGACCTAAAGTTGATCTGGTAAGGCTTTGCTTTATTGCAGTCTGGGTTTTTTTTTGTTTTTTTTACCTGCGATTATCCGGTTCAGATCCCGTTGTTCACCTCAGTTGTAACAGCGGCTAGTTTAATGGGTTGCTAGCTGTGCTAGCTAAAAACTAGCAGTTAGCTAGGCTAGCAAGGGTTGGGTTAAGTATGTTCAGTTTTCTTTTCCCGTTTGATTTATGACTTAAACAACAGCTTATGAAAGCTTAATCAGCACAATTGTTTATTTAAACTTTAAAACGCACTTGAAGAGATGCTTATTACTACTTTTTTTTCTTTTTTTGCCAGCTGCTTTCATTTTCGTTGCAGCAAATGCAGTAAAAATACTGTAGGAACACAGCGTAGCTTTATGGGTTAGGATGTATTAAACCTGCTGTGCGAAATATTAAATGTACCGTAACTACAGTTTCACCTAAATAAGATTGATTTCAGGCTTTGTGCTGACTTGTGGTTTACACAAGCATACGGAGTGTATGTTGAGCTTGGAGAGTTCTAAAGGCAAAGTTTGCATCATATTAAGGTGGCCTGTGAATTGTGGAAGTTAGTGTTTTTTGCTCGATTTTCTTCACCAGTTTCATACATACAGGGAATGGAACGACCGTCAGTTAGATTAGAAGACGTACCTGGTTGATTTAACGTGATGGAGGCAGTGCTGTGTCACACCTTCATTTGCTCTCTCCTGACCTTGTTTGGTCACATCAGCATTACGCCCAGTGCTGCAGAGAAACATTTGCATTCAGCCCCAACGCATCTGGGAGGGCAATTCATGTGAGGAGCATGGCCAGCAACTACAGATCACTGTGCAGTCAGAATTTGATTATGTTTTATTCTTTTATGTATTATTAATGACAAATTCTGCAACCTGTTTCTTATATAGATGAAAAAGAATTGGAAATTGTGTTTCTCCTCCCCCCCCCCCCCAAAAAAAAGCATTTTGAAGACATGTCTCCATATTTTTATGTTTACGCTTTATACTTAAGATGCATTTTTCCCTTAAATTTGTACCTGTTATTATATGACTCAAAGTGAAGAGTCCAGTGTATTTATACAGGGTCAGTTTAATGTCCTCTCACTGCACTTTACAAGACAAATGTGTCCAACTGATATTCAAAAATGTATAGTCAAATAAAGACAATGCAAGGCGGATTCAAATCTGATCACATACATGGCAACTCCATCCTAGTTTTTACACAGTGCAGTCAAATTCAGTTTGTAATGCCAGCCGGTCAAATGTTATTTATCTAGAGAAGCCCAGCCGATTCCATCTAGTGATTGACTTTTCAGGATTCCTGCTGGAGTACAGCACAAAAAGGTGAACCATCTTTAAACTGCAACAATCCCTTTCAGGGGTCGCCAAAGCGGGTCATCCCACTGGGTCTCCGTTCAGCCCTATCCTTTTTAATCTACAACAGTGATAAAGCAATTTAAGGTACTTGCATTGTTTAAAACGTATAATCAGCAAACAACTGGGCTTTTGCTCAGTTTTTCTCTCGCTTGCTCAAGCGCGAGCCACCAGAATTGACTCCTGGATAGGTGTCGAAACGTTTTCAGAAGAACTGAGCGAAAGTCCAGTTGCCTCCGATTTAAGCCTGTTTGCTGTTGCGATGACCCGGATAACTGAGGATTTGCACAGGGATGTTTAAAGGGCATCTCTAGCTTGACCTGCTAATCTATTTGTGTTGCGTCTCACATTATTTTGCTTCTTCTTCCAAAGGTAAAGTCAAAGTGAGGCAACCTCTTCCCTGTTTTGGTTCGGACCTTGTGGGTATTACTCTACAAATGGATAATGGAGACTGGGGCCATAGGGTAAGCCATGGGTAAAGTATACAGCATATTGCGGACAATGTTGAATGCAGTCCCTTTTTTAGCTGTTTCAAAGTTCCCAACTGCAGTTAATATATGCTTTTATCCATAGATGACTACCCCTGTGACCCTAAACGTCGGCGGCCACCTGTACACCACTAGCCTGTCCACCCTCCAGCGTTATCCAGACTCCATGCTTGGCGCCATGTTCCGGGGAGACTTCCCCACAACTCGTGATTCCCAGGGGAATTATTTCATCGACCGCGACGGAACGCTTTTCCGGTACATCCTGAACTTCCTGCGGACGTCTGAGCTCACCCTACCTGTGGATTTCACAGAGACAGACCTGCTGAGGAAAGAGGCAGACTTCTACCAGATCGAACCACTGATCCAGTGCCTTAACGACCCCAAGCCGCTGTACCCCCCAGACATCTTTGAGCAGGTCGTGGAGCTCTCCAGCACTCGGAAACTGTCGAAATACTCCAACCCAGTTGCGGTTATCATTACACAGCTCACCATCACAACGAAGGTTCACGCCCTGCTGGAGGGCATTTCCAACAACTTTACCAAGTGGAACAAACACATGATGGACACCAGAGACTGCCAGGTGTCGTTCACCTTCGGACCATGTGACTATCATCAAGAGGTGTCTTTAAGAGTTCACCTCATGGACTACATAATGAAGCAAGGCTTCACTATCCGGAACACGCGGGTGCACCACATGAGCGAGCGTGCAAACGAGAACACCGTGGAGCATCACTGGACTTTCTGTAGACCAGCTCGCAAAGTTGAAGACTGACTCAGACCAACGCAGGTGTTGCTACTGTGACATCACTGTTAGACTTGTCTTTGTATTACGTAAAAGACAAACGGCTGTCCTCTGTTATAATAATGTACTGCTGCTTTTTTTTTTTTCCCCCCCCCATGTTTTGCCCGATATTGTGCAAGGTTATAAAAGGCTTGAGCTTAATAACCAGGTCCAGGCAGCAAAAAATATTAAAATTGTAGATTTTTGATTCGCCAAACACTATTTAAGGGAAATATTTCTTCATCTAATCCCGCGTATGTATTTTCCTGATGGAGTATTTTTGGTTCTGCAATCTACAAAGTAAAGTGTTTTTCATTTGGGGGGAAAAAATATGAATTTGATATTATTGTTATTATTATAAGTTAGTTGAGCACAGTGATAAAACAACTTTTGTAATTTTGGCCAGAATTGGTTAAGAGCAAGTAAAAAAAAAAAAAAAAGGAGAGCAGTAGGTTGCAGTTGTCATTTGAGAGTCGTTTCCTGCATTTGGCCGTAAATATAAAAACATAACATTTCAGTTCATTTAAGCTCAATTTGTAGGAACCTGTCCAAAAAAGAAAGCAAAATTGGAAAAAGTCCTTATGAGAGAAAAAAAGTTTAAAAAAATCCCTCCACTGTGTATGGAGTGTACTGTTTAATTACTAAAACTTATAACTGTCTTTTGTCCAGTAGATGTTTGGTGAGTAAAATTAGACGTAGTCTCTTAGATCCCTCGTAGACCCCATGTACGATACTATTAGGGCCCTTCATAGTTGAGGCATGTGTCTTATGTATGTGTAATTTATGGATCTGATGTGTGCACTTTATGATGCTATGTCATAATGTCATTACAGCAGTAATGTGTTTGGTCGTTCCAGCCAAAAATAAACCAGTTTTTGTATTTCAGTCAAATTTCCTCTATGTGTGATACTTTGCACTACAACTCATTTAACAGGTACAAACGGGTTTAAAATGTAACCAATTTTGGAGGAAAATGAAAAGTATTTTCTTTTAATTGGGTGAAAATATTGGATGTTTCAGTGTGATAGGTGATAGTTAAAAATTGTTTTTGCTTTGCACAATGGTTGTTTTTTAAATACAGAAATGGCCGCATCCAGAAAATGATGCTTTTTTTTTAGCTCCTTTTGCATGAATTACTGCATCAGCATGGTGTGGCATGGGGGTGATCGGCCTATGGGTCTGCTCTTGTGCTGAAGAAACCCAGGTGGCTTTGATAGCAGCCTTCAGCTTTTCTGCGTTGTTGGCTCTCTAAAGTTAATGGCGGCTAGTTTGCTGGCCATTCAAGTATGATGGTGCCATGGTCTTTAAACCAGGCATTAGTTAGTTTGGCAGTGTGGGCAGGTGCCAAGTCCTTGAAAAGGAAATCATCTTCATAAAGTTTATAAGCATGAAGTGCTCTTAAACCCGGTAGACAGCTGTACTCTTTTAGGACTTGATAAAACTCCGTGGACCAACACCACAAGATGACATGACTCCCCAAATCCTTGCTGAATGTGAATGCTTCACTCTGGATCTCCAGCTGCTTGGATTCTGTTCCTCTCCAGTTTTCCTCTAGATTACATGCACTCAATGCAAAATGTACTTTCATCTTAAGAGGACTTTGGACCACTGAGCAACAGCCCAGTACTTTCTCTGCTTTACTGCCTTGACTCTCTGAAGTAAGTAAAATGAATGCAACAGTTTTAGTTTCAGTTTATTTTTATTTCATTCAAAAATTACTTTAAAACTTGTACACCCCATGCACACAATAACAATGTCAAATCGACGTATCTTAACTGAAAAGAAGCAGCAAAAAGAGTAATTATATTTGCCCCTTAATTCATTTTACAACCACTTTGCATCAGTTGAATTACTCAATCTTTTTTAGTGTTTACATCCATCATTTCTCATATTAACAATAACATTTTACTATTTACGGTATTTACAGGTATGCAAAGTGTAATAACATCATAAATGTTTTCCCATCATTTTCATGGACTCTATCATACATCTTTAGCATTGTGGTTTTATGTGTTATTTTTAATGCCATCCTCGTTCTTGGCTTTAATTTCTTTATGGAGTTCATTCTATAAATTAATTATTTTTACTGTGACAGTCCTTTCCATAATTTTGGTTTTGAATCTGGGCTTTTTAAAGATGCCTGTTCCTTTCATATTATAGTAACTTTCTCTTTTTTTAAACCTTTTTTGGATGTTCACAGGCAATATTATTTTATCGCCTTCATATATATATATATATATATATATATATATATATATATATATATATATAGAGAGAGAGAGAGAGACTTAGACTTAGACTTAGACTTTCTTTATTGTCATTTTGTATACACAGAGTGCATACAGAACGAAATTTCGTTTTCACACAGCTCAGAAAGATTGCAGTAACTCTACAGGATACCTTGCGGTGAATTACAGTACAGGATAAAGTGCAGTGATAAATCGCAGTCACTTACAGGATAAGTTTCAATTGACTTCCGGATAAAGTGCAGCAGTGAACAGTAGGCAGTTGAAATGTAAACAGTGTAAAACAAATGTAAACAAATATGCAGTAAGGTGCAGCAGTGATTTAAAAGTAGACAGTTGCATTGTACACAGTTTTGCAGTACGTTTCCCGGTAAGGTGCAGCAGCAATTTTGCAGGATACAATACAATGTGCAAGTGTGCAAATGTGCAAATCAGCGAGTCGAGTGTGGTACACAGTACGTTTTTATACTTCAGCAGTTCAACAGTCTGATGGCAGCAGGGAAAAAGCTTTTGCAGAACCTAGTGGACCTGCAGCGGATGCTGCGAAACCTCTTTCCAGAGGGCAGCAGGGAGAATAGTCTGTGGTGGGGGTGTGAGGGGTCCCTGATGATGTTACGGGCTCGATACACACAGCGCTGCGATGAAATGTCTTTTATGGAGGGAAGAGGAGCCCCGATGATCCCTTCTGCTGTCCTCACCACTCTCCTCACGTTCTTCCAGTCGGAGGCACTGCAGCCTCCACACCACACAGAGAGACAGCTGGTCAGAATACTCTCTATGGTGCTTCTATAGAAGGTCGTGAGGATGGGCGGGGGCAGGTGGGCTCTCCTCATCCTCCGCAGAAAGTACAGTCGCTTTTGTGCCCTCTTCACCAGTGACGTGGTGAAGAGGGCACAAGGAAGAGAGAGAGAGAGAGAGAGAGAGAGAGAGAGAGAGAGAGAGAGAGAGAGAGAGAGAGATTATGAATGATATTATTACCTTCTATATCATGGAATTCTAATAACTTACACTTAAAAAGTGGGTTTGATGCATCTGTGTAAGCTCTGGCTCTCACATGATATGTAGACATGAGTGAATTTGCTCTGAATTATAGATTTGCTTCACACATCTGTTGCAGCTGACACAAACAATTTTGTGTTTTCATCTATTAAAAACTATTATTAGCTATTAAATGAGTAGAAATAAATGCTTTACAAACATCTATCTATCTATCTATCTATCTATCTATCTATCTATCTATCTATCTATCTATCTATCTATCTATCTATGTGCACCTGTTAATTATTAGGTAAAATTAAATTTTTCTTAAGGATCATATTAGCTAATATGGAATTTTAGGTTTCACGCCTGTTCAATTTATGTTTTTCTGCGTGCAAAACAAGTATAATTCACTGACATCTGTACAGAAATACTGTACGACCTTGAAGCCCTGCTTACATTTAGGGCACATTACAGTGAGACGGGAATCAGAGCAGAATTCAGTCACACACGTGCGCAACACACCCGGATGTTACGAACTCCTCTACGGTGCGTTCGTTCTATACGCCATCGCTGTGTCATTGCGGATGTGCCAGGAGCTTCTGATACACTCCGCCTGTCTTGTTTGGCCCATTGCCGTGAAACGAGCGCCCCCCTCACTGCTCTCGTAACGTCTGTAAAGGACGTAGTAAAGGTGGCTTCCTTTACTGCTTCACGTCGAAGCGCTTTAATAAGAGGGCGGCAGTAGACTGTTTTGCGAGAGAAACTTAGCTTGTCAGCCGAGATGTTTCACAGAAGCAAGAGCATAAAAGGTTTGCTGAGTATTGTCCCTGGGAAACACCGGCTGGGAGCCTACAGGTTCCTACCTGTCTTCTTCTGCATTGGAGGAGTCATGGAGTGGATCATGATCAACGTGAGGATAGGACACGAAACTTTCTGTAAGTTTAAACGCACAAAGTCACCGTCTCCCATTTAGCCACATTTAACCTGTGGTGGGAGGTTAGCTTGTTAGCACAATGCAGGTCGGCCTTTACGTGATTTACGGTACCCATTTAACTTGTTCATACAACCACATGACACAGTGTTTATCTGGATTTAATGTGCTAAACCGATACAAACTGGTGCAGAATCGTGAAGCGATTTTCAACATATTTTTTTATTACAAATAAAAATATGTAAAGTGTGTATTTGCATTCAGGCCTCCAGAATTAATACTGTAAACCTACCTTTCTCTGCAATTACCACTGCAAGGGATCTCTCCCAGTTTTGCACATCTAAGATGATGGTTTTTTTGTCCATTATTCTTTGTAATTTGACCTAATCTCAGTCAGGATGAGGAATGTTGAACAGGTGTCTTCAAGTCTTGTCACAAATTGTCATTTGGATTCAGGTCTTTTTCTGACTGACTTCCACGTGTAAATATGCCTTGTAGCTCTGGCTGTTTTTAGGGTTCTGCTGGAAGGGCAGCCCCCGACCCAGTCTCAAGCCTTTTGCAGCCTCTGGGAGCTTTTCTTAGTATTTTAGCGTCATCCGTCTTCACATCAGCTGTCTAGATTCCCATTTCCAGCTATAATGAAAAGCACAGCCTGATTCTTCAGAGTGAAGTCCAGTGATAAGTTACATTTTCTTCCACGCACCATATATGTAGGCCAAAAAGTTAGATAAAAAGAGGGCAACTCCTTTCATGGCGTAAAGTTTAAACTGGAAAAATTGTTTCCTTCTTGAAGTGCAAGTTCACCTGTTTCTCCTGAGCTGTAGATCTCTGCAACTCCTCCAGAGGTACCTTTGACCTCTTGGTCACCTATCTGAATAATGTCCTCCCAGTAGGCCTGTATGTGCTAATTGTGTGACATCTGAAGGTGTTTGATTGCACAAGACTTTATTGAAGGGAAATTAGATCATACGGAGCTGAATATATATACTCACAACTCGGGTCTGATTTCTATTTGGAATCAAATAAAATAAAAAATCAGGTGTCCTTACTGTTATTACAGTTATGAGATACTTTTTGTTGGACTGTCATTTTGAATACATTCAGGTGTTGCGACACAATTTGAAAATCGTTTTTGCAAGTTATTGTAAGTCTGTAAAATAGCTTCAAAGGCATTCATTATATATGAATAAACTACAAGAATTCAGTAAATGAATGTACTAGAGGCCCCTTTAGAATTCAGCTAAAAAATTAAGAAATTACCAGATTGTCCGGATGTCTGCACTGACGTGTACGTCCCTATCCTTTATCTGATTTTCAGTGAACTCAAAAGAAAAGGGTATTAAAGAACATACTGCTGGTTGTTGTGATTAAATACTGAAAAAGTAGGAGTTTTTGGTTTTTGTGTGTTTAGTCAAAAGAGAAAAAAATGAAATCCGAAATGTTAAAATCTGACTTCCTGATTGCCGTCCAGAGACGCTCCTGGGCCGGTTGATAGCTGCATCACCAAGAAGAGACAAACTGTACACATGGCCAAAGACAAGAAATGTCGATGGGTAGCTTTTTTTCCCCCTGCTTTTCAGCTGCCAGTTATTTGTGCTACCAGCAGTGAGCTGCGTGGTGCAATGCTGACCAAATATTGCACATCGATGGTTTGAATTCCCCACAATTTGTTTCTATTTAACAGACCCAAAGATCACTGCGTCTATGTTGTTCAGACGCAACTTTACTGTTGCGTCTGAAAAGATAGAACTAAAACTTTGTTAAATCTTGTGGCTCGGAGTGACTCTAGATTTGAACCTTTAGTTTTGTGACGTCTGACTAAATATCACAACAGTGAATATTTTATCTGTTTATCTGAACCTTTATCTCTACAGGTTACGTAATTGAGACCCAAGATGTCATTTGTAAGAGAGGCCCGCTTTGATGAAACAAAAAAAACAACAAAAAGTTACAAACCCAGGAGCAATATGATGGATTAAAACATTCGATTCAGATTAAATAAGATAGTAAAATATGATCTAAAGACAAGAGCGGCTTTCATAGCAGGATTTCTCTATTTTTCTTAAAATAAATGTAAATTGTACCAGAAGAATCGGCGAGGATAGTTTCAGATGCTGTGGAGTGGTTCAAGTTGACAGGGCAGAGCTGGAAAATGCTTGTTTTTCCAGGTTCTGGTCGTTTTAACAGAGCGCTGAAGGTCTAAGTGACATGTAAGAGGATAAATGAGGAGGAAACAGTCCAAGGATGGCTTCATAGATGAATATCTACTGATGCACGAGTCTACAGATTGATAATGATGGCCGGTGACCCGAGAATATAAAGTACGTGATGAGTGAAAGATTGATATCCTGTTATAAACCCGTGATAGACAGCATCCAACACATGCAGAGAGGTGGCAGGTGTATTCATATAAACCACATCACAGTAATCTGACTAATCTTATTATTATCCTTAACGTCGTAGAAAAATATGAAACTGATTCTGGCAACTAATTCCTTAATTTATTTTTATTTCATTCTCTCTCCACGTCCAGATTTTTTCTCCTAATGTTCGCTTCGACAATCTGATTTCTCAAGCTTCCCCTCTGCAGCCGGCTGCTCACACAGTGATCAACTTCGGAACATTTTATTTCGTCTTCCTGTTATTAAACCTATGCCTGGGAGAACTAAAGAACCGAAAAGGTGAAAAGCAATAATAAACCATAGTTTGCCACTGCTCCTGCTGAACGGTTTTCTGTTTTAGTTTTTTTTTTTTTTTTCCCGATGTCCTCGCTTGCAAAGTTTGAGGAAAACTGATATGATTCAAAATCCTCTGCTGATTAAAAAAAAAAAAGGAAATAAAAAAACAGCATTTTATCTTTTTAATACTCTGAGCCTCTCCAGGATAGAGAGGAATGTTTTCTCTACAAACAGCAGACTCCTTTTTCATTCCTCGGGTTCTGGTGGCTATACAACTGCCTTTATGTTGCGCTGGATAATAAGGCTGTGTCGGAAAGAGCACGTGTAAAGTAAAAGTCGTTTTTCGTTTTTGAAGATTACATTCTGTCAAACATCCCGGTTAATCAATATAAAGCGCACCAGGAGGCCAGGGGAAAGCAGCAAATGGGAAATTACACATGCACTTTTTTTGTGTAGTGACGAGCCAAACTGTGCTGCACAGCCTCGTCCGCTTTCACACAATATATTTGCTGGGTCACGCAAATGAAACGGCGCCGTTGCCAATGAATAGTGACACCTGTTCTTTTTTCTGCTGTTCCACATTAAACTAACCTGGGAAGAAAGTCTGTTGTTCATTTAAGTGCCAAGTATCAGTTAGCTACGTCTTTTACTGCATTCCTAAGTATCCCACACTTCATTACTTGTATCTTTATTGTTTTTTTGTTGTTGTTTTTTAAACAGATGACGTTTACAGAAGGAAGAAATCAGAGCGGCAGTACCAGCAGAAGATAGCAGATGGTCTGTTTGCTCAACCTGGAGCCAAGTGAATGATGGTCAGACTTCAGAAGAGGCACCTGAGGACCCACTGTTGGACTCAAACCCCCTCACTGGTTTTTAACAGTTGAATCGACATTATAGAGACGCCCAGGGACAAGAAGACAGTGGAGAAACCCCTTCTTGCTTGCAGGTTTTACAGGTTTTATTCTGTAAATACTGTGTCAAAGAAGCAGAGTTACTCGGTGGAACCATACTGTACGTGAGATGAAGATGAAAAATATTTAACACGGGAAAAAAAACATTAGTGGCTATAATTTTCAGGATTTTGTGCTGATATTTTCAGTACAGCAAGTGAGACACTGTATGATTGGTTTACTGACTGTTTAAACATGCATCTCAGATCGAATCTGCAGAATTGTGCTTATTCACTCATTCCATCTTTCACCCTCACTCATTCAGTGCTCTCATTGTAATGCGTGTGTTTTTAATGCTTCAGTTTCACGGACTCCCGACAGCTCGCTGGGGTTCCCATCCAACCTCACCTGGTCCTCTGTTGTAGTCGAGATCTTCTTGTTCTGTAGGAAAAAAATGAAAAAGCTATAAGGGCTCCCTTCCCTTTGGTTCCAAAAAAAATTACAGAAGAACTTGCCTGCAGGGGCACAACGGGAAGCGACTCTGGAAGTCGGGGCACTGCTGTCAGTTCGTTACCTCTGAGGTATAGGTGTGCAAGGCTATTAAGCTTCTGCAACAATAAAGGGACATTTTAGATGTTCGAAGCAAAACCTTTTCTTATTTAACAGGAAGATTACAGGAGGAAATTGTTAACTCACGTGAAAGCCTTTCCCTTTACACCCTGTTTGAGCTGACGAGCATGGGGGGGGCAGCATGGGAAGTCTGGTCTGGTGGTTTCTGCTAGATTAAAACCCTCAAATTGGGGCAGTTTTGAGAAAGCCCCGTCCTCCATCTGAGCAATGAGATTCCCAGTCAGGCCATTTCTTAGAGTTGAAAAAAATGAAATTAAAGCCTGGAAATGTTGTATTATCATTTGACCATCCTACAGGATGCATCTCACTGAGAAATAAATTCTAATTTTCAAGAGACATTCTCCGTCCACCTAAACTGACAGTTCAGACAAGGAGAACAGAAGAAACTGGTCAGAGGTGATAGGAAGTTGGATTAAGCTAAATACACGACAGCACATTATCCCAGTTTTAATCTCTTTACATTGGCTACCAGTGCATTTTAGAGTTCATTTTAAAATTTTAGTCTTTACTTTTAGAACCAAGTGGCCAAGCTCCAGCTTATATTACCAACCTTTTACAACCATATTCTCCTTCTCATAGTTTGAGATCCTCCAGCCAAAGGCCGTTAATGGTTCCATGAACTAATTTCAGGACCGTAGGGGATGGGTCTTTTAAAGCTGTGGCCCCCAGACTGTGGAACACATTGCCTCTTTTAAGAAGCTGTTGAAGACTCATTTGTTTGACTGGCTTTTAACTCGTTTTCAACTATTTTTATGCTATGATGTTGCATTTTTGTTGTTTTATCTTTATCTTATCTTTTTATTTTGTTTTGTGTTTTAGTGTAAAGCACTGTGGTTTTTAGCCTGTGAAAGGTGCTATATCAATAAACTTTACTTACTTACAAACCTGGGAGGAAACCTAGGCCTTTCCATGGACTCCACTTTGCTGTGCTCTACTCTACTCCACCTACTTTGCGAGCTTTTCGACTGTAGGTTCTAGACCATACCCAGGATGTAGTACTGCAGGAGTGGAGTCGAGTAGATCTGTGATGTGAGCAGACTGCTGGTCAGTGGCCAGCCGAAAGTGGAGGGAGCCAAAAGAAAACAACCGCGATTTGCCAACTCGGTAATAAGGATAGGGAAGCAAAGGATTCACTAGATACAATGAAAGCTGTTAACTTTTGTCTATAAAGAGTGTGTGGTTCAAAAAGTTGGTGTAAAATGTGTGGAGGCTGCTGGAGCTTCCCTCCATGCCACAGCAGCAGCCGAGAGGAAGCTGCCGCCAAGCGGGTTCCACGCAGCGGTCCGTAGTGTGGTGGCTGCTGGAGCTTTGCTCCACCGCAGCAGATGCTTCTAACCCAAAGAATACTCCACCGAATCAGCACAGTGCAAATTTCCAATTTCCAGCCTACAAAAATAAAAAATCCTAACTTTTCATGTAAGGTGGTTTGGAACAGATCAGTCTATCCTCCCCTCTCCGATTCTGTCTCTCTCACATACACACACACACACAAATACTCAATATCTGTTTAGGCAGAGAAAAACTGCATTATTAGTTCAGCCTGATCTGTGATCCAGATATTTATCCTGGTAGATTATTTGATCCTTAAAAAATATTCAAGACATTCTTGCATATGCAATGATGCAAACATTATTTGTAGCATTTTTTTTTTTTATGATTTCTTTACATTTTATCCTAGTTTTTCCCATATTTCTTTAAAGTTAATGCCACACCGTATGCTTAATAAAAGCAGTGCACTGATAGCTGAAAGTGGGGCTGAACGCCACCCCCAGGAGTGCCCTCTGGCCTTACCGGGTCTGTGGGAAACCCAACAGGAGTACATGGAGCAGAGACGGGGCAAATAGGGTGGTGCAAGGTAGAAAACGGCAATGGAAAAGGGGCATAGTAGATGCTACAAAAGACTAGAGACTAAAGTGGAGCTTTGTCTCCAGCTGGAAAACAATCCAAACACAACCAAAGCTTCAGAGGGGTTCCAATCAAAGCCTTTTCATGTGTTAGAATGGCCCATTCAAAGTCCATATCTTAATCCAACTAAGAACCTTAGTAAGACTTGAAAATTGCTGTTTGGCAAAGAATCAACAAAATGTCCATCTGCACCCCTGAAGGTTTCAGCTGTAGCTGCAGCAAAAGGTGATTCTACAAAGGATTGACTTAGGAAGTCTAAATACAAATGTGTGGCATTTTTTCCCCCAGATTTTCTTTTTTTTTTAAATCACAATTATGGACTACTTTATGTTGATTGTTCACCTAAAATGTCTTTAAATATAAATAAGTTTGTGGTTCCAGTCTGATGAAAGGTTAAAAAGGTCCTCGGATATGAGTACTTTTGCTAGGCACTGGTTATTATTCTATTTTACCCATGGTGGCAAAGTCTCGTTTGCTTATTTTTCTGATTTGGTCGAAACAGAGTTACGCGGTGTCTTTCGGTAGCGATGGCACAGCAGTCTGATCAGGGGACTGCTCCTCACAGAGAACGGATTCGCTCAGGCAGATGCTCACAAGACATGTTGGCAGTTCTGAAAAAGGTCACATCTGTTCTTTAGATTCTTTATACAGGCACAGACGGGCTAGTGAACAGCCCGGTTCGGTGGTCTCACCAAGGTGACTGCTGTTTAAAATGGGGCACATCTAGTTTTGAAGGCGTCACATAACCAACCGTTTTATTACATAATCTGAACTGTGGTGTAAAAAAAATAAAAAAGTGGAAAACACCCCTGAAGGGGTTTCATAATCAGACATCAAACAGTTTTCAAAAAGTTCAAATTTTCTGAGAAAGCGTTACTGCTGGCTTCTTGAAAACCGGCTAGGTCAGGTTCTGAGTCGGACTGGAGGCTGTCATCGGGAATGGTCACGATCTAAGTCTAAAAAAAATAAGAGTGCTTCTCAGCTCTTTTTCTTAGCAACGCAGACCATTATACCTGTCTGCTCATTCCAGCGGTACATAAACATTAGAGGATTCTTAATGAATGTCACCTTGCTTCCATGGATGCATCTTTTTGTAGCTGATACACAGAGCATAATCGAAGCAAATATTAATGTCCTTGGATGCATCATTGTGAGAGAGAAGAGAGGGCTGCCTCAGCTGTGTGCATGTGAGCACGAAAAAAATTCCACCCAGTTTTTATTCAGCTCCCTGAATATTACTGAGTTAGTGAAGGAAACAGATTTTTGAATTTAAAAAAATGTTGTTTCTGTCACATTGGTTAACCTGCTTGGCTCTTTAGAACGAATATAATGTGAATATGAGATGGTGATGTTATGGGAGAAGAGGTCAAATGTGGAGTGACTTGGCATGAGCTGGAAAGAGATCCTCACTGTATGTTAACCTTGGGTAAAATTACTGTGGTTTTTACTCTATTCACACAAGTGTTTAAAATAAAATGTCTAATGTGATTGAATTGCGTTAATTCAAGACGGCAAAGCAACAATTATTACTACTCTTACTCAAACATTAAATTGACTATTAACATTATATTAATGTTAATAAATAAATATATTATTTTTTTATATGATTAATGCAGACTTGCATGAAAATTTACAGTAAAAACTAGTCATTAAAAAGCATGGATACATAATTTTTTCTAAGTCTGGAATTAAATTAGACTTAACTTTTCTGGGAGCATCAGGAGTGGCTAACAGAAAACATGACAGTTGAAGAGTTCATTTCCTGGGTACATTTGTGTGTAATAACTCTTGAAGCACTGACTCCGAACACAGTTCACACCTTCTGACTCTCCCCCAAACTCTTGAAAGCGTTTTGTTTTATAATCCTCTCAAGGAAGTGGGTATCCCTGCTGTTTGTACATCTTCTTCCATCACATATTATCCTTCCACTCAGTTTTCCACTAACGTGCTTGTGTACAGCTGTCTGTAAAGAGCCAGCTTTTTCTGCAATGATATTTTGTGGCCAACCTCTTCTTTTGGAGTCTGCCAATGCCTGCCAGCTGGACAACATTCAAGTCAAAAGCCTTTCCCAAGAATACTGAAAATGTTTTTTTTTTTTTTTTTTTTATAAATAGCCGAAAACATTTACAGACAATATGTGGATACATTACAGAGCTAATTATTGGTCTTGAGAAATGACTGTTTTACTATATAACCTGGCCAGCCAGATTGATAATGTGTAGCACTCTCCGTTCTGCACACTATCATTCTCGTGTGTTTGTGAACGCACAAATACCGCGAGAATCCATCTTGCAGGAAAGGCTAAGACATCTAATTCGCACCTAGTAATCAATCGTAACACGTCAGATTGTGTACTTATTGGTCTCGATTGGTATTCCAATGTTCTGATAATTTGGGGTGTTTATCAACTGCGAGCGAAAATCATCATGGACTTAAATAACTGTCTATAATGAATCTAGTTTCACTTTTGAGATGAAAACCGAAATTAATTAAATTAACATTTATATTCTAATTTAATTAAACGAAACAGAGTACGATGACTTTCTTGATGTTGATTCTGACATAAAATGAAATATTTAGACAAAACAAAGTCCTGAACTACCCGGCAATGACACTTGAGGCTGGAAATCAGCAGTAATTTAGCACGTGGCCAGTAAGGCTTCAACAGCTCGTATAAAAAGTACCCAAACATGATATATATATAAAACATGGGCTAATATACGTTTTAGACACAGTAACAGGTTAACTTCGGCTTCATAAATGATCATTGATCGTCAGCAGAAAAGCAGCGCCTGCATTACGTAAGGCAGATGTGCGGTGAGAAAGGAGGAAACAGAAGTGCCAGTGTAGCGGAAGTGGTACTGCCCTGAACGCTGAGCGAGACGGAGGACGGAGGCTGAATCGTCCAGAGAGAGAAAAAAAACCAGACCAAAAAAAAGCAGGATTAAAAGTCACCAATTTTGTAAGTGTAATAACCTCGCGCGTCTGAATATCGCACGATAACGCTAGCATTTCATTGGGGATTCGGCGGGAGAAGAGCTGTTTTTCATCGTGTGCGGCTGAATCCTGTTGAGAAGCCATCATAACCGAGAGGCTAGGTTAGCTGCTAACCGACGGTCGGATTCCATGACACTTTGTTCTGACAGGCTCGGCAGCCTGGGCGGGCCTCGGTACAGCTGTGGAAAATGCGCTAAAACGCACACGCAGCTCACCCCGAATGCCACAGTTTGACCTCGTCTGGTTGGACGGTCCCTCGACCAGAAGCACCGCTGCCCCGTTATTCTTTAAATAATTTAACGTGGCCGTTGGAATTTTCTGTGCTGGCCTAGCGACAGACAGCGGCAGCCAGACGACGGTAGCTAGCCAACTGTTAGCTTCTCCGTTCGCTTTGCGTTATCACGACACATTAGCACCCTGCGCGTTCTGTGGTCAGCTTGGGACACACCCTTGGATGTAATTTAATAGAAAGTGTAAACCGATTCTGCTGTGTTTGTGGTTTTGGCGTTAATAAATTGGCAGTTTTAATACGACAGCCCGCTAGCGCTACTAGCTACCTCAGGGGAGGGCATTAAAGGCTGACCCGGGAAAGCTTCGCTTGGTTTTGCGGATTGGGGATTAAATCAGAATGTATTGAACCAATAAAAACAACCGTGAGCGTTACATTAAAGAGTATTGTGCCTGTGCATGCTGATGGGTGAGCACAGAGCAGCTAAGGGATGTAAGAGAAGATTGAGGTACGCTAACAGCTAAACCTTAGCTAGTGATGTGTATGCCTGACCCACTTGCCAATGGACCCAGTTCAAACTTACACCCAGTTTCTATTAAACCTTGTGGATTCCGTCAAAGATTTGTTAAATCATGTTCATTTAAAACATTGGTTATGTGTTTTTCAATAGAAAGGTGAACTCTCCACCTTTTTTTTAAAACAAAAAATATGAATAAGTGTATGTACTGTTCACATATCTCTAATGCCTCTCCTTCTTTTCCTCCAGTCTAGAAAATGGATAAGAACGACCTGGTACAGAAGGCCAAGCTTGCTGAGCAGGCTGAGCGCTACGATGACATGGCCGCAGCCATGAAGTCAGTGACAGAGCAAGGCGCAGAGCTGTCGAATGAGGAGCGCAACCTTCTCTCCGTGGCCTACAAGAATGTGGTTGGGGCACGTCGCTCATCCTGGCGTGTAATTTCCAGCATCGAGCAGAAGACTGAGGGCAATGACAAAAAACAGCAGATGGCACGTGAATACCGGGAGAAGATAGAAGCTGAACTGCAAGAAATCTGCCATGATGTGCTCGTAAGGGCTTGCTCTTTAGTGCTGCAGTTGTGCGAGCGGTGCCATTTTTGTGTTTTATGGAGATCTTGCTAAACTGGTGATCTCAAATCTGTTGATTTCAGGGGCTACTGGACAACTTTCTCATTGCCAACGCAACTGCTGCTGAGAGCAAGGTGTTCTACCTGAAGATGAAAGGCGACTATTATAGATACCTTTCTGAGGTTGCATCTGGGGAAACTAAGAAGGGTGAGTACATTAGCTTAACTTTGCTATGCATAACACTGTCTAATTTTGCTTAAAAAGGGGGGATTACAAAGGTGATTGAAATGTTTGACTTGAAACGTCTGGTAGTCAAAAACCTGTTAAACCAAACAATTGTTTTATGTGAAACCCTGAAAAACTCCTTTGGAAAAAGAAAAGAATATTGAAACCTTTTCATGCTTTAAAATCCAGTCAGGTGTTAATTACAGGGCTTGTAGCAACTTAACTTGTGTTTCCCAGGATGTGGTAGAAATCAAAGTGGAACTTAAGTAGCATGTTATCTGCTTTGCGTGTGAGACGTCTCTGTGGAAATGATTGGATAATGTGTTGTGCTTATAAAGTCTATCAGTTTCTTTGCTTATTCTGCTGCCCTCATGTGGCCAAAATCTGCCTTTTGAAATTTGTGAATTATGAACAATTCTGTCCCCTTTTCTGCCAATACAGATACAGTGGAGAATTCCCAGCAGGCGTACCAGCAAGCTTTTGACATTAGCAAGGGCGAGATGCAGCCAACGCACCCCATTAGGCTCGGCCTGGCCCTCAACTTCTCAGTCTTCTATTACGAAATCCTCAACAACCCGGACAAGGCCTGTAGCCTGGCTAAGACGGTACGGATGAAACCTTGAAGCCAACCAAGAAGTGTCTGTTTTTTTCCCCCATATGAAGGGTCTGCAGATGGGACTATGAATTTTCAGTTTAACAAGTCAAAGATGGTGTACAAATTAATTAGGAATTTTAAGTCCATTACTATCGTCTTTGGAGGATGGTACCAGGTTGTGGGAGTTAAGTTGTTTTTTTTTGTTTGTTTCTCCCCTACAGGCATTTGATGAAGCAATTGCTGAACTCGACACTTTGAACGAGGACTCTTACAAAGACAGCACCCTGATCATGCAACTACTAAGGGACAACCTTACTGTGAGTTCCCTGCTTAGTTTATCCTGTCCGTTCCTGATGTCTCTCCTCACAAAATGTAAGAAAAACCAAATGTTCTTTCTTTTTTCCAGCTGTGGACATCAGAAAACCAGGCAGATGAGGGAGAGACCGGAGATGGGGAAAACTAATGGAATTGCACTGTTAATCCACCTACACTCTTATCTTAAACACAGACAGCTTATATACATCCCCCCCTCCACTCCATCAGCCCCTCCCACTTCTGTATGACAAGCAGCCTGAATTGCTCCTGACCAACTAGTTTACCCCTCTCAGTTCACTGTGAGGTGACAGGGTAATTTTCAGTTGTTAGCAGATTCAGTCACTTTGTGGAAACATGTTGTATTGATTAGTGAGTCCATGTTGCTGTTGTTTTTTTGTCAGCTTCGTGTGTAGGTCTGTATGTAGTGAGAGTGAAAGCGCGAGCGAGTGTGAAACGGTTGTGCGTGTGTATCTGGGGGGGAGGGGGGTGTTGTGAATTCGAATCGTCCTTCCAACTTCCTTTGTCCCAGCTAGTTTGGTGTGAATTTTTCATCCCTTTTTTTTTCTTTTTTTTTTGTTACTTTTCTTATTTGTGATTCATCATGATATTTACAGGTTTTATTGTATGGTAATTAAACTGGCAGTTGATTTCCACCAAACACTGTGATGGTTGGCTTTCCATTTGCTCACAACCCCCCCCAAAAACAGTTTTTTTTTTTTTTTTTTTTTTTTTTTTTTTTTTTTTTTTTTTTTTTATATTTCCAGACACCTACGATCCTGTATTCAGTTAACTGCAATTCTGCTGTGGGCTCATACAGAAAGGAGGCAGGCTGTATTGTGACACTGACATCTTGGTGTAATATTCCTTGATCATGTTCACAAATTCAGTTTTAAAGATCTAAGGGACCCCTTAAATTGCCACGATTTGTTCAGACATAAGACATTCCACATCATTAGGCTTTCTGAAAACAGCAGTGCTCCTTAATGTTTTTTTTTTTTTGTTTTTTTTTAACTAAGTATAGATTGTCATTGTAGTTTTCTCACTGTTCTGGTGCTGCTTGATCTCAGTACAATGGAAATTGTATGCGTAAATGTGGTTCCATGTATTTTGCAAGATTGACTATCATCTGTATGTAAAACCTAAAGTAACCTTTTATTGATGTTAATTGAAAATGTCTTGCCACACTGTATCAATCCTGCTTGCAAAATATTCCTCTTAAAGCGGTTGTTTTCTCCAAAAAAAAAGCTTTTGTGCCTGGCTTTCTCTTGCAGCCTCCTGCATTTTTTTTTTTCTTTTCTGTTTTTTTTTCTTCTTTCTTTTAGGTAGCAGCATCTGCTTGTTTGAAATCTTATAGCACGAGTTAGACCACAAAAAAAAAAAAACCTTGATCTCAGTTTTTTTTACCCAGGTAAATCTCTCAGCTATTAACAGAAGCTGGTGGGAATACTTGCCTCTAAAAATCAGGTGTTAGAAGGTGAAAAGAAGCTCAGTGTCACAATACCATGTATCACCACTACATTCCACATTACTGTAGTTGAAAACACCATTCCACGTTATAGCTGGCGGTCTGTTTACTTTGACAATGCTCCAATAAATTGAAAATCTTTTGTTGGGGGAAAAAAATAATAATAAAGTATGTCGGTTCATTATTTTGCTTGATGAAAATGCAGTTAGTGAATGTGGAACGAAGCCTGTCTGTATATCAGGTATTTACTTGCTTTGTTTTTACTGACAAGTCTTATGGCTAAAAATTTGCTTCTGTAACAGTCTATTACCCAGTGCACACACGTGGTTGTGAAAATTTAGAATAGCTATTAAAAAGCAGTGATGAAATGGAGATAAACAATGGTTGGTGTAATTCTAGCTTTGTGTTTATGTATCTTAAAACCATTCTAGTTTCACTATACATGTAAGAAATAGGAAAGTGTCAAAGACCATTCAGTGAAATAAAGTTTCGTTTAAGATAAGAGGTAAATTACGTCTTCATTTCTGTTCACAAAATCTTGTAAAACGTTTTTAAACGTATAAAACGTGGCTTTAAATATATGGGCCCTTCGAAAAGCTTGTGTTCGGGTCCAGCTCAGAACTAGTTTTTATCGCGGAGTGACACCACCTGATCGCTGCCTTCTCACCTCTTAATTGAAGTACCGTTGAGCGGAGCAAGCGTGCAGGTGTTCGGCGGTGATAATTAAATCAAAAACTAGCTGGAGGATCTCGTGGAAAGTGTTCACAAGCTGCTGCGCTGAAATAATACAGAGCCTCGCTTTAAATGTAAGTTTCTCTATCTGGATTAAAAGTGTTTAGATGTTAGTTTTGTTCTTTTGTGGAGCTTTGTTGGTTTCTTTAAACGCGTGATGCGCAGGCTGAGTAGGAACATTTAGCTAACCACTGTTTTAGCCTCGTGTTTTTCTTCTGTGATGGACTTGCTTAAAGTTATACATTTGGCTACAAAAGGAAGCCGTTTAATTGTCTTGCCCTCTGTGTTCACCCTGAGACCTTTTTTTTCTCAGATGTTCTGTCCCATGTCCAGCTAAATGGACCCTGAAATGTTACCAAAACGTTTCCAGTTGGTTAGAAGAGGGAAATAAAAAGTCTCCATGCAAGAAATCTTGCATGAAAAAGTTTTTTTTTTCTTTCTTTTTTTATAGTTTATTCTGGGGAATCTTCTTAAATTAGATTCTAATAGGAGCTGAGATATAAAGGTGAAAAAAAATGTAATTCGCCATCTTAACCCATTTGCTTGAAGCGTTTAATTGACGTTTAAATTGGCTTATGGTTTATAGTGGAAACACAGTCGATCAAAAAACTTATAAACAGAGTTAAGTAAAGGATTTTAATACAGTATATGCACTAAATACTTAGATGTGACTGGTTTTTGCATGAATTACTGAATCAATGCAGCAGGGTGGATTTAGGACGTGGGCCCCTGGGCTAAAGAGAGCTTTGTTGCTTCCTCACCCAGGCTAGTTTCCTTCAGTAATGCAAAATACAATATATTGGTAGGTGGGTAGCCCTACAAAATGGCTATTTTTGAAGCAATCTTTATATTGCAGCAGAAAAATTTGGTTATGATCTGATCAAAACTACAAAGGTAGCCATTTTTGAATGGAAAAAATTGTCTAGCACTCTTTACAGAAATGTCTTCATGCATAGAAATGTGATGGGCAGCTATATCAGGCCTGTATGTGGTGATGCAAGATGGTCAATGAAATGCATTAGAAGAAAATAATATGCGAGGCATTGTGCTCAAAGCTTGCTTGTAAACCTGCCGTTTTTGGGGCTGAGACATTGTTTTTGAATATCTGTGTATTGATTCTTTTATAATAACAAATTTAGCAAATAAAAGCAACTCACCCAGTCTGGTTGTATAAGTTTTAAAAATTGTCGATTCAGTAGAACACCTAAAGAAAATTGGGGTTTCCCAAAAACTTCTCCCCCCTGCGGTACTGTCCTTGTAAACACTTTAAGTAGCCTAGCCCAGGTTACTTAAATTGTGGCCTTCAGCTAATCTGCACTATGTCTGGTGTTTCTGATCTCTGTGCTGACAATAACCAACAGAGAAACTATGAGGTTAGGCCAGTGTCCTAGCCAATCAACCACAGTGACACAATGTTCAATAAAGCAGATTAGTTGTGTGGGCAGGTGCAAGGTGGAGAATGAAATGCTGTGAAATGTATAAACAGCTTTCCTGAGTTTGGACTTAAAAAGGGAAACAATGGACAAACATCAGCTGATGATGTGGTTCCATAATCCTTCACTGACTCTCAAAACTTCACACTGTTACTGGACCATAAGCAACTTGGATTCAGTGCCTCTCCGCTCTTCCCCCAGACTTTGGGACCTTGACTTCCAGGTGAAATGCAAACGTTAGACCGCCGAGCACCACTCCAGTCCTTTTTTTTTTTTCTGTTCAGCCCGGTTAAGATGGCTGACATTCTCAGGTTTAGGTGTGGCCTAATACTAGAAATGCAACAGTTATCGCCTATGGCCGGATACATCTGCGAGTGGTTCCCCTTGAAGCACTGACTCCAGGTTTAGTCTGGTCCATTTGAATCTCCTCCAAATGTTTAAATGGGCTTTGCTTAACAGTCCTGTAGAGGCTGGAGCACTATCTTACTTGTGCACCCTTTTAGACAGACCTTTTCTTTCCACTTAACTTTCCATTGATGTGTTTAGATGTAGCTTTAGCATTGAGAGTTTTGCCCTTCTAGCAGAGGGTATCACTGTTTGACAAGTATGCCATAACAAAAGATCCTTTTTTCTGACAATTAAAAATGTTTTAATAGTCTGAGAAGATCTATGTTGAATTTCTGTTATCTCTAAAATATAGTCATCAAAATCAACAGAAATAAATGCTTGAAACTCATCATGCTGTCCATAATGTTTTTTTTTTTTTTTTTTTACTATGAGTGTCACTTGTTGAGATTCACCTGTATCTGTTAGAATTTAAATATTTTCCTATGTTTGAGTTTATGGTTTCAGTTTCTCTATTGGTTATATTTGGTTCTTGTAAAATGCAATGCAAAATTCCTTTAGGATGAAGTTTAGTACTTGGTATGATTAATATTGTAGCTATTCTGTGTTTTAGTTCTTCTTTTAAGCAAAGCAAAAGCTCCACATCTGGTAATTCTTCCTAAATTATATGAT
Source organism: Fundulus diaphanus (assembly GCA_037039145.1). NCBI lineage: Eukaryota > Metazoa > Chordata > Actinopteri > Cyprinodontiformes > Fundulidae > Fundulus > Fundulus diaphanus. The sequence goes on along the minus strand of CM073129.1, from coordinate 37,797,558 downwards.
AAAACTGGCGTTTTCTGTTGGCTGTGAAAAGGGCATTCGAAGATGTGGACTCGCCTAATTTAAAAAGATAGTTGTGTCTATGTTCAGTGTAAGGCTGCTAAATACAGAAGTTGCAGTAAAACGGTTGATAGTATTCTCCTAATGAAAACTAGTAATACATTTTGCATCCATAACCCCTCTTTTGTTTTTTGTGTGTTTTCAATCCAGTTGTTACGCACCATGAACAGCAGTGGTCCATCGTATCCTCTGGCCTCTTTGTATGTTGGGGACCTGCACCCTGATGTTACAGAGGCCATGCTTTATCAGAAGTTTTCCCCTGCTGGACCAATCATGTCGATCCGCGTGTGCCGGGACATCATTACCCGCAGGTCCCTGGGATATGCCTACATAAACTTCCAGCAGCCAGCTGATGGTACAGCCGTTTTTACAGCTTCCACATACACTTGCTGCAAAACGGAAGTGCAAATGAATAAATCTGCCAAGAACTCCTCATTTGGAGACACACAGATGGCAAGCATTAAGAATCTAAAAGAAGGCAAATGGATTCTTGCGAAATAAAAAAAAAAGTCAATGGGAATTCCAGACCATGACATTAAGTTTGATGCAGTTTTATTTATATACAGTTGAGCACAAATTAGTCATGATCTAAATCTGACAGAATCTGGATAGAGCTAAAGATGAGGGTAATGGCAGGGAGGTGTTCCAACCTCTAAGAAGTGGGTAAAATGTTATCTAAGGAAACCCATTGGGTTGCATTGAGTGCTTAATTTTATCTCCTGTTCCTATTACTGTTTGTTAAGCTCACAGGAGACAGACTGTACATTAGAAAACCTTTACTAAATGCAGTTTACAATTGTATGCAAGGTATTTTCTTTGTCTGATTTTTCCACTTTGTTTTTATTTATTTATTTTTGTAGCTGAATGTGCCCTAGATACAATGAACTATGACGTCATCAAGGGTCGACCCATTCGAATAATGTGGTCTCAGCGTGACCCGGGTCTCAGGAAGTCTGGTGTGGGTAACATCTTTATCAAGAACATGGATGAGTCCATCGACAACAAGGCGCTGTATGATACCTTCTCAGCCTTTGGCAATATTTTATCTTGCAAGGTAAGTTGATTTTCAGAAGATTGTTGCGTAGATCTGTCTTTTGTTACCATGACTCCAAATTGTCTGGATTTTTCTAGGTTGTCTGTGATGAGAAAGGATCCAAAGGTTATGGCTTTGTTCACTTTGAGACTCAGGAGGCTGCAAATCGGGCCATTGAAACAATGAACGGGATGCTTCTGAATGACAGGAAAGTGTAAGTGAACTGTGATTGAAACAGTTTTTTGCAATTGCGTCCATCTGAGGGTTCCAGACTCACTTTTTGCACTGGTTGCACTGGGGCCTACTAACCTTTTCAGTTAATTGCACCACGTCGATACTTGCATGCACCTAAACCAGGGGTTAAAGTTCTCCGTCGCTGCAACGGATCTCCGTCAATTGGTAAATTAGAGCAAAGAATAGATCCACTTGGTTCCGTTTAGACTTTTTATTAAAGGGTATTTATCTGAAGCTGCTCTCAACCAATGAAAATTAGCCAATCAGAAAGAGACTAGGGTGGGTCTTTGCAAAGCGGACATCTGCCGGTCTGAGTTGTGTCTGTGTTCCATCATTTTAACTTTTGGAAGAACACTGACCACAGATGGCATAAATGAAAGTAGTGGTGGTCAAACGGTTTCTTTGGATTTAAGTGAACCAGCAACTCAGAAAGTTCAGCAGAATTAACATCTGACAAGAACTTCCTCGGTAAGCGTATCTATCGCTGTTGGTCCCTCTTGTAATCAGTGGTATATATTATGGGAAGATTGTTAGTCGTGATGCAAAAAGCTTAACCTGCCAGGCGTGTTTATGTGCATAATGAATACCGCACGTTTTCTGCAGCACACCACCTCTTGACCTGTAAAACTAGGGGGAACAGATTTTTGCGGGACTGTCCCGCAGTTTTTGCTGTTGTCCCGCGAACAGAAACAATGTCCCGCATTTGACTGGGTCAGATTCGGAAAAAGTAAAAAAATCCACTCAAGCTTTTCTGAAACAAAGAACCCAGAGCTGCAGTAATGGTCAGTGAGAGCTGTGTCGGCTGTCGATCAATATGCAGAAGCGTCCACTTAATGAGCAGCAGCGCTCCACGTCATGAGCCGCGGCGCACCTGGACACTCCTAAAATAAAATGACAAGGATTTTGATGTATACAGATTATTAAGAAACTACGTCCACACAAAAAATAAACGGCAGAGAATGGTTTCTAACTGGGTGAGGCCAGAGCTTAAGTTTGCCAAAGTTATTTTTTACTTTTACACGCAGTAAACAAAGTTAATGAATCAGAGCCCATTACTTTTCAGGTCCACCCACAGATGAAAGAACGGGTTTGATGGTATTTTCTCATTTAAAGTGTAAAAGTTGATGTTCCATCGTGTTTTAAACTCATACTTGCTGTGCAGGAGACCACTTGTTTGTGTAAAAATGAAGAGTGGAAGTTGCCAACAAAATTTACAGAAAGTATCACGTGATCTAGGAATAAGGGTGAAATTACTACAGTATTAGATATTTTAAAATTACATGTTATTCAAGTAATCTTTATTTTCTTTGCTGCTGTGTGAAGCTGAAATTATGTAGCGAGAAATATAAATTAGAGGACAAGTATCCTAAGCAGGATGTCTTCAGGATGCTGGTGTGTGTGTTTTTATTTTTTTAAGGCCTTTCAAATTGTGAATTTAGCTGTTTGAACAGCAAAAGCGCTGTTACCAGCCATGCTTTGGCCACAGTTCTTGCCGTAAGTGCAGATCATTATTTTGTGTCTGTTGTATGCAATTTAGGTTTACAAAAACGTATATGTTGTGGCCTATTAAGGCACAACTTGTACCAGCTCTGTGGCAGAGGCTAACCGTCTTCTAGGGTTGGGTATTTCTGGCTTGTGGCCAAAACGATATGTAGTTCAATCGTATGAAAAAAGTGTCACATCTGTGAAACGGCTATAAAGAAATTACGCTGCTTTGGAGAGTGCTTCGATAAGTTTCTTTAGGATTATCCAACGTTAGATGATGTCACATGATCAGGGGGAATTAACCAGTACCGATGAGATTGTTCATCTTTCCGGGTTTTATTTTCTTAACTCTCTGCCCTAAAGTGGTGTGCGTGTCTGGCATGAGAGGTTAGGTGGGGCACAAAAACTCATCTCCTATTAGCAGCAACTAATTCTACTGTGATGGAGACAGCCTGACTGATCAATTTAAAATGAACCAGATAAAATGGCACTAACCAACACACTGCAAATGCCATTTTATATAAATGTAACATGTGCATTTCCAGTATTTTAATCTGATGATCTGATCTTGGGGCCGTAGTAGTGGTCGGTTTGTATCCGCTAATCCCTACATCCAGTTCTCTGAATTTTGTTGAGAGGTGAGCATCTCACCTGTGGCTGAGGAGACGGATGATTGCGTTTCTTCCGCTGATGGTGTAAGTTTGAGTAGGGATGGTAATATTCAAGGAAAGCTTTGGTTGATGTTCTTCCATGAATAGGAGCATTAAAAAAAACATTTTAAAAGATCCGCAAAAGATTAGGCACACCAATGCAATCAAGGAGAAAAAAGTGGTCTGACTCAAATGAGTTTAAGTCACACGTGACCAATTTGGCCGGACTCTGGAGCCCTTTGTCTTTAACCTGAGGATAGGCAAAGAAGAGAGCTGAATTTATCTGTCACTTATCTACTTTTTGCAGATAATTTCTTCATATGTTTTTGTTGTTTTTACTCAGTCGAAAGATGGTTAAAAAGGAATCTGGCATTGTCAACCCAAAGGACCATTTTCTGTGGGAAAAATGTCAGCTTAGGTCAGCAAATAGGTAGGAGCTTTGTCTAGGTTTGTTGTCCATGTTTGTATTTTAATTTTAGAGACATGCAAGTAAAGCCGCCACACCGAGCAGAACCTTTTTGAAAGCTTTCAAGCTTTAATTTAAGCTTATTAAGTGTTGTGATTTTATAGTATGTTGGAAAGTTATTGCTACTCCTTGAGCTTTTTCATATTTTGTCTCGTTAAAACCAAAAATTTCATTGTATTATTGGGGGATTTTTATGTGATAGACCAACATAAAGTTATGAATATCTGTGAAAAATGACGTCCGTCCGTCTTCTTCCGCTTATCCGGGGTCGGGTCGCGGGGGCAGCAGCTTCAGTAGGGAGGCCCAGACGTCCCTCTCCCCAGCCACTTGGGCCAGCTCCTCCGGAGGAATCCCAAGGCGTTCCCAGGCCAGCCGGGAGATATAGTCCCTCCAGCGTGTCCTGGGTCTTCCTCTGGGCCTCCTCCCGGTGGGACGTGCCCGGAACACCTCACCAGGGAGGCGTCCAGGAGGCATCCTGACCAGATGCCCGAGCCACCTCAACTGGCTCCTCTCAACGTGGAGGAGCAGCGGCTCTACTCTGAGTCCTCCCCGGATGACTGAGCTCCTCACCCTATCTCTAAGGGAGAGCCCAGACACACTATGGAGAAAACTAATTTTGGCCGCTTGTATCCGGGATCTCGTTCTTTCGGTCACGACCCAAAGCTCATGACCATAGATGAGGGTAGGAACGTAGATCGACCGGTAAATCGAGAGCTTCGCCTTTTGGCTCAGCTCTCTCTTCACCACAACGGATCGGTACAGCGCCCGCTTCACAGCAGACGCTGCACCAATCCGCACTCGGCTGCGAACCGCTCCAGTGAGAGCTTTAGATCACGCCCTGATGAACCCAATAGGACCACGGCATCTGCAAATAGCAGAGACGCAATCCTAAGGCCACCAAAACAGATCCTCTCAACACCTTGGCTGCGCCTAGAAATTCTGTCCAAAAGTTATGAACAGAATCGGTGACAAAGGGCAACCTTGTCAGAGTCCAACTCTCACTGGAAACGAGTTCGACTTACTGCCGGCAATGCGGACCAAGCTCTGACACCGGTCGTAAAGAGACCTGACAGCCCTTATTAAAGGGTCCGGTACTCCATACTCCCAGAGTACCCCCCACAGGATCCCTTGAGGGACACGGTCGAATGCCTTCTCCAGATCCACAAAGCACATGTAGACTGGTTGGGCAAACTCCCATGCCCCCTCCAGGATCCTGCTGAGGGTGTAGAGCTGATCCAGTGATCCACGGCCAGGACGAAAACTACACTGCTCTTCCTGAATCCGAGATTCGACTATCCGACGGACCCTCCTTTCCAGAACCCCGGAATAGACCTTACCAGGGAGGCTTAAGAGTGTGATTCCTCTGTAGTTGGAACACACTCTCCGGTCCCCCTTTTTAAATAGGGGGACCACCACCCCAGTCTGCCAATCCAGGGGAACTGCCCCCGATGTCCACGCAATGCTGCAGAGCCGCGTTAACCAACACAGCCCCACAACATCCAGAGCCTTAAGGTACTCAGGGCGAATCTCATCCACCCCCGGGGCTTTGCCACCGAGGAGCTTTTTAACAACCTCGGCAACCTCAACACCAGAGATGGGAGAACCCGACCCAGAGTCCTCAGGCTCTGCTTCCGCAATGGAAGACGTGTTGGTGGGATTAAGGAGGTCTTCGAAGTATTCCGCCCACCGACGCACGACGTCCCGAGTCGAGGTCAGCAGCACACCACCCCCACTGTAAACTGTGAAAAATGCTTGATTTCCAAATACAAATCTACCCTCTTCGGTAAATGCAGCGTATAACATCCCTGGCTGCAATCACTACGAGTGATGGGTCAGAAAATATCGAGCTTGCTCTGGTTGGCTTTTTTCATGAAATATGTCTGAATGCTTCAACTCTAAAATGTCTCGCCTTCTTCTTGTCTGAAATAAATGCTGGATCATGTTTGTGCTTTTAAGTTCTGCATCACCACCACGCCACTCAACCTGCAAAGCCTGCTTGTGGTTGTAGAAGTCAGCTGTTGCAGACCGGTGGCTGCCGAGCTTGACGAGTCGGGGTGTAACGTTAAGCGTTGACCTTTACCCCAGTTGCTGCATCAGTCTTTTCACAAAATGCATAAAGATGGCATGAAGAGGGCAGAAAAGCACTTTAATGCCACCTGGAACTGTTTTGTGAAAGCCGTTAATTTATGTTTTAGTTTGTTGCCCCTGCTGGATGATGAGCTTCACTTCAGTCTCAAGTATTTGCAGCTTCAAACTCGGATCTCCCAACTCCAACCCCGCAGAGCATCTGGCCTGAAAATCAAATGTGGCTTATTAATACCTTCATTATACTGCATAACGTGGTGGCGTGCTGAGGTAAAAACTCAGTCCTTGTTTTGGAGTAAAGTTTGCTGCCTCCAACAGGTTTTCCTGTTAATTAACTCCATCAAGCCTCTCATCAATTCTCACTAGCTTCTCTGCCCCTCCTGAATAAAATGATGATGCCACCACCATGTCTCAGTGTTCAGCTCCCAGTCATGACCAGTGTCTTCTGAAGGCGGCTGATTAGATGTTATTTAAAGTGTAAAGGTGGCTGAACAAAAATAACACCTGTAATTTTTTAAAATAAAAGATTATGGGGATCTTTTAAATTTTTGCTTGAATTAAGTAAATGTATGTTTGTGTTTGACAGCTTTTGTCTCTTTAATTTGTCCGGGTTCCTTGGTCCTGTCTCCAGGTTTGTTGGCCACTTCAAGTCTCGCAAGGAAAGGGAGGTAGAGTTTGGATCCAAAGCCATGAAGTTTACCAATGTCTACATCAAAAACTTTGGAGAGGACCTCACCGATGAGAAACTCAAGGAAGTTTTCTCTGCCTTTGGTAAGAAAATGTTGATGACTGGATCTGCGCCTCTGACTGATACGAGGCGCATCACTGACCCGTTTGCTCTCAGGGAGGACCCTTAGCGTGCGGGTGATGAAGGATGAGAAGGGCCGGTCCCGAGGATTTGGGTTCGTCAACTATTCTCACCACGAAGATGCCCAGAAGGTAACAAATGCAGCTTGCCTGCTTTCTCAGACCTAAAACAATCCAGTTAGTCAATTTTATTGGTCTTTTAAACAAGGTCATGTGACCCAAGTTTTCTTTATTAATTTTGATGTTTAAATAAGCTAATGGCTTTGAATTTAACTTTTATGTAACCTCATCTTATACATCACGGTAGTTTTTGGGGAACCGGGACCAAAATGATTACCAGGTTAGAAATCTACCTCAGAAAACAGCTGCTGGTAGAGAGGCGGCACGTCTTCAATGGACACTGAGCTATATGTGAAATTTATGATGGGAGGATGAGGAACCATCTCTCACTGGATGAATTTTCCCAGATATTTTTTCAGTCCTTGTCTAAACTTGCCTGCAGCATCTAAACCCAGTCACTCATCTTGAATAGCACTGTTTAGTTTTGAAAACTAGTAAATCCAGCTAGCCTTAAGCCCCTTTAACACTTACAAACTTACACATTAGTTTACAGGGTCAGGGTTATGTGTGAGTTATTGAATAATGAAATTTCCTTCTAAAATTCTTCTTTTGTTGGCTTGATCAGTTAAGATTATATCCCTTGCATTACTGCCACCTGCAGGTGAAATTCGGTATATCCGGTCCACTAAGCTGACCCGGCCGGTAACTCCTGTTCGACCCGGGAATGTGGTCCCAGTAAATTACTGGTACTTATGTGTCACATGAAAATGTGTCAAATGAAATGTGGGTTGCAGTTGGTGAAGGCTGGTTCACACAGTAGTATTTTTTGCCGCAATGTTCCCCTCCGACCGGGTCCAACTATCGGTGTGTCTCTTAAAATAATCTTAAGGCATTCCTGCCGTGTGTGCCGTGTTAAGATCGATCTGGTCCGCCTGGTAGACTGTCGGGACCGCTCTGACCTTAAGTCGGGACATTGAACATGTTGGATTGTCTTGCCCTGATATTCTAGTGTGTGGGGTGTTCCCTGAGGACAGATGAGCACACAGCCTGTTGACTGTGATGTGTAGCCAATCGCAAAGGGAGGTGAGGGAAACTCTGAGAGAAACAGCTCACCACCACATCATAGTGCAGCAAACGTAGAGCCCAGTGAGAGATGATCTTTTTTTTTTTGTCAGGGATTCAGAAGATTCCTGTCGTACAACTGGTTGCTGCAGCGTAGGCGTGGCAGAGATGTCTAAAGCATATCAGTGAAAGAATAGACAGCAGATGTTGAGTGTCAACATGCTGCTTATTAGGGCTGCTCGATTTATCAAAGGTTTATGGTCATCGCGATATCAGGAATTGCAATATGCATGTTGCAAAGAATAGTGTTAGGTATTTATCTAAGCGCCCTGAGTTCAGGCTCTCAGTGCCCCTAATATGTTTGGTGACATTTGTTGTTTAATGCAACATAAAAAGTTGAGAAAATAAAGATAAAGTTGATAAACTGCAGCAAAGTTGCTTCATTGCCATAACATCACAAGTTGGACAGGGGCAACCATTTCATTAAAACCTTGTTTTATAAGATGGAATGATGAATGTTTTTGTTTTTAGTAGCTGGATATACTACTAATTATCTGGGGTCTGTTTTCTATGATCCTAAAGAAGAAAGACATTAACACTAATTTTTGCTGTATTTATCGCAAGCTATATCGTTATCACAACATTGACCAATAGTGTCGCGCATTGCAACTTTTCCTGGTATCTCGCAGCCCTACTGCTTATTGCTGTCTGATCCTGAGACGAAGAGGTCCAGTAAGAGGGAAAGGAGACTGTGGAGGTGCTCATGGCTGCGTAAAACAGGACAATAATCGGACTGCATGAGTTCACCAATAAAGGTCACTGCTTGATGTTTGTCGTCGGTCGTCTGCGGTGGAGATGGAGCCCATTTGGTGGTCAGAACAACCACCGACCCTTGATTAAAGTTCACAACCGAAGATAGTTTTTTTTGATTCTTTCACAACAAACGTTTTTGGGTTAGGGTTTTTACCTTAAACTTTGTCCAAAACTTAACAAAAAATCTAGAAGGTATTTAATTAAATAAAAAACTTACAGTAACCCCAAAGTAAGATTTCAGTCTTTCCGTATCTGCAGTTGCACTCACCGAGAATCCCTGTATGTATGATTAAAGGCAAGTTTAACTAGACATTTGATTAGAAATTTTGATCTATAATATTTTGATCTAAAATAAGTCTTGAGATTGTAAGTAATGAACTGTGAAAATATGAATTCAATCTGGACTGTGCTTAGGCCTGTAAACAAATGCTGAAAGTAGGGTTGCATATTAATAGGAAAACGCATAAATATTAGTGACATTATGACTAGCAGTAAATGAACAAACTGCGCTAACAGCTTTCTCCTTCGGGTTCATCACAACCCTGGACCCCAGATAAGGAGTTGTCCATCAGGCACGATAAATGAAACCGAGTACACATGCCGTCCCTTTTAAAGATGACGTAGTGCTGCTCCTCCTGCCTGTTTCCCAGGCTGTGGACGAAATGAACGGAAAGGAGATGAGCGGGAAGATCATCTATGTGGGCCGGGCTCAGAAACGTTTGGAGCGCCAGGGGGAGCTGAAGCGCAAGTTTGACCAGATCAAACAGGACCGCATTCAGCGCTATCAGGTGAGTCTGGCTTTCACTCCGAAGGACATGAAGTGTAGATTTCATTTTAAACAAATTTCAGCGCGATCTTTTATTGGTATATTATATTTTTTCCCCAGACATGGTTAAAGTGTCTCTAACTAAATGAAAGACAGAAAAGTGATTTGGCTCTATTCTTTTTGACGATTTAGGGGGTGAACCTGTATGTGAAGAACTTGGATGATAGCATAAACGACGACCGGCTCAGGAAGGAATTTTCTCCTTACGGCACAATCACAAGTGCCAAGGTAATATCTGTGCAAAATGCACCCAAAGACTGCTGTGTCATCTCTGACCCTACGCCGTTTTGTTGGCTGCAGGTGATGACTGAAGGGGGCCAAAGCAAGGGCTTCGGCTTCGTCTGCTTCTCGTCTCCAGAGGAAGCAACGAAAGCCGTGACTGAGATGAACGGGAGGATTGTTGCGACCAAGCCGCTGTATGTCGCTCTGGCGCAGAGGAGGGAGGAGCGTAAAGCCATTCTAACTAATAAGTACATGCAGAGACTCGCTACCCTGAGAACCATGAGCAGTCCCATTATTGACTCGTACCAGCAGTCTGGATACTACATGACCATACCGCAGGTATGAATATTTAAACTGCAGCACGATATGTTAGTATTATGAAAAAAATAAGTTGATTTTGTTTCTTAATCGGAGTTTAAAATCGTATCTTACAGCCTCCTGCTCGTTCATTCTACAATCCCAGTGCTGTCAGCAACCAGAGACCACTCCCTCGTTGGACGGGACAGCCGCCCAGGCCCCAGGGTGTGTTTCATCATTTGATGGAAACAAATGTTTTCTGTTATCTAGCAGGAAAATAGTAAATGGGTTAATGCTTCCAGGACCTTACTCGACCCAGTATGTAGGGAGTCCTCTTCCTCGTCGTGGGTCGCCAACCATCACTACAGTTCGGCAAGCTTCCACCCAGGCTCCACGCGTCATAACCTCCACACAAAAGACAAGTACCTGAACTAGAACAGGCTTTTTCTACATGGTCCGATATAAAAGGATGTTACCGTTTGACGTGTTTGAACTCTCCTGTCAGATAACATAGGGACGCAGACTGGAGGAGGGCTGCCCAGAGGAAGTCAGTACAAGTACTCGTCTGGAGTGAGGAACCCTCTGCATGTCGTTACTGTTCCTGCACCCATGAGACCACAGGTACAGCTTTTGGGCCTCCATCATGGGAGATTTAACATGTACAAGTCAACTGAGAAGCCAGCTTTATTCTTTTATAAGTGTGCAAAGTTGTTATTGTTTGAAGTGCCTCTGATTAACCCTTAACAGAGTTCAGTTAATCTAGCTTTTACTGACTCTTAGTTTCATCTCACAGTTAAATCCACTGTCTGCAAAGATCATCAGGGGGATCTCATTGGCTAAAGGTATCAGTCAGGAGAAGCATACAAGGGATATCTATGGGGATAATAGGATGGTCCTGTAGCACAATAATAGGGTTGTGTACTTTTAAATTTAAATCGATTTTATAAAAGTTCAGCAATGTTGGCAGTGCAAAATAATGATGCGAAGTGCCATAAAGTTCAGTTGACAGCAGATGTAACCATTAGTACCGTGTTTCTCGGACCATAAGGCGCACTGGATTATAAATCGCATTAAATATTCTTCCCAAGTGTGTAATATCACTCAGAGAGCTATCCGTCTCTGTTGGGAGGACAGAGTAGTTGGACTAGACTGCCCTGTTTCCAACATAAGGCCAAAATAAATGTAACTTTTATATTGAATTAACTTCCTAGGTTTATTGTTGCTAGCATCTACTCTGGGCGTGGGCTGCCTTACATTAATGCCCTTTTAGCTTCGACATAACCGTCAGGCAGTCTTTTAGACACTGTCATTATCTGATCGGGTAGTGAGTGTCTGCCGTAATTCTCCGAATAACCACTGAGCGGAGTGGCTTCTTTGCTAAACAAAGTCGTACAGATTTTTGAGCGCATTGTAGCACATAAAATCGGGCAGTATTTGTACGTACTTGTAATATATAAGGCGCACCAGATTATAGTCCGAAAAATATGGTATTATGACTTAATTAAATTTCTGACTCGTTGCTGAAATGTGCTATACAAATAAACTTGCCTTGCCTTATGAGTAATCACAGTACTAAAATGATAGTACTGCTTGTAAAAAAACAAAAGAAACAATATTAATGTAAAAACATGAGGTTATATGTCACATAAAATGTGAAAAGCAGTTCTGAAATAATTTTATTCTATTGAAATAATTTTTGTCTCATATTTTTTACATCCCAAATAGGCTTTAGTGTGTGTGCACCTTTTTATATCTATTATATATGGGAACACCTAGCTGGAAAAAGGAATACTTGTTTAAAATGAATGAATGTGAGGTAAAATTGATAGTTGACTGGAGGTTTACCTTCTCAGGTTGTGCCTGTGCCTGTAGCAGAGCCAGCAGGCCTGGAGCCGCTCACCGCCTCAATGCTGGCTGCAGCGCCACTCATGGATCAGAAACAACTCCTTGGTATATTGTCTCTGAATCAATCACCTCTATAGTCACTCAGCGGGGAAGTTTGTTTCGCAGTATAGGGCGACAGACAACATGCATATGCAACAACCGTAACATCCATAAAATATACATTTCTTCGATCACCAGTCAAGTACCTAGTGCAGATTGATCATATTAATTACTGCGGGTATAGAGGTAAATTTTTCCTATTACCTTCGGCTCTCTGAAGCACAAACTCCCTAAGATTGGGGGATCAGGGCTGGCTCTGGACTCGACCATCGTGGACATCAGACGAAGCTGCTGTGTGCCAGTTAGTTTTTAGATGACAGATTAAAGGTGTTAAAGTGTCACGACTAGGAATCCTGTTAATGATTATACCCAGGTATTCATAGCTCTCTACGGTTTCTACTTATGACCCCTTGATGTTAACAGGGGGTTGGATGGCATCATAAAAGAATTGGCTAAACTGAGGAACCATGTCGCTCGGTTTTCACACCTTCTCCTCTCTGCTGTGACGCACAGGGGAGCGACTGTACCCACTGATTCACGCCCTTCACCCAAACCTGGCTGGAAAAATCACAGGGATGCTGCTAGAGATCGACAATTCAGAGCTGCTGCACATGCTGGAGTCACCGGAGTCCCTGAATTCTAAGGCACATTTTATTTTTCAGTCCTCACAATAGTAGTGTTGACTGTCTTCACGGAGGCATGGGATCATGCAGTGCATATTTCTTCAGAGCTATTGTCAAACACGGCTGGTTAATTGATGTACAGTCATCAGCTTAGTCACATACTGCAGAGGGCAGAATGATTAAAATAACACCAGCAATAGTTTCTGTAGATGTTAAAGGGTTTAACTCGGATAAAATGTGTTGTTTTTATGCCCTTTTTTTCTTTATTTGGAGACTTAATTTGTTGTTTTAATGAATTTGATGTGTTTAACATAGAAGAGAATCAGATGCGGTTATTCTTACCTTTCTCCTTTTACTGATGCTGTTCTTGTAGTAATCCTGAGGTGTCATTGAGTTCTGCCTGATTTTGGTTCTCTCCATCTTTCAGGTGGATGAGGCGATTGCTGTCTTGCAGGCTCACCAGGCAAAAGAGTGTTCTCCCAAAAAGTGAAACAATTTATGGTCGGTTTTATAGTTTAAGAGAAATTCTTGCAAATGCATTTAATGTTTGAAGGAAAGACATCCAGGATTTTTCTCGGGGCCATGAATGTGACATTTATTGCACTGTTTAATTCCGCTTTTTTTATTTAATTTCAACACGTGCTAAAAACAGTCATAAAAAACGATGTAAACTACAAAAAGAGGTCTCATTTTTGGCGTTGGGTAATTTGATATAAAGTGCTCAATCTAACAGCACTTTTTATTTTAATGCATTAACTTGATCATTATGCTGCTCAGTCCCAGGACCTGTATTCACGAAGAGCCTAAAAATTCCTGCCTTGGAGTCTTAAGAGTGATAGTACAGGGGAAAATACAAATGCACTAGGATTTGCTTTATTTTTAATACTTTATCTGTTTGATATTAATGCGCACTCACCTGTCAGCATGTTACTGGGATCGCCTGCTTGTTTAAAGCAGTTGTATTGGACAAAACGAACTACATAAAATGGAGGGAAAAAGGTGGAAAAAACTGAACAGAACAGCAGCGAATCTGTCCGCACAGCTAGAAGTGTCTAACCCTAAAGGTAAGTTGGTCCCTGGATCTTGGAGCAAACACACGGACTCTGAAACGTGTTTTTGCAGATCAATGCATCCTTTTCTCTGCTTTTACGCACCAGCCAGGTGAGAAGCGCTCCGTGCAGCAATCAAAAGCCAGGAGATGGCATAGTACAAGCAAACTGCTAGATGACTATTTAGGCTACTGACGTTATCATGCAATACAGAAAATACTTTCTTTTATCTATGTAAATTTCTCCACTTTTTATTTATGATTATTCAGTATTTTTCCTATTAGCCGCACCTTTAACCCATTAGGCCACTCAAACTAATTTTCCTCTATGGGATGAGAAAGTTTATCTTGTCTACATATTATTAGTATGGCTGGTAAAGAAGTTTGCCTTCATTTCCTCCACTGTTTTATTTGGTGGATCAGCCAATCGGCTCTCTCTGTTTCCACCATCTCTCCTGCTTAAGATGCTCTTAGGCTTGCTAAAAGTTCTCCTCACTACTAATTTTTTTTCACTTTAGGAGCTCTCTTAAGGTCTAAGATGCTTTGTGAATAACCTTTAGCTTACTGAGGTCAAATTTTAAGAGAAGATTTTTCCTAAAATGACGTCACTAAACTACTTTTAGTCTCAAGACTCTTTGTGAATACGGGCACTGATGTTTAATCTGCTTGTGCTCATGTAGCAATTTTGAATGTGAGTTGATAATCTGTAGATCAAGATGCATAGTTGGACACAGTATGTGTGATAAACGTCAGACTAACTAGCTCTTATTTGTTCAAAGAATATTTACCAGCAAGCTGAGACCAGTGTATTCACACTTTTTTTTTTTTTTTTTTGCTGTTGGATAATCTTGAAGCACTAATTGTTTTTATTTATTTTTTTCCCCCAGGTTTGAATGTTGTTCTGGAGGAGATGAAGAGTTCAAAGAGTGAATTTTGAAGGAAAAAGAGCAAAAATAAAAAAAAAAGACATGATTAGAATAAGTATTGAAAGTTGAAGCTATTTTGTTGTTGCAGAACCTTTTGTTAGAATATAAAGTTTCCAAAATATGCATTAAATTTGTGTTTTGTCATTTCTTAAAAGCAAAAGTGGATGTTTGACTTCAACCCCAAACATTGCTATACCAGAACTGAGACCGGGTTGTGGTTCAACATATGAGGAATATTGAGCTGCAGTGACTGCTGGGCCTAATATTTATCATGTAGATGCATCTCAGTGAATTGGAAAATCACCAAAAGGTTAATTTCACTAATCCAATTCAAACTTGAACAGCTTCATTACATGTTTGTCTAATCAAACCACAAAATTCAGTTTCTTAAAAAAAATTATGAACAATTTTATTTTGATGCACCAATGTCGACCTACTGAAAAGTATTTCCGTTTCTGGTACAGAATGACAGTCCTATAAGCTGCTCCCTCATTCAGGGGTCACCACAGGAAGTCAATACTCCTTACACACAGACTTGGCAGAATTTTTACGCTGGATGCCCTTCCTGATGCAACTGGGATTCAAACCAGGGTGGCTTTGATGGTAGCCTTCAGGTCATCTGTAGTGGGCACTAGCTTTCATAGATTGTCTGAGTGTTGAGATCAAGTGAGTTTGCCGACCAGTCAAGACCATTAAGCTGATGCTGGTATCTTTGGCAGTGTGGGAAGGTGGCAAGTTCTGCTGGAAAATAAAATCGGCATCTCTTTAAAATTTATCACCAGAGGGAAGCATGAATTTGCAGCTTTTCCTACTGCACCTTTTCCTTCCACTCAACTTTCCATCGCTTGGCTAGAGTGTTCTGAACAGATGTTTTATTTCTTTTTTTTTTTTTAAGCAAAGACCTGTGGTTAACTTCCTTGTACAAGGTGTCAAGCCAGCAGTCTTGCTTGTAATTGAATTAAAGAAATACACTGAACAATAATGAGCACATTGGAAAGTTGATTAGTTTTGAGAGAATGTTCCTACTTTTTATAAAGTTGGAAACATTGACCTCATATCTGGTTAAAATCTGGTTTGCTTTGTGGTGTCAGCACTTGTTGCTGGTGTTTGATTCAAGGCTTTTTGGTATTGGTATTGAACAAAATAGCTTTATAAAAAGATTAAATTACTTTAGTTATACAGTAAGTTGTATTTGTTAAACATAGCTTGTATATTAGAAAAGCACTTAAGTATTATTGAATTAAAGATTCAAGAATGGAAACGAGCTTGAAATATTAAAAGTAAAGTCTGCAAGGGCAGCCTACACAGGAGTTTAACAAGTTTTGACATTTGATGCACTTATTTTTTTTTTTTTTTTTTTAGGAATGTCATCCAGGACCAGAAAGCCCAGTTTTACACAACAGTGGTCCAGATTCCTGCTAATACCTTTTTATATACACTGCTCAAACCAAAAATAAAAAATACAGGGAACACTAAAATAACATGCCCTAGATCTGAATGAACTAAATATTATTAAATACGTTGTTCTTTACATAGTTGAATGTGCTGACAACAATCACTCAAATTATCAATGGAAATCAAATTTATTAACCCACGGAGGTCTGGAGTTGGAGCCACACTCATAATCAAAGTAGAAAAACACTACAGGCAGATCCAACCTTGACGTAATGTCCTTAAAACAAGTCAAAATGAGGCTCTGTAGCGTGTGTGTGGCCTCCATGTTCCTCTTTGACCTCCCTACGACTGGGCATGCTCCTGATGAGGCGGCGGATCGTCTCCTGAGGGATCTCCTCCCAGACCTGGACTAACACAGCCATCAACTCCTGGACAGTCTGTGGTGCAATGTGGCGTTGGTGGATGGAACAAGACATGATGTCCCGGATGTGATCAATTGGATTCAGGTCTGGGGAACAGGCGGGCCGGTCCATAGCATCAGTGCCTTCGTCTTGCAGGAACTGCCGGCACACTCCAGCCACATGAGGTCTAGCATTGTCTTGCATTAGGAGGACTGGTCATGGTGGAGGATGTTGCAGGCAGCAGAACGTTCTCCACGGCGTCTCCAGACTATGTCACGTGCTCAATGTGAACCTGCTTTCATCTGTGAAGATCACAGGGCGCCAGTGCCGAATGTACCAACCTTGGTGTTCTCTGGCAAACATCCTGCATGGTGTCGGGCTGTAAGTGTAACCCACACCTGTGGACATCAGGCTCTGTCTGTTTCTGATCGTTTGAGCAGACACATGCACATTTGTGGCCTGCTGGAGGTCATTTTGCATTGCTCTAATCTAGATTTTAACCTACCTGGCTGGATTCTGAGTTGTTTTTAAACACTTGAAAAAACTCACCGTTTTAACCTGCGTAACAGGTATGACTATTTGCAGGTGACCCAGCTACTATCAGGCTTATGATCCTTGTTTAAAAGATTTCATATTGTCCCATCAGTCTTTTTTAATAGCTTTATGTCCAAAAGTAAGGGCATGATAGATTTTGGATGAAAGCCCGCTGCTCCTCAGTAATCAACCATCATGAAGCAGGGGATTGTGATTGCTGATTCGTCTTCTCTGTAAAAAGGCAAAATTCATCCAGAACTTTGACATGCATATATCATAAATACATTAAATCTATTGACTTCTTTGATGTGCTAATATGGAAACGTTAGTGTAAGACAAAATAAATTGAACCTGCTGAAAAACAGCCTGACCTGTACAACCACTACATTGAAAAAAAAAAAAAAATCTTATTCCTTTCAGCCCTCCTTCACTGACTTTAAGTCTCTGGATCCTGGTTCTGGTTCCCCTGTTTGGCACAACAGATAAACATTCATTTTAATTCATTATCCAGTTCCCTCAACTTAGCCAAGAGGGGCTAGTTGAGAAACTTCACCACTCGCATTTTTAGCCACTTTGAGGCTTCTATCTTGTGTGGCGTCTAAAGTAAATATTTCTGAGCACTTTATATACTTTTAATGGACATTTGGATTTTAACCCATTGGTTGCAGCTGTTGAATTCAGTGCTACTGAATTTGATGCAGTTTTGTGTATATATATATATATATATATATATATATATATATATACATACATACATACATACATACATACATACATACATACATACATACATACATACATACATACATACACACACACACACACACACTTTGTGACTTGCTTAAACTAAAAATAAATCAATTAGCTATTGGGACAAAAGATCTGAATGAAGATGACATCTGAAATTTAACGACAAACTGTTCAATCAATCCACATTAAAATGACAGACATGGGGCCCAACACTGTTGTTAAGACTTTAATCACAAATTGAACCTGGCATGACAAACTCAAATAGGGACAAAACAAGAATGAACTCTGAGGTTTGCCAGATTTATTGGAAGCCTTCATACAAAAGAAATTATGGCTGTATAAAGTTACAAAGGATTACCATTGACATCAATAAACTTTCAGCATTTTAGGTCTTTGAACCCAACAGTTCTCTGTAACTTCAAGGTAATGGATCTAAAACGGCTGATTTTAACGAGCAGATAAGACGATATTTAAAAATGTACAGACCCAGGATATAGGTGGATTACTTCTCAGTGGTAGTTTACAACTAAATCTGAAAAGCAACTTCAAAAAAGAAAAAAAATAATGTGGGGGGGCACTTATCAGTACACAGCCAACTAAATTTCAATGCATCTCTGCTTCAGTGAGATTTTCATGAAACACAAACAAATGTATTTACACTGACCCTCTGAAACACGTCTCAGACTATCGACGTGAAGGCATTAGAAGCTGCTTCGCCGTTACTGAATCTGGGAAAAGGTTGTGGTAGGTCGGTAAAGGAACGTAAGCAGCCGTTATCATTTTACCTGCAAGGGAAAGAAAAATGCATCAATCACAGCCGTCACGCTTCCACTCGTAGTCGCAGCAGCTAGCCAACGTACCTGCAAACCAGCGTCCATGAAGTGCGTTTACAGTCGCCATTGCTGCGGGTATTGAGGGACACTTCACATACACATTACCCTGTGCGCAAAAGAGAAGATTGCTTAATATGTGAATCAAAGTGTAACGGTCTTTAAACTTTGATAGGAGCCTAGTTTTGTGCTCTAGGCCGATACATTTCTGAACTTTGCCAGATGATTACAAACATACCTGGGAGGAGTTCCTGTCGACATAGATGTGAACGACTCCCCCGTGCTTGTTGCATTCGTCAATCACATCATCTTGGATTTCAGAGGACCAGTTGGGATCATTTTCTCTGTGGAGGACGAGAAATAACTCAATGAACAAGAAACATTCAGGAGCCGAACACAAACCAGAGCAGTTGAGACCATTTTCAACAATTTGAGCAAATAATGCCAGCTGGAAAGGTTGGTAACCGTAATCTATGGTCTGGCCTGCCTTGTATCGGCAACTATATGCTCCTTGTAGCAGTTAGTGTCATCCTTCTGTTGCTTAAAGTGGCTTCTTACGTACAAGTAACAGATTGAAACTTGAGAGGATATGTGAACCAATGAAAAAGTTGTCTTACGCTTGTGGGTTAAACAGGTTGGACAATTGAAGGCAGTGAGTGGCCAGCGGCTGTGAGGGGAGGTTCAAGGCTTGGCTCGGTGCAGGAGTAGGAACTGTGAAAACAACAGAGATCTGTCACTGGGGTTTCATGGGGTTTGGTGGGGGTTATCTATCACCCTGCCGCTCACCTGCTGGGGGAGGGATGCCCCCAAAAGGTATGGATCCAGTCATCTGCAGAGCCTGCTGTGCAGCAGGGGGGATTTTCAGGCCAGTTCCTGTGGAGGAAGGGGGGAGTTCACCATTAAATGGAAATTGTTTCACATCAATCAGATTGTGATTGGCTACAAATGAAAAAGGAGTGAGCAGATCTACACTTGAAACGAACCTTCTGCCAGTCGAGCCATGAGCTGTAGACGGCCCGTTGTCCCGAGGTCGATGCCGGTCCTCTCCAGTTCGTCGTTGTCCAGGAAGGAGCTAGCCGTGGAGGAATCTGAGCGCTCTGTCACGTGTCCCACCTTCATGGGACGTCCCGCCAGCTCAAAACCGTTCAGCTGCTCCAACGCCTTCTTTGCACACTCTGCATCTGCAAACTTCAGAGAACAGGGAGATTAAAGACTGAACGCAGCAGAGCACATCGGTTCCAACACAAAGAAAAGTTTCAGGTACCGATATGAAGCCATATCCTTTGGATCTCCCAGTCTCGCTGTCCATCATGAGTTGGATTCCTTCAATCTATGAAATCAAACCAACCGCCACTAATGAATATCAAAGCAAATGACGTGAACAAACAAACCTAAACATGAATCATATTTCTAACCTTTCCAAAGGGCTCAAAAATCCCCCGCAGCATTTCTTCAGTGATGTTAAAATGCAGCGAACCCACATACAGTCTCATCGGACCTGCGCTGCCCTTCTGCAGGTTATTGGCTGCAGCAGCAGCTCTGTTTTTCTCAGCCTGGAAATAAATGTACAAGATTCATTTAACCAGAGAAGAAATTCTACAGACAATGTTTTCTTAAAAACAATTAGCCTGAGCCAAACCAGTTAAAGGAACATGTTCAACTCTTAAAGCTTTTACAAACACTTCATATCTGACCTGAGAGGCCTGGACAATGATGGGGACACCTAAGAGCCTCTGACCAGTTAGTCCGATGGCCAGCGGTACAGAAGACGTCTCCACAAACTCGATGTATGCGATACCCTTTGACCTCCGAGAGTTTCTATCAGAGATGATTCTGACATCTCTGACCTGCAGATAGGTGAGAAAAAATGAGATGTTAAGCTCATTTTCAAATAAATACTGGCTAGTCGGTATATAGACCTAACAGAGCCGACCTTTCCCACAGCAGAGAAGAAATCCTCCAGGTCACGAGCTCTGATTCTGGCAGCGAGCTGCATGCAGAAAACTGTGCGGGCATCCCTCTCCTCTGGTGTTAGATTGTCAATCGGTTGCCTTTAAAACAGGAAGAAAATAGTCAGATTTAGTTCGGGAAATTTTCATTTGTAAAAACAGCCACAGCCTGCTCATAAAATATCTGTTTGGAACCAAAAGTCACCAGCGTCAAACATGCGTCTGGGAGGCGCTTTTGACTTGGACATCCAAGCATGAAACAAAGCGAAGCGGCGTTTTAACTCACCTAACGGGGCTCTTCTCTTTTTTGAAGGGACTCCGACTTCTGGATCGTTTCCGGCTAAAATAAAGAACCAAAAAGTTATTCCTTTTGTTTTGAATGTCATACAGTTACTAGAGAGCAACAAAATGACTAAAGCCGAAACCAAGTACAGAATGGGAATTTGCAACATCAACAGGTGAGAAGCTACATACATGGGGCTCTTGCGTGCTTTGTAACGGCCGGCCCGATCCCTGCTTCTGGAGGCGCTGCGATGACGCTCCTTGCTGCGGCTGCGTTTTTTATCTCTGCTCCTGCTCCTTTTCTTGCTCTTCTTCCTGTCTCTACTCCTGCTACGACTTTTCTTCTTCTTTGAGCCCGGACTACGGCTCCTGCTCCGACTTCTTCTCTTCCTGAGGCGCGTTTCAACCAGGGAAGGAAATTACCACAAGCAGGATTTTGGTAAAATATCAAACTGTATTAAGATTTAGGTTAGGGTGTGAAATTCAGATTTTTTTTGGAGGGGAAAACGTATATTCTGAAAATTATCCTGCAAATAACAGTTGAAAACAACTCAGAGTACTAATAAGAAAGTGACCAAAACTTACTTCTTGCCGTGTTCATCGTGTCCATTAGCATGATAGGACTTGTTCTCATCCTAAGCAAGGTTTATAGAAGAACATCATGAGGACGTAGATGAAACATTTCAAGTCGTCAAGGTAAAGGGGGTTGGGGGTGAGACAAGAGAAAATGCAAAAATATATTCAATTAATAATAATTCATACTTTCTAAAGTCAACTCTGGACAGTTCTTCCACCACCCCAATACCTTCCTTCCCCCCCTCATTACAAGGCTGGTCAGTACTTAATGCTACAATGAAAAGTTAAGGGATGTCCAACACATTAGCAGAGTTCAGGAAGCTTTGATAACTGTCAGGTCCTCTCCACCATCCCCCCCACCCTCTATCAGGTCGTACCAATGCCACTATTTGTGCCTAAACACGTGACCACGCATGGCCCATGGCCACTAAAAGAGATCCTGTGTGGTTGGTGTCAGTCCAGTGATCTTCACCCATTTTCGTTCTTGGACTGTAAGAGCTCGATGCCACCTCTGTCACACATCTTGCCCTGAAGCAAACAGGGATTCACACTTCTTAGTAATACTGACGCCCAAAAAGTAAATAAATAAAAAAAATGATCAAAAGAAGCCACCTTTAACACTAAAATGATCTGTAGATTGCATTAATATTTACAATTGTTTGGCCTAATAAAACTACTGAAAATACAAGATTTTCTTAAACAGTAATGCTAGATACGTTGTATTTTACAGCCATTTGACTAAAATGTCAATGTAAGATGTTTTGTGTAACATGCAATTAAATCAAGATGCTGAAAGAGGCAGTATTCATATTTGCAAGAAAAAAAAGACAATCTATCCCAACCAGCAAAACTGGCATAATAATAAAAAATAAAAAACTTTGTGATAAAAGGTAAAGGGTGCATCAAAAGGCTTTGATATTAAATTGCCCTAGGAAATTCTCGAGCAACAGATACGTGATACAAACAAAAATGTATACATGTTCTTCACAGAGTAAATCGTCTTAGAGCAAAACAGTTACAAATATAAACAATTAAATCCACAATTTTGCAGCTGAAATCCTTCTGGTAAGGACCACACAGTAATAAAAAAAAGAGGGGTCAAGAAGCCAATTGTAAATCTGAATACTGCCTCCTTTGCTGGACAGGTAAAGATGGGCTCATCAACCACTGGCATTCACCTTGTTGCAACCGAATTGGGGCTGGATGGTTCTAGGTTGAATCTCTTTTAGTCCTAAAGTGAACCACAGTACATCAGTATATGCGCAATAACTACCTTCCTTTTTTTTCACAGTTCACAGTGGAATCAAAGATGAATTCATGGGAGTAGAGGTGAGATATCATTAGGGAAGTCTATAAAGAGAGATAGATGTGGATTTATTTATATTTCTGTATTGCGTTTGTAAATAACTCAATCACCAGACACAACATTCAAGTGAACTTCTTCATGATAACACAATTTAAGAGTTAAACAATACAGAGGACAACAACAGTTCACAGGCCCCATTTCTTCAACACTCGACTCACCTTCCTGTATGGAGCTTCCAGCATCGCCTCAACGTCAAAATCATCCGCCATTTCGGCCCTGCAGGTTAAACAGAAACAAGAAATAAATTCACTACGGCGAAGGGGAGGAAAAAAAAACACACGAGAACATCGAGGGGAGGGGGGTAGACTGTTTCGACATAATACGCGCTCACTATCAGGTCGAAATGGCGTTTAGCTTTTCTATTTAAAAATATATTCAGATTATTATCCGTATATGGATCACATCTTAAACTTAGAAATGTTAAAAAAAATCGTCCACAAAACACGATTTCAAACCTTACGAATCCCACACGCGACACGAGTTAACGTCGCTGCAGAGCTAATGCTAACTAGCTACATTCGATGCTAGTTTACCGTCGCTTCCATTTTAGCAAAGCTTCTTCTAAAAGGAACTTCGACAAAGAGACCAAAACGACTACATCAAACCAACACGGAAACAACTGAGAGTAATAAATAAAATACTCAATTACTTAGACACGGTTACAGGGCCGCAAAATGCGTCTGGGTGGCTAAAACAGGCGTATAGTTGAGGGTGCCAAAATGGCCTCTCCGGACTCGGAGCGTTTCCGCGGCAGCGAGCTGAATGTGGCAAACAATGACGTTACCGTCTGAAATGGAGGATATGCCGTGCCAAAGTCTGAGTATCACAGTTAATATGCTGCTGACGAGAATGGCGTCGACGGTTTTCTCCTTCTTAAACACAGACAGCTACGGCAAAGTTAGACCTTTTGAAGTTATGTAACCTTTTCGTTTTCCGCTACAGCTATTATGAGCTATTCCAGGCAGGTCGTGGCTTTACGGTCTCCTTCCGTCTCCTTCGTCGTCTTCTTCGAATGTTGCTCAAGCGGGGAAAAAAGTAACGGTGTTACCGCCGCCTGCTGGTCAAGTTTAGCATTTACATTCACATTGGATAATTATGTGGCCAAATATTATTTTGGCCAACAGATTTAATAGAAAAGTTCCAGTGTTTCTACAATTTAGGCAATTGATTTAATACATAAAAAATATTTACTGCTTTTTCATGTAGTCGGATGGGTATTTTAAAACCTCTTTTTGTCATCTAAATAATGGCCGGGCAATGCTTTGTTCTTTTGTATTGTGAGTTATACATTGCCTTGGAATCATATTCATAACCCACATTTCACATTGTCTACAGCTAACACACAAACAGTGCAAATAGTGCATGAAGGTGAAGGGATGAGGCATTATGGCCTACGTTCACAGTGCTGTATGTGCAGGAAAATGAACACTGCACGTCACCCATAGCATGCGATCTGCATAATTAAACTTGGTGGCAGCAGCATTGTGGCAAGGGGGTGCTTTTCTTCAGCAGGAAGATGGTCTGGGAGGATAGATGGAGCTAGAGTAATACTGGAAGAATTCCTGTTCATGACTTGAGACTGGGGTGACGGTTTACCTCCCAGCATGATATCAACTCCAAAATTAAAGCCAGAACCAAAAGCAAAAAAGGGGATTAAATTTAAAGCATATTCACGTGTTAGAATGACCCAGTCATTTTCCAGATCTATATCCAATGGAGAATCTGAGGCAACTGGGAAGGCCAAAAAAAAAAATACATTCACAGATTTTCTCTGTTAAATCTGACCAAACTACAGCTACTTTGCAAATGAGATTTGGTAAACATTTTGGTCTCTTTATGTGCAAAGCTAGGGGAAAACATGTTACAAAGGACCTGCAGTAGCAATTACAGCAAAAGGGCTTTTTACAAAGTGTTGACTCATTGAGCCCAGATTCAAATTCATGCAACACATTTCTGATTCTTATTTATGATAAATAATTAATAAAAAACATGTACCATTTTACTTACACCTCCCAATCATGCACTACTTTGAGATGGTTTGTCTCCTAAAATCCTAACAAAATGTGGAAGGTTGCAGTTGTTTAATAAGAAAAAAAGAAACATTTAAGAGTTTATTAATAATAATAATAATAATAATAATAATAATAATAATAATAATAATAATAATAATAATAATAATAATAATAATAATAATAGAATTGACTTGAACTTCTTGGTAGCCATGATATGGTTGTTTTCCACTAATATACATTACTTCTGTATACAATAGTGTCTGCACATTTCTATGCATGTCCTGTCGTCAGAGTTTTATTTGTCCGATTGCAAACTAAGCATTAAAAAAACCTCTCCAGTGGTCCTGGACTCAATGTGGTGTGGGTTGACAAGGTGTGTATTGGTTCCGACAATACACCAATACACATTGTGTTTTATTTTGAACTTCCACTTTTAGTAATATTAAAATTCAGATGATTTTGCTTATTTAATTTCATTCTATTTTTAATTGAAATAGTTGCTTTTCATATATGAAACCAAGCCAATATAACTCAATGATTCTCACAAACTTTAAATAAAAAAGGAATTGAGTATTGTGTTTCTTGTGCAATGTTATTGCTCTTCTGTAACTTTGGGCTTTATTATGAGATGACTTGCTCTTTTTTTCACCCTTTTTCAAAATAGTTCTCAATTTTGGACATGGAAATGAAAATGACTATTGTGACCTACAAGCCTGAACACAGCCGAAAAGAAAAGAATGATGAAACATGTCCCCTTAAAATACTTAATTAAATTTTTAATTAATAATAATGAAAACGACAAAAACAGTAATCAGAGTTTTTGACTGCAAGCAGCAGCTCACCCCTCTGTTTTTGCAGAGCTTAAATTATGAACAAAATTGCAAAAAGCTACAAAAAAAAGAGAGAGATTTCATCAAGATTTTTACAGTGCAATAGATATAAACACGTATTTAATAGTTAGTGAATCACACAGCACCAACACAACTTCAATCAGTTCAAAAGACCAAGTTAGGACACATTATTGTCCCTTAATTGGATGACAACTCTTTGATGCTGAGCATCTGGAGAATCCTCTGCAGTCATTTTGTAGTTGAGTTTAAGCGGTGCATCGTAATCTGGGGGAACTTCAAAAAACAGCACATCATCAAAACAGAACCCATCGGAAGGAGATGCAAAGTAAGGTAGCTTCAACACATAACCTGTCAGGATCCCCCCCAGTGCTGACAGTCCTATTGTGGAAAACACTGCAGCAACTTGGAAGAGAGCCTGCTCCTGTGCAGTTCTTCCCAAACCCTGTTGTAAACCTGGAATCAGCATCTTTAGCTCCTGCAGCTTTGGGTCCCCCTCCACTGGAGCTCTGTGAGTAAAGATCTCATACAAACTGGGGCCATAAACCTCCTCGTCAGCGATCAGAATGGCCCATATCCCCGCTGCGCATGAAATAAGTCCCGTTAGTCCGTGCAGGTTGTGTATGCCGCACTGATCTTGGATCCTGCAGCGTTGTGCTAAAAATGGGCTCAGGTACTTGTAGCCCAGCATGCAGACCGTGCCACCCATCATACCCAGCACATACGCAGCCGCAGGTGATATCATCATATCTACAGATGCCCCGACGGTTACTCCTCCAGCAAGAGTCACGTTCTGAATATCCGCCATGGTGAACTTTCCCTTTTTGTTCAGCATTGCAGACAGAGCGAATGCGGTGAGTGTGGAGGCGCTGAGGCCGATGAAGGTGTGAAGGATGGCCCTGTGCTGGTCATCTCCTTTATGGGTCAGAGCTGAGTTGAATGAGGGCCAGAACACCCAGAGGAACAAGGTGCCCATCACAGACAGGATGTCAGAGTGGTAACTGGTGTTCTCCTTAACATGGCCCTCATTCAAACCAGGCCTGTACAGCACAAACGTCACACCCAGTCCAAAATAACAGGCAAAGAGATGGATGAGAATGGACCCTCCTGCATCGTTGATCCGCAGATACTTCAGAACGACCCACTCTGTGACCGCGAACACCGGCACCTCAAACAGAGCCATGACCAGCAGCTGCAGCGGGCTTGTCTTCCCCAGCACTGCTCCGAAAGAGATGAGGACCACCGCACAGGCAAACTCTGCATTTATGAGATTAATGACTCCAATGTGGATCTTCCCGTTGTGGTAGAACTGGAAGTAGCCCTGCACCAGGATGGCCCACTGGATGGCAAAGGTAGCAGTCAGAAAGTTAAAAACCATCCCACCAAAGCCGTAGAGTCGGAAAAATGCCAGCAAGCATCCGAAGCCAAGGAATATCATGACCTGTATGTCAGCGAAGAAGGGGTAGTCCTTGTACATGGCGTTGTGCATGGGATTTGTTTGATTGGTCTGAAAACGGGCATCAGCGTGCTCATCATAGGTCACGAAGGCAAAGTAAATGACAACAAAAATCACCTGGAACACGAACAGGAAGCCAGGTAACTTCACTTGAAGGTTGGTCGACCGCTTCTTCATCCTGGCAGCTCTCTGGAGCTAATGACAGGAGCCTCTTTCTGCAGCGCGGACTATCTCTGTTTAGATAAGATACGTAGGTCAAAGACATTAGTCAACCCTGCTCCACTTAGACAATAACGGCACTGTTTTTTTCTCCGCCTGAAGAATGGAGCGCTGCGGACTTTGTCTGTTGTAATAAACTGTTCTGAAATGTCAGCAGTTTTTTTAAGGCTTTTATTTACCAGTACGTTTATCTCTGAATCCCTGTTTCATACTAAATATGGTGAAGTGGGCATAAAACAAGTATGTATCTGAATGACAGAACTTATAATCTGATCATCAAAAATGTGTCATGTAAAAAAAAAAAAAGTAATACTCTTAACACTTAAAACATCTGTTTTCCAGCAGGAGCCAGATGTTTGCAGTCTTTGTTCCCAGTAACAGAGTCTATCATCATCTTCTCTTTCTGTGTAACTCTGTGGGAGATGTTCAAGGAAGCTTATCACTACAAATGGGCCGTTACTTTGCAGTTGACATGCTCCTGCTTTTTAGATTTGTTCCTACGAAGAAACTGGCATCCTGGGAATACTTTTGTTATAAGAAAGGGTGACCAAGTGTGTAGCAGTACTCAGAAGTCAAGGTTAAATATGAACAGATTTTTCTGTTTCGGATTTACAGTGCCTGGAAAAGGTTTTCACATCTCCATTTATTTCATGGTATAACAGCAAACTGCATAGTAGGTTATCGGGGATTTTTGTGTCAGGGTTAGACGATCAGGACCCATTATTATTACCTCAAAAAACAAAGAAGTTGTCAAAACAAGGGTTAACATTGGCCTCGCGTTTCCAAGGTTGAGAGCATTTCGAGAGCAGAAGCAGCTCCAGTTTGACTCGGAGCTAGCTTTTCTCCTCCAGACAGGTGAGTAGCAGCATGAAGTCAAATGTTTGTTTTTGTTGCTGTGATGGTCTTGTTAGACCTGTGTTGCTCTGTTGATTTGATTCAATGTAATGCTACAGTTGTGGCGTGTGGGCTAAGTGTTGGAGTTTGACCAGCACTGGGCCAGGCGTTACTGTTTATGTGTAGTTGATGTGCAGAGGGACAGAGAAATGAATAAACAATGACTTATCCAATTGTAGTTTCAGCATTCCTTCAGCTTGGACTACAAAATCACTCAGAGAAATAAAAACGGTGGAATGCTGAGACTGGTAAGCCAGAAGTTGATGATTTTGTTCAGCACCTCTGCAGCAAATACTATGACGTAATTGGTCAAAAACATAATAGAAAACAGAGAAAACTGAACGGCTGGAAAAATGCGACCCAAAAGTAATATAACAAAATCTATGCAGGGACAGACTACATTCAAATTTTCTGCACTCCTAGAGAATCCAAACGCTCAACTAAACATATTTGAGGGCTAAAAAAGTGGATCTTGCACGATATGTTCTCTTTATCAGACTATAGCACCTTTATCCACATGGTCGCAGTGTCCCCCCACAAGCCTTGTGATAAACTGCAAACAAGACCTATTATGACTTTCTAACAAAAAGCTTTTCTTGTTGTCACTTCTTCACAAGGGCCAGATTTGTGGAGTGCACAACTAATAGTTGTTCTGAGAACAAATTCTTCCACTTTCACCATGGATTTCTGCAGCTCTCCAGTTACCGTGGGCCTTTTGGAGGCTTCTGTGATTAATGTTCTCTTTGATTAGCCTGTTGGGTGGGCAGCCATGTCTTGGTAGGTTTGTAGTTGTTTCTTTCTCTTTCCATTTTCAGGTGATGGATTGAACAAAGCTATGCAGGATTTTGAAAGCTTGAGTTATTGTTTTATGACCTAGCCCTGCTTTAAACCTTTCCACAACTTCACCCCTGACCTGTCTGCTGTTTTCCTTGATCTTCATGTTTGTCCAATAATGTTCGCTAACCCCTGAGGCCATCACAGAACAGCTGTACTTGGATTAAATTAAACACAGGTGGTCTCTGTGCTTAGATCAATGCTGAAGGCAATTGGATGCACTGGACCTTATTTAGGGGTATAACAGGGGCTGAATATAAATGCACGCCATACTTTCAGATTCCGGTCTCCTGGAGCTAATAAGGTCTGCATGTGAACAAAAAACAAGGCAAATCAGAGCAGCTCTGTCCTGTACCATGGCTATCTTTTTTTTTTTTTTTTTACTATATACAGGGTCAAAGGTAGCTGGGACTGCAAGTTCAGGCAAAGGTTAATTCATTTCTTTCATATTAAATCTGCAAAACTGTAAAACTATACTTAAGTAACTAAAGTTATCCTGAACCCTATTTGCCAAGTTTTCAAATTTGCAAAGAAAACTAAATGAAAAGCTTGAAAAAAGTTCATTGCATAGTTAATTTAAGACACAGCTTCAGTAGAAACAGCTTCCTGTTGATAGAAAAATGTTAAACAGCCAAAAGAAAAGAGGACACGTTCTTACCATCTTTTGTTGATTTTATTTAGATTTGTTGCATTTTCTACAGACATGAAATGGTTCATTTAAACCATTGTCTGTTTCTAAATTCAAAATATGTATTGGGTCATAAGATAAAATGTGTAATAGTTTTAAACACATTCCTAGCTTAAATCTGTTAACAACAATAATACATGTTATGTCTACACCTACAGCCACAGACCTTCTCATAAATGTCGCTCCTATTCTGTCTTAAGATACTGTTGTCAGTGAAACTAGTCACGGCTTTAAACAAACTCAGCAAGCACACTCTGCAAGGAGGAGTTTAAAAACAGTGACCACTTCTGCAAACAAGGAACCAGTAACTTTCATCTGGAAAAGCAGCACCCAGTAGACACACAGGATGTGCCACTGCTCCCAGCTCCTATCAGTACTATAAAGCAAACACTTCTCAGCATAGAGATTTATCAATAAAACAACATATTAGTGTAACAAGGATGAGGTTTTGCAAACTGTTTGCTACAGCATCAAAAACATGCGTGTATATAAATGAAAGGGATTGAAAATACTTGATAAATGTAAAAAAAAAAAGGGGGGGGTGTAATAATTAACCAAGGGAGGAGAAAGTGGACTGTCTTGTGCTTTCTACACAAACCATAATTACCAGGATTCTTCTCCATAAAGATAACTTGTACATGTTCTGAGGTGTGGAAACACACTGATAAAGTCAGGTGACACTTAGGAGGAAAATGCTGATCAGAAACATACTGTAACGTAAACAAATTAGGACACCCTGTTAAAATATAGTTTCCTATCATTAAATGTTCAGATGTTGATCTGTAATGTCATTTTCATTTCTGGAATAGAAAGTAATTAACTGCAATTATTAACATTGTTTTAACCCAAGAAATAAAAGATATAAAAATAATCATGTTTTCTAACTAAGGAAAATATAGGACACTCTTCTGATATAACAACGGATGTTACCTCCTTCAATGAGGTGCTTCTTTTAGTCGTCTACCATTCTCTGATGTCGGTCTGAGGAAGGCTTGCTCCACTCCTCAGTTTTAGCTTTGAGATGTTTGAGCAGTTAGTTGGACGTACAGCCTCTCTCAAGTCCCCCCCACAACAGTTCAATCCATTTCAGTGGCTTTACTGCTCTGTTTTGTTCACTGTCACGTTGAAGGATCCAGTTCTGCTTCAGCTTTCCCCTTCCACAGATTGTCTCATACTTTCCTCAAGCACCCTGGGATACACAATGGGATTGACGGTGGATTTTATGATGGAGCAGGCCATCATTATGTAATGAAGAAAGGAAGACAATTTGTGAGGATTGCGTCTGCAGTAACGGACGATTGGGAAGACTATTCATAAAGAAATTAAACTGCAAGTTATACAGAGGAAGTTTTCCAAAAGGAACATTTTTGTATGCTCACAGTTTGAAATAACATGGAGATTATTAGAACCATGATTTTTTTTCGACAAATGAAACATTAAAATATTTTATCTTAGTTGCAACTGAACCCCCACCCTACCATTTAGCAGGAGAGTAAAGCATTTTGGAAAGCGTGGTGATGGTAATTTCATGATTTGGGCCTCTTTTGGTGTATCAGCACCAATGTTAATAAAACTAGGATGATAGCAGTCTCCCAGCAAAACAATAGCTCTATAAATACAGAAGCTATTGAACCAAAAGGCGAACCAAAGAACAAAGTTTAAGTTTTAGAGAAGCCAGGAGAAAGTCCTCGCCTCAGTCAAAGCAAACGCCTTAAAAAACTTAAGTCGTTTTATACAGCATTAGCTACAACTTGGGAACATTAACTTGAAGTTGTTGCTACATAATGGGGGTCATAATAATTATTATGACTTAGGATTCCCTTTTAAGAATAAAAACATGTAATTCCTCTTTTTCCTAAATAAGTACATGATTGTATTGTATTACTATATGTGGATATGTTAGGCCTATGTCCTCCACAGTAATCTAATCATGTTTTAGACCATGTTTTATTTAAATATTGACAATTTATTGCTGTTTTACTACATTTTAAACTCTCCTGTAAAAGCCCATATAATCTGAATAAAAAAACATAAAATAATCAATTATAAAAACACGTAGACCCTCGTGAATTGAATAGCTGATTAAGAGAGTCAATGTAAATTTGTAACAACCACCCTCTTAATCTCACTTTTAACACAAATCAATATGTTTGTGTCTGTATTTTGCAAGTTTTGTGCAGTTGTGTGTGAGTGACCTTTAGTCAAATGAGTTACCTTTGGACAGTTTGTTTTTGGCCAACGTGTCAGAGGCATCGATCTTCAAAAATACACCTTGTGAAATAAGCAAACACAAAAGTGCCTGAATATTTCTCTATGATTATCTCATTCTGGACTAAAATGCTTTGGTAAAATATATTTCCAAACCACATACTTCTCTGTCCCTATAAAGTTTTTTTAAAAAAATGGGTTTTGATTCTGGATCCAATACAAAGTTTGTCTCTGAATTATTAATAGCGTGACTGCAAAGTGAGGGAGGAGTGTTATAGGACCACAGAGCTGGCCAATAAAACGGACTGAGCTTATGCGCAAGGAGCAAGGAAGCCTTTTTTTTTTTTTAACCAGTCCTGCATAGCTTGGCAGATTCATTACTAAGTTAAGCTGCAACATATTCAGCTGACATGTACAGCACAACCTTAAAAACAAAAAAAACATAAAAAAACAAATAAAAAACAAAACAAAAACAATGACTGAACACAATTATTCATCTTTAGAATTAGGAAAAACACAAACCAGATAAAAAATGGCTGTGATATTGCAGAAATACGGTGTGATGGAGTCACGTGTTTACTTTGATGTCCTGTACAGTATTTCATTAGATGAGCTTATCTAACATTGCATTTGAAAAAAGAGATACTAACTTCTATTTTTACTACAGATTTTTTTTCTATTCTTAAAAAAAGACTAATCAAGACATACTTGAATGTATACAATTCTACATGATCACCAATTCAAACTTCTAATGTAAAAGTGAAACGAACAGGTTTAGGGCCATTATTACTATAAAATATTTCCCCCTTAGAATTAAAGCTTTATTAGCTCATTTGAAGATGATATTCAACAACCCTAAATTGATTGAAAGGTATTTCTTAATGTTAATATGTTAAAAAACAACAACCAACCCCCCCTCCCACCAAAAAAAACAAACAAACAAACAAAAAACCAGTTGCTTTTATATACCAGTTTTATCTAGCTGGACACAGAATACTCCCATTCAGCCACTCGGTCATTTTCATTACCTGGGTATTTTCATTCTTACAATGACAGAAGACAAAAACATAGACGGGCTAAGGTGAAAGAGCTCTCAAATAGCACAGATGCCTAATGGTAGAACGGGAAAAATTCCTCAGGTGATGTTAGCTCAGTTGGTTTGGAGGTAACAGATGGAGTTAGGTCAGAGGTCAATGTCTCCTGGTAGCGCTGCAGTCTGGTTGCAGTGTGAGCGACAGGATGAGGGAGGATTTTCCTGCAATCACAGAGAAGCAGAAGAATCCACGAGTTCCTCACAGATGCTGATAAAAGCCCCTCAGGAGTAAATGGTGATGACCTCTCGGCCTCCTCCACGCACTAGGAGAACCCTGTTGAGACCTTCAGTGAGAACCTCAAGAAACTCCATATCTGGGAGACACTTCAAGTAAAGGATTGTCACATTAAATAAAATGAAGTTTCGTTAATTGTGTGCCTTTTTTTTGCGAAACATTTTTTTTTTAAATTAAGCACAGAATGCCATCACCGACTAAGATGAAGGATACAGTTTTCGTCGCCCACTCGGTTCTTTGGCGGTCCCGGCATGTTGAGCAAGACAAGTTTGGCCTCCTTGGATTTCTTTGTGATGACCTCATTCAGACGCAACGCCGTG
Organism: Fundulus diaphanus; assembly: GCA_037039145.1. Classification (NCBI taxonomy): domain Eukaryota; kingdom Metazoa; phylum Chordata; class Actinopteri; order Cyprinodontiformes; family Fundulidae; genus Fundulus; species Fundulus diaphanus. Next base: position 37,764,030 of record CM073129.1, on the reverse strand, counting down.
TGCATGCGCCTCACATCCGTCTGGTTCCTGAAACAAGAGAAATTCAGCTCGCGGCTGGAAAAATGGCGTTTGTGCCGCACCGATCCGGTGTCATGTATGATCAGAAAATGTTAATACTCACAAGTTCTCCCATTCCCTGCAGCGTGAGTAAAAAAAAAAAAGAAGTAATATTTGAGGGAGGCGCTAACACAAAGGTAGGCGCATCTTTTGGAGGTTCATTTGATTTTCTTTCAGTTCTGAGTCAAATTACATTTAAAAACCCACGAGCCAAAGGTACTTTATTTAAAAAGATTAAGAAACTTACAGGTTGGCATTATGTAAAAGTACTGACAATGACAACCAATCTGTATCAAGATTTCACAGAGAACTAATTTTGGGAAAATGTTAGCCCTCCATAACCTGACTCTCGCCAAATGGACGTCGTTCCACAGAGCTCCTCACGGCTCCACACATCCGTCTGGAATCGCTGCCATTGGGAGGGATTTCAACACCGCATAAAATGGACGAGCCAATCAGGATCGCCAGGCAGGATTTTCGTAGATGTGACGTATCAGAGAAGCAACTGTTTAGATTCAGACAACGATGGCGGCTGCCAGCGAGGAAGCATGCGGTAACATTGATGCTGCCATTTCATCAGTGTTGTCCAGTCTACTGAATATTAATTCTTTAAAAGAACACCAAAGAACAGCTTTGAAGGTTTTTATTAGTGTAAACGATGTTTTCGCCCTGCTCTCCATTGGCTTTGGCAAGAGCTTGATCTTCCGAATGGCGAAGTAGCACGTGAGTAAAGATGATGGACAAGTGGTTTATCCAATCATATGCAAGGATTTTTGATTAGGCCCCTCCTTCTGAAATAAATCTCCAATGGAGAAATCCCAGATGGATGTGTGGAGCTCTGCAGAATGAAATCCATCTGGCGAGAGTCAGGTTAAGCCCTCCAAGAGATGTGAGACAAAAACAAACATGACACAAAAAGCCATGGATCTAATGCAATACAATGTAAAATATATGTGAACACAATAATAATGAAGTTTAGTTTTAAGTCACATCATTAAGCTACGTCATAGGTCACAGGAACGGTGAACTTCTGCACTGGTTGGTATTGTGATCGTGCCTGTTTTTATCCCCTGAATGACTCGGATCAGGACAAAAAGTGTATATCAAGACTTCATCTCCACGTTTATGTTTAAGAGTTGTAAAAACAGAAAATGGAAATAATATAGGAAACCAGTGTTAAGTGTGTAACAAATGTAGGATATATTTGTCTGGAACAAGAGTTCTGACTATGGTTTCCTGAACGTTTTTCCTCTGAAACGTAACGTTATGGAACCCATTTATCCACCTGGGCCTTTTATGTTGTGTCTTTAATACAAGCATCCTGTGCTGCCCGCTGAGCTGAATTTAGGTGCCAGGTGACTTACGGCTTCATGCTGAGGGGGTCTTTGCATGTCTCTGTTGAGCCCTTATTTGGACCCTTGCTGTCCCTCCAGGTGGTAGCGCCTCCTGCAAGCGTGGCATCAGGCGAGGTGGGGCTTGTGGGGCTGGTGGGTGTGGCTGCGTTCTTACTTTGGATCAGGCGGACCTGTTTTGGGTTGGAGACAGCCTCAGACTGAGAGACAAACATGTGTGATGACAGGGTGAAAGAGTGAAAAGAGACACCTGTCAGTAAAAGTGGACGTCTGAAGCCAGTGACTAATCACTGAGCCGCTTTAGGAAAGGGTTACATGCTGCAGCGATAACCACATCTGGGATGAAGCAGCTGTTTCATGACAGAACAGGGGACACAAAAAACTGAACAAAAAAACTAATATAGATGGAGCAAGGATGTTTGAAATCTTTACATTATCATCTGGTTTTTCTGTCAGGCTAATCCCCTCCTCTGTGCTGTGCTGGGGATGCAAAGTTGAGGTTTTTTTTCGACGGATTGATCCCCGGGATGAATCAGTAATACTTTGGATCTGCAAAAACAAAACAGAGAAGGCATTGTCCTTGTCGTTTGCCCGAAGACTTGCTCCAAATTTGGAGGGAAAGGATCAGACAGCATTGAGGTTGCTAAAGTATCGTTGTGAGAGTATAATAATTAATTGTCATTGCAACTTTGCACATTTCCACGAAATCTGTCCTCTGCATCTAACCCATAACTTAAGGAGTGGTGGGCTGACACTGTGTGGCTCCCAGGGAACATTTCTGGGGTTAAGGGTCTTGCTCAGGGACCCAGAGAGGCAGTCAGTTGGATTTGAACTGGGGAACATGCAGCCTTAGCATGCAGCTCTAACCACATGGCCACCATTCACCCTACTTCATAGCCCTTGACCTTTTTCATGTTGTCACACAACCTCCACACAGTGTGTGGTAGAAGAAAACTAAGTTGTGCAAAACCATGAAGAGGAAAAAGAAACAATGCATTGTTTTCAAAAAGAAATTAAAGAAAGGTCTGACTGAACATTGGAAAGACCTGGCTGGATATTAAAAGATATTATCAAGGCGTTGGTTTTAATACTTTATTGGTTGGTTTTGCTGTTCTTTTTATATCTCTCTGCAGGTGTAGAAGCAGACTTCGAGGATGTTGTCTTGGACTCTTCTTTTCTTTTACTCTGTTTTATCACCTTTTCCTTTCTTTCTTTTTTACCATTCCGTTTTTGTGTCCATTGAGTGTGAAATAGTCTCAAAATAATATTTAATAATGCGTTTGCATATATATATCAATCAAGCAGAGCACTGTCGCGAAAGCAGTAATGCTCCACTTCTGAAAGTACGTCTGTTGGGCTCTCTTTGGCATTAAGAGCAATTCTTAATGCTACAGAGCCAGACAGGACACATTAAAAATAAATACATTTAAAAAAAGTGCTGAAATGTTTGATATGTTAATTTCTTCCAGTGTTGCAACAGTGTTTTCTAATTTACCTCTCTCTCCATCTCGTTCTTTGTCAGATGCATCTGTTTGAGGATCTGAGATCTTTGCTCCATTACCAGTGTCTTCTCATAGGTGTAAACTGAGATGTCACTGTCAAGCTTTGAGAAGAAAACAGATGTTCATGTTAAATACCATTATAAGGAGACAAGAAACAGATTGTATTTAGAGAGTGTGCAAGTTTTCCTAAAAAAACAAACAAAAAAACAACTTCTTTTCAAACTCTCACCATCTCTACCACTTCTACAGCCGCATCAATGCGCAGGTGATAGAGGAAGGTGATGAGGTCTTTCTTCATCTGGATGCTGTTGTCATCCATTTGTGCCACAGTGAAAATACGCATCTTGCACTTCCTCCACACCTGAGGCAGCAAACATTAACTTGAAAATGCACTCAAGTCTTTGATGTTCCATAAATGTGCTGTTTTAAGCTCACCTCACTAATCTATGATGGATTGTTTCTTCCCACATGACAATCTTAGGCCATCTAAAGTACATATAAAGAGCGCAGTGTTTCTCACCTTATGTTGGCGGAGTAGGAAGGGCAGAAGCATCAGCATGCCTCCGTCGTGGACAATCCACCACATGTCTATGTGGCCTTCAGTGAAGCGCTCTCCATTGGATGGATAACTGGAGATATTCTTTGGAACCAACAAGGCCAAACTTGCTATGGTCGTCTCTCTAACCACTTCTGCAAACAGAGAAAACAAAACATAATGAAGCATTTATCTGTTTTTTTTCAATTAAAGTTACTGGGGGGGGGGGGGGGAGCATCCTATAAGGAAGTTAAATAGACAACTTAATGCTCTAATAGTGCTCAGTGATGCTTATAATACATTGCAAATCTGCCAAAATATGATCAGCTCACACTGATTTCAAACAACCATCTCCATAAAATGATAAAGTTAGTTCTGGTATAAATAATCATGAGAATACATTTAGTTTACTTTTGCAGTAAAATCTTTTAATAAATCTATTTAATACCTCTTAGCAGCAATAGTACTGGAACTAATTGTCATTTCACGTATAAAACAGTATTTAAAGTTTGTGTGCCAAGATTACATGAGTTATAGAAAGCTCAACATTCATTTTCTCGAGAGTATTACATTTTAAATTGTTTAGCAACAACACCTCTGCTAATCTGGCACCAGGACACCCTAGGTCGCAGTTCAATGATCGACTTTGTTGTCGTTTCATCTGACCTGCGGCCGCATGTCTTGGACACTCGGGTGAAGAGAGGGGCGGAGCTCTCCACCGACCACTACCTGGTGGTGAGTTGGCTCCGATGGCGGGGGAGGAAGCCGGTCCGACCGGGCAGGCCCAAACGTACTGTGAGGGTTTGCTGGGAACGTCTGGCGGAGTCCCCTGTGAGGCGGAGCTTTAACTCCCACCTCCGGGAGAACTTTAAACACGTCCCGAGGGAGGCGGGGGACATTGAGTCTGAATGGACCATGTTCCACGCCTCTATTGCTGAGGCGGCTAGTCGGAGCTGTGGCCGCAAGGTTGTCGGTGCATGTCGTGGCGGCAACCCTCGAACCTGCTGGTGGACACCAGCGGTGAGGGAAGCCGTCAAGCTGAAGAAGGAGTCCTACCGGGCTTTTTTGGCCTGTGGGACTCCGGAAGCAGCTGATGTGTACCGGCAGTCGAAGCGGCAGGCGGCTCGGCTGGTCGCCGAGGCAAAAACTCGGGCGTGGGAAGAGTTCGGAGAGGCCATGGAGAAAGACTTCCGTACGGCTTCGAAGCGATTCTGGTCCACCATCCGGCGTCTCAGGAGGGGGAAGCAGTGCAGTACCAACACTGTTTACAGTGGGGGTGGTGTGCTGCTGACCTCGACTCGGGACGTCGTGCGTCGGTGGGCGGAATACTTCGAAGACCTCCTTAATCCCACCAACACGTCTTCCATTGAGGAAGCAGAGCCTGAGGACTCTGGGTCGGGTTCTCCCATCTCTGGTGCTGAGGTTGCCGAGGTTGTTAAAAAGCTCCTCGGTGGCAAGGCTCCGGGGTTGGATGAGATTCGCCCTGAGTACCTTAAGGCTCTGGATGTTGTGGGGCTGTGTTGGTTAACGCGGCTCTGCAACATTGCGTGGACATCGGGGGCAGTTCCCCTGGATTGGCAGACTGGGGTGGTGGTCCCCCTATTTAAAAAGGGGGACCGGAGGGTGTGTTCCAATTACAGAGGGATCACACTCTTAAGCCTCCCTGGTAAGGTCTATTCAGGGGTTCTGGAAAGGAGGGTCCGTCGGATAGTCGAATCTCGGATTCAGGAAGAGCAGTGTGGTTTTCGTCCTGGCCGTGGAACACTGGACCAGCTCTACACCCTCAGCAGGATTCTTGAGGGGGCATGGGAGTTTGCCCAACCAGTCTACATGTGCTTTGTGGATCTGGAGAAGGCATTCGACCGTGTCCCCCGGGGGATCCTGTGGGGGGTACTCCGGGAGTATGGAGTACCGGACCCTTTAATAAGGGCTGTCAGGTCTCTGTACGACCGGTGTCAGAGTCTGGTCCGCATTGCCGGCAGTAAGTCGGACTCGTTTCCGGTGAGAGTTGGACTCCGCCAAGGCTGCCCTTTGTCACCGATTCTGTTCATAACTTTTATGGACAGAATTTCTAGGCGCAGCCAAGGTGTTGAGGGGATCCGCTTTGGTGGCCTTAGGATTGCGTCTCTGCTATTCGCGGATGACGTGGTCCTATTGGCTTCATCAGGGCGTGATCTACAGCTCTCACTGGAGCGGTTCGCAGCCGAGTGCGAAGCGGCCGGGATGAAAATCAGTGCCTCCAAATCCGAGACCATGGTCTTGAACCGGAAAAGGGTAGAGTGCCTTCTCCGGGTTGGGGAGGATGTCCTGCCCCTAGTGGAGGAGTTCAAGTATCTTGGGGTCTTGTTCACGAATGAGGGGAAGATGGAGCGGGAGATCGACAGGCGGATTGGTGCTGCGTCTGCTGTGAAGCGGGCGCTGTACCGATCCGTTGTGGTGAAGAGAGAGCTGAGCCAAAAGGCGAAGCTCTCGATTTACCGGTCGATCTACGTTCCTACCCTCATCTATGGTCACGAGCTTTGGGTCGTGACCGAAAGAACGAGATCCCGGATACAAGCGGCTGAAATGAGTTTTCTCCGTAGTGTGTCTGGGCTCTCCCTTAGAGATAGGGTGAGGAGCTCAGTCATCCGGGGAGGACTCAGAGTAGAGCCGCTGCTCCTCCACGTCGAGAGGAGCCAGTTGAGGTGGCTCGGGCATCTGGTCAGGATGCCTCCTGGACGCCTCCCTGGAGAGGTGTTCCGGGCACGTCCCACCGGGAGGAGACCCAGGGGAAGACCCAGGACACGCTGGAGGGCCTATGTCTCCCGGCTGGCCTGGGAACGCCTTGGGATTCCTCCTGAGGAGCTGGCCCAAGTGGCTGGGGAGAGGGACGTCTGGGCCTCCCTACTGAAGCTGCTACCCCCGCGACCCGACCCCGGATAAGCGGAAGACAACGGACGGACGGACGGACGGACCTCTGCTAATCTGTCTAAATGTGCAAATAAAACAAATATTACAAGGTTCTTAAAGTCTTGGCTTTAGCACTTTTCACACTGCATAATAAATTAGACCAAACATGAATTAGACAATAAATTATTGTGAATCACCACTGGGAAAACCATATGATCTGAGAATTTTCCTTTGTTTTACTGTGATTAATAAGTAATTAAAAAGCTGAATACATTGTGTTTGGCTGTGTAAACATCTGTACTGCAAAGCTGCTCCTGTAGTTAACGTGTTAATATAAGCTAAAACATTAGCTACAGTACAGGCCAATGTCTTTTAGTCACTTTTCCATATTTATCCTGTGACCACCACACATCATGAGGAAGGTTAAAACATTTAAAAATCACAGTGTTAGAGAACCACTCAAGCAGTGTCATCCTGGGGTGACCAAGTCCCCATCACAACTATTAGACACCATCTGAATGCCAACTAGCTGGTGAGTTGGTGCCATGAAAAAGCATTTCCTGTAAGGTTTCCGAAATGCTAATGCAACTTTAGGTGGAAATAAGATAAAGATTGAGCTTTTTTCCAATCAAACCTCCAGGTGGGTAAGGGGTTGATCAAATGAATGTGTGGAAAAGCATTTTATTCTCTCACAGTAGACAACATGTGATGATGTGAGGCTATTTCTTTTCCAATGGCCCTTGCAACCTTGTTGCGCTGACAGATATAAAACTCTAAAATACCACAACATTGTCTGTCCAAAGACCTTTTTTCTAGAAGTCTTGGTCTTCCCTGTCAAACTTTAGTCAGGCTCTTTTAAAGGTGGTCATAATAAAAGGGGATTGGAGAGAATATTTATGAACAAACCGTTTTAACAACCTCAACAACAAACAAAAGTTTTCTTACCAATAAAGTTCTTGAACTGCTGGTAGCACTGGGGCTGCTTCCAGTTCTGAGGCCAGCTGACCATCACAGTATTATGCTTCAAACCCCCGAGTCCTCCAACCTGGATCAGGTGTGACGTCCCATCTCTTATGTTGGAGGAGACGACCACCTGAGAGAAACCTTTCACCTTCTCTGTCTCCATCAGCTTACGCAAAGACTGCAGACCAAGGTACACGTCTGGAAATTACACTTTATGACTGAAAATGTGAGTGGAAAAGCTGCAAAACCTATCAAACGGGAGTAATACCTGATCTGCACGCTGGGCTTCCGTATAACTATCGAGGAAGGTTCCTTGAACAGAAGTACCTACAATGGTCAGACCTTTGCCTGCTTTAAGCTGACTGGTCAGAGAGAGCAGGCGGGGCTGCTCCACATTTTGCTCAGCATCCATGCTCACCAGCACCAGGATCTGAGGCCTTAAAACAACCAGAGCACCATAGCACAAGCACAAAATAGTAAAAACAAAATCTACAGGCAACAGCAAATTAGTTTCAAGTTGCGTAATTTTTTTTAATACTTGCTCAAACACAAATCTCACGACTAAACGGACCTCCAGTTTTTGGTGTGTGGCGGTCCCTCCTCCAGCCTCATCAGAGCAAATCGTGCAGCGCTGAGTGAAATCCCTCGTATGCCATCACCCCACTCCTTCTCAGCTCTGTATTACAGCACAACAACAGCTAGCAATAGATTTATTTAAAGTGTTGAGTTAAATGAAATACTTGACCCTTGTAATCTTATAAACCTTGACCATCAGTGACAGAATCCATGCTGTTTTAATGATTACTCACCCACAGAACTCAATGTATTTGTAGATGCAGGTGGCGATGCCCATGGCGATTATGGCGTAAAACCAGGAGCAGATGAACATGAGCGACAGACACAGGCTCATACCCAGGAAAGACAGAGCCCTATGGGTGATAGGATGTCAAAGACATTGAGAAAAAAACATTTGGTCCTGTCCATCGCTTTTAAAGGCCAATTGTTGGATTTTAGAGCCAGAAAACCTAAAATGTTTAAAGTATGAAACATACAGGACTGTCTCAGAAAATTAGAATATTGTGAAAAAGTATACTAGTAGGCTATTCAACTAATCACTTGAATCGTCTAATTAACTCGAAACACCTGCAAGGGTTTCCTGAGCCTTGAAAAACACTCAGCTTGGTTCAGTAAACTAAATCACAAGTACGGGGAAGACTGCTGATCTGACTGCTGTCCAGAAGACCATCATTGACACCCTCCATCAGGAGGGTAAGACACAAAAAGAAATTTGTCAAAGAGCAGGCTGTTCACAGAGTGCAGTTTCAAAGTACATTCACAAAAAGTGTGTTGGAAGGGGGAAATGTGGCAGGAAACGCTGCACGACCAAGATGTGGCACCTGCCCACAGTGCCAAAACCACCAGTAACTGGTGTACTGACCATGGCATTACTGTCCTTGATTGGCCTGCCAATTCCCCTGACCTGAACCCCATCGAGAATTTGTGGGGTATTGTGAAGAAGAAGCTGAAAGACACCAGACCCAACAATGCAAATGAGCTAAAGGCCGCTATTGAAGCATCCTGGGCATCCATAACACCTCAGCAATGCCACAGGCTGATTGCCTCCATGCCACGCCGCATTGATGCAGTAATCTGTGCAAAAGGATTCCCAACCAAGTACTGATTGCATTAATGGACATTTTCAAATGTTTGATTTTGTTTTGCTGTTATAATTTTTTTTTTACTTGGTCTGAGGAAATATTCTAATATTTTAAGATAGGATTTTTGAGTTTTCTTCAGCTGTACGCCATAATCAGCGATATTAAAACAATAAAAGGCTTGCGATATTTCAGTTGATTTGTAATGAATCCAGAATGTATGACATTTCATGTTTTTTAATTGCATTACAGAAAATAAAGAACTTTATCACAATATTCTAATTTTCTGAGACAGTCCTGTAGTCTGCCTTACTTTTTTTTTTTTTTTTTTACCGATGAGGTTACAACACAATATTTGGACCCAAAAATTGTCTTGTGAGTCATGCCCTTTTAAAACAGGAACGCGCTACCACACATGGATGATGTTATGGCATCTGTAGCCCCACCATCTTGAAATCTTTTGCTTTTTGCCCTACAATTATTTAGCAAAATGAAATCTTGGAATTAAGGGAGGGAATAAGCCAAATCTGAGGAAAGAGGATAAACACAATTTATGGCATAGCTAAAACAGATTCCAGCAGAGTTACTAGACAAATCATGGATTGAAGTGTTGGTTGTGTCTATTCAGTTTATCTCTGTGCAAAACCCTTCTTTACAAAGTAGTTTTTACATTCTCTGTCAATGCAATATCTCTGCTCATGTCCACAGCTCAGTTCAAATCAGTTTATTTACATAGCGCCAATTCACAACACGTCATCTCAAGGCACTTCTACAATCAATTTAATCGATTCATCCAGATTGGTCAAAAGTTTCATATCTAAGGAAACCCAGCAGATTGCATCGAGTTATTAACTTGCAGAATTCACTCCGCCTGAAAAGCGTGAAGCCACAGTGGATAATTCATCTGACTTGCGTCGTTGACTTTGTAGCAGTCTTCATACTGAGCAAGCATGTAGCGACAGTGGAGGTCATTTTTAGATCAGTAACCTTCTCCCCAAATGTAACTCATACACATTTACCCACAATATTTAGCGGTCACAACATTGCTTCTACGTATCAGAGCAAACGTTTAGTGGTATGACAGACATGTCCTGAGAATAATGTTTTGGCCAGTTAAACCTTCATCAGAAAACACTGGTCTGATTATGTGGAGACAGGTTACACTGGCATAATCCATGCAAGCCTCCCTTAATGTAATGTTCTGGTGGCAAAGTTGCTTGAGGAGACAGCAAAGCTGACACAGACCTGTGCACATCATAGTGACGATGCACGGGCGCAGAAATGCCTGCTGTAATCTGAATTCAGCCACATTTTTGGTTTGAAATTAGTTTTTGTAACCATTAGTAATTCTCAAATGTGGTGAAACATAGTCTGACCAGGTCCGCCACAGAGCCCTTTTAAATCATTGTGTGTAGTGCTGGTTTGTTAGGTCTCTGAGGTGCTTCTCTAATACCACACATTTTTTTACAGACTCTCTCCTCTTTGTTCGATAAGTTGCCATGTATGGTTTTTAATATGGCCTCAAATTCAAGTTGCAGACTCTGCTAGCAATGGTTTTGGTCTTGGGTGGAGGTTGTGTTTTGTGCTGATTCTCAAGGTCTGAGTTTCAAACGTATTGTCATCCTTCTTTGGCTGGTTCAGCTGCAAGCTTGACTGTTTTGTCCTCTTTTTTGTTCACATTTTTTCCACACACTGTTAAAATTCGGTCATGGAAATGAATACAACTATTTTGAGCTACAATCCTAAACACAGCTGAAAAACAAAAGAAGTCAAATGGATTACATGACCTTCAACACGTACCAGTGGTAGAATTTAAAGCGCGGCCTCCAGTTTGGTGTCCTCAGCAGAGTCTGCAGGGCGCAGGCAAGATTGACAAACATGTAGCACATCAAGAAAAACCTAAGGACAAAAAAAAAAAATGAAGAAGGCAATGAGCAGCAGCAATTATTTAGTTTGATGGAGAATTCTCGTTGGCCTTCATACATTGAGAGGATGGGAGCTACTGAATCCAGGGAGGCAATAATGATACCGATCTCACAGATGCTAGCGGTTAATAACAGTGCCCAGGTTGGCTCTCCGTTGGCTTTACCATGTCCAAAAACCTAAAAGACATACCCGTCAAGAGAAATACATCTGTTATGATTTTAAATTCTTATGAAATTGTATCTGCATGACATGGGCAGGTAAATAAAGAGAGCTCTAGGAAGAATTATTGTACAAACTCTGAGAAATGGGATGATGCCGTCTCTTGAGATGGCTTGAAGAAGACGTGGAGCTCCAGTGAGACTTTGAAGTCCTGCGCCACAGGTGGAGAAGAAAGAGCCAAACACAATCACCCAAGGAGAAGGCCAAGCCAGCGTTCCGATCACCAGGTTGCCATTGACCCCTTCACCAAACCTGAAGAGAGAAGGAAAAATCTCAGCTACACTATGTTTATCCACATACGCAAGGGAACTTTTAAAACATCTGATGCAGATGATTAAAATAGAAGGGAAACAAGAAACGGCAGCTCTTTAGACTAAAACAGTCAAACTTACTTGTCTCTTAGTACTACTCCTTCTATACACGCACCAAACAGAACCACACACGACATATCTTTGGAGGAAAAGTTAAGAAAAAGCAGATGGTTGAGAAGATTTGTTTCAAAATGTATGTTAATATTGCATGTTTGGATTTTTCTATACTTCCTGCCAGTATTAGACCAGTTAAGGATACACACAATGGAGGTGGTGGTGATGGCTGCGATGGTGCCAATTGGGATGGACTTCTGAGCATCGCGCAGATCTCCAGAGCGGTTTGAGCCAGCCATGATCCCTGTGAGTCCAGAAAAAAAGGTTTTAAGAGTCGCTTCAAATTCTAACAGGAAATATCTTTGTCTTTCCTTATTTTTTCATCGCCGTTTGCGCTACCAGAATCACCAAAATGTTCTCTCACACATTTGTTAGATTTCGGCTTAATCTATCAAAGATTTTATTGCTAAGAAAACCCAGACAAAGCTAACTTTGTTTGTTTATGATATAGAGTCAATGGGCCATTTTTCACTCCACTTGGAGGCAGCAGAAAAAAGCTGTAAATGCATCACTGACTAGAGATTAACTAGAGATCTAATATAAGGCAAGGCAAGTTTATTTATATAGCACTTTTTGCTAACAAGATGATTCAAATAGCTCCACAATTTTTACAGCGGTTCATAAACTTTTCAGTAATAACTGCAGTTTATTGCAGGGCCCTCCCCCTCAGATCCAATTCACCACCAGGTGGTGGATCAGTTGACAGCTCTGCCCCTGTTTTCACGCTAGTGTCCAAAAAATAGTGCCATACAGTAATAAGCACTTACAAAATCAATCCTCGACATTTGGCCAAAAGTGGCCAGATACCAGGAAAGTTGTGTGATGGGTACTATGCTTTAGTTTCTACACATTTATTACAACTTTGAAATCTTTGAGTACAATATTGGCACGTTTTCACAATTCTAAATATTAGAAGTAGAGGTGTTGTAGTCAAATCTCCAGAGTCACCTGTGACAGATGGGAAATAAATCCCCACCAGCAGGGTGAAGAAGCTGGTGATGTCGGCCAGGACGTAGCGGTTGGCGTTGGTGGTTGGAATGTCAGGATCCACGTTGGATGCGACTCCACGCTTCTCCAAGATCATGCCTTTTTCCAGATAGTTTCCAAACAGGTTCTCTGAGAAATGGATAAGTGTAAATAAATCTGAGTCTGGAGACTAATCATCAAACTGATGTGTCACAGAACCAACCTGCAAGGATCCCACTGGTGACCCCAGGAATGCCCTGTATCTCTGTGACGTTGTTGTTGATGAAATATTCATCACATGTAGCGTTGAGGGAATCAGAATCACAGAATGATCTCCACATTTTGGTGGTGACCGTCTCATTGTCTATTTCAATGACCTTTGCACAAACGTCATATGATTTGGAGAGAAGCGTTCGATTTCCAAGGAGACAAACACTGCAACGTCACAAAAAAAAGACAATATAATGCATTATTTTAAGCTGAGGTGAGCAAAGTAACCAAACAAAAGAGTCACTTACGGAAAGACGGGAGGCTCAAGGGCTGTCTTGATGATTCCAACGTAAACGGCCAGAATAGATAAGATAACGCAGGCCAAGAAGACGAGCGCCAACTTATTGACATATTTGACCCCAACAAACACCACTATGGCCATGAAGCTCAGCACGATGGTGCCGTACACCCGCATGTTATTGAGGAGAGCGATCTCTGCCTCAGCACCCTCCACGCCCTCAATCTTAAAGATGGCTGCCTGTGGAACAATGTAAATCTGAAGGAGAGCGCACATGTAAAGAAAAGGGGGGAAAAAAGGTAGAGAAAAAAGAAGTGATGATACATAAAATATATTTATATGTTCTCTTAGTGCACAACAAGAAACAGCTTTTATTTTGAGGGTTCACTTTAAATTGCTTATTGCTACAATGTGTTTTAATTATGCTGCCAAGAACTTTCAAAGTTTTAAATGAAAAAGCCTGCACAACAAAGAGTGAATGTTAGGGATAAACCTTTTGCTATTTTCAAATGTGATTAAAAACCTAATTTGTCAAATGTTCACAAAGCTAATGGACTATTCATAAAGTCTTAAAGTCATTAACAAATGTTGCGTGTTTTCCTTTTTCTGTTTAGAGCCTGTAAGTAATTTTAACCAGTTACCAAGCCCTGAGACATACTGAGTTTTATGCTTTCTCTTTTATTTTCTGTTTTTCTTCCCCACTTCTGTGATGTTTATCCACATTGAAATCATGTGTATGTGTTTTCCTCCGTTTGCCTTCAGCACAGAATCATTGGCTGCCATCCAGTTAAACAGCCTTTGGCACCAAGAAGAAAAATGTTTCCACTTTTTTAAGATGTAAATACAGCATTGTATCAATTAACTGTCTTTTCCTTTCAAGTTCAGTTTTAAATGACTTTTCTCATATGTGTTAACTGGAATACCATGCAACACATAATGAAGACATCAAGTGTAAATTATTGCCAAATGTTAAAATTACATTACAAAGCTGTATTTGGTATTTGGATCCACTCACCAGCAGAATTTCAATACAACCCAGTATATACATGGCTCCAGCAAAGGTGGTTCCCAGGTAGAAGCAAATCCCCACAGCTCCACCAAACTCCGGCCCCAGGGAGCGAGAGATCATATAATAGGAACCTCCAGCTGTGGGTCACAAACACATGCTGGATTCATTGCTCTGAACTTGTTAGGACATTCTTTCTCTAAAGTATTCATGCCCTCTGAAGTTTTTCACATGTGTCCCACTAAAACCACAAACCTGAATACATGTTATTGGGATTTACTTATTAATTATTTAAATACCCACACTAAGCAGTAACTGTGAGGAAGGTCCACTGCCTGATCTCTTGGTTAAGGGAAAGTTCTTTTTTTTTTTTTTCATTATTAAACCTCTTTGCCTATGTAACGCTCTGCACCAGGGTCCTCTTTAACTGGATCTTCTTTAACTGCCACCGTGACAGACATGTGCAGAGCACAACTATTAGCTGTCCTGTCAAATGATTACCACACTTGAACAGATCTCAGTAGCTCCTCCAGAATAATCACAGGCCTCTTGGCTTCTTCTCTTTTTAAAAGCGCTTCCTTCCTATACCTACAATTTATACGCCACATGCCTTCAATTTCGGAATGATGGATTTAATAGTCCTTATTGAGATGCTTAAAGCTTGGGAAATTGTTTTATTACCTTACCTCACTTTTAAACTTCTCTACAACTTTATCACTGATCTATGAGCTGTGTTCCTAGATCTTCGTGATGTTGTTTTTTTCACTAATGTGAACAATCTTTGAGGCCTTCGCTAAACAACTGGATTGATTCTCAGATCAAATTGTGCACAAGGGGACTCTATTCATCAGATAACTTCTGAAGAGAAAGGGTTTTACTTTGAGGTCTCAAAATAAACATCTCTCACATTCTTCAGATTTTCAATTGTATAAAATGTGAAAACTATTAATCTTTTACGTTCCACTACAATCAGGCTCTACTTCGCGTTGATATAGCAGATAAAATCCATATGAAATACTATGGAGTTTGTGGCTTTAATGTGGTAAAATGTGGGAAAGTTTAAGGGGGCGTGAGTACTGTTTCAAGGGACTGAACACGTGTGGAGGTAGACACTTACCTGGTACGACCCCATTTGTGGCAATGGCACTCATAGAAATGGCTGTGAGCATGGTCTGAAAACAGCAACAGACAACAAAGAAGGACTTCAAGTCCAACAGCGCACCATCTTATTTGGTCATACTGAAAGGTTCAGTGGACAAACAACAGCCTCCCTGGTTAGTCTTATTGGATCATAATCCACGGTCTTAAACTTGGTTTTCTCTTCATGTTGAAGGTTTGGATTGATGAGTCTTTCTTTACATTAAGCTTTCTTAGCAGCATATATGAATTCTTTCCTTTATATGTTTTTTGTTTGTAAATCTGACTAATTTTGTTACCTAAAGGACATCAGCCCTTATGCCAATGAATAAATATGGATTTGCTGGATAAGGACACCTGCAGGGTTAGTGTATTGCGCTAGAAAAAAAACAGCTGTATTTTTATGGACAAAAAAAAAAAAAAAAAGGTTTCCCAAGTGCAATTTGGTTTTGAAAGAAAGAACGTCTCCATCATACAACAGATGTACCACAGCATGAACATCTGCAGTTTAACACACCGTAGAGCAGCACATAAAGACAATTATGAACGAGCCGAAGACTCCTCCAATCCCGACCATCCATGTCATCCGCAGGAAGAGGATCACTCCGAAAATATTCTGGATGCACGGCAAGTAGACTCCCATCAGAGTGCCCAGCTGGGGGGCCTGGAAAGCACAAAGCACAGCAACAAATGGGAAAAATAAAGAGTCAAGTGCTTTCAGGTGTTGCGTTATATACGTCTGATATTTCACAAAGGAATGAAACGATAAAAGGGCACGCTTCTCTGATTTTGTCTCCAGCTGAGCTGCAAGGATCATTTCAGTCACGATGAGCAAGCTGAGTACAAATGTGGGCAAATATTCTTTTGGATTCTCATAACTTGATTCTTGTTCTCACGTGACGTGAACATAGCAAACGTAGACCAACTAAATCTGCCATTCTGTTTGCATAAAAGTATTTGTTTGAACTAGTCTTTTTCAAATACACATGTTCATTATAAACTGTATTCTGTGACTAGTTTTTCATTTAAAGTCTTTTGAAAATATCATGAAGAACAATTTATTGACAGCTTTAAAGATTATCGTCCTTTAAAACAGGAGCAATGGTTCTTAATGTGATGCTTAGATTTTACTGTGATTCTTGTAATGCAATTTTACTTACTATAACATTTTTTTTATCGTTGTTCATTTATTCTCTGAAAGCACATTGAGTTACCCTGTGCTCAATGGAGCTATACAAATAAAGTTGACATGTCTAATGGCGGAAACCTAAATACACGCACAAGCTACATTATTATTTCCAATATTATTATGAAGGTGTTCAATAATTCAAACTACATAACAAATTGGTGCAAATAAAGAAAAGTATTAACAATATACATACATGAATAATTTTAAAAGACGCTATTATGCGAAAGAAAAATTAAATAAGGTGAAACTTTTCCTTTCAAACAAATATTGCTGCAGTGCTCTACCTTTACGGGTTTTTTGGACGGCCGAGCCCCCTCCTCATTATTCTCAGCCTCTTCGTGCTCTTTGCTGCCGGTCGGCAGGTTGGAGTAGTTGGCCAGAGAGCTGAGCAGAGAGGACACCATTGGACTGGTATCAATCTCCTCCTAGAGCATAAACAAAGTAACACATGGGTCAAAAAAACAATACCAATTTCACCCAAACAGTCGCTGCTGGTTATTGAGGTCGGTCCCCACCTCAAACAGAGCCATGCTCTTGCCGTCGTATTGCTGGCTCTTTTCCATATCCGAGGCTGCACAGCTGTTGATGAAAGGACTGCTCTCTTTGGGGTGTCCATCGCCTGGAACGCAGAAACACCAGCGATCAGGATGCGGGTTGATTTTTTTCATTCAATGTAGAAATACCAAGGAGGGGTGTTTTCATGGTTAAATGAAATCAGTTTCCAAATCTGGAGTCTCACTAAAAGATTTTTTATATTTTCTTTACCTGTAAAGAATATTAGATCTGACAGGTTATTTATTAGCATTAACAAAGATCCAAGTAGGTCCATAATAAAGTTTCTAAAGTTTAAGGTTCATTGTTAAAAATCTGTAGGAGTGCACAGCTACAGTATATTTGTTAAGGGCAGCAAGGTGAAACCTTCCACATTTAAAAAAAAGCTGTTTTCATGTGGACAAAACCCTAAACTTGTGGGAAAATATTCCTTGGAGATCACCACATATGGAGAACATCAAGCGCGTCGTTTCAGCGACAATGCTTTATACTGTGGGATGCTGATAATTTTTGATGAGACAAGAAACTATGAAAATGTTTCAGAAAATGGCTCTTCAGTTCATCTTCCCCTCAGAGTGATGCACGGTATAACTAACCCATGGGATCACATAATGCTTTGACTCAACTTGGACTGACACACCCATCTAAAGAAGGTTGAAGTTGACTTTAAAAAATCAGCAAAAGCAAATTATTGGCATTAATAAATTTGGTTTCTGCATCAGCTGGTGAAGATTCTCAGTCATCCAGGTCATGGTCATTCCAAAAAAAGGAAAAAATAAAGTGTGGAGTAACCAATTTGGTTACTCCACATTACTCCAGACTTTTTGAATTGAGAAAGCTTCCTGGAGAGGAAGCGAAACGTCTTCTACTATGGATAACAAGTCCAGTTGCTTTGTTTTTTACTTTTTTTGGAGTTTCTGCATCAGGTTGCCATATAAGGCCCATCAATTAATGAGCAAATCTGATTTTAGCACAAAGAGTAGAATAGTCAGTGATGCTATTGTTATATTTGTGTGAGTACAACCTCTCAGCTCTGAGGTTTTAACATATAAATAATCTGGTCTGTGTCAGATTCTACAATTTGTTAAATATGACGTCAAATATACAAAGCTAACACAAAGTGAAGATTTTCTCACTTTGGTGTTTCCAAGTTCTGTTTTTCCTTATATAGTTTATTGTTCTGCTATTCTCTCCCATCAGTTTCTCTCAGTTACCCTACCAGATGTTAACCGTCTGCATTCAGTACGCGCACCTACGCTCCATCTGGTAATCACTCTCTCGGGTTTCCTCCTGTTAATTTACCTGCTATTTTCCAATGTAGTGCCAAATGTGTATGGTTCATAAACCAGAAATCCACTCTGGATTTTCTCTGCAATTGGTACCTTTCACCACTGATTGGGAAACTCAGGGTTACATCTGAATATATTACCGCAGTAACACATTCTGTGAACATAACCTGTTCACTTGCAGGTTACCTGTAAGTATCCAACTCTGACCATAACCCAACTGAATTGTGTTGGTAATTCCTAAACATGTAAGGACTGATTTACATGCAAGCTTTTTTTTTTACATATCTGCCCTGCACTCATTAAAACAATCATGAATTTAAACATTGTTTGACTACCTATCCATTATCTCAAGGCACAAACATGCACTCTCATCAGAAGGAAAATAACTGAGTATCATGCTGCATCTCTGTGCTAATGGAACCATCCTTTCAAACCATTGGAGAAGTTAAAAACATTCGACAGTTATCGTGATTAAGGAGTCCTGACACTTTCTAATGCATCAATGTTTAGGTGTAGTAACTGTCTCAGAAATGGGGCCTACAGCAACTCGTGTCATTTTCTGCACTGTTTAAAATAAAGTCAGATGCACCCACATATCAAAAGGAGAAGCCCAGTGGCCTTACTTGGTCCATTTTCCCTCAGTTTACATAATTAAGCCTTCAAAGCCCAGTTAGAGACATTAATATTTGTCCAAATTTCATTTTAACACAGTCAAATGTGTATCTTATATTAACATAACAGCTGCATTCTCTGTGAATATCTGATCCTGACGTGGCGCATTAATGTTTTACAAGGTCTCTCTGCCAGACCAGCGTGTGACATCATGATGACATAGGATGATCTCTATCTTCTCCTACAAGAGGAAAATGACCCCCTGTCATACAGCTCGATGACCATACTATTAGCACCACCATTTTCCAGGATGGAAGGGGAGCCAGAGATAGTTTTCAGAAATTTATTTGCATATAAAATAATTTATAACACTAAAGAAGTAAAAAAAAACAAAAAACAGACATGTTTCTCACAATGATTTCCAACAAGTACAAATACAATAGTTTGGATTTTTAATGTTGTTTCAGCTAAAAAAAACACTTGTTTTACTCGTCCTAAGTGGCGTTTCGGTGAAAGAACTTCTTTGTTCTGTAAATTTTTCTCTTAGAAAAAGCCCTGAAAGAACTGAAACAACAGGGAAGGTTTGAAACTGTTGCTGCATGCTAAGCCAGGAGGAGATAAGTGCTGCAAGTCAATGACTTGATGCAATCTGCTGGGTTTCCTTAGACAGAAAACCTTTCAACCAATCTGTCTGTTTGAGTCGATTGGATTGACTTGGTAAATTGCTTTGAGAAGACATTTGTTGTGAAATGGCGCTTCATAAATAAGCTAAATTGAATAAAAAAACAAAACAAAGTTTGCAACCTTCCTAAAATGGCCAGCTAAGAAGACTTACATGGGACCATGTTTATATGGGCAGTTTTTTCATTGAAGCAAACTCCTTGAGTCGTCATTAAACCCAGAGATGAAACCAAAGCAGCACAGCAGTTTACGCAAGAATGAAGATTAGTTCTTCTGAGATGATATGCAGGATTTCTTAATTATCTTCAGGTTTGTCTCTGACCAGCTGAAACATAATGTGAAATTCTATTAAAGGAGCTTAAACACTTGGGTTTTATATCACAGATGCAAGCCAACCAACACTCAAGCACGTCCATACACTCACCAGAAACTTTATACGGTACAACAGTTTAATTGCTTTTTAACACACATTACGAGTGAGCCTAATTTTTTGGCCGTACTCACTGCCTTCCAGCACATAGACGTGTTGAAGAAAACTTGCTGAAGTTCAAAGGCAGGTCTGAGTATTTCAGTATAATCTGCTGGGAGTTCAATGCACAATCATCCGTCATCATTAAAGAGAATTGTCAAAAAAAGAGAACACATCCAAGGAGCAGGAGTTGTGAGGATGAAAATGACTTGTTGATGTCAGAGGTGAGAAGGTCGACTGGCTCAAGAAGAAATGCAACATTAGCTGAAAATATCACAAAATATCACAACCAAAGGGGGCTGAACATCATCTGCTGATCAAAACACATTCAACCTTGAAGTCTGCAGTCTCAAAAAAAAAAAAAAAAATCACACCAGGTGCCACTGCTGTCAAAAAATAGGAAACCGAGGCCACAATTCACACTGGCTCGTCGAAATATGAAAGTAAGAGATTAGAAAAAAGTTCCCTGGTTTGATGAATCTTTATTTTAGCTGCAGCACTGAGATGGAGTGCACATGAAAGCCTCCTGCCTTATATAAATGGGGCGCTGCTGGTTGTATAATGGTGTGGGGGTTATTTTCTATTCACATTGGGCCCCTTTACCCACTGAGCAACATTTAAATAGCACTGCCTTTCTGAGCACTGTTGCCCATGTCCATCACATTAAGGTGCACGTCTTATGATGGCTTCTTCCAGCAGGATAATGCACCATGTCACGAAGCTCAAATCATCTCAAACTGGTTTGTTGAACAAGACGCCGATATCCCGGTACTCCAAAGACGTCTCTGTTCACAAGACCAGAGACCAATAGACCAGGTTTAGGATGTGCAGCCAACAAATCTGCAGAAACTGCATGATGCTGTCATACCAAAATCAACCAAATTCTATGCAAGATGTTTATAGTTTGTTGGATGTTTAATAGGATGTTTAATAGTTGGGTGAATCTATAGCATTAAGAAACAAGGTAGTTCAGAAAGCAAAAGAGGTTCTAACATGGTGCTAGCAAGTTGGACATAATGAAGTGGCCAGTGACTGTATGTACGTATATTTATGCTCAACAAGTTTTTATGTTTACAAGCTTGGTTTCTTCCTCCATTTCTCTTGACTCATCACAGTGCATACAGAAATATAAGGAATCCCAAATGTTAGGTAAAAATAACAGACAAAACGTTAAACCTCTGTTTTCAGTGCAATGGGTGCTTTATTTATGAGAGCCATTAGACATTTTGTAGTTGAGTAACATCTGGCGGCTCACAGCGGCACAGCCAAGTCACCTCATGAATTCCCAAAGCTGTAGCAGTATTACACGCTAATCTCTAAAGTAAAGGGGAAAGTCAAATGCCAGCCAAACTGCTCTGACACAGCTGGTAATCCTTTGAAACATGGACGGCTCTGCGAAACACACGTAGCCTATCAAACCTTTTTATTTTATTTTAGAAAACATATTAAACTGTGATACAATTTTTCTGCATAGGTCTGGGAAACAATGTTCCTGAACGTAAGAAAGAATTATGACTATTTACTTGTTGCGAAAAATTCACAGTCGGTTTTATTTCGAACGAGGGGGTTGTAATCCAGCAGAGCACCGCTTGGCTTTTTAAATCTGCCTTCTAACCTCATTCCTCTTCTTAGCTTTGAATAAAATCTGCTTTTGAAAGGATGCAACTTAACAATGCTTTATTAAATGCCTGTGTTCATGCCTGTGTCCTTGCGTGACAAGTCTTTTTTTTTTTTTTTGCACATAATTTTTTTTCTCTACCTTGTTTGAACTGAAGCAACAATGGATGATTGCGATGTATTGTATTTGTGGAGCTAACTACTTTTCCCCTAAAAGCAGAGAGTTGTTTTTTTTTATTGTGTACTCTAACAATCATAAGGAACAATGTTTCTCAGCAAGTAAGTTCTGAATTTGTATCCAACATTTGGTCTGTGTCAAATTAGAATTAGTTTCCCCCTTCAAGTACTCTGGCTTCTTCCCAGAGTCCAAAACCATGTACGTTAGGTTAACTGACTCATGTGAGTGTTGGCATGTGTGGCTATCCTGTGTGCTGCCCTGCGATTGCTTCAGGTTCTGTCAAGATTTTACAATGTCTTGCAAAGCTTTTCATACTCACTGAGCTTTTTAACATTTTGTCAAATTTAAAACACAAACCTCAAGGTATTTAATGAGATTACATGTGATGCATTACCAAAGGAACACTTTTCTATCCAACATCCAAAAACAGAAAGAGCTACTGTGCATCTAAACGTACATGACGGACAACGAATGCATTATTCAGATAAGCAACCAGAAGGCCCATGAGATCTCTGGAGGAGCTGCAAAGATTTGTAGCTCAGGTGGAAGAATCTGTTGACAGTAGAGCTATTAGATTTGCACCTCACAGATCTGGTATTTATGGGAGAGCGCCCAGAAGAAGGTCACTGCTTGCAGTTTGCCATGTACAAAATAGGGAAAACACCAAACACATGGAAGAAAGTGCATTGGTTAAATTAAACAATATTTTTGCCGTACATTCAAATGATGTGTGCGTGCTGTGGAAAACTAAAAACTAAAAACAACACGGCTTCCTTAGAGTGGAACAGGGTGGTGGCAGCATCATGCTATGGGAATGGTTTCCTTTAGCAAAAAGAAGGTAATGGTCAGAGATGACTGACACAAAGTAAAGTGAATTGATTTTCACAGATGCTAATGATGCAGAATAGAAATTTCATGAAAAAACAACAGGTAAGAATTTCTGAAAGGTAAAAACCTTGTAGAGATATGACCCAAATGCAAGAATGAAGGGCGCCAGAACATATGCATGCATGCCACATATTTCACCTTTTAGATACACCTTTTCAAATTTTTCTTTCATGCAACTGATAATTTACAACTTGGTTGGCCAATAAAAATGAATCCCAAACCACCTTCAAGAAAGCAAAATAGATGGATGGATGGATAGAAAAGCTCTGCACTAAAGAAAAACTTGTTTTGTGTCCTACATAGACACACATAAATATGTATAGTGGAGTCACGAAGACATCTGAGAAGTAACAAGCTTTCCCTGTGGGCTAACTAATAAAAACACAATTCAAAACACAAAAAAGATCCCAAAGCCTTCAAAGTAAAACAAAACATTTCAAGCCATAAGATAAAGCCATGGCAAAATCAATCACTTTAAATGAAAGATTTGTTTTTCGGTCCTCAGTCATTTTAATGCAGGAGGATGTAGGATTTTATTGTAGCAATCTCAAGGACCTCCCTTCAAAGATTTAGTTGTTTTTTCCTGATATAATGTGTTTTGGGGAGCTTTTTGACCCTTTCAGACCTAATATGAGATGACGCTGATGTCCTCCTGTTTTCCCAAAGATGAATGTCACTGTGCAGTCAACAACAACTTAGTTCACTCATGTGTGAATGTTTAAATATGTTATTAGCCAATGTAGAATAGGTTTTAGGTTGACCGCCAGGTTCCCATCTCATCGCCCCCTGAGCTTGTCGTCCACCTGTCAGGACGTGAGGAGAAGGTCTTCACAGCCGAGGGGGGTGATGCGGTGGTGGAGGGCCTGAATGAAAATAATGACTTCTGTGCCAACTTTATCAAAACAATTTTAGACATTTGTCTTGCATCACTCAACTATAATACTGTGTTTTATAGTTATAAAGTAAAAAGCTTGTCTTAATGTCACTAATTGTTTTGCAATTGCATTTTTCGTAAATGCTTCAGACTGCAGACCAATACATGTTTTTACATAATGTCCTTTTGACTGCATGATGAAAAATAATGTTTCCACAAAGATACTAAAATGATGAAACAGACCTATCCCCTATCGGCATCCTAATCCGACATCAAAAAAGTTGGAGGGCTGTGTGCGTGAGAGAGTAAATCTGATGGGGATTTATAGATTCCCGTTTGATTCCATAACTGTTTTCCAAGCATAATTCTTCAAAGTTGTTATTTTTGTTCAGTACTTTAGGTGATTTGTACCACAGACATGAGCCGTGAACCCGTAAATCATAAAAGATCATACATGCATCAAAGGTTCAAAGGTTTAAGACTCACCAGAGAAACTCTGATAAATGGATCTGACCTGATGTGATGTCAAAAAAAGGCCCGAAGGGTAAAGTGGGCTTTTGAGAGAGTTGATTTTAGCGCAGTTGAATAACAGTTAAACAGCTAAATGAATATCGGTGACAAACTATATCTAAAGTGTGTTTGTTCATATTTTATGGTAAAGTAAGACTTTTTAGTGATAAACTGTTACAAACAGGCTGAATGTGTCATGATCCTCAGCAGGTTGTTTGTTTTGGACTCCTTTAGTTCCTGGGATCATGTTCTTCAGTTTTTCATCCTTTAGTGTTCGTTTAATCAGTCAGTTAGTTCCCTTTGTATCTTGTTTCTGTCAGATTTCTGCGCTTCCTCCTTGTCTGTCCTGTCTATCATTCGCCTTCAGGTCTTTACCTTCATTGCTCTCGCCTTCTTCCATTATCATCCAATTATCTCCACCTGCTCCTCGTGCTTTCTCTCTCTCCTCTCTAGTATTTGAGCAGTCTGTAGTGTACTATGCACAGTGCTGTTAAAATACCAATTTATTGTAAAAAAGTGGATAGGATTTTTGACAAATCACTCCAAAACCTTTTCAAAATATGATGTGACATATATCTGGGGAATTCAAGTGAAAAACAATAAAATTCAAAAGGAAAACACAAAATAAAAACGAAACAAAAAATAAGAAGCTTCAGTGGAGTTTTTGCATAAATGTGCACACACCTGAATAGTTCATTGAAAAAACATTTTCATGCAATTTCAACATTAATTCTTATTGAGTTCACACGTGCGATTGATTTTAAAGAATCTGAATACCTGTTGATAAGGTTTAGTTTAGTTTAGTTGAAGTTAGTGGTTTATTTGCATCCTTTGTTTAAAGCCATACTTTGCAGCGAAGATGAAAATGATCAAATGTGTCCAAAAGTATTACTCAGAAAAAGATCACAAAAACAACAATATTCTACATAGACCATGTAGTACAGTGAATCGCCAATAGTTAGAGAAGACATGGTACAATAGTTGTATATATTTCTTTGTTTGACAAAAAATAGTCTCTCCTATGAAATGTATCTAACTTTTTTTTAGATGTAAGTTCAGCATAGGAATTTATGTTTGATATAAAACTGTAAAAAAATAAAAACTTCCTCTTATAAATGAAAGTTGGCAAAAATATCTACGTGATGTTAATGGAGACATGTAGAAGAAAACATGTCAACCTCAAAGTTGGACAATATCTGTGGAGCAATGTATCTGTAAGCTGGCTTATTGAATCTGACAACCCCTGTTTTGTTGAAAAAGTGTGTGTGTGTGTGTGTGTGTACTTGTACTTGCAGCTGAGTGAGAACATTTTTACTCATTTTACTGGTGAAGTGATAACTTTGATGTAAAGTGAGGACCTTTTCTTGATCCTCACTTTATCCTGGGCTAGAGGTTGGGTTTGGCACTAAGGTGTCACTTAGGTTTAGGTAAGGGATAGGTATATACTGGTAAATGTAATGTTTAGGGTTAGGGTCAATGCATTTGTTTTTAAAACAAGGATGTGTCTGTGTGTGTGGAGGTGGACATTTTTGGGGGGAGTGCTGAGGGAGGTGTTTGCCTCAGGCGGCATTTATGCTGAGAGCCCCTCTTATTTCAGAGGACTCCCGATCCCTGCATCCTGTCTGGTCAAATCTAATTTGTGTAGTTGTGCTCTTTCAATGCGAAACAGAACTACATAATACTTCTGGATGGTGAGTTCCCTATTCCAGAGGATAAATTTTCTTAACAACAAGATATTTATAACCTATACCCAGACATTGCAATAGGATGAAGGATTTGTGAATGCCAATTGCTGTCCGTGATGCTGTTTTTGCTTTTTAATTGTCCCCTTTGAAGTTTTGACATCCATCAACACAGAACAGACCAGCTTTCCCTTGCAGTTAAATCTACAAGGTCATCACCTTGTGTCTGTGTGTGTGTGTGTGTGTGGAGGGGGGGGGGGGAGTAACAACACTACAGAACTGATGAAAAAAGGCCCAGAAGAATCTGTATCTTGAGCCTTTGGATGCTTTTGGACAGCAGGCACAGGGAAGCTGGTCACAGTTGGTGTGACGATGGATACAGGCGAACACTACGGAGTGAGAAGAGTCTCAATGTTCACAAATACACATATGTGATTCATACATGCACAGGATAAGATTATAGTTTGAAAAATACGGTACTGAAACCCTACAGCCAGAGCAACGACAGACAGGGTTAAGATCAAAGCATATTCGTGTGTTAAATGGCCCAGCCAAAGTTCAAAGCTAAGTCATCTTCAAAACATGAGCAGGGCTGTTTTGTCTTCTGTTAATTTTGCAAAGAGGAATGGCTAAAACTCTTAGCTACAGATATACAAATGAGGTACAGACATGTGCCCAAAATGGTTGCAGCTGTAAATGCAGAAAAAAGTAGGTCTACAAAGCACTGACTCAAACTCAATAAATCTTCGTGTACCTCTCCCAGACAGTTGGATATTTCCCCCCAAGATCATCAGTGAAGACGAGGGCTCTGCCCAGTCATATAACCAAACTGAGCCATGAACTGCTTCAGGTTCGAACGACCCCAAACTCGACACCTGGCCATGTGTTGGCACTCCCTGAGACTTCCAAATGCCTCAACGGGACTTCCTCTGTTCTGCTTAAACAATATGAAACTACCTTCCGCTTGCAATTGTAGGAGACATTGCATCAGGAGTGTTCAAATTTTGAAACAGAGACTAAACAGGCATCTCCTCAGCAATGGACAATATTTCCATAAGACTGAGGAAACTCCAACATTCAAAATCATAGAAGTATAATTTCCCTGGGCAGCTGTAGAGGCTTTTCTGAACAGACATGCTTATGCTGTATCTGCAAACAAATATCTACTTCTGTCTGGATTAAGGAGTAGGGTTAAAGACAGTAACCTTCTCTTCCAAAGAAGAAAACATGCTAAAACCTCCCATGTCTTAGGGTATGATAAATTCAAAGTTGCAAGAGTTTATGCAAGAGCAAAGTGGTGCAAACATACAGCTGATTGGCAAAGGAACACCAGAAAGACACAAGGTGCCAACTTCATGTCCTGGGGTAACCTGTCTGGGACTTGGGGATGCATTTTGAGAGTAAGAGTGGCCAAATAGGCTAATAAATGTTGCAAGCTGAAAAAACACTTCTACAGAAAGGAGAATAAATGTTGTAACTAAATCAAAAGGTTTTCCAACATGTCTAAGTTCGACCGCCAGGTGAGTGAACCTCTTTAATGTTTTAAAATTTTCTAGCAAACAGTTTTGTTTGCATTTCAAGTGAGTTATGCAGGACACAGGCACTGTTTTTAAAAGTTAGGCAACCAATTTATGTTTATCATAATCTTTAGGTGTTTTGATCATGTCTTCTTTAGTGATTTCTTCTGTGTTTCTGATTCTTCTTCCTTGTGTTTTCTCCCTGTCTGCCATCTCGGTACCCTAGAAATTAGGCTTGTGTTCACTTATTATTTATGTACCCGGGATTGTGTGCTCCTCTGTCTTGCCTCATGGTGTTGCTTAGTTAGATCTCCTTTCCTCCCCGACTCTGCCTGGTTATTCTGTATTTCTGTTAGTTCCTTCAGTATCCCATTTTCAGAAGGATTTCTGTTTCTCCCTGTTGGCCTGTTTGTGTCTGCCTTTCACCTGTCGCTTAATTACTTTCACTTGCTCTCCCGCTTCCCTCTCTGCTTTCTGCCCCTCTATTTAAACCCCCTGTTCCTTTTGTGCTCTAATATTCAGCTACCGAATGTACTGTCTAGTAGTACTGTTCCTGTATAAAAATGGCAAGAAGAGATCAGCTGATAAACAGGATTTTTTTGCTGCAGAAGATGAAGCGTTTGTACTGATGCCATGGCTGCTGTTTGACCGCAGCATGCAGATGAAAGGCAGCCCAGGGTGGAGATTTGTACCCTTGATGTGACATGGTTATTAAAAAATGGACAGTTCATACCAGCTTTTTAAAGCTTAATAGGACACAGGCTCAGGAGGGATTATCCAACAGCTGCTGGAGTCCGTAGGGGTACGCAGAAATGAACTTCTTCACGTGAGAGAAGTGCACCAATCAGCATCGCAAAAACGACAACATCATTCATTTTCACCTCGCCTGCTGTAACCAGGAATTAAGGCTAATTCCATAAAGTGATTTGCTTAATTTAATTTCATTGTCTCACTCGTTCTTTTGCTGCCTGTTTGTGCCTGCCGGCCTCTCGGGGGCAACGCGAGCATGAAGCTCTCTGGCAAAAATGGATCGAGTTTGTTAACTTCTATAAAATCAGGACCCAGAAAAAGAAAAGTTAGTGAAGGAATATAAATAAAAAAACCCACCTCTTTCTGAATTAGGATTTTATTTCCATCACTGGGCTGGGAAACGAAACCTTTGTTCACCAACAAAATATTATGATTTGTACTTCCAGTAAGTCATAATTTAGAGCTGTTACATTTACTGTCATGATTTTACTCCTGTAGAATGCCATGAAAAAAGTGTTTGTTTTTATACATACAAAAACACTTTACCTTATTTTACTGGCATTGATGTGTAAAAGACTTACCTATAACATTGAGCATATAAATCAATTTGAACTTTAAAATTACCTGGTTTTCTAAACTTGGACGCCCCAAAATAAAATGAAGTGCAACCAATGGCCTTCTAAAGTCACTAGATTAGTAAATTGAGTCTACCTGTTGGTAATTTCATATCTGTGTAAATCATATAATTCTTTGAAGGCTTCAGAGGCTTGTTAGAGAACACTTAGACATTAACAGCATCATGAAGACAAAGGATTATTCTGAATACATCAATCAGGTCAGGGGAAAGTCGTAAGAAATATTTAAATCCATCATCCAAAAATAAAAAGGTGATAACAGAAAACCTATTAAGACATGGTTGTCCACCTGAACTGGCAGGCTATTAAAGGTTGAATACAAAAGCAAACCATACATTTCAGAAGTCATTTAAAAACAATTAAAACACTATATCATCCTCCTTTCACTTCAGATTTTGCACTACTTTGAGTTGATTTATCACATTGGCTACAGTCTTCAACAGTTGGGGTCCTGCATGTATTGCTGGTCCATAACTTGCATGGCTCATCAGCAGGCTCCTGCACGAGCTGATGACATGCTGATGAGGTAACGCAAGCTTGTTGGAGCAGGGACACAAGTAAAACATAGAGGACAGAGTTGGGCACCTCTGGTCTATCACATAAAACCCTGGCAAGACACATTGGAATTTGTGGATTTACCCAATTTATCCCTACAAAATGTGGAAAAGCTCAAGTGGTGTAAATACTTTTGCACTGCCCTTTTATTCTTCCAGAGATTGAAATCAGTTTAAAGGGAATTTTTTACTGAAAACAGAAAAAAAAGCAACATGTCTAGAAAACCAACACAAGTGCCTTGGCGTGCACAGAATTATGAAGTTGAGCCCAAATTGATCCATAGATTAAAAGTATAATCATCCAGAAGTCTGTGTCTGATCAGAAATTAAGTCAGCATTGTAAAAAAAAGAAAAAGAATCAATGAAACATTTGCTTCTTGAAAAGCATTTTTACCCCAAATCAATAATAATTAAAAAACTTTAATCACGTTACAGCAATGAAAACCTTCCTACGATTGTTGACCGACCTTTTGTATGTTTCCACTGATATGTTGATGTTTTCTCTTCAGTGATTAGCTCCAGTTCTTTGATGCTGGACGTTATCGCCCTAATCTTCAGCTCTCTCCACAAATTCTCTTTCAGCTTCGAGTCGAGACTCTGGCTTGACCACTTTAAAACATTATTATTGCTTCCAGTCAGAAGAAATGTGGTGTTAAAATCAACAGAATGCTTAAAATCTGTCGGGGTGTGAATAACTTTGGGCTCCCCTGTAACTAGAGTCTTACACATAAACCTTACTGTTGTTATAAAATCTCTAACTGCTGGAAAAGAGGATCCAGCTGGTTAAACTCCCAAGTGAGAAACCAGCAGCCTTTCACAGACAAACAGTAAGTGTAACATCGATCAGGTACGACAGCAGGCTGATGAGAATTGATGACAAATTGCGTATTTCTTTTTTTCCCGATGTTATTTTTTGGGGAGTTAAAATTTGTTGATAAATCCATTACAGCTTAATATTGTTATAAAATAACAATTTTATCAATTGCTTTTAAAATTGCTTAGGTCTGCCAACTAGCAGCTCCTTATTGTCCCTAAATCCAAGCAGCAACTGAGAGGGGATCAGGCCTTTGCTGTATCGGCTCCAAAGTTGTGCAGTGATCTGCCTTTGCATGTCAGGCAGACCCCCTCTCTTTCTGAGTTTAAGACTCTTTTTAAAACTCACCTATTTATGGAAGCCTTTTGCACATTCACTCTACTTTTAATTGTTTTGAACTATTTTAACAATTTTTAATCTTGTCTATTTTATCTTGTCCGTGTTTTGTCTATTTATTTTAATGTTACTGTTATTTAAATTTGTATATGTACAGCACTTTGTTGACCTTCGTCATTATAAAGTGCTTTATGAATAAAGGTGGTATGGTAAGATGTACATCTATGAATTGATTTACAGCTCTATTTTATGATGATGTTTTGAAATTTTCATTTGAAGCAAAATTGATTTTCTTACCACCTCTAATACATCTCTTAATAACATCTACTAATTAGATTTCTTCTTCATTGGTAAAATCTATGAAACAGGAGAAGAGTGAAGTGGTGGCTACATGCAGATGTCAGGTTTCAGTATATTGTTTTTATTGGATTCTTATTGGTGACAATAAACGAAGGTTCATCGCTTTAGGATTGATATACGGGTAAAATAAAATAAACAGCAAAAAACACATCCTTTTAGTTTGGCTTTTTGCAAATTTGTGCTAATTAAGATTATTTATTACTAACTTAACTTTAACTTTAATTATATCAGTACATTTTATTTGCCCATTTAATTACAATAATTTAGTAATTTTTGTATATTTATAAATTTCAGTTTCTATTAAAATAAAGTATTAGTGCTGTACTAATTTGTATTATGCATTTATTTTGTTAGATTAGCAAGATTAATGAACTCCTCCAACTGTCACATGTGGATGCTAGTTTAATTTTAATCTATTTACTATTTTTTCAATTTCTTGTCTTTGTTAGGTCATTTTTTATTGCATGATTTTTTCCTGTTTTCATTGCAATGGTTCTCTGCAAATAATAACTTTTGGACACCTGTTAGAAGGAGATAACAGAAAAACAGCTACTGTGGGGACATCTGAATATGCCAGAACCATTTATAAGTCCGTATATGTAATTTGATCATTTCAAATGAGCTGCCCCAGACGTTATATTTGCTCATGGTCTTAAATTCCTTTGGCTTTATTCAGTTTAATTTGAAATACCCAACCCCTTCCAAACAGTTAGCATCGAAGTTGCTAAGTTTTGCATGAGCCTCCATAAACACATCAACAGGTCCTAAAAGGGTGGGGAAACAGTTTCCAGATGTGAAGCATGAAGTACAAAAATATCACCGCTAATAAAAGCAATTCACACTTCAGCTACGCCAACGATCCTGTTTGCCAAGGAAAACAGCACTTAGCTATTTGTGAAAATTGGCATTGCTCGTGTAGCTCAGCTGCTAATGAGCCCACCCTGTTGTTGTATTTGTTAGAATCTGTAAACCAGCAGGCATGTAGATAAGATGCACAAACAAGAAATGTTTGTCCTCAATATGATAAAAAAAAAAGCGCTGCACCAGTGAGTCACGATACACACTGTCTATTTGCCACTAGACAAGTTTTGATTGCAATTCACCCGATGCAGCTGAGAAAATTAAATACAGGGCTTATTTTCAGTTAAAGTTTGTCTCCAATAAAAAAGCATTTTACTGTCTTCTGAATCCTCACAAAACAGAAAGAAGTGTGGTTGTGGCTGTTGAAAGAAACCTACATGAATTATTGGCTTAAACAACTTCAAACCAGTTAA
Organism: Fundulus diaphanus; assembly: GCA_037039145.1. Lineage (NCBI taxonomy): Eukaryota > Metazoa > Chordata > Actinopteri > Cyprinodontiformes > Fundulidae > Fundulus > Fundulus diaphanus. The sequence goes on along the minus strand of CM073129.1, from coordinate 37,732,109 downwards.
AAAATAAAAGATAAAAAACAAACAAATAAAAAATAATAACCAAGAAGATATAATTTAAGAGGTTTATGCTATACTGTACATACACTTTTACACTTGGACGTACATTTTTCCGCGTTAAATATAAAGTGCATATTTTGAGCTCTGATTGAAACAGATGCATATTTTTCGCTTATATTTAATATTATTGCATCACATTTATACAAATCTTTTAGTCACGCCGAAATAAAAGAGCGTCTTCTTTTTGTAGGTAGAATTTAAATAATTTTAGAACTTGGAAAACTATGAACGCATTTCAAGGCATTTTATAATAAAACAAAAATTTACAATTCAAGTCCCATTTCATTCCAGTCAGAGCATAATCTTGTACAGTTATGTTTAATATTAATCTCATAATTATTGTAAATATCATGCAATTCAACAACATTTTAATTAATTAATGGTTTTAAAAAGTAGGCAATTCATAGTACAGCCACTAGATCAGCTTTTTCCATGACATAACACATATTTTAGGAAATAATTTTCTACTTTTATGGTTCTAAATTAATTAAATATATTTAAGAAGGAAAACTATCTCCAAATGATTTAACTCAATGTCCAATCAGAAGCTGGATGGTTGAAACATGGAAACAATATGGTATTCCAGTGGGATAATAGTCCCAAACATTTATTAAAATTGGTTTTGGAGTGGATTAAGTATGTTAACATAAAGCTCTGGGTCAGGAAACCAATGCTGTCAAACCAAATTAAAGGTGACCCAATTGCGTACCGCGCACGTGACGTCACCGTCTCAAGAGCAACGCCCCTTTTGCCGCTTAGGTAGGACAAACCGATAGAGAACGCACGTAGCAACCAGCAACAGAACCAGCGATATGACCGACTTTGCAGCCATTAAACTTTCCCAAGACGATGTCCCAGGCGCACGGTTTACTGGTCGCACAGTCGAAGAACACACCAACCTTCAGCTCAAACGATGGCTAGAGTGTCGAGGGCTTAAAAAGACCGGAAAACGGGCCGAGTTGATCGAACGGTAAGCTTTGTTTTTTTTACCATGATAGCCTATATGCTATCATGGTAGCAGGCGCTTCATTATTAACACGTCGGCCACCAAAATACTCTTACCTGTTCACTACTTGATGTCGCTGGAATTGGGTCAGGATGTTCTTCGGTTGGGCCCTTTCCTCCGACAAAATGCTTGCTACATATGTAGGCCGACAGCACCAGTGTACCCAGCGCACAGATTTCTCCTTGGCACTCTTGAATTTCGGGAAAGTAATGAAGAAAACATCCTTCATATGCGGCCGATCAGCGTACCTCGAGTCGCTGTTGCACGTTCCATAGCAACAATGTTTAACAACCATGGTCTTAGATTTTGGAAAAAGCAGTCGTTTAAACGAGTAAAACCTAGGCTAACGCACGTCTCTTTTACAGCGAAACAGCGGCGGACTATGCAAGCTTGTCCTACCGCGTACCACGTGATGTGACGTCATCGTGACGTTACGTTTCTAAAAATAGCTCGCTCGCGGTACGCTATTAACCAAATGGTCCAGCCAGCCAGAATTAAAGCAGAAGCTTGTGATGGCTACAAAAAAATCTGTGGTTTCTCTACACATGTTTAAAGATTTATTAGTTAAGATCATAATTATTCATACCCATGGCAGATTTTGGTTTGAAGTGATCTTTTAATTCTACCAACATGTTTGTACTGGGGCTGCACAGTAGGCTAACATTGCTAGCTTGAAGCAAGCAGGTTCTTGTCAGGATTGGCATCTGTCTGCTGTCTTCTCCTTCACCTTCCCTGGTCTCTGTAATCAGCATTATTCACCACACCTGCGAGGATGCCTCTCCTTCTTCTGCATAGCTCATCTCACACAACTGTTTCCTCCCCTTCATAAACCCGGTTCAGATAGATCCAGATTATAGAAAGCCATGGCTGGGAGATGTCCATTGTTCCTTTATTTTTGAACTTCACCACATTGTCTGGATTTCGCCTTGTCTATGAAGGACTTCAGCGCTGCTTCTGATTTCAGGACCACGACCAATATTCCCTCTCACTACTCACATTGTCTTAACTCCTTGGCTGCATCCAAAAACGTTCTACTTATGGCTCCTAGATTATGTTCCTTGACTTTTCATGGGGTCAACAGTAAGAACTCTATTGTGGGTAGGAAAGGAGCTTCAGACTGCAGTGCCGACTTTGGACAGCCTTTAACTCATACGTCATTACACAACGGAAACACACATTGATGATGCTAGTCAAATCTGGGCCTACAGCTTTTACTAGTTTTACATCTAAATCTGCCAGGGTTGTTAATAATTTTGGACTTAGCTTTACATGTTTAACCCTTTACATAGAATTTTGCCCCCATGTGGATTATAAATTTTTTAACCTATAAAAATCTGTGAGTGAAATGATCAAACTTTGATGTATAAATATACATTTTTGTTAAACATCAGCGAATACTATGAATGTTAAAGTGATAGTTCTGTTTTAGGCAGTATGAGGTACCGTATTCAGTACGGCGAGGCAGAAACATATGTAGATTTCCTTAGTTTAGCTCAGTAGTTCCTGACCATAACACAGAAGCAAATAATGACACAACTGAGGTCAATAGGACAATCTTCATTAATGTATGGACAATCAGACAGATTGATACAGACTCAAACACCAGTGGATGAGCTGACAGCATCTGGCAAAGCGATTAAACCCATCTCAGATGTATCAGACTAGGTTCAGCAAAACAGGCCAATATTTGCTTCTTTACCCTGACACATTTCACAAAATATGGCCAACAGTGTCATTTAATCTAACCAATTAACAGATTATATTTTACTCTATAGAAACTGAGGTTTAATCCCTCTCATAAATTCTCTTAAGGTTTAACTTTGACCTTTCAGACGGATTAAACAAATGAGATGTAGCAAGTTTAATAGATTAAACTGGAGTATGAGGAATATTTATTAATCTGTGACAGATTTTCCGTGTTTCTGTTTTTTGCATTAGGCAAAATTCATCCTCAGCCTATATATACTGAGGGAGCATGAGATGTGAAAGATACTTTACATTATACCTTATTTTAAATACATCATATTGTACCCATAATTTGGGGACGTTCCAGCCTCGATTGGAGGAGTTTAAGTATCTTGGGGTCATGCTGAGGCCGTTGTGGTGAACAGAGAGCTGAGCTGAAAGGCAAAGCTCTCATATTACTGATCAGTCTATGCTCCTACCCTCACCTATGGTCATGAAGTTTGGGTCATGACGGAAAGAACCAAATCCCAGATACAAGTGGCTGAAATTAGCTTCCTCTGTAGGGCGACCGGGCACTCCCTGAGAGAAAGGATGAGGAGCTCGACCACCCTGGAGGAGCTCAGAGTGGAGCCGCTAGTCCTCCACACAGAGAGGAGTCAGCTAAGGTAGCTCAGGTATTTGCTCTGAATGCCCTCTGGACGCCTCCCTTTGGAGGTGTTCCAGGCATGTCCCAGCAGGAGTAGGCCCAGGACATGTTAAAGAAACTATGTGTCACAGCTGGAGGAGGTGCTGTCTGGGAAGAAGGAAGCCTGGGCATCCCTCCTTGTTTCCCAAAGCCCCACACTTTGTCTCTAGTCTCGTGCATCAGGTCTTACGTTTTCTATAATTAATCTCCTCTTTATTTTTTATTTTACCATTTCTGTCACACGGAATTTCAGCCTGTCCCTGTTTCTCCCCTGTACCCCCACTGCTAAGCAGTCTATGCCAAAGGTTTCCGGAAAAGTACCAGGTAGTTCCATAAACCACCAGGGAAAGCAACCTACAAGTCCTGGGAATGTATATGGGCTGTTTTATGCAGTGATGCACAGATCGTTACTTGGACTCAAAGTAAGCAACTAAGCCCCCTGTCCAAATTTACCTGAAGCTTTAACCAATGAAAACAGATGTACTAATCAGCACCCGTTTTATTTAGAAGTTAACACAGAAAGAAAAATCTCCTAGGAAGTGCTAAAGCCAGGAGTTACCTAAGAATAAGAGGCTTTCTATGAGATATTCACATCAGTGTGAAGCACATACGCTTGTGAGGGACACGCACACACCCAAAATTGAAGCCTAAGATTTGATAGATAAAAGGAGGATCTCTGATCAGATGAGATCAAGGTTAGCCTCAGATGGAGTCCTGTTATTCAGGCATCTGATCAGGACCACCACAGTGGTTCATTCTCATGGTAAATTATGGAGGAAAGAATGTGGGAATGTGGAGTTTTGGTACGAGATGTTCTTGCTCTTTTATACATTTACAGGTTCCTCTCTTCTCAGCAGTGCTGAGTCTGTGCAAAAGGCTAACAAAATAAAAGATTTTAAAAATAATATATATAAGTTTATATAAGTTTTACTTTTTTTTCCTTACAGAGAAGACATTTTGGATGGGTTTGTTAATCAAGGTTTCCTTTTATCAAGAGAAGGAACCAGAAACATCCATCCCTCCATCGTCTATACCCGCCTATTCTTTCAGGGTTGCGTGGGGCCGGTGCCTATCTCCAGCGGTCATTGGGTGAGAGGCGGGGTACACCCTGCACAGGTCGCCAGTCCATTATGGCAGCATAGAGACCCTGCAGACACCCCTAAAGGTAATTTAGAGAGACCAATAAACCTAACAGTCATGTTTTTGGACCGTGGGAGGAAGTTGGAGTATCTGGAGAGAACCCACACATGCACAGGGAGAACATGCAAACTTATGCTCATGCTTTTAATTCCCTTTGATTGGATAGTTTTGAAAAAAATTACTTTTTTTTAATTTGGCAAAGGCTGCTAATGGGAGAGCTACTATTCTACAATTTGTTTTACCTTGAGTCCAGGCTTTTATTGTTGCTCTTTGCATTATCTCTTTTTAATTAGATTTTGAGAATTTTTTCACTTCTGGATTCTTCCCTTACGCTGCCGCTGGTTTCATGTTCTGGTTTCCTTGTGCCATTTCTGTGAGTTCCTTTCTTCTAATTTTCAGAATCTCCTCAACACGGGGTTTCTTCTGATATCCTGTTTGCATTTGGGTCCAACTCAACCACTACAAGGACTCACCCAAACAGAGCCTGAAAAACCTTGTCATGAGATCAGATTAAAAACATTCACAATAAAACATGGCTTCGTAGAACCACAGCATAAATAAACGGTCCGAATGTGAATGAAGGCAATAGTGAGAGGTTTTTGCACCAAAAAGAATTTCGACAAGTACTTTCTGAGATATATTTGCATACATACATGGTTACACTCAGACTGTGCATATACAGAAAAAAATCTTTCTGCAACTTTTCATGGCTGTCATACCAGACTTCCAAAACTTTTTCTGTAACTTTCTGGACGTTCATAGTTGACCGTGTTTTATTACCATCTGTGACAAAAAGTATCAATATGGAGTTCAATAAAATGACTGCACAGGGTGATCAGATGGAGGTTGGCAGCGGGAGGAGGAGCGATGCCTTTAAAGCCACATAGGTGTACAATGTGTCTTCAATGAAGCAGCATCCGAATCAATGTCTGTCCCCACTGATCTAAACTTTATACCAAAAAATGTTTGCTACTCTTCTTTCTATTGCTTTATGCATTTAACAGTAGTGGTGAAGTCCAACTTTTTCTCTGTTTCGTGGAATTGAATCTTTTACAAAATATCCACAACTGACACACACCAGCAATTCTTTAGGCTTAAAATGACCTTCCCGGCTCACACAATGCTGCGCAGAGACACATGCTCCTCTTACATCAGTCTGAGACAGGTTTCGTCACTCACCCTGGCTGGTGGGTCCCCCTTCTCCCTCTTCACAGTCAGTCATGTTGTTCTCCATCCCCGCTCCTCAGCACGCTGAGAGAACCACTCGGCAGGTTGGAGCCAAATAAGAGACTTCTGTGTCCCTCCAGGTATTTCTTCCTCGCTTTAATAATTTTAAAAAAAGCAGTGCGTTATATTTCTGTGCTTCTTAACTTGCTTGATTTCCTCTGTCTCTCATCAATAGGAGTCCAGAGACACTGAGAGCCGCTGCAGGGGAGAGCGGATGCTGGCGCACGGCATCACTCACATGCATGCGCTCAGCTTCTGCACGCCACTCACCTCCCAGTCAGTTTAAGCCTGGTGTCTACATTCGTGTATTCAGAAGGTTTTATCCCCCTCTCCTCCCCCCGTCGCTCTTTCTCTCCGTCTCATCATGAGAGATGGACGGAGAGGGATTGAGAGACAGAGGGGACACACGTCAGATGTCAGCGCACTGCCTCCTGAGATTAAGCATCTTCTTTGATTTGCTTTTCAAACAAGACCATATTATATTTTGTCACTGTGTGCTCGTCCCTCTCTCCTTTTTTTATGTTGTGGCATTTCTCTATTATACTCTTCTTCGTGGTCATGGCCCATTATCCGTAAACTACCTGGAGGCTACACTTTATAGCTCAGTGAACTTAACTCTCACTGTTACCCCCTGCACTGGCTGAATTGTCTGGGAGTACAGGCTGACTTGGACTCCCGGAGTGCGTGGGAGACACTTTTCCAATGTTTCTTATTTATTTAAATATACTTTAAGGCATTAGAAGTAAATCCAGAGAGCAGTAATGCGAAGTCAAATCGTCTTATGATGCAGATGCATTCTATCCATTCTCATTCATCTCACTTACCTTAGTTTACAGAGCTCAACTAACCTACACCACCTGCCTCACAATAAAGATAAAAGGGCCAAATCACAACTGACATTCAATAGATAAATAGGGAAAATGTGTTTTTTTCTTTCATAATCTGTGATTATTTGTTCGCTTGATGTTACATCACCATAAACTGTGTGGCCATCACTGGTTAGATGATCTCAATTTGGCAGATGCTCAAACAGACTTTAATTTCACTGACCAAAACCAGCAATGGATTCATCCCCTCTCTGGCATTTTTCTGAATTAAACTTCAGAAAACATTTTTTTTCAGAGTGGCATGACTGAAATTTCTCATTGTAGAGGCAGTAAAAAATACAGCAGAGACTGTATTTTTTTTACGTAGACTCCCGGTCTTTAGGGTTGACCAGAAGGTTATGTTTTTATTCTATCAGGCTGTATTGGGAAGCATAATCAAGTATGACGTCTCAGGGTGGTATGGTAACCTCTCTGTGCAACTAAATTCTAAACTTAATTGTCTGGTCCAGACTGCAGTGAGAGTAACTTCTTCAAGCAGTCCATTTATGAGGAGTCGGTCCTCAGACCTTTTCAGAGAGCATGGTCTTATCCCGCTCATACCCTCAATTCAAAATTCAAATTGCTACCATGTGGCAAACGGTATAGAGTCCCCATTTGCAAACGTACTACATTTAAATATTCATTTGATCCTATGTCCATCAGATTAATAAATAAGGTAGGCTTACAGTATGAAGCTGCACTACTGCCATGTTGGTGCGCTGATCAAATCTGTTGGTTTCTTTGTTGTTTGGAACATATGAAGTCAGGTGCAATATGTGTTTTTCTATGTATCTATGTATCTATGTATCTATCTATCTATGTATCTATGTATCTATCTATCTATCTATGTATCTATCTATCTATCTATGTATCTATCTATATATCTATCTATCTATCTATCTATCTATCTATCTATCTATCTATCTATCTATCTATCTATCTATCTATCTATCTATCTATCTATCTATCTATCTATCTATCTATCTATCTATCTATCTATCTATCTATCTATCTATCAATAACAAGCTGAGGAATCTTCACAAAGGTCACAGAACGTAAACATGAAAGGACCAATATCTACAACTAAACACACATGAACACAAAGAAAACTGAGCTGAAAAGGAAGAAATATGGCAATAACTTGAAATACAAGAAACAGAATAAAGAACTCAAATTGCAGCAGATTGCATTTCATTTATAATAATTTCCTTGTATTACTAAAAAAAACACACAATTGAAAATCTAGTGAAAACAACACATCATTTTCTTAACTTCTTAGAACATATATCTGAAATGTTGCTTTGTATTTGCCCCCTTTTGCTCAGAAGTTGCCAGTTTAGTAATGTTCACAACTTAATCCCACTAATAAAATGTGTTTTCTGTGAGGGGCTGTGATGCTTGTTACAGAACGTTAGAGAAAACACAGCAGCATGGAGATCAAGGAACAAAGGAGAAGAACGAAGAATACAGTTGTGGAGAAGTCCCTAAGAGGCACTACTGAACAACATTCCAAGCTTTGGACAGTTCACAGCACAACATCAATTCATTATCCAGCTTTGGAGGAGCTGCAAAGATTTACAGCTCAGGTGAGAGACTCTTTTGACAGGACACCTGTTGGTCATACACTCCATTATTTTGACCTTTATGGAAGAATCCCAAAAAGATAATGATTTTTTTTTTTTAAATAAGCCACGTAGAGGACACAGCAAACATGTGGATGAAAATGTTCTACCCAGATGATGCCAAAAAGCAACAATCAGTTTTTGCTTTTTTGGCATTGCAGCAGTAAAAACCTGCTTAAATTCGCTTCCTCTGGTATTTTCATCTTTGGTGACGAACGTGAGGTCTCTGAGGTTGGAAGGCCTAGTTGCCATCACCCTAATCTTTGGCACCCTCTACAGATTCTCTTGTCTGAATAATTTTGGTCTTAATTGTGAACCATTTATTTAGAAAAAAAATCTGTGTGCTTTAATATGAAATACCAACAGAATCACTTCCTTTAGGTCCGTCACTAATGATTGAGACTTTTATTTTGAAGAACCAGGATCAACTTTATTGGAAAGGCTGCCGATCAATTTTTCTTTACTAGCTTAATTCAGTTAGTATTGTAGCAACTACTTTTACACTACTTTTACCAACAAAACACTGATCTTTTAAAGAGTTTTGGTAAGCTTTTATTTGAACATCAAAATTATTGGACGTTTGAAATAGGCTCATTTGGGATTCTTATTTTAGCCTTAGTCCAGTGCACAGAGGACTAAATCTTAATAATTGTTAGGTTTATTGTGTCGGTGAGCTTTACTGTCTATTTTTAAACCTTCTTCTGTCAGGGGAATGCTCAGTACATCCAGAGTATCCTCCCTTTCTGTGCAGCAGGTGTGAAAATGGGGATACAACACAGAAGTCCCTTTTCTTTTAGAGATACAAGCAAAATCACAACAAGTTACAGTAGACCAGACAAGCAGGCGCAGTTCCCAAACCTTCGGTCATGTAGGGGAAAACCTGTGGACTGTGAATGGCATCAAGGTCTGAGTTTGTTCTTTCATTGTTCTATCCAAAAAAAGTTTGAAGACGTTTCGCTTCCCATCCAGAAAGCTTTCTCAATTCAAATGTCTGGATTAGTGTGGAGTTCCAAGCTTTCATTATTCTACCTCCATTTTTCTGTAAAATATGAAGATGCAAGAACCCTGTTCATTCCAGACTTAAGATCATTCCAAGAAAAATACATTTATATACTATTACCTGTTTGCACTTGGGAGGAATCTGACTTGAAAACAGTTTTTTTCTAGCAAAACTGGGTCCTTTTCCCTCGTTCTTGTAATTGTCAACTCTACTGCAGCCCTTCTTGTCATTGGGAAACTGTGTCTGACACAAACAAGGAATCTGGGAAAATTACAGGTGACTTTAAAAAGCTTTCTTCCCCGTTGAAAAAAGAATCCAAAAAAGCTGAACTGTGTCTTCAGGTGTAAGTATGACGACACAATGACTTTCCTTGATCTCCATGGGATTCATGGGTGTGTGTTTTATGTTGCCACTGTAACGCCAAACCCCAGACTCATTTTGAAAGAGGAATAAAAAAAAATCCATTTACAGAGCGTAATGTGCATCTATGCAATGCATTGGCATAACCATGCTATTGCTATTGTGAGGCACCACAATGCAGGTCAGATTAAAGCTTTTTTGAAGGATAATGTTTTAGTTTGCCATAGAACCAATTATAATATTACTTGCACAGCTCAGCTATAAGATGAACAGCATAACTCAGCATGTGGCGCTGTGGGCACCACGAACGTCAAGCGTTCGTGTAAGTCTAACTCATCGTTCTCCTGCCCTGTCAGTGAGAGTGGGTTGTTGGCTTCACTTGGATTGGCAGAAAGCCTGAGAGCCATCTTCATCTGGGCCAAGCGGCTTTAGCTCTTAACCCACAGGCTCCTCCCTCCTCGCCTGCTGCTGCTACACATGTGGCCCTGGCTATCAAAGCTGTCAACGTCAATCACGCTGCTTGTTGGTTTACAAAGCATGCAAGTGAACACAGCTTTCACATTTTTTCTTTTGAAGGTAGTGAAAAAGAGAAAAGTCACACACCCGCATGCGCATGAGCACACCTACAGACACCCTGGAGTCAATGATCTGGTAGCCTAATCCAGCAGATTAAGGCCACAGAGTGCTGGGATGAAATCCCTTTCTTCTTTTTCCTGATTGAGCTCAGCTCTCAGTGCTTTTAGTCTACTCCAATGGTTGCTTAGCATCAAAAAGACACCTGTTGTCACACCAAATGATTATTGAATATTATTATTACGTTGTAAGAAAGAGGGTGTTAATGAACTGACACTGAGACATGAAGCAATGATCATACAGCAAACACCGCAAATGACTGTCAAAGGCTCGGAAATATCAGTTTTGGGAATATGATAGCTATATAAAGATAGGTGTAATGACTGCAAATAAACAATGGGTGTGGATAAAACGAAGAGCAACTGAGGGAAATCACTGACTAAGAATGGCCACGTAAATTTATTAAAGTATACGATAAAATACAGAAACCAAAGAAAATAAAAAAATTGTCCACACAAAATCTATGCACAAACCTTAAGCTAGTGCTGCCGCAGTCAGGTTAGGAAGATTTTACTCAAAATAAACACAGCATATAAATTCTCTCCTCGATTAAGTTTCAGTAACTATATAGAACTTGATTTACTGCTGCCACAAACTCTTTAACTTTTCAAGATGCAACCACACATTAAAGTGTATTATTTTACAACTTTACATTAAAGCCCATTAAAGCCAAGCAGGTCAATTTAAAGTTGGCCACGAGCCATCTGGGGCATTGAAAACAGGTGAAAGGAGGTCAGATGAGACCAAAGTTTACATTGCAGCCATCATGCTGTGGGAATGCTATTATGAGAAGAGTCATAGGGCTAAATACAGGGCAATACAGGAAGAAAGCCTTTAAAATTCACAAAACACTTGAAATATAGGGAGGGCGTTCACCTTTTATCAGGACAATGCCATTACATATACAGCCAGAGCTACAATGGAATAGTTTAGATTAAAACACATTTCAGAATCCGCGCTTTATTTGCCAGGTATGTCTACACATATGAGGAATTTGACTCTAGATTGTATAATGCTCACAGTATGCTTACTTATACAATAATACAATAATACAATAACAGAATAATGCAGCAATAAAAATCAAACACCGTCTGTAGTAAACACATGAATGCACTTTAGACAAAACCAACAGATTGGGTAGTTATTGTAATGGTGCAATGATGCAGACCTTTATCGTTATCATTAAGTACATGTCGGACGTGGAACTGATGTACAGGTGCACATAAACATACCAACATACATGTCCACAGTGGGATGAGTGGAGAGAATGCTGGAATATTATATACAGTGTTATGTAGGTGAGGTAGGTGGATTTGGTATACAGTAGGCAATTTATAATATGACAATATGAACAGCACTGAAATGAAGAATAATAAATCAATAAATGAAAGGTGGTAGTCAGTAAGCAGGTGGCTGAATAGAGGCAGAATTACTGGGTTGTTGCACAGGTGTTTTTTCTTGACACTGAGTCAGAGTCAGCTGTTCATTAGAGTGATGGCTTGTGGGTAGAAACTGTTCCTGAGTCTGTTGGATTTGGTGTACAGTGCTCTGTAGCGCCTACCGGTGGGGAGAAGTTGGAACATGCTGTGGCCGGGATGAGATGGACCTGCAGTGATGTTTCTCGCCCCTTTCCTGACTCGGCAAATGTACAGGTTCTGAATGGAGGGCAGGTTGGCACCAATGATCTTTTCTGCAGTTCTGACTGTCCGTTGCAGTCTGGCCCTGTCATTTTTGGTGGCTTGCATGGTCTTCCATCATAAAGTCCACGAGACATTTTCTTTTTTTATAATCCTGGATAACATGTCTTATAATTTTTTAACTCTTACCATTACTATGTTCTTACTATACTTTCTGATTTGGCCTGATGTTTTATGCTTCATTCAACAAACCTGTCGCTCTATAACCATGTTGTATGTTAATGTGATTTTGTGTGACGAAAGCCTTTTTACTTTGTTGTAAATATGGATGTAAGGATGGATGAATATATTTATATATATTTTTTCAGTTAAATTATTCCAGATTAAGCTCAGTGTAACCTACACAGTTCTGTTATTGTAGCAGGGACGGTTTGAGACAACTGTATATGTGATCAAGGGCACCTCCATCAGATATTTAACAAGTTGACCAGATGAGGGCCATAGTCTTGAGGTGAAAACCCAAATTCAAAATGTGAAATATATTTAATCAGTCTACCGTTGTACCACATGAAGGGTTGGGACAAAAAGGGCACACTCATTGACACAGTATTTAGTCAACACATAAAAAGCTAATAACTCATTAATAAAAACAAAACACTTATATGCTAATCATGAAAAACAGGACTATATAATTTGGCTACATGGAAAGTAGGGCGGTCACCAAATGGATGATGCCGCCTTAAAGGGATCACTTGTTCAGACAGACAGAAGAGAACATCTAAGCTGAACACAGAGAGGCAATGGACCATCACGATCCAAACCAAAAAGCTGAAAAAGGACTGAGAGGCAACATGCCAGTTGAGTTGTTAATAATGTGATAGCAATACTCTCTGTAGTACATTGCTAATCGCATATGTCTCCGTCCTCAAACGAACCGCATCAACCCAAAGTCGTCTCCTCCAAAAATATTACAGATTGATCTGCTTTTGTCATGAAGCTTTTTTTCTTTCCCAATCGAAATTGGCTAAGCAGTTTGGCAGGGAAAAAAGTGAAATGGTGTAATCCTTTTTAGCAGTGAAATCCTCTCAGAATGATGACATGTTGTAGCTGCTGTGAGGGATCAGTGACTGGCTGAAGCTGAAAACCCTGCTGGCTGCGAAGGATAAGTGAATATGAAGAGAAGTATCCACAGCCATTTAAAGATCCTCACAAAGTTTATGGTTATTAATGAAAGGAACAATACAACTGTCATGGTTGAGTTTTGGTTTGGCTTTGTTTTTCTGTTATTTTCATTTTTTCATCTCTTTTGGGTTAGGTTTGCTTTATTTATTGTTAGTTTTCAGTCATCAGTTATTTTCTGTCAATTTTCACTTCACCTCCTCAGCAGTCAGTCACACCTGATAATCATTTACCAGTTAATTAGCCAGACCCTTGTTTCACCTGTTAGTGCTCTACTTAAACCTCCCTGTCTTCAGTTCAGCACTGGGCCGTCTTCTGTCATCCACCTCTCTATGCCAGTCCTCGTTTGTTTTGCTCTTTCGTTTAAGGTTAGTCCTGCCAGTCTCTCTGAAAGACTCGGTACTCTGCTGTTTGTTCCTGGAGAAGTTCTGCTCTGTATCCTGGTGTCGCCAGAGAACTGCTAACCTGAGTAGCCGCCCTGGAGAAGCTCTTTTCTTTGCCCTGGTGTCTCCAAAGAACGGCTAACCTGACTAGCCGCCCTGGAGAAACTCTGATTTGTGCCCTGGTGTAGCTACGGGGCCTGCTAGCCGAGCAGCACTGAGCATCCCCGGCCACCCGGTTATTATGGAATCTCGCTCCGGGCTGTCAGCCCCTGCCATCACCTACATCTCCGATCCTCTGCAACCCTGATCCTCCGGACTTCATTACCCACCTTCCAGCAACCTTTCATAATAAAACTCTTAAAACTTTTAGTCCCGTGTGGTCGTCCTGAGTACATCGGTAAACAAACCTGACAACAACTAATTCAACCCTGTTTATCAATCCATTTCTTCCTTTTGGATTTTAAAAACTGGTCTCTAGTCAGGTTTTGAACCACACCACAGCACCGACACTACTCTGGTAAAAGTTTTAAATGACATCTGAATCGGAATCAGTTTTAATCGGCAAGTTGCTTCTTATAAAAAGGAAGTTGACTTTGGTTCCACATTGCTCTCAGTGATGACATGTTAAGTACAATATGCAAAAAGGTAAATAGAGTTTCTCTTGTAAATATGAATACGTATGTACATTTTCAATAAAAGAGGAAGCCAAGGTTGGACTGGTGCGAATAAGCAAGGTATCAATCTGGGTGCTCTGAATTTTAAGCGTTCATCAGACTGAAAACCTGGGGGATGAAAACAGTAGAGCGTGCTCTGCCTTGCAAGCCTCCTCCTTTTATCTCTAAATATGCTACTGTTGCAATGTAGGAAGGAATAACTATCCACAACATTTATCTACATTAAGAACGTTGGGCAACAACGGCTCAACTCTTCTTTGTGACCAGCTGGGATTGAAAGCTACACAAGTTAGCTCTATTTTCAGCCACTGAAAGCGGTCAAACAATTATTAGCTCACACTCGAAATATGTAAAGAGTTTAATGCTATTCCCCTGGGACAAGATGCCAAAGTTATTTATTTTTATCAGACCACAAGAGATGACTCAAAAAATAAAGCCTTTGACCCCCTCTATTTGCAAACTGTAATCTTGTGTTGTTATGTAATAAGTAAGCAATTTACAAAGTCCCAGTCACAGACACAAAGTTGCAAAGCACTGAACAAGAAAATGACATTTAAGATATGCATAACAAAGCACAATAAAATCACGACAAAGCTGTTTTAAAAAAAAATTTATTTAATGCTGCAAAGCTGCTGCATTAAACTGTTCCACACACAGTTTAGGAGCCACAGACTGAAAGGCCCCGTCCCCCTTATCTTTCAGCCTTGTGCGAGGAACATCCAGGAGATTACGGGCTTGGGATCGAAGGCTACGAGGAGCAGAGGGTTTAGTTAAAAGCTGACACACATAGTCAGGACCCTGGCGATTTAGAGCCCTGTAGTGAGAACAGGAATTTTAAACTGACTTCTAAAATCCACTGGGAGCCAGTGTAAGCAGTAGAAGACTGGGGTGATGTGAGATAATTTACTAGATTTGAAAAGAAGCCTGGCTGCTGCGTTCTGGGTGACTTGGAGGCGTGAAATTGAAGATTTGTCCAGACCCATAAAAAGGGCATTACAGTAGTCCAGAAGAGATGACACAAATGCATGAATAATCTGCTCAGGAGATCATGGCGTGTGTTAGAGAGGTTTCTTGAATAAAAGAAACATCTATCCATCGATCTATTTTCTGACACGGTTATCCCTGCTGGGGTCGTGAGGGGTGCTAGTGCCTACCTCAGCTGTCAATGGGTGAGAGGCGGGGCACACCCTGGACAGGTGAGTAAAAGAAACAGGGCCGTGGAAATTGATCGGATGTGCGAATCAAAGTCTAATAAGTGTCAAATGTGAAGCTTTTGGCTGAATCGCTTCTTCGTCATAAAGTGGTCCTTCAGCTCATGTTCGAGGTCTCATAGCACTGTTAATAATGACACTCTCCAGCTTCTGAAGTCATAAACAAAACGTGCCGACACCTTGAGCCTGGCTGAGTGTGTATGTGTGGGAATCTGTATGCATGCATGTTGCTGCAGGGATATGTGCACAGAAGTAGAGGCAGAACGAACACGTTAGTCCAACGATGTAGTTTGGGGGTGGCAACAAACAGTAGGTGGGGTCAGGCCCGTATTAAGACAATGTGGTGCCCCTGGGCACTATACCTCAAAGCCCCCCCCCCTCTTACCCGTGCTGTCCTCCGGTCAAAAACATCAGACATAATCAAGGGTATTTCTGTAATGTAATATACTATTTACTAACTTACACAACTACATGTAGGCATATGAGCAGTGAGCAATATTCAAATATCTCATTTTAAAATGTTGAAATCAAAAAGCACAGCTTTTGATGTCTGTTCATTTTGGATTAATTTTCTGTAGCGTTAAAAAAGACGATACATTTGCACGTACTTGTGGACCAGCTCAACTATGACAGATTGGGGAGGGGGAGTGATTGATCACGTAGCCTAAACTTGATTTATTTATCATTTATTATTATTGTGACATCAGTGTTCACAAAACAAATAATGCATGGTCTTTCAACAATTTCAAGTAAATAATATAACAATTTATGAAAAATATATTTTTAAAGCATGTGTCATGTGGTGCCCCCCCCATGGTTGGTGCCCCTGGGCACTGGCCCACTGGCCCTTATGGATAATCCAGCCCTGGGTGGGGTGGGGAGAGTTGGTGGTGGCGGTGCTGAGAGTTTGATGGTGCTTCATGAGTTACCTCCACCCCCTTCACCGCAGCCGAACAGAAGATCCCATCCCCGTCTCCCGCCAGTAGCCGCCACAACACAATTACCGCAAAGCCAAGGGACACAACCCCCCTGAGTGAAATGTGGGGCCCCGCACAGCCCAGCCTATACCCAGCAGAGGACGAAGAGTAGCCCAAGTACAATGGCCCCTAACACCAGACCACAGCCTCCCTTCCTGTCAGCCTACTTTCATTAAAAAGGTCACTAGTGGCACCCAAAAAACCAAAAAACAAACTTGACTGCATTGACTGCAATGTGAACAATACATAAAGTTTGGTCTTCTCTGCCCTAAGTCAGACTTTAAAACAAAGGTTTTAAATGTTACAGTAATTTCTCTGACACAAACCCAGGTCTTTATGATTTGAAGAGGTTTTTTACTGCAAGCCTCCTGCTTGGGATTCAGTTACACAGTGAAACATTCCTGCTGATTTGACTAATGGCCAACAGATGGCGACACAGACTGGTCTGGTTACACTTACGCCGCTTAAACGCTTTTATTTGCGCCACTAGCGCTAATATATATATGTATTATGAAATATCATTAGATTGCTATGAGTTCTTTCCAATCTTGCTCCCTGCAGTGTCTGTTTTGAGATTTTCACTGCTTTGTAATTGAGACAGCCTGCTGGATTTTAAATTTGGACATTCATCTGAGGGGGATGTGCTGGTAATGGGGGGCGGGGTGGCTGAGGCTGCAGTTGTAATATGAGTTACCACCGAAACTGTGAGAAACCGAGAGAGAAATCTTCTCATCTCTGTGTCCTGCTGTGCCATGACAAGTTTCAAAGATATGGCCACTTTCTGTGTGCCAGCAGGGAACCATTTTATTACATTGTGGGAAAAATAAACTGTCACGAATAGAGATGTTACAGTATACAGTGGTGCTATAACGTCTTCTTTCTGTTCTTTATTTCATTTTTGTCCAAAATTTTATTTACTTTCCTATTGTTTGGTTGGAAAGTTGACTGGCGTTGACATCTGTGCACACACAGACAAACAGACACTCCTCACATTGCTTACACAATATTGTATTATCTTAAGAGAAAGTAACATAAATGCAGGTTGCCTTAAATAAAGTATTCACATCCCTAGAAACATTTTCACGTTTTGCTAAGTTACAACTACAAACTTTGATGTATTCTAGTAGCATGATAGGCCAACCCAAAGTAAAATCACATGCAGTTTGCATATTCTTTACAAATCTGACAGGTGTGACCTGCATTTATGTTTCATAAGGTCGGGCAAAGGGAACATTAACTAAAGCAGCATTCAAGAGACCCATGGTAACTCTGGAGGAGCTGCAGAGATAAACAGCTCAGACAGGACAATCTGTTGTTAAAAATGCGGCATTAATGAGTGAGCAGCAAGAAAGGAGCACATAGTAGGAAAGAAGTCAAGTCAATTTAACAGCTTGTTCTCCATGCCAATGTATGTAGCGGAAAGATAATGCCATGTAACACTTAACATCCCCCTGAGCAAACCATATCCACGGTGAAACAAGATGGTCGTGCCATCATGCAGTGGGAATCCTTATTTTCAGCAAGGACCAGGAAACTGGTTAGAGTTTATGGGAAGAAGGTTGGAGCTGAATACATGACAGTCCTGTATGAAAACATGTTGGAGGCTGCAAGAGGCAGAGGTTGAGTTTTAACTTTCAGCAGGACAATGACCCTAAACATCCAGCTATCCCCCTTTATACGTGCAGCGGGGGTGGGGGGTTTCCATATGTTCATGAGTTTGAATGGCCCAGCCCAAATCTCAAGCTGACTAAAACTCTGTGCCAAGACTGGAAAAGTGATGTTCACAGATGCTTTCCATGTAAAATTTCTAAAAAAATGAATGGGTAAAGTTGGTAGAGTCCTCATCTGCACTTTGAATCGTCTCGTTACTGAAAAGTGCTTTATAAATAAACTTGCCTAGCCTTGCCTTACCTGGATTACTTGTTTGTTTTTGGTTAAGTTTTTTTTTTTTACTTTTTATTTAAGGTTTATCTTTTTTTTTTTAGGCATCTTCATCTTTTAATATTGTTATGCCCTTCTTTGTGTTGGTCTGTCACATAAAATTCAAATCAAAGACGTGACAAAATGAAAGGATTCTTAGGATTCAATTACGTTCACAAGACACTGTATATTTATAATAATATTTTCATACATTTCATTGTAAATATATAAAAGATATTTAGCAGTTAAAAGTTGTTTTTATTAGTCTCTTTTGGTAAATCTTAATCTAAATCACAGAAAAAAGACTAGAAGTGCATTGGAGCTCAGGATGAAAAAGAGATACTACCATCTACCACCACAAAGTGGCGCCATACCCAGTAAGATTAACCCAAGAGTCATCAAGAGCCAAATCTATCCTAATAAAAACAATCATCATCTTTCCTCATGGTGGCCTCCCTGATAGCATATGTAATCTTTGGACCACCCATTAATCCCAGTCCTATTTGTGCATGGGGCTGCTGGCAAAGCATCAGTACACAGGGACGTGTCTCCAGTGGGCTGCCACAGAAAGGAGCAGGAACTCTAGCTGCACTAAGTTGAACCAGACTGCTGCGAGGAGCCTTGGAAGATGACACAAGGTGTGAATTATTAGAAGACCGTAATGATTCGGCCAGACATGAAATCCACTCCAGATGAGTCTTCCCTCTCAGCAGAGAGCAGATCATGTAGCCAAGTATGGACAGCAACAAAGCATCCTAGACCGGCATGCGTTTGAAGATGTTTTCCCACTCCCTACAGTCCACCATTTCTCTGTTTTACCATCTCAGGCAGATGCCTCTGCTGTGAAGCTCTGCATAATGGTGGAAGTGTTCAATAATCTTTTTCAAGTCTGTTAGCAGATTGCTTAAAAGCATAGAAATTAATGTCTGTTGTGACCTCTAAAGCCAACTGATGGGGGAACATTATTTGGTTTGTATGGTTGTTAAATGTCTGGAACGAATGCTCTTGGGCGTTCACGTTAACAGCAAGACATGATGAACGACGCCGAGAGCGCTCGGGAAATTGAAAGTTTTCACACTCTGTCCTCTCCCTTGTAATAAAAATGTGAACAAACCATCTAAACTAGCTTTGAAGATGCCCATCTCCTGCATTAAGAACGCCTCTACATCGTGTTCCCAAGTGGAAGTTTTTTATTTTACAATCAACATTAAATCCATTGCTTATAAATAAACTAAGGAGGAAACATCAGTTAATACGTTAAAAAAACGAGTTTTGGCCAATGGTCAAAACTAGCCTTCAGCAGTAATTGGCCTCTAAATGTTTATTGTGCAATTATGGAGACTATATGTGACAAAAGCGTTGCAATAAAACACTAACTGGTTTATTAATTACACTAACCTGACTTTATGTTACACAACTTCACCATTTTTAATAGCATCAGTTCATTAAATGTCATTGGCAGAATATGTAACTTGCCTGAAGGGAGATAAAAAACTATTTGTTGGGATAGTGTGAACTCTAACATCATATTTCACTCTTCCAGGGGGTTACTGAATGCAGTTATACATCATTTGAGTGACATTTCAAAACATAAATCAAGGGTGTCAACAAGTGAACTTCAGATGATAATTCACGCTTTTGTCCCTCACGACTGGACTATGGTAATGGTCTGTTCACTTGTTTCAATAAGAAAGGGATGGCTGGTCTTCAGGTTGGCCAAAACTGCTGAGGAACTTTTTTTAACCCACCCTGCCAAGCAGGTCTAGGTTTAATTTTAAAATTTTAGTCGTAACCTTCAGGCTGTTTCGTATATTTATGATTTGATTCAAATAGATGCACACCTCTTCCCGTAATCTGAGGTCATCAAATCAAAAAAACCTTTTAATGCCCCCCCCCCCCCCCCCCCCCAAGCAAGCTCGAGGAGACTGATCTTTCCAAGCTGCTGCCCCCAGACTGTGCCCTACATTGCCCATCTTCCTATGGAGTTCGGACTCTGTGAACAATTTTATTCCAGGAAGAGTTTTAGCTGGATTTGAGCTTTTATGATATGCATTTATGATTGTATTGTCTTCTATATTGTACAATGCTATGCATTTTGTTGGGTTTACCCTCAATGTGAAGCATTTCGTGACACTGGTCTGTGAAAAATAATAAACACTATGGCTTTACTAGATGTATATGTAAATATTTATATATTATTGAAAGGCCTTGAAATATTTGTTTGTGAAATGGTGCGATATGTGGGTACATCTAAATTGGAATATGTGTGCCGGTGTGGCTCGTTTGTCAGATTAAAAGTACCTTTTGAGAATAATCTTTTAGCACTTTTTAAACAAATTTTTAGGTCCACATTTCTGTTTTAAAAGAGTGGAAAATCATCTTAATAAACATAGTAATAAATAAAAATTTGAAAACACCAGTCTGTGTGTAATTAATCTATATGATCTTTCACTTATTAAACTGAGATAAATTAACTTTTCAATAACATTTAAACGTTTATGACTATATGACTGAATATAAAGAACCTGAATTGAATCCAATACGCCCTGTGATGCACTGGCGAACTGTCTAGTGTGTACCCTGCGTCTCGCCCATTGACAGCTGGAGACCAGTTTAAACTTTCTACAGTTCATATTTGTACTTTGTTTTGCCTTTTAACTAATATAGAGTTTACATTATGGGGTTCTGCTGCCAACTGTTTTTTGAGAGGAGGTAAATCCTCTAAAAAAATTTATATTTTGTCTTAAAGCACGTGTTAAAGACAAAACACATTCGTTTTAATTACCTGTATCATTCTATTAGCTTTCTGTTGTTATGATTTATGACTTCATGATATTTTGTCAGTGTGCGGGGCTAAATAAAATGTACTTTACTTACTTAAAGGCTTTTACATTTACAAACATAACAGATGAACTTAGGACCACAAAAGTTTCAAAGTAGGTTAAAAAAAACAACAATAATTTTGGACCCTGACATGGAGAGGTGTAGAATCTAAGCTGATTAAACTGCAGTATGAAGTTTCCCCAGTCAGTGATTTGGGAGAACCAAATCATCTGCAGGTGTTGGTCTACCAAAAGATTTCCATCAAATGTAATTTTTTGCCATCAAAATCTAACAATCTTGCAATAATGCTAAAATCTGGTGTGGTTTAGCCGAACTCATGTAACTTGGGTTGTAAAGTCCGAGCTGTAGCTAAAACCTCACAGGAAAATAATATGAAAACGTTTAACCTAACATCAGGATGTGGTAGTGGATGCAGTTTATTAAAGCATGGGCAACAAAACACTTCATATGATAATACAGCTTTGATCACAATAAAAAGCTGCCACAGAAGAGTCGAATGCTACTTCTTTTTCCCACTTTTGGGAGCTTTGTCCAGTCCCTGGATGTACTTGCGGGGAATTTGATAATGATCTGCAATTTAATTACAGAAGGGAAATCATAACTACATTTTTGAAAATAAATATTATATCATATTACTATTAAAATTAGACCGTTTCTTACCAAGCAGCAAATTTCCGGCCTGATGAACCTGGTTACCCTGGATCTGGACCTGGACTCTGTCTTTAGCTCCAGGGAGGAGCTGTAAGACAGAGCTGGCTTGGACTCTGTGCTGCAGAGCAGACGCAACTACTGCAGGATCCAAACCGTACACCTCCAAATTCTTTATCAGAGTCACCTACAAGAATAAAACAAGCAATAAATGAAAATGCAGAAACACTGCAGACCATTCTGAATTATATGAAAGCATTTGTTTCTTATACAGTCTTAATCAATAAATTAGAATATGGATTCTAATGAGGCTCATTTGCCAGATTAAAAAGGACCTTTTGGAAATAACAAACTTTAAGCAAGTATTAAACATACTTTACATAAAGCATACTTTTCAGTATTAAAAAAAAATGTGTCGGTTTGCAAGGAAAATAAAATAAATACAAAATCAGCGTTATTAACAGAAGGGCTTTAAAACTCTAGCCTGACAGTAATTAATCTACAATTAATCTACATCATGTGTTTATCGTAGTTATTTGGATTACTGAAGTATATTCAATATGACTGCATAAAAGCTCTGGAAATTTTGACTTTTTAAACTGAAATGTTCTGCAAAGTGAAAATACCCCCTAGTTTCAGACTTTATCAAAAACATGCCATGATGTAGGCTCAGGACACCAGAATTCAAACGACTAGTCGTTCTTTAACTTGAGACAGCGTTTGTTATGGAAAATAAACCCACAATAAATTCAAATTGATCAGTTTAATTTCCTTTCATCCAAGTTTTGAGTGTTTAGGTTGTTTATGCGTCTCTTCCTATTATTCTCACACCCTGATCAATGATCCAAACCCTCCATATACTTTGATTAGGATGAGAGATGGTCATTTTTTCCCAAAATGCTACATTTTAAAACTCTCAAAATCTGAAGTGGCAGAAAAAAAGAACACATATACACAGATGTACTGCTGTCAACTTATGAAAATGTTTTAGACGCTTGTCACCTTCTTGTTAGAGCCTCGAGAAGCCACAGTGATGTCTATTGGCTCAATGTGACCCTTCTTTACAATCGGTGCTTGTCCCGGGAACATAACCTGATAGCACGCTTGCATTCTTTCCAATGTTCTGTGAAGAATAAAAGGGTGATATTGAATAAAAACTGCAGACACAAACATCTCCTTTTCTCCCCTTCATTCTTGGCTTTTTAAAAAATATTTCATCCGTCCATTCACTGTCTTCCGCTTATCAGCACGTTAACATCCGACAGGGCGTGGAGATTAATAGCAGATAGAAAAATTAACAAAACAAGTAAATACACAGCCACAACCAGGGTATGATGACATTAAGCCATACACTGTAATAAAAGAATATTTTTCTTACCTGCTAAAAAGGTCGTCCCATTTGAGAGACTCTACCTCCTGGTATTCTGATTTCTCCAGTAAGCAGTCACACAGAGTCGGGTTTATATTCACGTAACTGGTGCACAGAAAAGAGGGGCTTTGGTTAGACGGTGGGGCCTAAACAAGGAGCATGTGGCCTCGTTACACTCCGTAGGGTGCCTAATAGATCTGATCAAATTTCCTTTCACTTCCAATTATAGACTTCTTTCAAGGCACCTTGAGAATCACTCGCTTTCCTGACATGAAAAGAATCATTAAAGGCTTCTTCAATGTGACGTTTTAACGTTTTTACTGATTGTAACGTAATTACATGGCCATGGGTTCACATCTATATTTACTTAGCAGTGGAGGTGGACTTTTTAACTATAGCGTTCTAAGAAACCCAGAAAGATGTCTTATTTTAAAGCTACTTCTCTTAAATCAGCAGACAGGCAAAGAGAAACAGATGTCAACTGATAATTATTAAAATTATGGGACTGCTACGAAAACTAAAGTTTGTGCAATAATTGCTGCCCACTTACTTCTTATTATTTTCATTCACCAGCTCATTTCTCTTCACATATTCAGTGATTATGCTTCTGACCTCAGCAGGATGCATTGTTGTTCCTTTCCTAAAGAGGCACCAAAGCACAAGTCAGTCCCTCAATGTCACAAATCTTTCAACACATCAATTTATGGTCTTAAAAGTTGTAAAAACACATTTTATGTTAGCTAATATTCACTTTCACCTTCCGACTTCAAGAAGATTATGATTTATGGTTTTTGAAGTTATTGTGGGAAGTTTACTTAAATGCACTAAACGTCACTATGCCATTAAATATGGGCTTTAAGCAACATGTCTGAACTGGTCTTTATTTAGAGTCGAATGACAACACAACATACACCTTTATTTTTCAAAAAATGATTCAAGTTTGAAATTATTGCACATTTTCCCAGCCCAGGTTAAGCATCCCTTAGCAATTTGTAAAAAAAAAAAAAAAATCACACACTTTCTGTAGCTATGAACAACTTTCTAGTACAACTCAGACAGGATATTTGACTAACTCATAAAACAGAGCTCATAAAAATCGTCTGATCTCGTAGCAAAGGCCCAGTTTTTAAGTGTAGTTCAAACATTTTTCAATAGGGTTGAGGTCAGGGCTCTTCAAAAGCTAGTATGATATGTGTTTGGGATCATCATCCTGTTGGATCCCCCACTGTGTTCAAAGGTCAACATTCCAGCAGGTGATTTGGGTGGAAGGTAAAGCCTTTGGAGCTTGTCCCCCGTCTGGTTTCTCTATCCATCTCAGCCCCAAAGCATGATGCTGCCATCACCATGTGTAGAAGTCGGTGCGGTGTTCTTAGATTTAAAAGTCTAATCTTAAATCCATCAAATATAGTTTTCCATCTTTATGGCCAAGTAGTTGAATCTTTGTCCCTTCGGACCATAAAACATTTCTCCAGACGGCATTTAGTTAGTCCATGTGGACAGCTGCACAATACGGTTGTGTTCAGGTGTCAGTTTCGTTGCATTGTCTTCTCTCTTGGTCCACAACCTCTAAGCCCATGTTGGTGTTACTTCACTGTAGACAACTGGTTTTTCAGCAGCAGGTCTTGGTGGTTCCCAGGTTGTTTGTGAACATCCCAACAGGCTCTCTTTCATCTGAGGGTGACAGATGGTTGAAACTTGAACACAGTGGTGTGCTCCAAAAAGGTTGAGAATCATAAAGTAGGCCAACCTGAAGCTTCTGGAATGGTCCTGACCTCAACCCTCCTGACGACTGTGCATCCAATTCATGATTTGGTTAGGTTTTGCATAAGAAGAACAGTTCAAATATATCTTAAAAGAGAAAAATTAACTTATCTTTTAAGTTCAAGTCCATAGCGACAGCATGCAAACGTCTGACCAGAACAATGATACACTGAGCTAATTTCTGTTTCCTTTTGTTTGGTTATTCCTAAAACATAAAAGACTTTTTGAGAAAGTTCATATTTAACAGGCCAAACCATTAACATAAACTATTTTACAGGCCCTGATAAACTCAGTGTTTCCTCTGCTTTGCTATGCATTAACCCTTTATAACAGTACATGTTCCAAGAATAACAACAAAGTTTATTTGTCGGGTTTTTTGTGGATTTACAGCTTCATGGGTACTTGAAAATGGAAGTAAAAAAGTATATGGTGTCACACTAAAGGAGAAGCAAAACAAATGGTGATCTTGGGGACTGCATAAGACTAATATTTACTTGACTTGTACCTAGAGAATATTAACTTATCCCTTCACAAGAGAGATGAGAGGTTGATGTCAGTTTAAGCAAACCCCGGACCCCATCCCTGCTGCGTTGCTGGAGTATCTCCTCAAAGCAAACACCAGCTCCAGCTCTCGCTTTGATGGCCACCTGCTGCCTCAACCATAAAAACAAAAGCCTGCATGAGGAGCTGGGGCGGGAGAAAACTTCAAAGTGGACACACACACACGCACACCTCTTATTTGCCTCCAGAAACAGTGGCTCCAAACGAGCAGAGACCGAGTATAGAGTCGTGATCTCTGGAGGCTGGTACTGGGCTTCTCCTTCTCCGCCACTCTGCACCACCGCTTCTTCAACACCTGCCTCCTCTGGAACGCTGAAGGACCTCAGTCTGTCAAATGTTTAGCAATCCAATCAGATAAATTTAAAGTGTGAAGGTTGCAGAAATGAATGTCAACCCAAAATGAGCTTAAGCTGATGCAGCGTTTAACTCACTGTGGATTTTTCCAGTCCACCTCCACAATGCTCTCCACACCCTTGGAGAGTTCTTTCACTTGAACAAGATTATGCTGCTGCTGCATGACTTGTAGAAATTTGGACAGCTGTTGGAAAGGTGAAAACATTCATAGTGACAAGAGAGTTCTGTATCTATGACTTAGTCCTATCCATCCATCCATCCATGTACCTTTTTATAGCTGGATTTCTTGATATCAAGTTGCTTTCCGCTCGGGCTGGAAAACACAGTCTCGGGATTACCAATTTCAGTTTGTTCTCAGCCGATTTGAATAGATGGGGAATACCTTACCAGCAGGTGAACATGTGGTTGCGGAGAAATGTACTGGTCAGTAGAGGAAGATCCGCCTTCTTGACCTTGCGCTTTAGAGCATGCAGGAAGCACTGCAGCAGCAGGGCATCCATTTCCTCTGCAAAAATCAGGGTTTAAAAAGCTTTTTTCTCTCTGTGATGTTGATTTCTAATAACAAGAACAACATCTTTCTCAACGTGCAAACCTTTAATCATATTGTATCATCGAAAAGGTGGAATTTAATCCAAGATACTCTTCTTACTGGGATCATGTTTGCTACCTTGTGGAGTTTTCGGCTCGTCGTGGTTCTCCTCTCCATTTCCGTTGCTGCTGTCCACTTTGTCTTCCTCCTTCTCAGTGAGACTCAGCTCCTCAAAGCCACAGCAAACCACGACTTGACCTGTGATGGTTTCCCCAGAGCTCTGCTGCTCCTCCACACACTTCCCAACATCATCTTCTCTATATTCCTCTTCCTGACCGACTTCACATTTCTCTCCGTTTGCGTCCTCTACTTCGTCATCGTCATCCGGTAAAGGGGGAGGATTTGATTTATCTCCAAATGCCCTGTAAAACACAACGCATGTTGAAATGTATTATCTGAGTGGGTGCTTTTACATGTAGTGACGGCGTATATGGTCAGAAAAATAACGGGGACATCAATAAACCGAAACCAGCAACAATATCACTGTGACCTGCAAAGGAATTAACCTCCTATGGTATACCAATCCTGTCTTCCTATCCTACATATAAATGTCATGGTCATTTTGGAGTTTTAAATATTTAGTTGAATAATACTGAAAAGTATCCAAGCCTATCAGAACATGAGCCTTGGTACGATTATAATCAGAGTTTGGGGGAGATTTACAAAGTGTTGGCTGCATCTGGAGAAGGTGCTTGAAGAGCCACTACACCCAGATGTAACCAGGACATGTGCTCATCACTCTCCTTAGGTGAAACTGCTGCTGAACCAGGGTCAAAGACAGAAGCACCTTACCTGGGCTAAGGGTAAGAAAGAACTGGACTGTTGCTCAGTGGTTCGGGCTGTTATGTGATCTATTGGTGTTGGTTCACTGCGTTTTATAAAATCCAAAGACATCACGGCCATATTGCCAGTAATTTTAAAGACCTCCAAGTTTCTTCTGCTTGCAAACTTTATGGAGATGCTGATTTCAGTTTCCAAATACATGTCTTAACATTTATGGTGTTACTGTGACCGAGTTAAGTGACATGACCAAAAGTTGATGAATAATCCATGGAGTTTGCTTGCAACAAGGCAGACAAGCTAAAAGGACACTATTAAAGCAACCTGGGTTTCCTTTACAGCTCATCGGAGCTGCAGGCCAATTGCCTCCAAGCTATGAGCACTGATGCAGTAATTCATGTGAATGAAGCCTTGACCAAGCTTTCATTATCCATAGGCTATTAAAAACATCAAAATTAACAAATATGAACACTGGAAACACTATGTGCAATAAATCTATATAATAAGAGATTTACATTTTGCATTTAATTGCTGAAATAACCTTATGGTATTCTGATACATTTTGTTGCACATGTCAAGACTTAAAGAAATATATTCGGCCAATAATATGGATAAAAGTCCCTGTCACATGCCTTTAGTGGCAATAAACAGGTTTCTAGCATAAATTCTGGTTGGATATGTGGACCTTTCACTCATCCATGTAGGAAGCTGCAAATTTAAGTCAAACTTCCAAAAAAATAAGGGGATATAAAATTGCCAATGTGGAAAATGGAAGTGGTGTTTCAGCAGTGTCCTAGGTCTGTCGCTTAGTTGATCCCGAGCTGTTTAAGAATTTCCTGACAAGTTTCCCCTTTATCTGACGGTGAAGGTCAATGGCCATCTTTTGCACCTCAGCCAAGTGATGAAAAATCCAGATAACCTGTACAGTCTTGTACTTTTATGTCTCCAAATACAGATTTTCACTGAGTTCGTTGGACTCACTCACTGTTCTCACTACCGGGGGGTTCCAATGACTGCTGTCCAACACATCTGGTACTTTGGCAAAGAGAAACTCATAAATGCAGTCCATCTTGATCCCAAAAGAGACATTTACAGGCCTGGCCAAGTTAGGACATTCTGGTTTTAGAATGTAGGCATAACTTCTTAAAATACGTTATTCAATACATGTACACCGTTGAGGCTGTATTTATACATAAAACTTGTAACTTGTATGATCATTAAAGCATAGAAAAAGAGAAGCTTAACTAAATTACTACAGCCCATAATTTATCACATCGATGACCATGATGAGTGTATGTAAACTTGAGACCAGAACAGAAATATGATATAGAGGTCAGTGTTATGCAGAGGATTTCCGCTAGTTACCTTCCAACCAAACTCAAGATGAGCAGAAATTCTGGTTTAATTAAAAAAAAAGAAACCCACGCCTGTGTCAGCATCAAGAAAGTCATATTCAATAAAGTAGAATATTATTTAAAAGTTAATTGATTTCAGTAACTCAATTCACTAAGTGAAACACATGGATTAATTACACACAGCCTGATGTTTTCAAACCTTTATTTCTGTTAATCATGATGATTTTCCGCTTACAGTTAATGAAAACACAACGTTTAAGATTAGAATATTACATCAGACCAATAAAACATTTTAATTAAGAAATGTGGGCTTAATGAAACGTATGTTTAATACCTGCTTAAAGGTTATTTCCAAAGGGTACTTTTAATCTGACAAATGAACCTCGTTTGAATGCATATTCTAACCTATCGAATATGACTTTATGTTATCTGAACACGTAAAGGTAGCGATAACACAACTAAGTTCAAGTAAAATCTTACTGAGCTTGACAACAGATTCTTTGTTTATTGGACCATTGAAAGCCGTATGAAAGCCCCATTTTACTGAAAAAAGGCCAGAATGATTTATGATAAAAGGGCTTCTGCTAAATAAACCTACAATGGAATGGAAGGCAGTGTACTGGCAATCCTTTAGTTTGGATAACCTAAATCATTCGTCCCATATCTTCCCCTTTTTTATATAAATTTATATTTGCAAACTTGAAGATGCTGATTAAAATGTTATGAAGTTAGACAAATCATTTGCATTCCAATCATAAACCTGATGATTATTAGTCCTGGTATTTGCAATGGATGGTGAACACAATTTCGAACCTTGGATTATTCCTTCATACAATGTATAAAAAAGAAGTCGGTCAGGTCTGATCTCTGATTGGCAGATCAAAGCTGAAAAATCTGACTTTTTCCCATTAAAAGCATCAAAAACGACAACTGCGACCGTTTTAAACCTGTAAACATTTCACCGAGCAGAAGTAGTTTGATGCACTCCTCTGAGTTGAATAGAAATTAGATGGAAGTTATGAACATATTTTTAGATGAAAAGATGTGGATAATCTTGTAATTCCTTTATTTTCTGCTGGATGCAAAACTCTTATCTCAATCAACCTGCAGCACATGCTTCCTCTTTAATTAAATAGCTTTAAAAAAAATCTGAATCGGTCAAAATGTGAACTGGGAAGTCCAGAACTCAAATGAAAACCAGATATTGGTATTGGCCGGTAGAAGCCTGTTTGGAGCATCTCTTATGCAACAGTTAGAAAGTCACTCACCAGAGGTAATCCATGTACGTGTGGAGAACACACACTCCTCTCCCTTTCATACCCGAGCTCAGCATCTCTGCGCTTGACGAAGCAGCTTTGCCAACTGCAACAGGAGCCCTGCCAACAACCCGGAGCGCACGGTTATCCTCATGTCTTTGAGGAAGGTGAAGGAAAGCATCTGCAAATTTTTAGCCTGTGTCACACCTATTGTTCACAATTGCCACAGCACAGCAGGACCCTTGTTTCACATCTGGGAGCCCGCATGAAGGCATCACCACACCTGGCAGCATGAGATCTTTGAAGAAGCACATCGTTTTCGTCATAATTGAGACATGCATACACACAACACACGCAATGCCGGGAAGGGAAACTTACCGGCCCCGCCGATCAACTTCTGAAGCACGGGGGCCCATGTTCTGAACACTGGTAGGAGAGCGGGGTATCGCCAAAGCACATACACTGAGAGACGAAGGGAAGAAACGGCATTCTGAGCACATGTATCACCCATCAATCTCCAATGATTCACATGAAGCCGTCTCGGCTTATTTATTTCTTACCTGTAGGGTAAAGTCGTTTCTCCAGTTCAAAGAAGAGAGGGTTTTTGTGAAGAACATAAAGGGTCACAGATTCTCCTTTGTGTGCATAAATCCTCACAACGTTGATCTCTTCTTTATTGGGGGCGAGCTCAGACAGGTCGGCAGCAGAGAGTGACGGAAACGCCGCTGACAGGTCAGCCTTCAGCTTCCTCCTACACGCAGTTAAACAGATTCAGTCAACTCTGCTGGTAACTAGGATCCTCTTAAATATTGACTACTAAACCAGCCTGGTACGACAAGACATACGGATAGAAGAGACACTAAAGAAACTGAATCCTCACAATAACCGGCAACACAACATCGTCTTATTGGTAGATATGACAATTAATCCCATCAATCCAAGGCAGATTTATATCCAACAATCGGTTCAGGGTATTGACTGGCTGCTGTGTATTTAGCCCAAAGCTTCAGCTCAGACAGACGGAGTTTTAATATTAGACACATCGTGCCTGTGGTGTGAGCAGCACCGACTCACCTCTCTGATCCTTTGAGTACAGTGTTGGATTTGACACGAAACGGTTTGGCAAACATCTTTGCACAAATCGGCCCTTTACAGCGACTACTTCACCGCGTCCACCACAAAGCCTCCGTGGTTTTAACGCGTCAACAAAAAACTCACAACATTCCCCCCCAGCAGCAACATGTTTCCACTGTTTCTGAGTAGCTTTGCAACGATCCGGTGTCGCTCGGTCCGACGCATATTTATGTCCGCCTGGAACGTGTGCCGTAACATGAGTTCCGCGCACTGGCATAGAGCGGGAGGGGAAACCAGCCTCAGTGATTCTCATATTCTGTAGCAGTTCGGACCCAATCCTGTTTGGTGGATATTTGCGTTTTCAGTCGTTTTCCTTTTGCAGAGCTTAAATAAAATGCATGTCTCTGACATTCTATATGTTTACCAAGTACACTGCAGACAGAGCTGAATCAAATGGTTTTCTTTTAAAACTGAAACTTAGTATCACACATTACTTTTACCCACTTTGACTTTTAAATTCATTTTAGTAAACAGAGGAAAATATGTTTGATCAGATTTCGCAATATGTTTCTTAATGAAAATGTTCATCAGACACAACACGAAAATGTGAAAAGGATATTTTGCTCATTAGGGTATAATTTCTTGTGGCACCTTAACCACATTGTTTGGATTGATGGTCAAAAGTGAAATGGCTCAATAAATAAATAAATAAATATAAATAAATGTCATTATTTTTCTTAAAGAATTTCCAGGGCTTTGTTTATGAAAGACCATACCTGCCACAATATAATAAATAGGGCCTATAACTCATTGAATAAATAATTGCATATGCTAGAAACAAAATATATTATAAATGAATAATACAGTAGTTTGTTAATATTTAGCTAAATTTTGAAACCCCTTAAGATTTGAATCCATTATGGATGAAAAAAATTTTTATATTTATTAATTGTGTAACAATTTCAGGTTCCTGTTTTGGCATGGCCAGTGAAAGCACATAAATTCCCCATATGATTGGACAAAAAGATTATTTTATGTATTCAGATACTCAAAACTCAAATACTGCTTTACAAAATAAAACCTACCAATTATGAAAAATGGGGCAATTCATTACACCAGTTATCATTACTAGTTTAACTATGCTTTTAAGAAGTACAAAAGAACTGCCTCCAGTTACATTTTGATACATAATTGCAGCATTTTTTATATCATGTAACCAACAATAAAAAATAGCTCAAATTGCAAATATACTGTCAGATTTTGAGACCTAAATTAAAATTTTCGACCTTAATACAAAAATCTGACAATACATTTCTCCCTGAAGGCAAGGCAAATTTATTTGTATAGCACATTTCAGTACAAGGACAACACAAAGTGCTTTACACTATTAACACATAGGAAAATAAAAACAGAATAAAAGCAAGTTGGAATAAAATGGGGAATGGAAACTAAAAGCAAATATTAATATTGATTTTAAAAACAGCTGGACTACAAAATTAAACTAATGATGTTTCAGTAAAAAAATGTAACTAGAACAGTCAAAGGCAATCCTAAACAAATGGGTTTTTAGTTTGGATTAAAAATAACTTAGGCTTTCAGCACTTTACAGTTTTCTGGAATTTTTTTTCCTGAGCAAACCATTCTCACAATGAAACATTGTGTTGACAGCATAATGCTTTGAGGATCCCACAGTCCAAAAACATGACGGTTAACTGGTTTTTCTCTTCAATGCCCTTTGCACTGTGTGTCTGTGTGCATGGTTGTTTGTCGTGTGTCTCTGTGTTGACCTGTGATAGATGTGTGCTCCACCTCTCGCCCAATGATCACAGGAGATAGGCACCTGCCCCCCACAACCCCACAAGGACAAGTGTGTATAGACAATAGATGGATGGATGGGGCATGAGATGACGGATGAAGGTAAATGCTGGGCTATACTGAAAAAAAAACCTATCAGAGGCTGCAAAAGAGTTGATACTGAAGCAGAGATAGACCTTCAACCAGGACAAAAACCATAAACATTCAGCCAGAGCAACTAAGAAATGGGTTAGATCAAAGTATATTAATGTATTGAGATAGTCCACTAAAATCCAATTTAGAATCTGAGGCAGTTCTTTGAAACTGCTTCTCACCTACAGACTATATCCAGCCTGAGTGATCTTAAATAATTTTGCAAAGAAGAATGAGCACCAATTTGCTGTGTAAACATATAGTTCCACAGACTTGCATGTGTAGGTGCAGTGAATGGTGGTTCTAAAGTATATTTACTCAGAGGGGCTGAATACAAATATACTCAACATGTTTTTCTTTTTTTTTAAAGATTTGGGGAACCATTTATCATGCTCTTCACACTTCACCATTGTACACTTCATATGTTACATAAAATCCCCTATAAAATGCACAGAATTTTCTGGTTGTAAAAATGTGAAAAAGTTGAAGGGCTATGAATTATTTTGCAAGGCACTGTACCTATTTCAAAGGACTTTGTAGAGACATGTGTCAAATGTTTTACCAGACATTCAGTAGCATTGTTACTATCTACATATAAATTCCTAATACATTTACCTTATAAATTACACAAAGCAAAGGCTTTGTTAAAATTTCTCTATCTGCCTTTATAAAAATCTAAAATACCACATATTTCATATATATACATATATATATATATATATATATATATATATATACATATATATATATATATATATATATATATATATATATATATATATATATATATATATATATATGCATACAGTTCTGTCTAGTTATGCCTTTATCCAGATTTCATTGTTAATCTAATCAAAACATGCATAAGAAATCTTCTATAATTCTTCTAAATGTTTTTTGATAAATTGTGTTCTCAAACAGACTTTCCATCTTAAATAAAAAACTGGGATTAAAGAGTTTTGAAAAGAGACCATCTCTGGTCATGAGATGAATTTCATTTTCTTACACAAAGCGTTCCTTTATTTTCGTCTTACCCACTCCAATAAGTTGCGCACTCAGAAAACATAATTAGGAACAAAGTCCCCTGAAACCTGATATGCTCGCAGTAAACAGGATGAAGGCTTGCCTAACGACCATCATGCTTTTAGCTTGTCTGCCTTTTGTCACATGCTCATAACAATTCGCAGAAAGTATCAAGCTGAGCACTTCAATGAAAGTGAGCAGATGTGTGATATGTATCCAACTACTGAATATGTCTCACAGTTGGTGGAAAGACAGGAAATATTTTGACTTAGATCTAATGCTAAAGTTTTTTTTTTAGGTGGGTCATCATTGATATTAGACATGAATGATTGATGTAGTGTTTTTTTCATGGAAATGTTTTATTTTCTGGCATTTACGAGTCAACAGACAGATGTGTCAGTTTCTTATTTCTATCCAAAAAATTTTCATTATTTACAGCCAGAACACTGGCCACCCATGTTCAGCTGTTAGGGGAGGCAGCTCCTTTTATGTAAATTCTCCAAGCTACGGACAGAAGGAAACATGCCAATTTCTAAGCCTGGCATCATGTACAAAGCCATTGGTGACTGAAAACAAACATCAAATTTAAAGGGGTATAGATATTTTTATTGAAGTTTGCAGTGTTACTTTATATACAAAAAACAGAAAGAAATGGTAATTAGTGCATTTCACTGGAATGATGGCTGACTAGAACCACAGATTTAGGAGGCAACACATGGTTTGGATTTGCATGTTTGTCAGGTGCAGCACATGTTTCAACTCCAGTGGTCTTCACAGGCTGAGTTTGACTTAAACAGGACAGATATTTGAGCTGCGAAGCAACCTTAACAGAAACATCCTAAGATCTCATTGAATGTTATGAGTTTCAGCACAGGCATCCTATTTGGTCTCCCGTAGCATCAGAAAACTACGCACGCTTTATTTCAGTTACACCCTCTTTTTGTGGTGTCTGTAAATGTGACGCGATACGAACATTTTTAGATTTGACAAATAGCCTGTGTGACATACAAACTAAATTTGAAAGTGAAGATAGAAATTACTTCTGAATGTAGGGCAGTACATTATTTACCAATAGCTGAGCCGGGAGAAAGTTATCATGCAGCAGATGTATGCCTTTAAATTCATTGCAGTTTAGGACTTCAGCATATATTTGTATTGCAATCAAAACAAACTGAAATAAGTGATTGTATCTGATCATTATTTATCATTTAGCATTAGTAAATAATAGTTGTTACAAAAAGCATCAATATATTTCTTTAAAAGTGGAGAGATGTCCTAAAAATAGTTCAAAGGCGAAAGTCATGTGTAAAATTTAAAAAATGACTCACTCATACAGTGCTTATAGAAACTTGAAACCAAAGGTAAATCTTAAAAAGATTGCGTTGAGAAACTGAATGCTCTGGAAATTGTTGGGCTGTTACGGTTCACGCAATTCTTTGGCGTCGCATGAAGGACTGGACCAAAGCCTGCAGAGTGTGCAGATTGGGTTGGTGGTTCCTGCGTTTAAGAACAGGAACTAGAGAGTGAGAGTTTTTTCTGGGGTGTTGGAAATAGGCTCCAACCTATTGTAAAACTTCAGATTCAAGAGGAAAGTGTGCCTTTTGTCCGTCTTTTGAGCAGTGGACCAGATCTTCACCCTTGTGGGGTGTGGGGCCTCTCCCCTGACCTGATTTGTGGAGAGAATGACGGGTTTCTCCTTGTATAACCAAAGCAAGACCTGTGGCCACATTTTTAGCACAAAATTAACTTTGTTTCCAGTGACGCCTGGACTGTTACTGACGCTTGTCACTGGTCCCATTTGTAATATTCAAAATTAGGATATGAAGGAGTGGTTGACGTTAGGGGACATAAGAGTGTCCTATTTGCTTGTTAGAAAATGTGATAGCAGGAAATTTAAAGTCATCCAGGTTTTGATGTCATCAAGAGATGCCTGTATTTATTTATGGATAATCCCATAAAGTCATTACTGCTAAGAGCTAAGGGAATGGATGGATCAACAGAGTTATGACTCTGGGTAAGTTTGGCAACTGTACTAAAGAGAAGCCTAGGATTCTTTTTATTCTCTCTATTAATGATGAAAAATGTGCTGCTTTAACTCTGTGAAGGGTCTTTTTATACAACAGTAGACTGTTTTTCCAGATTCCTCATGGTGTGTAGAGCGCCATTTTCTCTCCAATTTCCTAACATTGTGCTTTAAAGAATACGGCAGTAAAACATTAAACCAGGGAGCCAGCTTCCTCTGAATAATCACCTTCTTTTTCATGGGGGGCTACATTGTCTATTGCACATTTTGAGAAAAACCAATTGAATCTAGGATAGTTTTAAAGGCTACATTAAGGTTATCACATTCAGTGTCAACATGAATGTTAAAATCCCCCACTATAATAACCTTGTCAGTGTTTAACACTAAATCAGATAAGAAGTCTGAGAACTGAGAGCCTGGTGGACGATACAAAACAACAAACAGAAGAGGATTTATTGCTTTGCAGTTTGTATGAGGGAAACTAAGGGTTAAATATTCAAAAGAGTTTTAGTTATTAATTCGCCTGGGACTAATTAATAAATCAGACTGAACGATGGTTGCTACTCCTCCTCCTCTTCGTCCTGTAGTTCTGGGAATGTGGAAATTGAAATAATTGGATGGAGTTGACTCATTTATACTAACGTAGTGCTCTTGCAGCCAGATTTCTGTGAGACAAAATAAATCAATCCGATTATCAGAAATCACACCGTGTGCAACACGAGGTGTTCCCAAACGTGAAGTGCAGCAACAGAGAATGTGTTTTAAATGTGCTTTTGTGTTAGAAACAGAGAGGTGTCACAGCAGAAATTTAAGATTTAAATCAAAATGTGTGATCAAAATACATATATGTGATCAAAAAAAAGTTCCTTCAATGTATGTCTAGATACAAATACTAGAAAAATCTAATCCTTTAATTGCTCTATAAGTCAATTTACAATGTGCCTATTATGTTAAACTTTTACTTAATCTATTCAAATTCTAGACTAAATCCTCTTTCATGCTTATATTTCAGACTTACCAAAATAGTATGTTCTACTGTTTCATCCTCCCCACAGGGGTCACGACTCCCTGTATCATACTTTTGTATTTTAAAAAGTATAATGAAATATAGTTATAATGAGGCGCAAATCTTTCCTCTGTTTCCTGCCTTTTTAATCCTATAAAACCATTTTGCTGTTCTTCCAGATGTCATCTTTTCTGCAATTGTTTCTTCAGCTTTTGATTGATACTTTGTTCATTCTCTAATTTACTTTTATGTACTGTAAAGTTCTTCCTGTTGTTGGTTGGATTGCAACCACTTGTGTTACATAGCACCAACTACTGTACAGGAGTGACCTCGTATTGTGACATGTCAATCATCTGGGGGGACACCTAGGGGAGGGGCAATCAGATTTCAGGGGGGTCCACACATAGACATAATATAAGAGTAGACCCAGCTTTGACTATCGCTGTGCAGGAATTACGGCCACCATCTTGGGGCAGTCGACCTGCTACCCAATCCTGCCGTCCCTGGGCAAGACACAAAAGGTCATTTCTAAAAAGGCTGGCTGTTTACAGGGCACTGTGTCCAAGCACATTGATGATCAATGTTGCACACATAAATATGCAAAGCTCAATTCTACACAACATTTAAACATTTTTTTTTTTTTACTATGGTCGTTATGATTTCTTACCTTTATTGCAATATCCACTATTGGCTGAAAGCCTGAACATCCGAGCACTGAATTTACTCCTCTGAACTATAATACAATCCATTGTGATTCCTGATCAGTACATGGTTGAATCAAATTTCCCTAATAACTGCTATGAACCAATGACTAATGATGAGGGTTTTTGGATATTGATCCATAATGATGAAATTATGACATTATTAAGTTAACTCAAGCCGAACTGACTCCAAATTCACTGAAATTATGTCTACCCGTCCAAAGTAAATTATAGCTGCAAAATAAAATGAAATCCGCCCAATTGGGCGGAAAACCGCCTAATCTGGCAACACTGTTTATGTGTCCTGTCTGGCTGTGTAGCATTAATAATTGCTTTCTTAATGCCAAAGAGAGCCCAACAGACTTACTTTCACAAGTCGATCATTACTGCTTTTGCCATTGTGCCACACTTGATATACATATGCAAGAACTGTATTGGATATTAATTTGGCATTATTTCAACTTCAATGGACACAGAAACAGAAAGGTAAAAGAGAAAAAAAGGAAGATGAAAAGATCAGGTAAAACATTAAAAGGGAGAAATGGTGACAACAATAGAACAGAGGAAAAAGAGAGTACAAGATAACATCCTTGGAGTCTGCTTCTACACATGCAGAAAGAGATATAAAAAGAACAGCAAAACCAACAAAAGAGTATCACAGGTACAGCCAACAAACACATTTGATAATTTCATTGAAAAATACACATTATTTAATACAAATGTATTTAGTGACAGCCAAAACCAAGAATAGGATTTATCTGTGTAGATGTGCATCTGTAAGCACCTGGATCCAAGCACCTGTAGGTGTTTGTGAGGATGCACTTGTATATGTAAGGGTTTATCCATAGCAGAAATGTTCAATAGTGGTTGTGAGTAGTCAAAGACCCAGCCCCCGGAGTGCCGAGACAGACATCAGGGAGACCAGAACCCCAGACATCTTAAAGTGCAGAATGCCTCCCAGCCCACCCAGGCCACATGCCGCCCAACCCTCCATGCCAAAACCCCACACCCTATTTCCTGGGAGAACAGAAGTGCCAGTCCCAGCCGACCCCGAGAACCCAATGCCCAACCCCAGCCCAGACCCTGGCTAGGTGTCCCACTTCTCCTCCAGGCCTCAAACTCCAGATGGCAATTGGAAAACAAGGGTGTGAAAAGACCCCAAGCCTGCAGCCGCCTGCTCAAATGTCGTGTTGTTGCAAGCTGTTCTCAAGTGCATTTAAAACTGGGAGGGCTGAAAGGGGAACACAGCCCACCGCCCTCCAGAAGGCAGTCTGCGCCAGCACGACTCCAACCCAACCCACCCACAACATGTAAGGTTTCCTAGCTATAATTTCACTTCGTAAAACCTCATCAAAATGGGCCAAATCTTATTATTCCAAGTAAGGAAGAGATGGACTTAGTGACAGCTTGTTTCTATTTGTTTGTCACAACAGCTTCACAGGTGATATTTTTTTTTGCTCTCACATTTTTATAATTTTTTTAAAAGAATTATGCAAAGGCTTCATAAGTTTCATAGACATATGTCAGTGAATACATAAAACGTATGAAAAGAGATGGACTTGATACTATGCTGCTATGGCTGAATGTCACCTTGAGAGCAGCAGTTGGGTCGTAGGCTACCCCTTTTTTTATTTAATTAATTTATTTTTATTACAGTTTTTATAGATTGCTTTGATGCAGCAGTCAACTCAAAACCCACATTTTTCAAGACAGTTAACGCAGAGGTCTAAACAGTGGCACAAATAGTCAAAATGAAACATTTTGTTTGCAAAAGGTTACAACTCTGCCAAAACATTTAAAATATGGACCAAAAGCAAATTTTGCCCTCAAACAACACAACTTGCACACAAATGTTTGAGCCCTTCCAATCATTCGTTACACAAGGGGCAACAAAATACATAATACCACACTCAATGTGAATCAGTGGGGCATTGCTGGTCAATGTAGCCAAAGACTGTACGCAGCTTACAGTGTCATTTGTAGTCAAATTTGCCTTGCAAAAAATGGATCCAGAAGCAGATATGTTGTAATGTAAATTTTATTGATTTTTCCAGATAAACAAATGAAATATTCCAAAAAATGAAAGATTCCAACAGAAAATACTAGGGCTGTTTGTTCCTTCTAGTCCATTCTTTCCTGACGAATAGGCCACATGGCCTCATCTACGTCACATTCAATATTTTCCCTTGCGATGCACCTGGGGAATAATCATCTTGCATGCCTGATCCATCCTTGACTTGCCTCTGCTTCTACATCTTGGGCGGCAGCAGACATTGCATGAAGCAAGGGCATTTGCTCATAGGGGCGGTGATCATATACTTTCCATCTCCATACACTGAAGAATTCCTCTATAGGATTTAAAAATGGAGAGTATGGAGGAAGAAATTGCACCATCATCCTAGGGTGTGGCACAAACCACTCATTCACTATACGAGAATGGTGGAATGTCACATTGTCCCAGATTATCACAAAAAGTGGCATGCCAGGCTTCAACAGCCCTCTTTCCTGAGGTGGGATAAGCCTGTCATGCAGGGTGTTAAGAAATGCAATGAGGCGCTCAGTATTGTAGGGGCCAATCGCTGGAATATGACAGAGGACACCATCATTGGAAATAGCAGCACACATAGTTATGTTGGCGCCCCTCTGCCCTGGAACTGTAACCGTGGCCCTATGCCCAATGAGGTTCCTCCCACGCCACCTCACTTTACAGAGGTTGAAGCCGGCTTCATCAACATAAATGAAAACATGACGTTCCCCCTCAGCTTCAAGCGCCATGATTCGCTAAAGAACAAAAAGAAAAAGCAAAATTACATTTACGTACATAAAAGTAGCCGCAGTTGACACTAAAGTAACTGCATGATT
Source organism: Fundulus diaphanus (assembly GCA_037039145.1). Classification (NCBI taxonomy): domain Eukaryota; kingdom Metazoa; phylum Chordata; class Actinopteri; order Cyprinodontiformes; family Fundulidae; genus Fundulus; species Fundulus diaphanus. The sequence continues at coordinate 37,691,693 of CM073129.1, read as the reverse complement.
TGCCAAGGCATAAGAGTATAGTACCGTAATGTTTCCTTACCTCCACATATTGGCATCTGGCCTCCTTCACAGCATCAGAATTCCTCTGGAATGGAACTCTGTAGAGCTGTTTCATTGCCATGTGGTTCCTTCTGAGGACCCGGTTAATTGTGGTCTCACTCACAGTATTTACATTTCTAAATACCCCCTGATCTGCAATCACTGCTGCCCGGATTTCACGCAGCCTACTGGCGTTATTTGCCAGAACCATGTTCACAATGGCTGCCTCCTGCTCAGCATTGAAAGTTCTGAGTCTACCACCACCAGCCGGTAGCCTTTCAATTCTTTAAAGAATACATGAAATGTGGAAAACAATTACATGAAATACTGTATATCACTGCAGATATATACATATGTATATACTGTTGTTATGCCAGAAGCTGTTTGAATAACATTAATTTACCTATAACAAATATAGTTCAAGTGGTGGTGATGTCAAAGCTGGAAGCTTGTAATGCTTTGTACCACTAATGCAGTTATTAAGTAGCTGTTATGAACTCATTTATGCTGGAATAAATGATCTGGTCGGATTTTAACCGACGAGGTTTATCCGGCAGACTGTGAGAACCCCAATATAACTGCAATTAGAGTTTAAATCCTTATTCCTTATCACCATCCAATGATATGTCTTTGTATTAATATCAGATGTTAACTCTGAAAGGAGGTTAGCTCTGAATTCTGAATAACCATGCAACTGTGAATTAGATTGAACACAAAACAATTTCTATTCCGCAGTTGTTGTTTTATTGAACCAAAAGCAATTCCCTGTTACAGTAATTCTCTGATTCAACGACTTTGGAAATCTTACTCACTACTAAACTACACATGCAAAATATATATGGAAATACAGTTTTTATAGGTTGCTTTGACGCAGCAGTCAACTCAAAACCCACATTTTTCAAAACAGTTAACGCAGAGGCCTAAACAGTGGCACCAATGGTCAAAATTAAACATTTTGTTTGCAAAAGGCTCCAACTCTGCCAAAACATTTAACATATGATCCAAAAGCAAATTTTGTCCTCAAACAACACAACTTGCACACAAATGTTTGAGCCCTTCCAATCATTCGTTACACAAGGGGCAACAAAATACAAAACACCACACTCAATGTGAATCAGTGCAGCATTGCTGGTTTATTGTAGCCAAAGACTGTACGCAGCTTACATGGCAGTGTCATTTGTACCGTATTTTCCCGACTATAGAGCTCATCTCTATATAAGCCGCACCCACTAAGTTTTTTAAAAAAAATAGAGAAGTACATATAAAAGCCGCACCGGGGTAAAGGCCGCTGATTTATTTGGTTTATTTATTTTTATTTTACAATTTTGTAAACAGCTGCCGATTAAACTCAATGTTACAACCTTGACATGATTATAGGAGTTGTTTTACCGATAAATCAATTAGAAGCGTCGTGAAAACGGCCGCAAAGCGCACTCCCGACACAGGGGGAACAGAATTACGCACAACACCGGATTTGCACGGTGGATACACCTCGGCCACCTGCTCTCTGAGTGTTAACCCAGTCCTCAAGAACATTTTCAAGTTCAGGCCACCTGCTTTTATGTCCTCTGAAAGCCTTTCTAGTTTTTTTTTTACATTGAATGAGTTCTTCCCGTTGCCGTCTCCAGCGCCGAACCATGGATTCGTTCACGTCAAGTTTACGTGCGGCAGCTCTATTTCTTTCCTGTACTGCCAGATCGATGGCCTTCAACTTAAAAGCGGGATCATACGAATTTCTTCGTGTGGTTTCCACGATGAGTGTGTATGGCTTTGAACTAAATTCTCCGTCGTGCCTGCTGCTTACAAGTGCTAAATAAAAATTAGCGCTATCTTCTTCTTTGACTTCCCACCCGTCTCGTTTTTTTTAACTTTCTGCTGAAGCGCCCCCTGGTGGGTTACGAAAAATCCACAGAAAAGCCGCACCACATTATAAACCGCATGGTTCGAAGCATGGGGAAAAAGTAGCGGCTTATAGTCGGGAAAATACGGTAATCAAATTTGCCTTTTTGCAAAAAATGGATCCAGAAGCAAATATGTTGTGATGCAAATTTTATTGATTCTTCATTCTTTTTTTCCAGTGAACAGATGTATATACTGTATAACAGCAATACCTGCTGTCCCGTCGAAAAACTCTTACCATGGATGCAACCTTGTTTCTATTGAGAAAAGTTTGGACTCTTTTTCCAGCCCCTCTAAGTGAAAGGCCATGATTTACCACATGATCAATCATAGTTGCCCAAATTTCATCTGTAACTTCAGCCCTTCCAGCTACACTGCCACCTCGTACACGGACTCCTCTTTCTCATAATCTTCTTCCCCTGACCCATCTACCTCTTACTCTGACTCTCATCTGCCTTACATTGACCATTCATGCTTGCAAAGAACAATACACAACATGGCACCTTTTACATAAAGCCTGCAAACTGATTGAAAATTGAAAAATTGTGTAAAGAGGTGTCAATCAGGTGCTTCAGTGATTTCATTCTGATCAAGAAGTTTCTAAGAGCTTGGAACATATGGTTTCTGTTTTGCTACCACAGCTAAAGCAATGGAGTTTGGACTGTATGAATGACATCTGCGTTAACTGTTTTGCAAAAGGGTGGCGATAATGAGTCAAACCAATGAGAATGGGTTAACTCATTTGCAAGAAGTGTCTTTTGCTCTGCAGAGATGGTGATGCTGAAAACTGAGAGGTTGCCAGTTTCTGCAAATAGGTCAAAGCAACCAATAAAAACTGTAAAAGAACAAACAAAAACAAATGGATTAACATGAGCGGTTAGCGAATCTAAGTCCAGCTCACGGTCGTTTAACACCACATTTCAGTCACCCGACACCCTTCCAAGATGGCGACTATGATGACGTATGATCTACCAATTTGCGTGATGCATGAGGGGAGGTCCTAATGACGTAACCACGCTTATGCTGATGGGGTAATACCTCGCTTCGAGAGGGCGTGGCTAACTGGGGGGTTTAAACGGAGACCGCGAACTGAGCTCGGACAAAAAGATTGCACCCGCTGATAAGCAAAGCAAAGATGGAACAAAGAGAGAGAAAAAGGATGAAAAAGTTGAATAATTGACTCACGGCGGAGTCTCCACGAACCACAAAATCAAATAACAGCCAAGTCACTTTCACAAATGCATGCACATACAAAGAAAATATTCAGCAAAATAAACCCAACTCCTTCTTGGAATAAAAAAACATTTACTAAGTCCCTAACGCGTGCCCAGGCACAGCTTTATCACCATAAGGCAAAAAAAGAAATAAAAGGGGAGAACCCCGTTACTTGTGGATCAGGGCTGTCCCGGCGGGGTCCGTGAGCGCTCCGAATAACGCGGCGTCCTGGATGCGTCTCGACTGCGCGGTTGTAGGCAGAAGCGGCAGCAGCGGGACGGGGTGAACAAGCTCCTGCGTCTTTTCCTCCGGGCTCACAGTTGCTTTGCTCGGCCCAGCAAAAGCGTAGTCCTCTTTCGATTACTGGGAGATAAGGAGGCTTCCAGTATTTGATCAGAGGAATTAAAAAGTACCTTTTTAAGTCGACCTCCTGCTATAATTAATGCAGGGATAAGTTTGCTTCGAAAAATCTCGGTCCAGCGAGAAACTCGAGCACGTGGCATGTGGGTAATTATAGTTTTTATTGGTTGCTTTGACCTGTTTGAAGAAACTGGCAACCTCTCAGTTTTCAGCATCACCATCTCTGCAGAGCAAAAGACACTTCTTGCAAATGAGTTAACCCATTCTCATTGGTTTGACTCATTATCGCCACCCTTTTGCAAAACAGTTAACACAGATGTCATTCATGCAGTCCAAACTCCATTGCTTTAGCTGTGGTAGCAAAACAGAAACCATATGTTCCAAGCTCTTAGAAACTTCTTGATCAGAATGAAATCACTGAAGCACCTGATTGACACTTCTTTACACAATTTTTCAATTTTCAATCAGTTTGCAGGCTTTACGTAAAAGGTGCCATGTTGTGTGTTGTTCTTTGCAAGCATGGATGGTCTAAGGCAGATGAGAGTCAGAGTAAGAGGTAGATGGGTCAGGGGAAGAAGATTATGAGGAAGAGGAATCCATGTGCGAAGTGGCGGTGTAGCTGGAAGGGCTGAAGTTACAGATGAAATTTAGGTAACTACGATTGATTGTGTGGTAAATCATGGGTTTCACTTAGAGGTGCTGGACAAAGAGTCCAACCTTTTCTCAATAGAAACAAGGTTGGATCCATGGTAAGAGTTTTTCGATGGGAGAGCAGGTGTTGCTGCTATACAGTATATACATCTCTATCTATTCCTATAGAGGAATTCTTCAGTGCATGGCGATGGAAGGTATATGATCACTGCCCCTATGAGCAGATGCCCTTGCTCAGTGCAATGACTGCTGCTGCCCATGATATAGATGCAGAGGCATGTCAAGGATGGATCAGGCATGGAAGAAGATTTTTCCCTAGGTGCAAGGGAAAATATTGAATGTGATGTAGATGAGGCCATGTGGCCTATTCGTAAGGACAAAATGGACTAGAAGGAACAAACAAAATAGTATTTTCAGTTGGAATCTTTCATTTTTTGGAATATTTCATTTGTTTATCTGGAAAAAAAGAATGAAGAATCAATAAAATTTGCATCACAACATATTTGCTTCTGGATCCATTTTTTGCAACGAGGCAAATTTGACTACAAATGACACTGCCATGTAAGCTGCGTACAGTCTTTGGCTACAATGACCAGCAATGCTGCACTGATTCACATTGAGGGCGGTGTTTTGTATTTTGTTGCCCCTTGTGTAACAAATGATTGAAAGGGCTCAAACATTTATGTGCAAGTTGTGTTGTTTGAGGGCAAAATGTGCTTTTGGATCATATGTTAAATGTTTTGGCAGAGTTGGAGCCTTTTGCAAACAAAATGTTTAATTTTGACCATTGGTGCCACTGTTTAGACCTCTGCGTTAACTGTTTTGAAAAATGTGGGTTTTGAGTTGACTGCTGTGTCAAAGCAATCTATAAAAACTGTAATCCACGGAGTACAGCTGTGTGTCTTCTCAGGTTGGCGTTGGGCCAGGGAAGAAGGCAGATTTCGGTCTTCGGCCGCAATAAATACTTTTTCCCCTAGTAACGTTATCTCTCTGTCCGTCGTTAGGGGCGGCGGCCATTTTGGGCCGAGTTGCATGATGGGAGTTGGTGGCCATTTTGACCACCTTGCATCATGGGAAATGCAGTCCGTCATGTCCCGAACTAATGCAAGTTTGTCACGTCCTGACATGGCATAACACTGTATAGCAACATTACCTGTTCTCCAGTCGAAAAATTCTGACAATGGATTCAACCGTGTTTCTGTTGAGAACAGGTTGGACTCCTTGTCCAGCCTCTCTATGTGAAAGGCCATGATTTACTACATGGTCAATCACAGTTGCCCGAATTTCGTCTGTAACTTGAGCCCTTCTAGATACAGCTACAGCTACACCTCCACCTCCACCTCGCATATGGATTCCTCTTCCTCTGATTCCTCTGCCTCTTACTCTGCCTCTCATCTGCCTTAGACCATCCATTCTTGCAAAGAACAACACACAACAGGCCCCTTTTAAGGCCTGCAGACTGATTGTAATTTGAAAAGTTGTGTGAGGTAATGTCAATCAGGTGCTTCAGTGATTTCACACTGTTCATGAAGTTTCTAAAAGCTTGGAACATATGGTTTCTGTTTTGCTACCACAGCTAAAGCAATGGAGTTTGGACTGCATGAATGACATCTGCGTTAACTGTTTTGCAAAAGGGTGGGGAAAATGTGTCAAACCAATGAAAATGGGTTAACTCATTTGCAAGAGGTGTCTTTTGCTCTGCAGAGATGGTGATGCTGAAAACTGAGAGGTTGCCAGTTTCTTCAAACAGGTCAAAGCAACCAATAAAAACTGTAATGTCTGGAGCTCATCAATTGGCTGGATTCTACTTTCCCACCTGCTGTTGGAGATATGACCCAGGTTCTCTGTGGGGTTTTTGGATATTGATCCAAAACGTCTGTGTTCTTAACTTCAAGCCTTGATATCAATCATTCGTTGTGTTACGGGGTTCTGTCATGCTACAGATAAACAAACTGTTCCCAAATTGTTGGAAGAAGTTGATCAAAGAGAACATGTTGTTCCCATATTTTATTTATTTCATTTAGCAGTGTTCTTGGGCAGATGTCAACTCCCTTTGATGAAAAACAACCCAGGTCAGCTTGCTTTAAGATGTCTCAGGAATCATTATTTCTTAAAAGTCACAATTGATCAGAAGGAGGATCAGTCAGGGAAGATGACTTTGTCCCTGTCCATCTATAAAATTCCTGAAGAATTTCTGTCTGGTTTCAATGTTTCCCTTACCCAGAAAGGAGTTCTTTGCTCCTCTTTTTGTCACAAGGCCACTGTGCAAAAGTCATCAACTCACTTTGCACTAGCGCAACACAATTCTGTTGCAGCAGTATGAACCCCGCAGAAATCTGATTTTTTTTTGTCCATGTATTCACTGTCAGGTTGAGATTCTTGGAGATAGAAACTTAAACAGCACAGTGAGTAAAAATTTGTTTAATAAATAAAAAGAAAACCATATTACTTGACTAGACAGCAAGACAAAAACAGCGTGGCAGCAAACAGACATGGGTTGGGTTGGCACAGCGCCATAGAGATGGAAAGAGTTGCGACACTCTTTGATGTCACCGCCAGGGCAGTCACGTGGTTCGTGTAGACCGCTATAGTTCCAAAACATACGCTGGCTGTCATGTTCTTCTATGGGACAGACAGCAGCGATTGCGTTATTTAACGGTAAATATATATATAAACATACACCCTACTACTTTTTCAGCTGTTATTGCATGATTACATATTTGTTAATGTCATTTTTCCATTTTGAGAGGCAGGGTGACAACAAAAAGCTGTATATTACTTAGATACGTTTTACATTTTTGGAGGGAAAAGCTTATGTTCATGTTCGTATGGACAGGAGAACAGGCTAGAACGGCTCTAACTTAACTTTTCTTTTCCATATCATTCATGTGATGACAGATGTCTCATGATTTTCATTTTATGGCGACTGGGCTGTATTATTGATTACCGTGATTTTGCTTATAAATTCCGATTCAGCCATTAGCTTACCTTCGTGGTAGCGTTAGGTCTGCCGTGGTCCATTCAGCATTCGCCTAGCAGCTAGCTCACTTCTGATAAGTGGTCACCCCCAGACCACAACGTGAAACATGATCATGTTAAGACTAAGAATATAATTTTAAGATTAAGCCATTCACATATTATCAAAAGCATTATGCTTATATGTTTGGGTCTATAGGTAAGGCAAGGCAAGGCAAATTTATTTGTATAGCACAATTCAGTACAGAGACAATAAGTGCAGAGCTATTAAGATTTTTCTCTACGTCTCTGGGTTAATGCACAGAGTAAGAGTAAGGTTAGCTGCAGAGAGAGTGATAGAGAACAGTGACAGGCAACACTCCCATTGGACTCCGTTGTTGCTTTTTGCTTTTTGGAGAAAGAACAGTCCATTCAGCATTTACACCCACTTTTTCTGATGAGGCCGGAGTTGGTCACACAACAATGATAATTTTAATACAAAGCCATGCACAAAGAATCAAATATATTAAATAATAACAACTCATTAAGCTTGGATGAATGATTCAAATATTGTTTAATAAAAAATACTGAGTGAGACAACAAGATGTGTGTGTGTGTGTGTATCTAACTGGAAAAACAAGAACAAAGTGAAGGAACAGGGAGGAATATTCTAAATACATTTGAAAAAAATCCTCCACATACATCAGGCTTCAGAGTGCATCAGGGCTGAAAGGAAGGACAACATTAATAATAAAGGTACCTGGCATAAGATAAAAATGAACAGTGTGGAACAAAAAAAAATGGGAACAAGCATGAATAATATCAACAAACATACGTACAGTATGTGTGAACAAGAACAACAAATGTGAAAACAGGTGTTAAGAACAGGTATCGTAACCATTTTTTTTTGGGGGGGGGGGGACGCTCCACTGAAACCTGTGATGGCCACAACAACGATACTGCTGGTCCAGCAAGATCTGTTGAGACAGGGGCACAAATATGTTCATTCAAGCCAGTTCATTCAGGACTGCCTAGAAAATACTTGCATACGTCAGAGGAACTCAGTCCCGACACCTGTGGAGTTCCACTATGCACTACGGGCTGTCACTGTAGGGCAGTTCCTCTCGACAACGCATACTGGCAGTTACCTGGATGATGCATCAGACCACTTGGCGGACTTCTTGGACAACAGGAACAGCAACTGCAGTGCTTCTGAGGTTGTGAGAGTGGAGCAGCTGGTAGATCCATCACCACCTGACCTCACAAAGACCGAGTCTTGTGTCCTCTACCACCTGGCAGGATACATAGCGAAGAGGGTCATCAGCTTCTCGCTCTGTGAGGAATGCCAATGTGCACTGGTTGAAAAAGTAACCAACACAACAAGTGAGAAAGCTGTTTTACTACAGTTAAAGGAATTTAAAAGGGGTGCATTATACCGACCATGCGATGAGCTGTTCACTCTCCTGCAGCACGTGGAGCAGCTCTTCCGATTCCCTTATGGAAACCTCCAACGTAGTGGAACAGCTGGAAAGAGAGGCCGTGAGTCTGGACAGCAACCTTCCCTCATGCCATGAGCTGAAAAAAAAATCCTTTTAACATACATCAAAAAAAAATCCTTTTAACATACATCAGGCTGAGGTTAAGGATTCACTCAAAGTGCATCGGAGCTGAGAGGAAGGCAAACAGCCGTAATAAGGGGTACCTTGGCAGCATTTTTATTTCGAGCGGTTCTTAAAGATAGACAACAAGCTTGTATGAAACAGTGTCACTGCTTTTAAATTGTTTTTATTGTTTTATATTTGTGCGTATGTATTAATTGGTTTTATTTTTGTAACCAGGTTGTAGTGTTTTTGCAGATTTCTGCCCAGGTCCCCCTTGAAAATGAGATCCAGATCTCAACGGGGTTTACCTGGTTAAATAAAGGAAATAAAAAAAAAAAAAAAAAAAGAGTCAGACCAAGAAGGCGATTTCCACACAGCAGACCTCCTCACCTAAGGTCATACCATCTAGGCCACTGCCGAACACCTTGCTGGTTGCCATGGATGTACTCGGCCACTCCATTCCCGGCACACCGTCCGCAGTCTCCATAGCCTCCAGTCTCCTCTTATTCCAGCAGTCACCAGCCGCCACCAGCTGCCAGCACCAGCAGAGGCCAACATTATCAGCAGCCGCCATCACCATCCTTCGCCAACATCAGCCAGCTCAAGCAGTCATCGCCTCCAGCAGCAGCCACCTGCAGCAGCAGTGTTTGGGGAACAAATTATTCACACTACTGTCTGAGTAATAAACATTTTAAAGCTCATTATGGCTTATGATAATTTTTGTGTGGAATAATTTGTATTCCTACATGCAATCCAACTAAACAGCCCTTTCAAGGGTGCAATTAAACAAACCTTATTTCTACTAGCATCAGATACACAGTACTCAGCTGACTGGCTAACACCGCCAGGTTCAGCAGATACAACCTAAAAAAAACGTCCTAGTCAACCTTGATGATCCTAGTAATCTAACATCAATAACTTACATAATAAAAGATGTCAGAGATTCACTGATGAACTTCGTAATTTCTGGTGTAGCGATACCTTCTTCACAGCTGGCAAAATCGAGATAAAAGTAGCAGGCAATGACTGAAAATCGGTTGTCTACCAAGTTAAGAATATATTTATAAATTGCACTGTGCACATACAAATAAATATAAGCATATGCACCATAAAGGGCCTATTTATATAATATACAGAGTTGACAATTCAAAAGAGGTAGCTATTTAATCAACTTACGCCTGGATATAACGTTAGTGCTACCTTTACAGAGGGCGAAGTCAAGCTAACAAACTAGCAGGCAATCGGTGGTCTACCAAGATAAAACATATATATATATAATTACGCTGTGTACATACAAATAAAGATCAGTATATGCATCATAAAGGACCTCTGATAAAATATAGACAGTTGACAGTTCAAAATAGGTAGCTATTTAATCAATTTACCCCTGGATATAACGTTACCTTCACAGAAGGCAAGCCAAGCTAACAAACTAGCAGGCAATCGGTCGTCTACCAAGATAAAAAATATATATATAATTACGCTGTGTACATACAACAAAAGATCAGTATAAGCATCATAAATGGCCTATGATACAATATAGACAGTTGACAATTCAAAACAGGTAGCTATTTAATCAACTTACCTCAGAAGTTACTCGACAGTCAGCAATGGAAGTGAATGATGTCCGACGCCATAGAACGGCTTTTTGGAACTATGCGAGGCTGCATACCCCGGAAGTAGGCGGCAAAAAGCGTACAACGGAGTCCAATGGGAGTGTCGCGACTCTTTTTCTCTCTATGGCTCTGGGTTGGCATAAACAGAACAGTGAAGAGAGCTATTTTAGTCACTGGAGGGTAGGGTGACCACCCGTCCCGCGTAGCGCGTGCGCGCACAGCGTTTGAAGCCCGATTCATGCGTCCCGCAAATTGAGACCGTGTCACGCATAATCAATGCTTTCTCAAAAAAAAGTTGGTCGCTCTATCCACCTTATTTTCGAACGCGGAACTAACTATGGCCACAGCTTCAAACTATTCATGACTGAGAGGATGACATGAAGAAGTGCCTCATATAACGTACGAGGACATTTTAACCTGTTTTGTGTCACTTGGTGCGGACGGCTCTACAGTGCGACTATACAGAAGCGAACCTCCGCAGTGAAAGAGTTGGATCGGTGTTAATAAATATCAACAAGGATAACCTGGTATTCATGGAGGCTGATGGCCGTTCAAGCCAAAACTAGTCCGACGTTCACGCTGCTGGATCCTGACTGCATCAACCGGCTCTACCGAGACGGCCGGAGCGCTCTGTTGCTGCGGCTCCAGGAGAAGCCTTCAGTCATGCAGCGGCGACCTTATGGAAGGTAGGCTGATGAATCATCTGATTCAGAAACATCCTGGCTGTTGGCTCGTTGTGATTAGATTGCTGGTCAGTTAATTTTGTAATGTTTTGGATTAAACTGATGTTATAAGTGGACATCTAAACATTCTGCCCACTTCATGTTTTGGCTTGAAAAGGTTTGAGTCCTAAAGGTGACCCCAAAGTCCTAAAGGTGTCCCCAGAATGTTGAACAGTTTTTTTTCCCTGCGCCTGCCTTTACCAACATCCAAGTTCACCATCCTTCCTCCCCCTTCTCGTTCTGTGAACCTCTGGAGTCGTGAGTTAGGACTTTTTTACAGTTCCTGTGGTGTAGAGCAACTACAATTCCTGTTAATCCTTTAATTTTAAATTATAATATATTTAAAGTGAATAACTTGTAATGAAAAAGAAATAAAATTAAATAGCTAAAGTAAATCGGAATTGGAAGTGCATCTGTTCATTGAATGTTCAAAGTATTATGAATCTTTATTTAGAAAGAAATACACATTGGTTGGCCTATTCATGAGCATACATCAGCAATTACACATGTTTATGGGAATAGGGCATTATTAATATACCATGTAAGGTGGTATGTGCTAGAAATGTGTAAACCACTATCAGTGAGTCTGCCCGTGAGGTGGGGGCACCGCCGCGCCAAGCAGTGTCCCACTTTGTCCCTCAGAAACATACCCCTTGTCCCCCCTTGGGCTTATTAGCAGGTGGTCACCCTACTGGAGGGGTGACAGGCAACATCACTGAGGATTGATCAAAATCCAGGGAACAAATGTAGGGCATGTACGTGAAGGCAAAACAAGGTAGACATAGGACTACCTCAAGACTTGTTAGTTGTGAGATTAATTCAGGTCCTGGTACAGAAATTAGAAGCTTCGTCATTGATGTCCAACAAGGGCAAAGCAGGAATATCTAATCCAGGCCATGACTTGGCAGGGAATAATGCTGGACATCTGCTCACTATGAGGCAAAATGCAGACAGGCCATGGTCTTAACATGCACACCTTTGACTTTTTCACATTTTTGCTGTCATCATGACAATAAATTAAGTTGAAATAATCTTTTATCCTGCAGAAAACGGTCCTGAGATCGTCAAATGATGCATTGTTTATGACTTGGTCATCATTAACAAAATGTGTAATTCATGTTGTAATCTTCTTCAAAATGTATCCAAATGCTCCATTATTAATTCAAGTGTAATTATTCCTTTTAATAGAGATTATATACTTGACACACACTATTAGAGTCAGATGCTCCAGCTAATAATATATGTTTTCTAGCGTTTCGGAGCTCTCTCTTCTCTGGTACTAAAATAAAAGTTTAAAAAAAAAGGCAAACAGGCTTAAATTGAAGGCAATCGTACTTTTGTTAATTTCTTTCTGAAAACATTTCAACACCTATCCAGGAGTCTTTGTCAATTCTGGTGACTCACACTTGAGCAGTCTCTTTGGTAAAGGAGTCGTTTCGGTCACTAATCATGCGTATTAAGCTTTATTATAGAAGTAACGGCTTTGCGATTTAGCAAAATTTTAATGTTTTTGTCCTTTAGAAGCTCAGACATATCCAGAAATCACTACTAACTTTCACCAAGTCAGCTGTTATTTAAAAAAAATATTTTAAATAGAAAGCAGTTTTGCTCTGCTTCAGAAACTGAAATCGTAAACGTCTGCTTTATATGTTTTTTATGGCATATCAAACTTGAAATTGGTGTCTGCCAGCTGCTGTCAACATCTGCTTTCTTTATAGATTAACATTTGACCAATATGCAGTGCCATCTCTGAACTATGTGGTTTGCTTAGTAGAAGTACAGAAGTCTGTTTACTTTGGCTGAAACTCGACAATCCTTCAGTCTCCAGAGAGGGAAATAGACGCAGGATACATGTAACCACACTCTAAAAGTCACGTTTGTCCCATAATTTCTCAGTAACATATTTATGAGGTTACATCTGTGCCAAAAATCATCTGTTAGTACAGTTAACAGATGCAGAGGGAAATGTTCAGTGAAAATTAACCGTGGGAGGTCCACTTATGCAAACCACTGAAGGCTTCAATGACCTTAATATGGATCCATTTTTTGTGTTTTGCTTTCAGAAGGGAATATTTCAATTAAGACAAATTAATTGTCTTCACTAACGCAACATGCTCAAGGCAAGGGATTGAAGGCCTATACTACCTACAAAAATGTATATTTTATAATGACAGCACTAGATTTGAATATATTGAATTTAATTTAAATTGCAATTGGACTGATTTTGACCATCCGGATTATATCATTATAATCAGTTTTAATCTTCGGCTTGTATTTGTGGTGCATTCATTGCCAAACACAAACTTGGATTATCCATCCTCTGAAACAAGGTGATACATAGAATAGCTAGAAATCGACTTTCTCTTTACTTGAGACATTCATGAAGCACTATACAATGTACTGGAAGTACATTCTCTCCCTTTTGTTTACTGACCCAGCAATAACCCCCCTGCCCCCAAAATAAGGAAACTAAAGTTCTAGCTTTAAGAGAGATTGGATGCAAAATAAATTACATTCAGATTTGAGTTAAGGGGGTCATCTTGAGTAGGGGTTCCCAAAGTTTAGAGCCTGTGACCTCTTAAAAACACAGTGCCAGAGACCAGCAACTCCCTAAATTACAAGTAGTAGTTTTATGATAACCTTGCAGTCTCTCCCCTGTGTTAAAATGAGGAATGTTGGGCATTATGCAAATGTATAATTTGGTCTTGGTTTCACAGAAAACAACAAAATCTTTTTAGCACATCAGCATCAAATTATTAGTATCAGGACTTGGAAACAATTGTGCAAACAACTGTGTTTATTCTCGTAATATTACGACTGTTGTGGTAACATAACTATTTTAGTCATTTAAAATAACATATTAGGGCCATCATACATTAAAGAACATAAATTATTGGACAATGAGAAATTTTGGGATCAATTTCAAGGGGCGGTTGTCACTTCCTGTTTGGTGGTTGTTCGGGTGTGGTTGCTGGTGAGAAGCAGTGTGAATCTCATGGGCCCCAAGAAGAATCCGTCCTTGGAGGATTTTGAGGAGATAAGGAAGGCGTTGGATTTTCTTTCTGGAGAGACCTCGGCCATCCGACTCCAGCAAAAGTCCATCCTGGACTTGGTTGAAGAGGTGACGGCTTTGCGACTGCTTAATGAGGAGAAGGGCAAGCGGATCGCCGTTCTGGAGAACCGAGTGGCAGATGTAAGGTGCTGGTCGTTCGGGACATAACGGACTTGGAGAAGTACGACTGAACTATCTTGAGGAACATTTGTGCACAGGTGATATCACGCACGACTCACTTTCACCATGTCACAGGAACTCTTTCTTCTTCACTTATGGACACAACACTAACACCTACAACTGTTGGTGCCGGTAACCTGAAGCTGAAAACATTCAGCTATATGGATTATAAAAGTCAGGACATGGAAGAGGATGTGGATCCAGATAACAACTTCTTCAATGCTATTGTTGATAACGGCTGCTACTACACAACGGATCAATTCAACAGAGCATTTCAAGTAAATAAGCTTTCAATCATACATTTCAACAGCAGAGGTTTATATGCAAACTTCAACAGTATCAAAGACTGTCTGAGCCAGTTTAAACAGCCATTCAGCATCATAGCCATCTCTGAAACCTGCATCAGTCATGAGAAGGGGGCTGAATTTGAGATGGAGGTGTCATGCTTTGTTTACTGAACCCGAACAGAACCACACACAGAGCTTAGTTTGTGAGTTTTATTTGAAGGAGATGGATAGTGGAGGATGGAAACCAACAGTCTCTACCGGCCTGGAGCAGGAGGATAGTGATGGCAGGAACTGGCAAGGAGGACCGGCAGCAATGCAGAGTGAATACTTGGAGCACTAGAGTAACAGCAGGACTAGCAACACAGCAGAGTGAATACTTGCAGGCAACAGCAAGACCAGCAGCACGGCAGAGTGAGGACTTGGAAACCAGAACAACAGCAGAACCAGCAGCACGGTAGAGTGAATACTTGCAGGACCGGAGTAACAGCAGGAGCAGCAGCAGGCAGGCAGGCGGCGGCGGCGGCGACGACGACGACGACGACGACGACGACGACGACGACGACGACGACGACGACGACGACGACGACGACGGGAACTCGGGCTGGACAAGGAAAGGATGAGGTGAGCAGAAGTTAACAGGACGAACCGACAAGGAAGAGCTGATTGAAGGGAGCTTAAATAGGAAGGATGACAAGTGTGCTGAGTACTGGCTTGATTAGTGGCTGACAGGTGTAGATGATTACTGAGGTGGAGAGGAGACTGGGGTGTATGGTGGGTGAAAAGTGCCCTGAATATGTGCATGGTGCAGCAGACAAAGCTGCACCATGACAGGAGGGTTATGAGTTCTATTATATCAACAGAGAAGGGAAACCTGGAGGAGGAGTGGCTGTGTATGTTGACAAAAACCTAAAGTAAAAAATATTAGAAAACATGATCAGAGTGACTAAAGCTGCATTTGAGTGTATAATAGTTGAAATATTTATGGAAAAGCCAAAAAATGTCATAGTTAGTTGTATATACAGAGCTCCTGGTTCCATTATGGAAATATTTAGAGAATGGTTTGAGCAAACATACACAGTTACATCTCAGAAGGTCTTTTTCATCTGTGGGGCCTTTAATATTGATCTACTTAACTCAAATAATCATAAACCTACTGAAGAGTTCATCAACACCATGTACAGTTTGAGCCTTTTTCCCAAAATCACTAGACCCAGCAGGATCACACTGAACAGTGCTACAGTAATAGATAATATATTTACTAATATCTTAGATAATAATACAATAAGTGGATTAATAATTCAGCATATTAGTGAACATCTACCAGTCTTTGTTATTACCAACAATTTCTATATTAAAAATAAGGACAAAAGTGATCCACAGTTTAAAAGAGTAAGAACAGAGGAATCACTGACATCTTTCAAAGAGGATTTATTGAAACACAACTGGGAATCTGTTTTGCATGAAGATAATGTCGATATGGCATATGAACATTTTCTGAATAGTTTTATAGCATTATATGATAAAAACTGTCCATTAAAACTGTTCTCTCACAAAAACAAATACTCAGAAGCTCCTATGGGTGCAAAATGCCTGCAGAAAAAGAACAAACTATATAGAGATTTCATAAAGCATAGATCCTTAGACGTAGAGAATAAATATAAGAAATATAAGAATAAATTAACTGCTATTCTGCGAATAGCTAAACAGGATTACTACAATAAATTATTAGATAGAAATAAGAAAAACATCAAAGGGATTTGGGATGTATTAAATAATATTATCAAGAAAAACTCAGGAAAAATTTGTTTTCCACAGTTTTTTATAAATAATGATGACAATTTTGAGGACAGTAATGACATTGTTCATAATTTTAATACATTTTTTGTGAGTGTGGGACCAACTCTGGCAGAAAGAATCCCTGATCCTACAACAACTGGAGCTCTGAACGAAACATTAATCAGCAGAAATCCGTATTCAATGTTTTTCACTGCAGTGGGAGAAAAGGAAATTATAGATATTGTCAATAAATGTAAAAGTAAAAGGTCAAATGACTGTGATGGCATTGATATGACAATAATTAAGAAGGTAATTGAGGAAATCATTCAGCCTCTGACTTACATCTGTAATTTGTCATTTCAATCGGGTAAATTTCCTGAAAAGATGAAAATTGCCAAAGTTATTCCACTTTATAAATCTGGGCACAGACACCATTTCACAAATTATAGGCCTGTTTCTCTACTTCCACAGTTTTCCAAAATTTTGGAGAAATTATTTATGAGTAGATTAGATACATTCATTAATAAACAAACTGCTTTCCGAAAGTCAATATGGATTCAGATCACAATGATCTACAGCAATGGCAGTCATTGAATTGATAGAGGAAGTTTACAGCGCCTTAGATAATAAGAAATCTGCAGTTGGTGTATTTATTGATCTCAAAAAAGCTTTTGACGCAATAAATCATGAAATATTAATTAAGAAATTGGAGCGCTATGGCATCCGGGGAGTAGTCCTGCACTGGATGAAAAGTTATCTAACTAACATGCAACAGTTTGTGGAAATGGGTGACTGCCAGTCATCGTGCTTGGACATTGTTTGTGGTGTCCCCCAGGGGTCAGTACTGGGGCCAAAATTGTTTATTTTTTATATTAATGACATCTGCAAAGTTTCAAAAATACTCAAGTTTGTTTTGTTTGCAGATGATACTAATATCTTTTGTACAGGTGATAATTTGGATCAGCTTGTATTGATATCAACTTAGAGTTATGTTACCTTAAGATATGGTTTGATATTAATAAATTAAAATTAAATGTGGATAAAACCAAGTTTATGTTGTTTGGAAGCTGCAAAAGCAAAATAAATGTACATATCCTAATAGATAATATGACAGTAGAGAGAGTTAAGGAGGTTTTTGGGAGTAATGATAGACAATAAGATTTGCTGGAAACCTCATATAAAATACATTCAAACCAAAAATATCCAGTATTGCTGTACTCAGCAAAGCAAAACATTTTTAAATTATGCAGCTCTTCATATTCTGTATTGCTTACTTATCTTACCTTACTTGAGTTACTGTGTGGACATATGGGGCAACACCTATAAAACCTCACTGCGACCGTTATGCACGTCACAAAAAAGGGCCATCAGAATAGTTCATAAGGCAGGATTCCATGACCATACTAACATACTATTTATAAAGTCCTGCCTCCTCAAACTCCCTGATCTGGTTGAATTTCAAACAGCTCACCTGATGTATAAGCTAGAAATAATCAACTACCAGAGAATATTCAAAAGCTGTTCCCTGATAGAGAGGGGGGTTATGACTTCAGGGAAAATCTTAACTTCAGAGCCTTGAGGGTTCGAACCACCATGAAGAGAATGTGCATTTCAGTCAGTGGTGTGAAGGTCTGGAATAAACTCCAGAAAGAGCTGAAGCAATGTCCAACCATGAGTCTGTTTAAAAAAAGGCTCAAACTCTTGTTTTTCAACAAGTATTGTAATTAGGAGGCGAGATGAATGATATATCTGAGCACTGTGTGTGTGTGTGTGTGTGTTTGTGTGTGTGTGTGTGTGTTCCTGTATTACCACCCTTCTCGAGACCATTCTAAAGCAAATCACCTTCCATATTAGGACAGGTAGAAAAGTTAGGACCAAAATCATGGTCCCAATAAGGAGGAACCCAGAAACAGATAGAGGATGGCTTATTAGTAGCCCTAGTGGTAAAATCTAGGAAAATCTTCCTGGACCTAATGAGGAGGTATTTTAGATGAATGAGGGTTTTGCTCACGTGCCGCCACTGGCCAACTCGTGTAATTGCACGTGTGTTTGGCAACTAACATTTTTTGCTCACTGTCCCACCTATGGCCAACATGTGTAATTACAAGTGCATATTGCATCTTAAAGTTTTTGCCCACTGTATGAAATCTGGCCAACTTGTGTAATTGCTCAGTATCATGTTTTACATTATTTTGCTTCTTATACCACATTTGTTTAAATGGTGTAATTGTAAGTGCACCACAATTATTTTTTACCTCTTTCAAAAATGAAGTCATTTATAAACTTAAACATTATATGGCATCTTTATTAACTTTATATACTCATGTGCTAACTAAAATCTTATTTATGCTCATAAACATTGTGGATTTTGTTTTCTGCTATAACATAAACCTCATAAGACCTTAAGACTCTTCACCCTCTTTCAGAGAAGGGGATCTATAGGTTAGTTAATCTGACTGGCCCGCATCTGTGGATGCTGGATCGTATTTCCAATAGCTATCCTATGTTGCTGCTAGAAAAAAAATTGGGGAGCATTTATTGGGGCTGGGCCATATTATATTGTTTATGAATATACCGGTAAAACAAATTGCACGGGAAAAAATGATGTCATGATATGCTAATTTCTGTCATAAATATGCCATTCCACCACGCAGAGGATTACGCTCTTGTGAGTCATACAGTGATACTCAAGTTGTACAGGTGAAGGCAAACGTCGCTTTACAGCTTAAGAATAAATTTCCAAGTGGTGTGGAATTATTTTTTGATAAAAAATGAGCAGATACGTAACGAAAAGTGGTTCAAAAGGTGGAAATCTGTCTAAACTATTTCACCATCTCAAGTATCATCACCCAAATATTTACCAGGGGTTCAGGAGGGACTTGCAGCAGCTAACACTACTCAACCAGTGAAACGTAAGATAGCTCAGCATGGCATCGTGTAGTCCCTCACCAGCTGTTCCCCATAGGATAAATCAACCACGTGCTGGAAACGTACATGCCAGTCCAAACCTGATAAGTTATGATAACCAGATAGACGGCTACACTCTGCTCATGATTAGCAATCCTTTCAGACAGAATTTTATTTATTTTTAGCATTTGCCACAAGTGTAGCAAATTATACTTTGTTTAAAGACAGCATATTTTTGATTTATGCTATATTTATTCTTAAACAATCCCAAGCTTTCACTTTATTAAGCTGATGGCTAGAAACTAGCAGTTAGCTAGAAGCCACTAGCTGATTGCTGGAAACTAGCAGTTAGCTGTCAGCCAATAGATGAAGCCGGTGGCTGGAAGCTGGCAGTTAGCTGTCAGCCAATAGATGAAGCCGGTGGCTGGAAGCTAGCAGTTAGCTAGAAGCCACTAACTGATGGTTGGAAACTAGCAGTTAGCTGTCAGCCAATAGATAAAGCCGGTGGCTGGAAGCTAGCAGTTAGCTAGAAGCCACTACCTGATGGCTGGAAACTAGCAGTATGTAATATGTAAATAAATTCTAGGTCCTAATTAGGACCAAGGATGGTTCTTATTGAGACCATAAGATATCACACACATCCAATGTTCTATCAACATCAGGAAAATGGTGTGTGTATGTGTATGATATACAAATAGTCCCTATAACAACTATCACCCAGGTCCTGATAACAGATTTTTTTTTTTTTAACTTTCCATCACCATACCTTTGTTACCTTTTAAATATATGTTTCTGAAGTCTACGAGCAATGGTTTGATCCAGGAAGATAGGAAAAAACAGAATCATCTCAAATTTGTGACACAGTTTTGACTGAAGTAGATTAAAGCATAGTCTGTTTGTTCCAGTAAGGTCAAAAAACAGCTACTGCAAGACAAAGATTAACCCTAACCCTAACCCTGCAAGACACAGGAGGGGACTACATGTTCTCAAGTGGGCTTGTTTCGATCGTCTCGATCCACCCTTTCATTTGATACCAAGGTTGTCAGCCTATATTGCCCCTATGCCAAATGGTGGCACAAAACACACTGTTTTACTAGTAAGCCTCATTTTCTCCCATACCAGCACTCAGTAAGGTCAGAAAACAGCTACTGCAAGACACAGGAGGGGGCTACGTGTTCTCAAGTGGGCTTGTTTTGATCGTCTCGATCCACCCTTTCATTTGATACCAAGTTTGTCAGCCTATATTGCTCCTATGCCAAACGGTGGCACAAAACAGTTTTCTAGTAGGCCTCATTTTCTCCCATACCAGCACTCAGTAAGGTCAGAAAACAGCTACTGCAAGACACAGGAGGGGGCTACATGTTCTCAAGTGGGCTTGTTTCGATCGTCTCGATCCACCCTTTCATTTGATACCAAGTTTGTCAGCCTACATTGCTCCTATGCCAAACGGTGGCACAAAACACAGTTTTCTATTAGGCCTCATTTTCTCCCATACCATCACTCAGTAAGGTCAAAAAACAGCTACTGCAAGACACAGGAGGGGGCTACATGTTCTCAAGTGGGCATGTTTCGATCGTCTCAATCCACCCTTTCGTTTGGTACCAAGTTTGTCAGCCTACATTGCTCCTATGCCAAACGGTGGCACAAAACACAGTTTTCTAGTCTTATTGGACCTAACAAGTGCAGTAATAATATAAATAAATTTTTTATTTATTTTTTCTATATTTGAAGTGATGATAATTTTTTTTTAATTTTTTTCTGATTTATGTATGTCATTTTAATGTTCCTAGAGTGTCTAGAAAGCATGGTCCTAAGAAGGTAAGATTTTTTTGGAGGAGCTAAATAGGCCATAAATGTGAGAATGTGTGTGTGTGTGTGTGTGTGTGTGTGTATGTAGGTATGCATGTGTGCATTTATGTGTATGTATGTAGATGCATATATTTATATATGTATATGTGTATGAATATAATTGAATTTTGGATCAATAACATTGTTGTTTAACAGGAAGGTACTTTAAGTGCAATTAGAGGGAGAAGGGGTATGAAAAATAAGTTTTACTTCTTCATACCCCTTTTCAGTCAACTTTCTTTAATCATTAATCAATGTCAGATATCAGGGTAAATATACCTGATATATTTTATTTAGAGGACAATTTTGTTTATCTCATTTCTATTTATGTTCAAATGATTTAATTGAATTGGAACAGAAAATTTAATTTAATGTTTACCAATTACTTTTTTATGTGGTACTTGGTTGAAGAATTTCTTAAATTGATTATATTTTTATTATTATTATTTGTTAATTTCTGAAATTGATTTATTTAATATTTGTTAAATGTGTTAAATTTGTTAATTGTCTGAAATAAATTCCTTTCATTTCATTTAAATTTCACATTTTTGCAAGAAAAAACATTGATGCTCTCTGATGTTGAACAGTCGCAAATATTTGAGAAAAATCTCACACTGTAAAATGCAACATTCATTTTAATTAAAAACTTCAAGTGAGCAGAAGTCAATTCTTATCAACTTGCTGTTTATACTCATTTTAAATAAGTGCTGTAAACTGTTAGATAAAAATTTCTTGATAACTAAAAATATTTGGGTCCACACATAAAAATTAAGTATATGAAAGAGGTGGAGACTTGTGCCGATCATTTTAACCTCATTGGCTGATTTCTTTTGGCCAAGGGTGTAGTCAGACAAAACCATGAGTGAAGTTGCTTTTACGATTAATGGGATGTATTCAATATGAGAGAATATAGAGTTCCTGAGAATTTCAAAGCTGGTTGTTTAAGTAATCAAACATAATTGCTTCACCCAGATAAAGTGTTTGTGTCCTGAGTAATAAGTCTTGTCAAATTGTGAATGCAGAAGTGCGTGATTAACAGCATGGAAACATAATAAGGAAATATGAAAAGTAACTTTGGATCCAGACAGGATGCTCCCTGCAAGCAGATGAGCTCTAAAGGTGGATTCCCCAAAAAGAGCTTACTGTCACTATTAAGTTTAGTCTACTCAAAATTATTGAATTCATAGAGCTGTGCAAACAGAAATTTTTTATTTCTTAAGGCAACAAGTTTGCACACTTTTTAAAGTAAAGTCAACTTAATGCATCTTGCAGAGCGTAATTTTCCATGATTAAAGGCATTAACTTGTTATATTAAAACAAAGATTTTCTCTGACATTGCAAAGTCAGAAATCTGCAAGAAAATAAGCTCAGAAATGTATTAACATTTTGATTTAAGTTTGATATGTTACATTTCCTGTTGCACAAAATGAAGTATTACAATGCAGGCAATAACGTAGCTGTATAAACCTAAATATCTGCTCAGTTTATCAAGATATTACCTAATTGCAAAAGTGCTCCAGTATTTTCAAAGATGTCATTTTGCGACACCACCGCCAATCCCCCAACCCGCCCTAAAACCCCCCACACCCACACTTTGGGAACCCCTGATCTAGAGTAATAACATTGTGCTATTTTGTGATTTGATGAGCTGTCTGTTAAAATTCATACTCTCCATTTCAAAATACTTCTCAGGTTACAGTAAATAACTTATGGCCTGTTTTAGTTTAGGCAGAACTTTTGTATGGTTTTACAGCACAGCCATTAATTACTTGTTTTGACGTGGAAAAAAGCCAGTAATTGGGCTTTAGTATTCTGCCAGGGCTGCAGTGAGACTTTCTTCCCTTTCAGCACAAGGGGACAATAAAGCTGGTATGGTTAATGGAAGTTTATATGTGTGTGGACTTTTACCTTCTGCTTCTCATCTAACAACAAGCTGGGCCTCTGCTAAAGTCACTACTATGATCAAAACTCACAGAAAAAATCTAATTTTTAGTAGAAATTACGAGGGGAGTAATGTTAAGTAGTTACTTGTTTAAGTAACTACTTAAACACAAAATAAGTTGTTTAAGTAGTTTTGAGGCTAAAGAGTGTGACCAAAGTATATATTTCCATTTTCAACATTTTTGCGGTGTATCGATCAAGTGTTTATGCTTTGTGTCATTTTTTCTATTATTCTGGTCTGCTGGTGAAAATGGAAATATATACTTTGGTCACTCTTTAGCCTCAAAACTACTCAAACAACTTATTTTTTTACAGGTGACTACTTTGACTTACAGATGACAGATAATCTCCAGAAGTCAATCTACATGATTTGGGATTTAAAAATAAAGGCATTTAAAAAATCTCTACATTGACTCAATTTGACCTGTGTTGTTGTAAATGTTGCTACAGAATTGGACGTTTTATGTGAATACTATATCAGCATGACAATAGAAAACCTCCTGATGTCGCTCAACAAGTTTCAGCCAATTCTGATGTGGAATTTTAAAATAAGAGCCACTAGAAATCCGTATATATTAAGTAATTTTGACCAAAGTTGCTGTCACTACAGCAACTAAACGGTAGATACTCAATCGATGTTTCCACTTCAGCATGAGAGTAGAACACCTGCAGATGTGATCTCTTGTTCATTGATGCTGCGGGGTCATTCAGGTTTGGCTAATATTCTGTCAGCACACCACCTCTTCCTTTCTGTAAAGGTAAGTCCTCCATTCTAATTCATAACAGTCTAATCTTTAATGGCAATTTGGATATATATCAGGAAGGTAAGTAGAAAAATATGGACAGTTTATAGTCGTCACTACAAACTGTCCATATTTTTATATAAATGTGACAGCAAGGACTGTAATATAAATAAAAAGTAACCAAGACTTTGTTTAAAGGTGCAGTTTGCCGTGGCCAAGGTCTGACCGGATTCTCCTGCACAGATGAGCAGCGCCATCCCCAAAAGGCTGAATGGAATGATGGATGTTTCCTGCACCACAAAGAATGAAATGGCCTACAAATATGCTATAAGTGAAATGTTAAAACTTAACAATGTTTTACCATTTTAAAAGTTAAATGTTATTACATTTAGTGTAAACAAATTGCATAAACTCAATAAATGAAAAACTGTATCTTCTTGCCAGTTTATGTACATAAGATACACTTTTAGACATCCACTTGATCTAAATATGAATAAATGCAAATTACATAAGCATGTGAAATGGATTGCAAAATTTAATACACATGTTAGTTGGACACAATTTTTGTATAAGTAGACATTTAAATAGTCTGGAAATATGAATATACAATATTTAAAGTTGAAAAGTAATTCAAAAATGTAAAACCTCAAGGTGCTAAAAAATAAATACTTAAAAGCAGAAATCCAAAACACATTGTTGTGTATTATATTTCCTCTGGTTTACAGTAAAATAACTAATCAGGATCTTTTTGACATGTAAACTTCTCTGCTTCCTCACATATGATTTCCCCTGCATGTTCACAGGAGCTGCACAGATTCTAAAGACTAGGTCTATTTTATAAACCAAGTTGATTGTTACAGTCTGGGAGATTATTGTGAAAACTTTGAGCCTCCTGATAAATCTTTCCACATGTATGTGGACATTTGCAATCCTCCTTGTGGCAGTTACATCCTCATCAGACAACTGGCCTCCTTTTATGAGTGGATGCTGGTAGAACAAGGTTAAATCGCCTCTCAAACAGCAGATCTCCGATGGTAAAGCCTTTGTCTGCCGTCACTTCATCGCCAGGACGAAAATATTCCAGGAAGCCAGCGTGTTCCCTGCCAAATGCATTCTTCTTATTCTTTTCTCCTAGGTGTGATCATCAGTGCCTGTAGTGTGAGCATATTTCTTCTAACCTGACAAAAGCCAGCTGTATGTCGCTCCGCCTAGCTCCACTCACATACATCTGGGACACCGCCATAGGAATTGCCTTTATTGAAGGCTGGGCCTTATCAAAAAATCTTGCATATGATTGGATAAGCCACTTGTCTGTCATCTTTATTGACATGCTATTTCAACCACTCACACCGAAGCCAACCCGTGACGCTGATGATAGCGACGCAGAAAAAAAAAAAAATAATAATAATAATGTGTTTGCGGCTCTAGTGGCATGCGTTTTATTGACAGTGAGCTGACAGGAAGAGGGGGGAAGACAGGCGGCAAAGCGCCGCGGGTCAGAGTCGATTCACCGCGTTGAGGACTAAAGGCCTCCTAACATGGTTCGCGCTAACCGCTCCGGGGCGCTTCCGCGTCCGCCGCGGACGCGCCCCGGAAAACAAAACTTGCCAAATCCGGTCGGGAGAAGGGCAAAAACATCATTTCCACCAACAAAAGCCTTCAGAGGCGTTCTCTGATGTTCTTTTAATGAAACAATATTAGGTAGATTGGACAACACGGAAGAAATAGCAGCATCGATGTTAACGCTTGCTTCCTCGACGAGCCGCCATTGCTATCAAAACAGTCTCACGTCATGGTCGCGTCTCCACTACGTCACATCTATAAAACTCCAGCCCTGCGTCCTGATTGGCCAGACCATAAATTTGGTTGGAGAAATCACTCTCTACTGGCGGTGTCCCAGATGTATGTGAGTGGAGCTAGGCGGAGCAACATACAGCTGGCTTTTGTCAGGTTATATTTCTTCATAGGTGACTCTGATTATGGAGAGGTCTGGTCAGCCTCTGCATCACAGCGGCTGTCATCTGTCAAACACAAGACCACAATAAGTTTATTAAACAGCATAAAACATACCAACACCAAGCTAATAGAGCACCACCTGCATCATTACTCATTCAAATATTCATATCACACACGTTCCTTCCAGTTTTTACAAACAGCCTTTGTTAGTATCTGGGATGCCATTTGTAAGGTTACACAGTCAAAATCTAACAGCAATATTTTGGGTTCTTTACTGTGATAACAGGATTAAAATGGGTTTTCATTTTTAAAGTTCTATTTTCAACATACATTTATACAGTTATATATTTGTAAATGTCACACTTCCAAACTAAATATTTAATTACACAGCTAAATATTAAGCTTGTTATTTAAATATTTAACTTGGAACTGTGAGTTATAGATTCATGAATAACAAAAATATGAAAAACGAACCCTGCCTTTTATCTCTCATTGTATAACTTTACAAACGGAACCCCATAGACCTACCAGCAGGGATGTAAAAATATCCAGATAATGATTTACAGAGGGAACAAAGCGAAAAGACGGCTGTCTTCATGTAAAAGCATATGTTTTATCAAGAGCGACACAAACTAAGGAATAAGAGTTAAAGATTGCTAACGTAAACATCCCTCAGCTTACCTGTATCTCTCCTCTTTGTCTCCTTGATTTAGTTTTTAATGGAACTTCGTAGCCCAGCCACTTTTCTGGTGTCGTGGGTCTTCTGTCGGTCATTTGTCCACAAAATGAAAACAAAAACCATACGGTCGCTTCGGTGGTTTCTTCAAATTTACACCGTGTAAACATGACATGTCTATGATTACAGCGTACGAGTGACCCTCATCAACATAATGTATGCACAGCTGCAGCATATCTGGTTCTTCCGTCTGTTCTGTGAAATTTTAAAACTCCAAGGACCGACCACACGACAAACAAAATCGCGTTAATCTGCTCATATGTGTGCCGAAAAACGGGCAAAACGCAACTCGATTGGCGTCCATCTTGGTTCTTCTTCTTCTTGTGGAATTTTATGGCGGTTGGCAACAAACTTTAAGTAGCATTACCGCCACTTACTGGTATGGAGTGTGGTTCTTAATGGTCTATTTTATCTATATATACCTATATATACATATATATATATATATATATATATATATATCAATCTCTATCTATCTATCTATCTATCTATCTATATGTACCTTAATATTCTACTCATTTATATAATTTACTCCTTCTATAATCAAATTCTATGATATAATTTAGTTTTCTTTAAATATTGAATAACTATTTGTATATGTTTACTCCCCAAATGCTTCCTCAAAATATCTAACAAATTAATCTTTTCCTTAATACATTTCAACTCTTTCTTCATATAAGTTCTCTCTCTTTCATATTTATTACATTCTAATATAACATGTTCTACTGTTTCATATTTTGCACAATAATCACATTTACCGGTATTATGCTTTTGAATTTTATAAAGTGTGTAATTAAGTCCCGTATGGCCAAATCTTAATCTTGTTATCACCCTCTCCTCTTTTCTATTTCGTCATCCATTTATTTTTCCTCTTACTGTTTTTTGAATTTTATAAAACCATCTACCTGTTTTTTCTTCATCCCACCTTTTTTGCCATTTTTCCATAAGTTTTTCTTTAATCATACTCTTTCCCTCAGATTTACTTATTTTAATGATAAAATTTATAGGATTTTGAATTGCCCTCTTTGCTAATTTATCTGCCCTCTCATTTCCTTCTACCCCAATATGCGCTGGAACCCACACAAATATAACTATTAAACCCATGTTTTGTATTCTGAATAATGTATGAAATATTTCTAATAAAATGTCCATCCTACTATCTGATTGATTATATTTTAAACTTAATAATGCAGAACTTGAATCTGAACAAATGACTGTTTTTAATGGTTTTAAGTCTTCTACCCATTGTAAAGCTAATAATATTGCCAACATTTCCCCTGTGTATACTGATAATCCGTCTGTAATTCGTTTTCCCATTCTTATATTGAATTCTGGTACTACAAATGCTATTCCTATTTTTCCATTTATTTTTGATGCATCTGTATAAATTTGAATATATTGATAATAATTGTTTAAATGTAACTGTACTGAATAACTATCTACAATGTAAGATTTATCTTGTTTCTTTTCCATTATTGTCATATCTACTGTCGCTTCTGGTAAAATCCATGGTGGTATAATTGATATTGGTGTTGTTTGAGTAATTTCTAAATTATTCATTTTAAATTCTTTTATTTTATTTTCAATTGTCCATCCAAAACTCCTCATTTCTTTCTTTTCTTTTTCCCAACATGGATTTAAAATTTCACAAGTTGGATGTTCTAAGTTATTACCTTTTAAATTCAGCCAATACCCATCTTGGTTCATCATGAAGGCTCCCGTTATCACTTCCGGGTAAACTTCGAAGACAGTCCCTACCTTTCCGTTTGATTTTCGTCTTTTGTAAATGTTTTCTGAAATGTAAATGTGTTTCGAGATTTGTAAAAGTGTTTCGTGTTTTGTAAATTTGTTTTCTGAAATATAAAATTGTTTCAAGTTTTGTAAAAGTGTTTCGTGTTTTGTAAATTTGTTTTCTGAAATGTAAATTTGTTTCAATATTTGTAAAAGTGTTTCAGATTTTGTATTTTTGTTTTGCACTTCCCGGCCACCGTAAAAATCCTCTAGGCATTTAAAGCATATTTAATTAATACAGACCCTATATTTTGAGATTTGGTGAACAATGAAATATTGCTGAAAAAGAGAGTTTGTTCAGCTCTAAAATAAAGAAGAATTAACAGTGCAAATCATTATCAAGTTTTTTTTTAATGAAAACTTTTACAGTGTTATATTAATGGATCTAGTATTAGTGTGTTATTGCATATGTGATTTATAATATGTTGGAGGTCTGAGTATTGCCTATAAGATTTTAAATTTACAATCCAATACAGATTGTCAGCATGTTGGTTTGACCACAGGTTATTCCATAACTTTCTAAATATGTTTACGTGTATTTTTGTGTTTGTACATTTAATATCTGGGGCTAACAAATCAATTGTGTTTAATTTTGTAAATAACTGGTGTTTTTTCTGGCTGTAATCCATTGTATCCCATTCAAATGTTATGTAGGCAAAAAGCTCAAGATAGAATGGTTCACATTTAAAGTGTATGGCACCGAGTGGCTTAGATAGCTAAAAATGCTTAAAATTAGATGCAGGATGACTTGGTGTGTCAAGAACGGGCAATCTTTTTCTTTTTTTTTTTCTTTTTTTTAAAAGAACGGGCAATCTAATTTAACCCGTGTTTCATTTAGCCTTTACACCAGTAAATAAGTAATAGTCCTATTCAAAAGTAGGGGAGTAAATATTGTGCAGATTATTGTGTGGTTTATCATTCAAGTGCCTTTCCTAGCTAAGATGTCAGCTGGCATGTCCTGAATCCAAATATTGTTTATGGAGAAATATGCTGAACATTCCCATGTCGAATTTTAGGGAATGCAACCTTGGTCAGTTTTAAGATAGAACTTGACAAGTTCATGTTCTGCTTGTCCACCTTTATAAGAACTGTAAGCTCTATGGGTGAATCTTCCTGAAATATTAAAAATATGCCTGCAATCTTTACAATCCAAAGAGTAATTTTTCCAAGCCTAAAATTGTATTTAGATAGTAAAGATTTCATCCTGACAGTTCTTTCAAACAAGCCACACTGTTCAGTTGTTCTCTAAAATGTTCTGTAATTAACTTCTCTCAGTTTAAAATTTAATTATCTTGATGGGAAGGCTTGAATGTTCTCTACTTGTGAGTAATTTTTTTCTGTAAGGAGAGTTCGGATGCCTTAACTTTTATATTTGCATTAATGCGGACCAGTATGCTATAGATCAGCAAACTGCTAAAACTACACTTTATAGAGTAATATTTGTCAGTTGATTAGTGCTTTATTTTGCAGCATCATGCTGCTACTTTCCCTCTAATGTTCAATTGGAAGAACAAGGGCGTAATTCGTTTTTTCCCCTCATCACTGTATTGGCAGTCATTGAAACTTCATAAAATCATAACATAACATATTCATCACAATCGTAATCATAACACAATCATAACATATTCGTGTTTGTTGTAGCATCCCCCATAATGACCACTGATGTCTCTCAAACTAAACTTTGAGTTCAGGTGATTTTTGAACAACAAAAATTGCTTACCTCCAATGACTTTTCTCAGTGTTTAGCTAGTGTTGATACAGGCTTTTGTGGTTTTCCAAAATAATTCAGGTTAGTCCACTAATAAGTGTAACTGTATTAAGCTTCAAAACAAGTCACAGTTGGTTACTAAAATTGAATTTGTTGAATTAAAGGCTGTGGAAAAGCTAAAGATGTGAAATGTTCCCATCTTAAATGAGCCTCAATTGATACAATTTGAATTCATAACTTGGAAAATAAATTTTTTTAGGCAGACAGGTGAGAATTTTATTTTTGGCATTTAGAGACTTTGCTTGAACTTTCCCCTCCAAGCTTTGACTTGGACTTGTCCCTTAAAGACTCGAGACCTCTGTTGAAAAGAAAAATCTTTTGGATTCTTGTTCTTCTTTACTTGGGATTCTTCTTATGGGCTGAGGAAAACAGTTACAATCATGGAGTGATCATGTGCATTAAAAGGGCAAAAAGTGATTTGAGCCTTTATGTGGACCGTGGCATCCTGGAGCAAAGGCATTAATTAACTTTAAAACTGTTTCATGAAGGATTTTATTGCCAGGTATTATAAGAAACATACAATAACAACCAAATAAATACAGTAGAATAGAACAATTTCCTAATTACATAGAAGTGAAATAGACCGCAAAAATAAACCTTAAAAGGTAATGACAGCCTGCAGTTCGACACATGCTTGTTTATTATTTGTGAATAAAACTTTAATTACTGTAGAATGATGGGCTTTGAAGGGTTTGAAAATTGCTTCATAATCTCTCCCAGATTCATGAGCAAAACAACTGCTTTTCTTCAATTGCTTTCCGCCACCACGGGAGGCTTTATACCTATAAATTCTCCCTTGATGCACAGCACTTGATGATTTATTTTTTTGTAGTTAAAGTATGTACAAACTGATGCCAAACATGATAGATGGAGAGGAATAACAAGAACAGAGTAAGAGGAAGAGAGAAAGGACAGAGACAGAAAGAAAACATTACAGACAAAAATTAAAGAACCAGACAACCAGCTGCTGCAGAAAAAATGTCCTCCAGGGAAAGACAACCATGAACACCTGCAAAGAGATAAAACTAACAAAGTGTAAGACAAAAATACAGACAGTTACAACATCAGCAGCCGGGACATGGAACAACACTGTTGATACTGATGGAGAGAACTACAGGGCAACATAGCTACTGCACAATGAGTGCATAAATGTGTGTGTGAACATGTAAAATATATGGTGTAGGCCTGAATTGTGCTCAGTGATGGGTGCAGAGGGCCACCACTATCCTGCCCTCCAGGCTTCAGAAGCAAGTGAGAGGACCCTGAGGCCCAGGATACCAACAGCCCCACGGCGCACAGAGGCCATGCTGGGAGGATGCGTGAAGACACCATGCATTCACCCAGAGGACAGCAGAGGAACTAAGAACTACAGCCTATAAACCCCGCCAGGCCCTAGTTTCCCAAGCATGAGTCAGGTGCGAAGTTGCCAAGTTTTCATTAAAGAAATAGTGACACAAAGTGGTAATTCATTTTTTTTCACTGTAATTGTGAGCTCATTAGGATCCATTACCTTCTGAAAAAAGCCTATCTTTAAATCAATGTCCTGTCTTTTGCTTCCTCAATTGGTCCTGGAAAGGAAATACACTGAGAATTAACCTAATAACTTAAACTCTGTGTCCATTTTCCTTGCCCTAAGGAGGGTAGAGGCAGGGAGCTCTTCTCTGAAGAGCATTTTCAGGACAATAATGGTTCACTGATGTATCCAGGCGCCAGCAGAACCATATGTTAAACTTTTCTGTGGCTTGAACACTGTAATTGAAGCCCTTGAAGGGTTCAGAAGAAAAATGTAAGGAGGTTGTTCTTGGACAAATAGCAAGGTTTAGCATCCTTTGTTGACACATGGCATTTATATTGTACCAAAGCATGCAGAGACTCGAGGATCATATTTAAAATTATAACCTAACTTCACCCATGATTATGGCATCTTTTGTAGTTCAATAAACTTTCAGTGCCTTAGGCCACGATCTTCTCCATAACCATATGACACAACAGAAAATGGAGACTTTGAGAGGTTGTGCTAATGATAAGGCATGACACTGTAAAGCAAAACAAGCCTATTAAAAAGCAGATGTCAAGACTAGTTCACAGATGGTATTGATATTTACATTGCTGCAGGTTATAGTTTGTTGTGTAAGTTACATGAAAGTGGAAAAAAAGGCATGTGCACTAATGAGACAGGATGGTTGGGGCCACAGCTCCAGAGAGGGTTGGTGGGGCTATTTATTCTGGACAGGCACCATATCCAACACATTCAGACTGGAATACAACAGAGGTGAGATAGGCAGGAGACGCCAAGGAACTGGTAGGTACTCTGCAACATCAGACACACGTGATTATTGCAGTAGTATTGGAAATCTGAATTAAGGACATGAACTAACTGTATTCATCTTTACAACAATCATTGTTTATCTTTCCTCAAGTGATAATGCGGATATTGGTGCTTATCCTCTTGATGAGAATGGTGGATGTGAACATCAGCCAGCAATACAGCCCCTTCCAGTGGCTGTCCCACCTACGAGGCCGGAGGCGGAATGCAGGTTGGCAGTCTGAGGCTGTAGATTGCCCCCTGGAGTGTGACTGCCCCACAGCCTACCCCACAGCTATGTACTGTCACAGCCGCAACCTGCAGCACGTTCCCTATGTTCCATCACACATAGAGTATGTCTACCTGCAGCGTAACCAGATCACAGGCATTCAGGATGGGGTGTTTGACAATGCTACCAATCTGATGTGGGTGATTTTGTCCCACAATCAGCTCAGATCAGAAAAACTCAGTGACAGTATCTTTGTCAAGCTGAAAAGCCTGGATCGGCTCTACCTGGATCACAATGAGCTGACCCGTGTGCCTCGTAATTTACCGAGGTCCATCGCTGATCTGCGACTTTCCTACAACAAAATCCCAAAAATCTCCTCCAAATCATTTGAGCGGATGTCCAACCTCATCATCCTTCAACTTCAGGCCAATGTCATAGAAGAGGTAGAAGGTGATTTCAAGGAGCTGAAATCTCTTACTATGCTGGATATGAGGAAAAACAAGCTGAGGAGAATCCCCGAGAGCCTTCCTGAGAGGCTGCAGCAGCTCTACCTGGAGCATAATAACATAGAGAGTGTGCCAAACGCTTTTCTTACCATGTATCCCAACCTGCAGTTTGTCCGCTTGGCTCACAACGCTCTTACAGATAAAGGACTTCCCTCGAGTGTCTTCAATACTAGCACACTCGTTGAGCTTGACTTGTCCTTCAACAAACTGGAAAAGATTCCTCTTGTCAACAGGAACCTGGAAAACCTGTATCTACAGGCCAATAAGATCAAAGGTACGCACACTTCAATAAACCTTAAAGTAACAAATAACAACTAAAGTTTTAAGGAGAAATGTCAGTTGCTAACAGGAGACCATCCCTTGCAGCCTTCACAAGGGCTGAGAAATTAAGTCAATTGACTAATTATTATTATTGCTGCATTACCCATAATTAGTCATTTTTGTACTCTCTGTTATGCTGACATATTGTACAAAATATTAAAAACAAATGTAAACAATTTTAGATTTATTGAGAATTTAAATGAAGCGGGCATAAATCGATATTAATGCTTAGTTTATTGTAAACATTTACGTGTGTGCTATTAGCTTTTTAATTTTCAGTTATTCAGTACTTTAAATTGTGTTTAAATTTGTATTTATTTGTTGATTCGTTTTTAGGCAGCTACATACTATAGTCAGAATACATCAAACTTTTTAGAAGAAAGGCATTGCATGCATGAAACAACACATTATTTTAGGTGTAGGTATGGTAAAAATTTTTTAATAAAACATTTAAAACTAATATTTGATCCTTGTTATTGTTGAATGATTAACAATAATTTACAGCGATATCAAACCTGATATATCACAATCAGACTTCATTTGCCAAGTTTGTGGGTACAAATAAGGAATCTTGACTTTGTATTCCCAGCAGTCACATAATATATATATATATATATATATATATATATATATATATATATATATATATATATATATATATATTGCAGACAGACAAGTATCGGCAAACAGAACAGCAACTGCAGTCTATAAAAGAAGACATTATTCAGGGACTAAACTGGGGCAGTATGTTTTTTCCCCCTCAGTAGAATAGGTGGCTACCCTGACTGTAAAGTCTTCATCAGACACACAGCCTGTGCATACAAACTGGCTCGGTGTCAGCTCGTTTAGGGCATCGTTGCTCTGTAGCACAGACCTGAGGGTAAAAGTCTGAATAACCCTTGACCAGGATGTGTTGGGTCGAGAGCTATTTTAGCAGCCCTTTTACTGACCCTGTACCTGTACAGATCAGGAATGGATTACCTCTACAGGTCCAGGGAAGGCCATTCCTGATGATCCTCTCTGCAAATCTAATTGTTCTTTGCAGTTTGGACCTGTCAGCTTTTTTGCATGAAAAGAACCACACAGAGATGGCTGAGCAAAAGAAGATGATCAGTAGCTCCCGAGGAAGATCACACTTCTTGAGTTGCTGCAGGAAGTCTCTGCTGGGCTTTGGTGTTTCTGCTGGGCGGATGGTGTCAATATGTGAGGACCATCTCAGGTCCCGAGAGAGGGTGGTACTTACAGTAGGAGCAGGAAGTTCACAGTAGACACAGTGTTGTTTAGGATACTGAGGGGTACTCCTGCAAACTTCAGGAGTTTGAACAAAAACAAACACAAAATATGACATAAATCAAGATGAAAATCACAGGAAAGATGCAGACAAAAGACCACAAACAGGGTCAGAAAATAGAAACAGAAACAATAGGAAATAAGCAGAAAATAGAGCATAAATAAAGACAGACCAGAAAAATAAAACAGGAACTAAGATCCACAATGAGAAACAGCAGCTAAATATTACAAAACTCAAATCATAACTGCATTAAAAAACTAAAATTAAATTACAGAATAAGCACAAAGTTTAACACTTAATTGTAGGTGCTGGTTCATCCTTAACATTTTTTGTGTTTCCACTGTTGAAAATTCTGTTTCAATATAATGAGTTGTTCTTAGCATTAAAACTGAAGCAGGAATCTGGAGACCAACATTCAATCAAAATGTGCTGAGCGACATGTCTAAAATTCATGAGTTGGTTTTGCTTTTGATCTACTTAATTTAGGGGGGAAAAAAACAATAAAACCCCTTGATAGTACAAAATGTAGATAAACAGTGAGTTAAAAACCGCTTGGCGCCATTTTGTTTACTTTTATTAATCATCAGAGTTTTGGTAGACCAACTTGGTGCAGACCTGCTCTAACAGCGGATATTCATAAACATCATTTCCAACCCAGTTTTATTAATATCGTCAAGTGCTAGTTAATATATTTTGTTTTAAAGGGTGTGTTTTGCTACCATTTCTATACACTGCTGGTTCCAAACAGATCAAAGATTGGTGTAAAGCAGGGGTTCCCAAACTTTTTTAGCCGCGCACCCCCTTCCATGCCCCAGCCGGGTTGACGCACCCCCAAGATTTATTTATATATATATATATATATATATATATATATATATATAAACGGTTGCAGTTACAACTCAAACGTCGTAACAACGGTTCTAAATCTGAGTATGACGCACAATTTCACGCCGCAAAATACAAACACGAAGCAGTTTGATTTTTGTCCGATGACGAGCGAGCGAGAGAGAGAGAACTGGTGGAGCAGCACAGAGTAACAATAAGTCTAGCGCTCCATAAAGATGTTATTAATCAGAGAAATCTTTCTGATTGTTTCACAGCGGTTACCTTCAGCAGGTAAACACGCCCACGGCAACACACCTCGGCTCCCCCAGCCCGTTTCTGTCTGAATATGCGCTAAAACTGCCTCTTTAAAATGAACTGCACGGCGCAGTCTGCGCCTGTCTGAATCGCCATGAGAAGTATTACACATCTATGCGTGAGCATAATCAAAAAATCCCCCCAGGAGCAGCGTTTTATTTTTTTCCAGGAGCAGCGGTAACGACAGCGGTATGCGTGTCCTGCGCGTCAGAGCTTGTCACCGGTTCATAGTCGCGGCACCTTGAACAGCAGCGCTGTTTGTAGGCGCAGCGCGATCCATAGAGACCAAGACACTCAATTTAATCTCGTAAATAAAACTTTCGGCCCGAATTAAATGTTTCCTCTGCTGACGTAAACGACGTAAAGCCAGGAGAGAGGAAGAGACATTTTCTGATGCGCTCGTTTTTCTTCTCCCGGATCCGTTGCGATTTTCTCCTCTGATTTTTCACTCTTTTCCTCTCCTCTTAAATGACTAACTTTCACCTTAGATGTCTCACCTGTTCCCCTGATTTCAGCCTATTGAGCATATTTGCGAGAACTATTGAAGCACAGACCACAAGTCATATGCGCATATACAGCACAATGCTGATTTTTTATCTTAAAATGAAGCGTAAAAAAAGATTTCTTCTAAATAAATACAGTTTATTAACATAATCTTGTTAATAATGTATCGTTCCGTTATGACACCCAAGCACCAGACGAGGCTTTGCTGCTAACACTTTATTTTACGACGAACAGAACGGGACAGCTTTCACTCCGCCGACCATAGACATAATATATATGTCTATAATATATATGTCTCTTTATATATGTCTATGCCGCCGACTCCTCTCCCCGGAAGCCACACATTTCTTCCGCTATGACCCCGAAGTAATCTGATTTAAAGGAACAGTAAGTGTGCAACAATATTTATCAATAAAGTCTAATAAGGATCATTACAATACATTTTTATTTATTGATTAAATTAACAGTTTTTTGAGCTTTACAAAAGAAATGCTTTTTTACACTTCTTTATTGTGTGGGGGGAAAAAAACACGGTCAGACGCCATTACAGTTTTCGCCTCGCTCACCCCCTAGTGGCAGCTCGTGCACCCCCAGGGGTGCGCGCACCACACTTTGGGAAACCCTGGTGTAAAGGATTGTGAAACGTGCACAAACCAGTTCACAATTTTACAGCATCTTTGCAGTTATAGTGATATAAATAATATGATTGGTGTATTGTAGCCCTTCATTTCAATCCCCTGCAATAAGCGCAAAGTAAAACCGAAGATCTGAATTTGCAGTAATATTTGGCTTTATTAACAGAGAGGCGACTCCTTCTTAGCTGCACACATAGAGGCTAACATGGTGGTTTGACTTCCAGTCAGCTTTCAGCTGGACTACACCACTTATGCTTCAAAGTTGTATATTTTACACACAGCTTCTTACTGCTATCCTCGGATACAGGTGATGTAAAATTAATGGTGTATTGAAGTACGTTTTTCAGAAACCAAACAATTCACTTTTAAAGGAACTACAAGACAATTCCATCACAATCATTCCTGAAAGGAGAATTTATTTTTGTATTAATTATTGATTATGGCAGCTTTGGTCCTCCATACTTGAGGTTCTGAATGTGATTCAAAAAACCCTGTGTTAAAACTCCCTTACTATACAGCAGAAATAAACATGCTGACAGCTTGCAAGGGAACAGTTTTAGATGAAGCCATAACTGCCCATACAGAGTTCAAAAATCAGTTGTAAAACCTAAGTAGCAACTATTTAAAATGTATTTGTTTCATGGCAGACATCCCACTGGTATAGTAGGAACAGCTAGACAAGAAATGGCATTTACAGGTTTTTATTGTTGCAAGCATTACACACTGCCAAATCTCCTTACAATGACTGGCATTGCTGCATAAAAGCAGGCCAGGAGCCGCAGCACCTTCCCATATGAAATGAATCACATTTAATTCCTGGTAATAGCCTACATGTGTTTTCTCTCACGTTTCTTTTTTTTAATTATTATTTTGAAAATAGCTGATTATGTTGCTTAGTTTATTTTATTATGGAACGGTGGAGCCACACATTAAGCGACAATTGTATATTTAATGTTTTCAGCAGAATGAAAAAATGAGAGAAGGCCCAAGGGCCCACCAGGAGTGTGAAGGGTCAACTTTTGCACACCAAGATGTAACTAATTTTTCCAAACAAGGTCATTGGTTTTCAAGCTGTGGTAAAAATGGCATTGCCTTTACACACAAAAAATGTCCCTATCTAATTGAATTATCTCTAATATAGAGCTAAAAGGCAAGTCAATAAGATTATTTTATGGCATCCCATTAGTCTGCTTTTTATAGAGAGAAACAGTAGATATTTATAAGAATTAACTATTTACCTATTGAATTTACGTCTGAATGCAAGGTAAGAAAAGTTAGTCGTAATATAGCAACCTGTTATATAACCTTTGTAATGTCAGGGATACATTGCATGTAGACAGTATTGCTTTTCAATCATACTGTGATAAATTAACTGTTGGACATTTTCTAGATCCACATTCAATCTACAGTAAGTGATCTGAATATTTGATCAGGAAATTCATTAGGAGTTTGTATCCAGACATTTCATTACTTTATCCTCGATGTGGGACTTTCCACACTGGAGACTTTAAAGGAGACATGTCATCTGACATTATAATTGGGGGTTTTCTAGGGGCATGCAGGGTTCTCGACACCGCATGTGCTGAAATTGCGTAATGATCCTACGTGCTAAGCTAACAGTATTACACGGATGTTTGAGAGCAACATAGAAGGGTCACTAAAGATCTTTAATGTGCATCAGTGAAGCTGTAAATCTCCCGGACAACCAAAGATAATGCAAGGTGTTATTAGCTTGACGCACAGCCCAGTGACGGGGTTTTGCCTGGGCTCCCCCTTCGAGCTGCACTAAGCAACAGTCTGCTACGTGAATGCATACTGAAGTAGTGAAACAACAGTTTCTAGGATGCAGCAGTTTGTCACTGAAGGACTTGATACTCAAAGGAGCATTATTTCGGATCCTTCCAGCTGCTGTTAGACTTTTTAGCCATTACTGCTCACTTCTTTAATTTTTTGAGGATGCTATTTTTACTAACCTTGCTGTTTTTTCACTTATGTTGTAAATTTGCCATTTGCTTCTGGTTTACCTGATTTTGGATGTCACATAACGGGGGACGCAAATATAATATAAATGGGTTATGAACATAAAAGAAAACAGGCCTGTACTAAAAGCAGTCAACAATCTGTTGTGATCTATAAACTCTCTGCACAGATTGACCTTCTACTAGTGTAGTTTTGCATGGTTTCTTTAAGAAATAAACAAAAATGACATATTAACGGTTGCATGTTGGTGCAGCTAGTAGTGCTGTTGCATAGCAGCAACAAGAGTTAAAGTTAAAATTGTGCCTAGGGTTTATCTGCATGACGTTTTTATGTTCTCCCCATCGCTCACTGTCTTAATACGTTAAAGTTAGTTTAACTGCTTACTCCAAATTGCAGAAATTTATACTTTGTGTGTGCATGAGTATTTGTCTGTAATGCTTAGTAAGATTAGAACCTGATATTGAAGCCAGACATGGAGTTGAGCTTTTATAGGTTTAAAAAAAAAGATAACTAAACAAAATCAGATGTAGACAGGAAAATGTCCATAGTGGAACAGACTGCTCACAGCAGAAGACAGACTGGAGGAGGCAGACATGAACAAAGGGCTGGGTTGGAATTGTGGTCCAAATAGTCTAATTTCATGTCCAAAATCAGAGAGCTGATGAAGTGTCCAACAAGGGAAAGGCAAACAGGGAAAAACCAAAAACTTAAGGCAAGGTCAAAAACAAGCAGGCTGGCAAGTAATGTTGGAAAGCATGCAATGGCTTTCTGACAATCTGCCAGGGCCTTACTATGGGAGGCAGGTATAAATAGGCAGGATAACAGGTGTCACTAATGCTGGATAATGAGCTCAGTGCAGGTGGATTGTATAATCTAAATTGGCTTAAACATAAATTTAACATAAACACAGTACAAAATGAATGCAAGAATTAACTAGAAGGCAAAAAGTAAAGAAATGCAGTAATAAGGCAAAGCATCTAACAAATATAAAACATGATCAAGTGAACCACATGGCAAAACCCAAAACGGCAAAACTAATAACTGAATATAGTAAGCCCTATAGAACATAAATTACAAAAAACATGAATCTAAATCAAAACCATAACAAGAAACCTCCAAATCATGACATTGTCCTGTTTTCTCGCTGTGTTGCCCTGTGATGGCCCGGAAACCTGCCCAGGGTGTTGCATGAATCATTTTAAGGTACCCTCTGGACATTGTGGCTATCCCAAATTTGTGTATGAAAGGCAGCTAAGTAGGATTTTTAGGTTGTAGATTGGAGAAAGAATCACACTCAAAATCTCTGATCAAGTTCTCAACCAAAAAAATAAATAAATACCCATTTCTGAATGGAATGCAGAACTGAATCCCGGTCTACAACTAATCATGCAGACCCAAAAGATAAGAACATTTTGGATTCATTTTCTTCGTTATTACATCTTCCCCCCCCCCCCCCCCCAAAAAAAAAACAAAAACAAAAAAAAACTGTCATTGTCAAGGTCCAATTTTACAACTTAAAATAAAATGTGATAGTAGAAAACAAGTACCATCAATAATGATATATAATGTTAAATAAAGTGCCATTTCTTGTATTTTATCGCTTTTTTCTGACACTCCACTAAATAAGCTACCTGCAGCATACATAATGAATAAAAATGTAGAGACAACATAACCACACTCACCACTATAACCAGTTCGGTTCATAGTGTGAACCGAACTGGGTCTAATTAATTTGAGATTATTTTAATCATAAGCCTGCCTTGTTTGGCTGGTATACAGGAATGTGGAACCCAAAACACAATCTTTGAGGACAGGCAGAAATTGTAATTGTTTTTGGCAATAACAATTTTGGTTAGTGTTGTTTTTGACAGTTCCGTAGATGGGCACATGTTTATAACTTTCTTCCACATTTCCCTTCACTTTCAGAGTTCTCCCTGAGCAGTTTCTGTGACACATTTGATGGGACAAACTTCTCCAAGCTGAAAGTGCTGCGTTTGGATGCTAACAAAATCAGCGCCAGAGACATTCCTGCTGAGGCTGCCTACTGTTTGCGGCTGGTTTCTTTTATTGATGTGTAGAACTTCCTGTTCTTTCATGATTTATTTTATTAATCTCTAACCCGTATGCTCTTACTGTTACTTGTCTGCATCATTGGTCAAGAAAATGTTTCATCGAACAGTTATGATATTAACATTCCAATCATAATTCCAGTCTTGGTCAACAGGAAATAGCAGTGCTGTATAACCTAATATCCAGATGGCAGTCATATGGATGTCAGTGAGATGAAAAACATTCTTTAAAAACTTCTGAATTGAAGTTTCTGGATTATACCAAAATAACACAATTGCACACAAATAAACAGTAGCTGATGATGGAAATTTTAATCAGCATCAAACTGTCAATCATCTGTTAGAGATTTAGTTTTGATCTTTGCCTCCACCATGTGGAACGCCATAAAACTTCATGCCAGGCAACACTTTCCTATACCTCTTAAAGTTTTTTTCCCTCTTACTTATTCACTAATATTCCATGCCAGTCTATGTCTGAAAGCTTTTCATTGCTTGTTTTTCTATTCAGGTGTGCACTGACAGTGTGTTTCAGGCATTTTATTTTCCTTTTACTTATGTAGGAAATCACAAATGAATATCTGTTTTAGGGAACCCTGATAAGTTGGTGCCATGGATAGGATATATACAAATTTAAATATTACTTAAATTCTGCCCTATCCACCTGGGCTGTTCCGCTTATGACTTGGGTCCTTCACCAGAAGTCTGGGAGCTTTAGTGTCTGGAAAGTACAGTATCTTAGCTATTCCCAGGACTGTGTTCTTCTGGACCAAGGTTTCGGGGGTTGCTCTTGGAATCTGCTGCAGTCACTCCCCTGGGTTCAGGGTCACAGCCCCAAGTACACTGATGACCACTGAGGGCTTGACCCGCCACAACTTCTCCATTTCCTCTTTGAGCCCTTGGTATTTCTCAAGTTTCTCATGTTCCTTCTTCTTGATCCATTGGGATCTCTATATCCATCAATGCTGCTCTTTGTTCTGCCACAATGTCCGGTTTGTTATTTTGTGTTGGACTGTTTGAGGGGCATCTTTACACAGCCTGCTTCTCAGGTCCTGTGCAATGTGATAGACGTCTAATGCTCTTCTGCTGTGTCTGTTCCTGTGCTGCCATTGTTTGTGCCACTGTGCTTTCCTTCAGTCAGGGTTGCCTCTCCACAGTCATTCCCCCGGTCCTCTTCTTGCGCACTCTGGGTTTCTGCTGCCTGAGGCATTTTTTTTAGCAGTTCATTATTGTTGGCCAGCTTCCTGATGTACTTTAGGATCTTTGCTGTTTTGTCCCGGATAGTGACTTTGACACTCAGTATTCCTTGACCTCCTGCCTTCCACTTGGCACAACGCTAGACTATGGGTGGAACAAATCAGACAGTGCAAGGAGTTTCCTTTTCTTGGTATCCATATAGTCATATTCAATAAATTAGAATATGCATTTCTAAGAGGCTTTTTGTCAGATTAAAAGTACCTTTTGGAAAAACCAACCTGTAAACCGATATTTAACATAATTTTCATTAAGCCCCCATTTCTACATTAAAAGTGTAACTTTTTTTTATTGGTCTGATGCAATATTCTAATCTTAAATGCTTTGTTTTTTTAGCTGGAGGTGGGAAAAAAATCACAATTAACAAAAATAAAGGCTTTAAAACATCACCAGTCTGTTTCAATCTATATATTGTGTTTGCCTTATTTAACTGAGTTACGGAAATAAATTAACTTTTCAATAATATTCTAATTCATTTATACAATACTGCTCAAAAGTTTGGGGTCATCCAAAACATGTAATGTTTTTACTAGAGAATGCACCTTTTATTGATCAAATGAGTCGCAAAGTAAATAGGAAACATAGTCAAGACATTTACAAGGTTAGAAATAAGGATTTGTACTTTAAATAATATTTTTAATATTCAAACTTTGCTTTCATCAAAGAATCCTCCATTTGCAGCAACATTGTAGACCTTTTGCATTCTAGCTATCAATTTGTTGTGGCAATCTGAGAAAATGCCTCCCCATCATGCTTCTTGAAGCATCTCCCACCTCAAGTTGGATTGGCTTGATGGGCACTTCTTACACACCATACAGTTGCGCTACTCTCGCAACATCTCAGTAGAGTTGAGATCTGGTGACAGTACTGGCCTCTCCATGATAGACAGAATGCCATATTGACAATATATAGACTGTGTTTTGGATTCATTTAATGATCATTTGATTTGCTTTTCATCAAAAATATAAATATAAGGACATTCCAAGTGACCCCAGACCTTTGAGTGGCAGTATATATATATATATATATATATATATATATATATATATATATATATATATATATACAGGGTGCGATTTGCTGGGGGGGATGGGGGAGATTTTCCCCCCCTCTGGTTGTGACGTCCCCCCCTCTGGTTGTGACGTCCCCCCCTCTGGTTATTCGTGTTTTATCCCTGGGGGGGATACATTCCTCCCCCTTCTGATCTGAATAAGTAATATTATCAGGGGTTTAATGTTCTCCGTCGCTGTAAGGGACTTTTGTCATTTGGAAAATGAGCACAAAATGTTCCGTGTAGACTTTTTATTCAAGATTTTAAACTGAAGCTGCGCTTAACCAATGAAATCTGGCAGAGCTAGGACATTAGCCAATCAGAAGGAGAGTAGGGCGGGTCTTTGCAAAGCGGAAATCTACCAGTCTGAGGTTTGTCGGTGTTCAATCATTTTAAGTTTTAAAAGAAAATATCAAACTGACCACAGATCATAGCTCTCAACTCTCACGCATTGACCGTGTGACACACGCATTTCATCAATTGCACACGCTCACACGCATTACTTTGAAAATCTCAATCTTACAATCAAAATCTCACTTTTGAAACGCTCGCGTACGGACGCTTCGCGTCATGGCGGAACACAGCTGCAAGGACCGCCGCCGCGCAAACAAGTTTCCCTCATCCAAAGTGAAACACTTCTACTGTCCGTGTTGCGTGCGAATTAAATGATAAGTCGTCATGTTTTATTAGTTTGAAATAATTCAAATTGCCTAATACTTTCTGAAAGCAAACTGTCGCCATTACTTTCCTTCTTTATCGAATGATGTGAAGTAAGAGAGTAAGATAGTCCATTTAAAATAGTGACCGTCTTGAATCGACCAACAGCACCCCCCCGTCTCACTCTCAACTGTCGTCAAAAGTTGAGAGGTATGCCACAGATGCATGAATGAAAGTAATTAATTTTGTTGTTTGTATTTAAAGAGTATTATTACATTTTCTGCGCAAAGCGGTTAAAGTAAATTAATACCCACTCCTGAGTCCCGACAGTAGATGGCGCAAGTTTAAAAACAAAAGTCTAACCTACTGGATCTAGCTAGCTACCTGAAAGAGCACCTGCTAGCTAACCATTATTAATAAAACTTTGATTCATTAATACGACTTTTGAAATTATCCCCCCCTCTGGTTTTTTTGCAAATCGCACACTGTATATATATATATATATATATATATATATATATATATATATATATATATATATATATATATATTATTTTTTTTTCTTTCAATTAGACCATGTGCAATTATAGTATGTGTTCCAAACAGGCTTGTTTAGAACTGTCGTTTGTAATTGGTGCAATATCAAAAGGTTCTTATTTTGATTTATCATATTCATCATAATTATTTTTAACACAAAGAAAGGCTTGAAATCATGATTCTGTGTGTAGTCCTTTGTTTTGAAACTTGCCCCTCAAAGATCTCTGTTTTTTAAGGGCAACCCCCAGCATGCATGTGCAAAACAAAGATTGAA
Organism: Fundulus diaphanus; assembly: GCA_037039145.1. Lineage (NCBI taxonomy): Eukaryota > Metazoa > Chordata > Actinopteri > Cyprinodontiformes > Fundulidae > Fundulus > Fundulus diaphanus. The sequence goes on along the minus strand of CM073129.1, from coordinate 37,646,900 downwards.
ACATGAGAAGGGAAAGGGGCAAATGGGATTCAGATCTAGTTTCCAGCCAGTTCATGTGGCATGTTGAAGATGGAAACAGTGATAATGATCTTTTTCATGTGGTATGGATATTGTTCTAGTTCACCAATTTATTTAATTTTTTTCCAGATTCAAATAGAACCAACACAGTAAAACAGCAAGTCTCAAGCCAGCTGGAAAATGCTTGAACATCATTCACTGTTGAATGTAAAGTAAGTTTACCACCAACATGGAGGATGCCTACCAAAAAAACTCTGCCCCAAAGTTGATACCTTTAAGCATAACTGAAATTTGCAACTTTTTCAATTTGACAAGGCAAATGTCTTCTGCAAGAAAGCTTTATGGTCAGACAAGACTGTATTGGGCTATTTTACTACAGAAAACATATATTTGGAAAAATCAAGATGAGGCTTTTAACCCAAAAGTACAGCAGGAATAATGAAACACAGTAATGGTACTATCATGATGAGGGTCCTTTTTGTTGTCTGTAGTAGTGATGCATTGCAAAAGTAGATGAAATAATGAAGATGGAGAACTTCCTCCAAATTATTTAGCTTCACCTCAGATCAATAGCTGGTCAGTAGAAACTTGGACACATCGATCCATTCGATACACAATCCAAGGGGAAAATGAAGGATTCCAAATGCACGTCAAAACCAATTCTGAAAATGATTAACCAAGCTACCAACATGCCCCTTGGCAAGGCACTTAACTCCAAGCTGCCTCTAAAAATGCCTATTGGTGTATAAATGTGTACGCGTTAGCGAGTGTGAGGAATGTGGCACTGGTGTAAAGCGATTTGAGTGAATGTTATGACTAGAAAAGGGCTATATAAGTTCAGCCCATTTACTTATATTTTAAAGGCATACTATGCAACATTTTTCAGTTAATTAATGTGTTCCATACCGTTTTGGATGATTAAATGAGTCATTTCAAGTTGAACAAAGGTTTTCTCGGCCGCCCTGGTGGTCTGTGGGGGAAATACCGTACTTGCAATTGCAGGAGCCCTTGGCCCGCGCCCACAGGCTCAGAATCTCGTGCAAGATCGCGAGAGTCGGTCTTGCTTTACGTTGAGAACTGCTACACGCCCCCAGTGAAAGGCATGCTCGTTGCTAGCGCAGTGGCGATATCTGTGCAGTTATCATGGCGGAACCGGCGATAAAACAGCGAAAGCCCATGTCGGAGCAGGCAAGAAAGAGGAAAAGGGCTGTGGACAGAAAGAGGAGTCGTACACGGGTGAACATCGGGCAAGTTTTTTCCGAATGGCGAGAGCTAAAAGAAAGAGAAGGCTGCAAGGCTGACGCAGACCTCGCGTTTCTGCTGATGCGACTGTAAGTAACATTGTAGGGTTTCCCTCACACTACCGCCTCCCAACATTCCAAAAAAAAAAAACTAACTCGATCTGCGCGCAAAGCTTGTAGTCTCTTTTTGTTCAAAGTTTCTTTGAACAAAAAGAGACAACATCCAACATGTTGCTTACCCAAATTAAGACAAACAAACGGGATTTAAATTAAACAGTTTCTAAACAAAACAAACCCAACTGGAAAACACAAACAGGGGGTGGCACTCATCCCAACTCCTTCAGGTATAAAACCTACAACAAACAAAATATCTAAGTCAGAACTTAGCTAAATCAACAGTTGGCAAACTCACAAACGTTCAATATTCAAACGATACACAACCACTAGAGTCACAAGGAGGTTCCAAGCTGCACAGGAGGCGCAAACAGTTTTAACTGTTCCTATGCGGCTCCCCCTTGGATGTGTCTGTGAGAGTGTCTTTTAAAGGTGGTGGAAGGTCTGGATTGGTCCATTGCTTGAGGAGATGTTCCAATCAGGAGTCCAGCATGCTGGAGGCGAGGCCAACGTCCATTTGGCCAACCCCAGACATGAGCTGCCACAGCCAGTTTAGCATTAGTGTGGAGTCCAGTCTGCACCACTGGGAGCAGACATTTACAGCCGTAACAAGTGGTATAATAAATAATACATTTTAGAAATCCAACCAAATCAATTATCAAATATTTTTACCTGGATAATATAATCTGCAAGGCTGGTTTTCATTCTGGAGAGATTATCTTTCAGGGCAAGTGTCTTTGACATCAGGCTTGTGAGTGTTGGTAATAGGGCCCCATAGGTGCACTCATCCCCATGTAAGATGTCCAATGCAACTGTCAAGGGCTTCATTACGGTGCAGTACGCTTTTAGGAACAGGTATTCCCTTTCATTAAGGCATTTGATTCCCAGATATGTACACAGGGGATTCAGTTCATTTAGTGGAATTGTGATGATTCTGGAAATGGCCTCATTCGAGGAATTCCACTTTGTGGACATGAGTGCAATTAGCTTTCTGCAGCTGACTTTCTCACCTTGACTTGCTTTAGTCCAAAGAGTATTGCATTTTGCAATACTACACCAGCCTTGGTGTCTGCACAAGAGTTTAGATGTTTCAACAACATCACTTGTTGATGTTGTTTGACGAGCTTTAGATCAAAAGTGTCCATCACCAGAAACAGATGAAAGAGCTTCAATAACATCTGTAAACGTTGTTTCCATCACCTTCTTCATTTTCAGATTATGACTCCAAATTTGGGCTGACATACTCTAAACGCTTTGGCAAAATTGGATGCATTGTCAGTTACAGTCTCAACAACCTTGCCATGCAGTCCACATGATTAATGTTTCTTCAATTTTTGCTTCAATAACATCATAAGTGTTCCTGCCTCTGTTTCTTTTACATGCTAGGGCAGCCTTGTTTCATTGTAAAGTGAAATTAATCCAGTGAACTGTTACTCCCATGGACCCTTATTATTCACTGTCCAAATATCCACAGTGGTGGAACTAAAATCTATCTCTCTAAGTGTCGCCTTCAAATTAGCGCCCATTATATGATATTCTCTCTCCAAGTAGTGAGAAAATGACTTTCTCTGCAGCAGCTTGGCGCTGCTTTTGGTCGGTATTTTTTCTAAAATGCATCGGAACACTTTCAGAACCTACAGTGGAAACGGGCAACATGTCATCCACAATAAAGCCAGCGATGAGTTTTCTTAGTTCAACGGTACTTAGTCCTGTCGCACTAAAATCTATTTTTACCTGGTTAGCGGGAGACGGGCCGTCGGTAGTTTGCCCGCTGAAACTGGATGTGGTAGCCACAGCGGGTTCATCATCAGCGGGGTGCTCAGAGAGTTTCACATTCCGGTGCCGACTTGCTAGGTGCTTGCTCAGATTTGAAGTGGAGTTTTTTGCTATACGTATATAAAAGTTTCTTTCCCACGCAGAGTGAACATCACACACTAATGTTTTTCTCACTTTTTACCGAATCAAGCTCAAAGTAGTGTCGATACTTCCAAGCATTAAACGCCACTTGCTCCTGCTCTCTCTCGCACTCCATACTTGTCGTCCATGATACTTCTTACTGAAGTCGCAATGCTCATACGCTGGGTGCAATTTGCTGGGGGGATGGGGGGGATTTACCCCCCTCTGTTTGTGATGTCCCCCCCTCTGGTCATCCATGTTTTATCCCTGGGGGGAATACATTCCTCCCCCCTCTGATCTGAATAAGTAATACTGTATCATCAGGGGTTAAAGTTCTCCGTCATTGCGACGGATTTCCGTCATTTGGAAAATGAGCGCAAAATGTTCCGTGTAGACGTTTATTCAAGATTTTAAACAGAAGCTGCGCTCAACCGATGAAATCTGGCAGAGCCAGGCCATAAGCCAATCAGAAAGAGAGTAGGGCGGGTCTTTGCAAAGCAGAGATCTGCCATTCTGAGGTTTATCGGTATTCGATCATTTTAACTTTTGGAAGAACATCTCAAACTGGCCACAGATGGTATGAATGAAAGTAGCGGTGGTCAAAGGTTTTCTTTGGATTTTTGCGAACCACCAGGGCAGAAAGTTCAGCGGATAGAACAGCTGACAACAACTTCCCTTGGTAAGTGTGTCTGTTGCTGCTCTTGCAGTTAATTGATGAGTTATTTCCACCTGTGGTCATGTCTCCTGTCAGTGTTTATTCCCTCGCTTCCAGTAATTTAGCTTATAAACGCAGCGACTAACCAGGGATCTCCCCATGATTCACTGTTATGTTTTATTTAAAACTGAAAGAGTAACGCTCTAGCTCGGCTATTTAGCATGACGCGTTTTTTTTTTTTTTGAAGAAGGATCGGAATGTGAAACGATGACCCGGTTTGACTGGGTCTGATATAGTAAAAAGTAAAAAAAAAAAATCATAAATATTATTCCACCTGTGCTTTTCTGTAACAAAGAAGGCAGAGCTGCAGTCAGAGCGGCTGTCAGTCAATATGCAGCAGCTTCCACCTCATGAGCAGCTGAACCAGGACATTTGTTAAATAAAATGACAAGGATTTTGATGCATACCGATTATTAAGGAAACTAAATCAAAAATAAAACAAACTGCATCTACAACATGTACTGGAGAACGGGTTCTAACTGTGTGAGACCAGAGAAAGGCGATTCTCAGAGAGTTTTTGTAGTTATTTGTTATTTTTACACAGAGTGGAGCGCGATGTGAAGCGACACTGTAGAAGCAAGTCGCACCAGAAACATGTGAAAAAGCCTCCTGCGGAACTATGGACTCATTTTACTCCAACCCAAAAACACCTGCCAGACAGACAAGCTACACCAGCCAAGATTACCTTAAACAATATTTAACTTAATGCACAAGTTTAATAACATTTTTCTAATGAAAATTTTTCATCTTTAAAAGCAAGTTACGTTTTTTTTTTGATAAACTTTTTAAAAATTGAACCTCCCATCCATGGATTTTATATACCTGCTTTTCCATACAGGTGTTACGTCATGCCGTATCTGATTGGAAAACGCGGCTTGACGTAACACAGGGTCGTGGAGGAGCTGTTGACCATCTCCAGCAGTCAATGACTGAGAGGTGGGGACACAGAGTCCATCCTGGACATGTCACTGGGCTAAAATATAACCGTTTTAATAAACTTCAAAAAAGTTAATGCCTTTTTATAAACTGATGAGTTGTGATAATTAATTGGTGAGCAATAACGGGCAAAACAGAGACTGGTTATTGGCAGTTGTTGGCATTGTATGATCATAGGATTGATTTATATTGAATGTGACAGTGGAGTTAATGTACAGGTGTGAAGAAGATGATGTAATGATGCAAGCTGCTGTCTTTTGAATTAGCTGCAGTGTATGGAGTGTTTTGAAATTGTAAAGTGGAAAGGTGAGTGGACTGTGGACCAGTTTGGCAAAAGTGCAAAGGAAGAACTTGCTTGATGCTGCAAATATGAAAGTTAACCAGGTGATGTTATGGATGTGGAAAGTGAAGGAGATTATGGAGAGGGCTGTCCAGGATGGCGCCAAGGCTCTGAAGCTGGAAGGTGGGAAAGATACAGGAATTGTCAATGGAACTACCACATTTGGTTAAAGTGGACTTTGCACAATAAGCAAATGAGGTGGCGTGACGTCCACGGCTCCGGGAATATATGGGCTGACTAGAAAATATTTTCAGTCATATTGATTATTTTTGCTTTAACCCCTGAATATTATGGATTTTTCAAAATTTATATTAATACATGTCTTGTGTCCTTCACATTTGTAAATTTAATTTTTTGTTTGTTTTTAAAGAGTATTATTACGTTAAAGAGTAATATGACTTTGGTAAAAGTCCAAGTCACTGACTGAAATGTTACTTGAGTAAAAGTCTTAAAGTATCTGAAATGTCTTGTACTTAAGTATGAAAATTACTGTAAAAATAGATGTACTCAAGTAATGTAATAAAAAGTAGAAGTAAAAAGTAAATCAAAGCAAATGCAGTTTGAATTACATTTTTTAGATGTTGGTAAACTTTGAAAGTCAAATTCCCTTAAAATAATATAAACAACCAAGTACAGGAGAAATTTAGACCAAGTTTAGACAGAAAATACAACCTTTTTGTAAGCTCTCAGTTTTCCTTCTTCAAGTAAGGTCAGTGCTATGCACTTTAAAATTGTAGACAACCAAGTGCAGGCAAAGGGGGTGTATACTAAGAACATGGTTAAGTGATAAAGTGATAGTTAACCTACAGGAAGTGGTAAACTTGCTAATAGATACACCTGCAGCTGCAGGTATCATTTAGTTCAGAAAATCAGGACTCCCGGCTCTATTAGATGCTCTACCTATACCACAAGGTTAATTTAACCTGCTTTACTACTGAACCAGCTTCTTATCCTGTTGGTGGTGATCAGGGGCGATTCTAGAATCTGACCTTTAGGGGTGCTCAGCCCCCAGTGTTGACTGTGATTCCTGGCATGAACAACAGGTTTTTCATGTTTAGTCCAGATGAGTTGACACACTTTTGATCTAAAGCTCGTCAAACAAGCTACAATATAGGCCCATCCAAAAGCAGTGACAAACAGATTGAAATGTTTTTACTCGATAAAACCTTGTGCATTTGTAAAACCTGCATGATGGCAATAGTTAAACTAGCTATATTGATAAAAGTGAGGACTCATTTCCCTAAAGACACAAAACTAGGGTTAGGGCACAAGGGTTGCTATTACTACATTTAATAGTAATTGTCTCTTTTGCTTACAACAGAGACAAATCTAGCAGTTTGTATATTATATATATATATATATATATATATATATATATATATATATATATATATATATATATATATATGTGTGTGTGTATATATATATATATATATATACACACACACACACACACACACACACACACACACACACACACACACACCATTAGATATGCACTCTCATGTAAGACATAAGCCTCCAATATAGTATGGCAGGCTTATGTCCCGTCCATGACCAGTCCATGTCTTCTGTCAAGCAAATTGCTAATAAGTTAGTAAATCCCTACAGATATCCTTTATGAATTTGCATACTGAACTTTGTTTTTTTTTTTAAACTCAGATTAGGAGAAACAGTTCAGATTTAACTTTTCAGACAGGCATTCTGAATCCACGACTGCATCTACTGAGCTCATCTGTGGTCCCATCATGGTCTGATTGTGAAACAAAGATGCAAGGGCGTAGGTTTGATTTGAACTTTGGTAGGGACACCTACAAACAAACCTTCCCTGGTCTGACGTCATTGGTCCTACGCAATATGCATGCTCCTATTTTTTGATGCTTGACTTGAGCGTCAGGGCGCGTTTCGTCTGTCTAAAGAGAAAAATCAGCATTTCCTGCTAAATGTTCTAACCACGACACACTAGATGCTGTTTGTTAATGTTTAAAGCATCACAGGATCTGATGAATGTCGAATTGGGACTTTTTTCCATTTGAACTAACAGCAACAGAGACAGACGGCAAATATGTGCCTATTAAACCAAATATAGTCAAAATATGTCTGTTGTCTAGATTTATCCTGTATTTTCTTTAGAATATATAGAAATGCACAGAGATAAACCCCACCCTAATTTTTTATCGAAGATACTCTGTCTGAATTATAAAACAGCAAAATTATACATTCAATTTTACATTTGACAGATACATTTATTGTATTTACTCTGCACTGGAAGTAGAAGTGTAAATGATACTAACAGCATTTCAAATATTAAATTCAAATTTCAAAAAATTTACAATTGGGTTGTAGTTGCTCTGTGTAGCCCATTTCATGTGATTTATCTTAACATTCCAAACACATTTCTTATATCATATAACTGAAATGTAGATAACAGCTTCTCCTACCCTACATCTTCTCAGACAACTAATTATTTCCCTAACAATAGTGAGTTGTCAATGTTTAAATGTGCAGTAAACCTTAATACATAAGGAGCATGGAGGACCCAATACTGGACATTGAGTAAGATTGGTCACACCAAAACTGAATTGTTACATAAGTGGTTGTCCATTTAATCATTGAAATGAGAACATATTAGTATACTAATAGAATATACTAGTACGACTATTAAAGAACAGCAGATTAAACTTTAAGATATGTAAAGGCCTATATTAAATTCATTTTGCGACCACATCAACAGATTAAATAATTGCTTACTTTTTTGGTGTACCAAATTACCCTCGTAATGATGTAATATTTTATGGGCTAAACCCTGATGATGAGAATGTCTAGCTCTGCTTCTGGTTTGTACTAATCTACTAATGGACAGTGTGGAAATCTATGTACAATAAAACAAATGTAACTAGTGTTCCACTGTTTTATTTGTCTTTATCCTAATTCTAGAAGTAGAAACAGCCAAATGAATAACACTATTATTTTGTGGAACCCTAATCATAATATTATAACTACGCAAAGGTCTAAACAAGAATAGCAGTTGTTTAGGTGGCATTTAGTGTTCTTATACTGTATATTATGCAAAAGAAATTACACCTGCTATTCACACCTGAACTGCCTTGAAGGGTCGACAATAAATGAAAGCAATAATAACAATGCAATATTGGTAAAAGGGAAACCCTCACCTTTTCTTTTTCAGATGGCTGGGGCTAAGAATCTGAATTTTTAATAACCTGCAGTCTTTGCTTTTGCATCTTTCCAGCAGTCTTCAGGACTCCTGCCTGGCACAGAATATTTAGTTTTATAGACGAGATTAGGTTTTTGTTGATAAAATGTGTTATACTTCAGAATTAAATGCTATTTTGAGATATTAACGTTGGTTACTTACATTTCTCAAGTTCAACAAATCAAAACTCTCTCCTGCTTCTGTTGCTTCTGTTCAGAACTGCACTCAGCAGCCTTGCAGATAATATTTAGTTTCTTAACTGGGACTAGTTTCGTAGTCTAGTTTTAATTGTGGTAACAGCAGTGTAATTTCAGTGTCAGTTCATTCAAAACTGAATCAAAACTGAATCTCTCGCGCTCCAAGCACGCACACACACGCAATAGAAAACAGCCAACCAGGAAGAGGGAAGGCGGGATTTAAGGCAGCACAACCAATGAGAGTGGAGTTAAACGGGGGTGTCTACCTTGTCAATCAAAGGCCAGGCGCGTTAGTGATTGGCTGCGTGGAGCACCAGGCCCCGCCCCCGCTGGCCCACAGCAGTGCGTCTGGCACGTCTCTCTTTTTTTTTGTAACAAGTAACTAAACCAAACATTGAAAATGTATCGGAGTAAAAGTATGCATTTGCGTTCGGAAATATAGTGAAGTAAAAGTAAAAGTAATCAAAAAATGTTATACTTGATAAAAGTATAAAGTACTCCAAAATATACTTAAGTACAGTAGTGAAGTATTTTTACTTCGTTACTATACAACACTGCATGTAACCACCCCCGCTGACAGGGGGGGGGACAAACGGGTCAGTTGTCCCGGGCCCAGGACAGAGGGGGGGCCCAAAACTGACACTCTGATCATTAAAATGGTCAGTCAGAGTGTCAGTCAGCGCGCGTGCTGACTGACACTCTGACAGTTACCAAAGTCTCCCCGTCTGTGTCACGGCACTTTGCTGCTCCCCCTCCCCTCTCGTACATGGCTCAGCGGCGCCAGCCAATCAGCACGCTGGCTCAGCCTGGCCCGCCCACTCAGCTCTCTCTCACAAACAACCGCGCTGCTGCTGCTCAGACTCTGAGAGAGAGAGACCGCAGGAGCAGAAAAACATGAAGAGGGACAGTAGCGCCGTCTGGCTCTATTTTAATACCGTAAAAGAAATCAAGCTGTATGTTTTGTAAAAAGCCGGTTAATTTCAGTGGAAACACAACAAATTTATCTAAGCACGTGAAAAACCATGAGCAAGAAAACGTCGAGCGACAGAAAAGGAGAGAGGAGACGAAACCTCTCTCATTGTCCCGACAGACCCAGACCCACAGACTGACGTCACTGACTGAGGCGTTTCAGTCCTCCAGAGAACATCCAGGTAGATAACAGTGGTCTTCAGCAGCACTTCATGTTAACTAGTAGATATTATCTATCATATGTTACTGGAGCCCACAGAGAAAATGTAATTAAGACATTGAAAGAACCCAGTACATCCTATTAAAAAGTGTAATGATCAGAGGCAGGGGACCCAGAATTCAGCCAGACCAGCAGAGGTTGGGACATTGACCGAGGTCTCAACCTGACCCACTGCTCGCCGGCGTTTGCGGCGGCGAGGCGGCAGAAAAAAAGCACTGCTGCCCTGGAGGTGGCGTCTGGGACCAAACCCGGGGGGGGGGGCAGACCATCAGTCTGGAACCCTCAAAAGATGCCCCCTGGATTTCAGCTCTGCAGGGGACAGAGCTCCGGGATTGCAGCTGGCTCATCTTGAGAAAAAAAATAAATAAAGCGGGGAAAAAGCAAAAAGAGAAACATGCTGGTCTGGCGATGGATCCTAAATTTGGCCAGGTCGTACTGTAATGATCAGAGGCAGGGGACCCAGAATTCAGCCAGACCAGCAGAGGTTTCTTTAAAAAGAAGGATTTTAATAACAGAAATCAAAAACAGAGACAAAATCCAAAAAAACCTGTTGTAAAAAAATGGCAGAAAAAAAAACAGTCCAGTTGTGCAGGCAGTAGTGATGTTACGTTATGTGCCGAGGCTTCGAGGCGTGTGTCGAGTAATGGAGGGGGCGTTTCCGCAATGCGCGTATCGAGGCTTGCTTCATTTGGGAGAGGAGCCGAAAACGATGACGTCCGAAGCCTCGCTGGCCGGCTGTACCACGTGACTGCTTCGGGAAGTGGCTCAGATTGTTGCGCGGGGTTTGACGGCTTTAAAAAGTCTACAAGCTCCATTCAAAATGTGGGTTGTTGTAGGAGAGTTGCGGTCAGTTGAGAGAGTGGATAGAGTTTGGATAGTTTGGATAGTAGAGTTTGGATAGTGGTTATTTAGTTTGAGAAAGTTAGTTTGGTGTTTGGAGAGTTTAGGAAAGAGATACATAGGAGATTTAGGAGTGCGAGGACAGGATAGGAGTAGGATGGAGCAGACGAGAAAGAGGAGGATGTCCCCTATGTGGGAACATTTTGATTTTATAAGCCCTAACAAGGTAAGGTGAACTGAACATTTGCAGATGCATTAGGTTTGCTTATGAGGAACTGTATTTTTCACTGTTTCTTATTTTGTGTAAAGGTGAGGTGTTTATTGTGCTCCAAGGAGTTGGGGTACAATAATAACACCTCATCCATGCTAAGGCACTACCGTGCCTTGCATGAGAATAGGGATGAAACTGGAGCTTCACCCAGCCAAGGTATTTTATTACTATATTAAAAACACACTTTCACAATTTTTGCATGCTGATGTTTGCTTGTTGTGCAAATAAAGATAGGTAACAGACACTGTATTTATTCCCTTTTAACCAGCCACCAGAAAAGCAGAGCTGGATGAAGCTCTAGTCTCCATGATAGTGAAGGATACCCAGCCTTTCACTATTGTGGATGACGTTGGATTCAAGACATTTGTGTCTAAGCTGGATCCCAATTATGTTCTCCCTACAAGGCAGGTATGTGTGGGTCCATACATGAAACGAATGACTACATTATTGTATGTGTCACAATTCAGCAATATATATGTATGTATGTATGTATGTATGTATATATATATATATATATATATATATATATATATATATATATATATATATATATATATATATATAATCTCTTCCTTTAGGCTCTGAAGGCCATGGTGGAGGCCAAATATGAGTCTGCTAAGGAGCACGCTAAGGCTAAAGTAGAGAAGGTGGCTGCTGTTAGCCTTACATCAGATATGTGGACATCCATCAACATGGATGCCTACCTGGCAGTGACATGCCACTTTGTGGAGGAGAACGAAAAGCTGAGCTCGGTGTTGTTGGGAGTGCAGGCATTCCCCCAGTCTCACACTGCTGAAAATATTGCTTGTGTGAAAGCCTCCCTGATGGAGGAATGGGGAATCTCAGGCAAGGTGACATGCATGGTCACCGATGGTGCTCCTAATATGGTGGCATGCGTGAGAGACCTGAAGCTTCGCCACCACATTTGTGTTGCTCACACCCTCAATCTTATTGTGAAGAGGGCGCTTGACCACCAACCTGCGCTCTCTGGCCTCCGGGCCAAAGCAAGGAAGCTGGTTGGCTACTTTAGAAGCAGCACCACTGCTAAGGTATCCTCTTTTATTTTATTCCAATATATAATGTTAATAGTTTGTCTGTACTCCTACTGCAGTGACTTAATGGCCTACTCTTCTGTATCTTTAAAGGAGAAGCTTACACAAGTGCAGCTTCAGCTGGGCATGCAAGCAACCAAGCTGATGCAGGAGGTGGAAACAAGATGGAACAGCACCTACTTGATGCTGCACCGTCTGGTGGAGTTGAGGGAGCCAGTAGGAGCGGCATTGGCTGGATTGCACACTGACATTCCCTATTTAACTGCCAGTGAGTTTGATATTGTTGTAGCGTGCCTTTCGTTACTCTCTCCTTTCTATGACGCCACCATGGAGCTCTCGGCAGAACAACACGTGTCGGCATCAAAAGTTATCCCCCTCCTGAAGATGATAGAGAATGCCCTTCAGGAGGAGGACACCAAGTCGGCACCTGCAGAAGCAGTGCAAATAGGAGAGCAGCTCATCAGACATCTCAGGGAGAAGCTGCACATGCTCCAGTCAATGAGCATCTTGTCGCTGGCTACACTCCTGGATCCACGATTTAAAGTTATAGCATTTTTCAGCAACACAAAAGCTGCTGAAGCAGTGAAGCGCTTGACTTCAGAGTGTGCCACCGTAATCCGACGGAACCTAGAAGAGAACACTCACGAGATTCCCCAGGCTTCCACCTCTCAAGAATTCAGTGGAGGTAATCTTTTGTATTACATTTTGAGATTACTTATTCCTATTAAAACACTTACTAACCTGACCTGTGGTTTCCATTTAGTTAGCAGACTTTGGCAAAGATTGGACACTAGTGTCATGGAGGCAAAGAGGACTCCAAATGTCTCAGCAGATGCCACCGTAGAGGTCCAGCGCTACCTCTCAGAGGCGAACATAAGCAGGCTGGAGAACCCCCTGGAGTACTGGGCTAATCATCGGTCACTGTACCCCAATCTGTACAAACTTGCACTTATTTATTTATGCACCCCGGCATCATCTGTGCCATGTGAGCATGTCTTTTCAAAGGCTGGAGAAGTAGTATCAAAAAAGAGAAATCGTTTGAAACCAAAAACTGTGGAGAAATTGTTGTTTCTTAATAAAAATGCATGAAATCATCCAAGTTACACAAGCATCAGCCTATTCATTACCCCTCCCTAGTTCCATAAGCACTTTCACTGTCCTCTGCCTGAATAAGGCTATGCCATTTTTGTAGAGTCACAGAAAAACATTATTACACAACATGCCATATCACATGACACTCCTATTTTGGGAATAATTACACACAGAGAATACATTCAAACAATATTTTATTGTACACATGTGTTTACAAAATTTATGTAGACAAATGATTTCGTCCTACACCTTCTGTGAAGTCATTCCCAAGAGCCATAATAGACAAAAATTAATGCATCACACGTGTTAAGATACAGCTGGCTGTGATTATACAACTTGCCAGTAGGTGGTGCTGTGTGCACATGAACCATCAAGAAATGAACCTTTTCTCGAACCAGTTGGCTGAGTGGTTCAATGCCTCATGAGGCTTCATCTCGCCATCACTAGCAGGCAGGGTAGGAACAGACAGAACAGGATGGCTCAGGTTACTGGAGACAAAGGGGGTCAAAAATCCAAAAGCAAATAAAAAAAAAACAGAATCTTGCAGAAGGAGACTCACCCATAACTCAACAAGATGACCTGGCACTGATGTCTGGTCTCAACTGTTTATATGGAGGAGGAAGCAGGTGAAACCAGTCAGAGATGATTGCAACAGGGGTGGAGTAAGGCAGGTGTGTAGAGTGGGTAATTAGACCAGATATCAGTGCAGAGGATCAAAACAAGAAATAAACCAGAAACCAAAGCTGAAAAGCCGACAGGACAAGTGGACAGAAACTACACCAAACATACTAAGAAACAAAATCACTCTAAAGTAAAAACCTAAAACAGAAAATAAAGCTAAGACTAAAACAGATGACAAAACAGGATAAACTAACAGTAAATAAAAACCCAGACAGGACACAAACTCAAAGCAAGCAGAGAACCTAAAGCAGAAGAGGAAAATGACTCAAAAATAAAACCAGAACAGAAACCAGAATATTACAAAAAAGTGTTATTTAAGATAACATTAGCTAATCCTTTATTTATCCCACAACGGGGAAATTTATAGGATTAAAGCAACAGGCAGGTGCACACAACACAGACAATATTACATAAGGATTGAAAGATATAAGAGGTGGATTAGAAAAAAGCACTATAAGCATAACATTATTATTATTATTATTTAATTGTAATAATAAAATAAAAATCACAAAACCCGAAAGGTCAACAGTTTCATGATACATCAAGCTTAGGGACTGGCTAATAGACCAGTTCACGCGTGACGTCACGCGTGACGTCAGCGCTACATCCGGGTCACGGTGGTTGGCAAAAACAGAACTGTTCTCGTCTACTACTGTGACAAAACGGGCGATTTAGAGCGTATTTTTAGTTAGTTTATTTTTGGAATCTAAACAATGTCTACCACTTGTGCTCCCGGTTGCACACAGAGGCATTCCAAATCGTCGGATGTACGTTTCTGTCGTTTACCGAAGGAGGAAGGACGAATAAAGAAATGGATATTTTCAATGAAAATGGCGCAAGGCAGACACTCCCAATGGACTGGGGGAGCCATCATACTACGACAGAATATGCAATCTGCACTTCATCTCTGGTAAATACAACTTAATTCTGCACTAGTCATTGTTCTACTTAAATAGCGGCGGAGGGGAGGTGGCGATCGCTACACGGGGCCGGGAGAAGCGGAGTCGATGCAGCTGCAGCAGCAGCACGCCGCATCATTTTAGTTTTCTTCGTGCAATCAGTGTACAATAATGTGCTCCAGACAGCGGCTGCATTACACCCCTGTTCATGCGCGCTAGTAGTCTGTGTTTACACTGCAACGTCGCCGACACCCCCACCCATTTTAACAAGACATAAACACCAAAATAATCCGTAGTGAACAATGTTTTTTTTTAACCTACCGGTGGCGGGTCTTCCTCTCTGCTGATGTTACACAAACATGTCTGAACATCCATCCATCCATTTTCTGACCTGCTTAATGTCCCGATATAAAATATTTGTAGCCGTCCAGTGGTTTCATGGCTTTCGTGCTCTCTCGTCTGTACTGGCCTGCGTGTTTATAAGGCAGCTGTATATGTCGGGTTACGGAACCTTGGCCAGCATTTCACAGACTCGCTCCGTCCCTTCAGGCTTTTGCTGTGTGGATCTGGCAACCTGATACCATCAACCATCAACTTAGTCTTAAAACGATCTTGTGATACGTTATCTAAAGAAGAAAAATACGCGGAGAACTCGTCAGTTTCTCTGTTTGCGTCCGCCATTGTATTCGCTTTTTGCCAACCAGTCCGGCGCGCATGCGCGAAAAACCCGCATCAAAACAATAACAATGAACTGGTCTATATATTAGCCTGTATATATACAGCAGGTCAAAAAAGGCCATATTTTGGCTGGAGTGCTTGTTGTTCTCTTATGAAGAAATGATCAACTAGTGCACTAAATTCAATAGATGGGTTGAAAATATCCAGTATAAAATACAGAGATTTCCAGGGCATGAAGTATACAGTTAAGTTGACTTTTTTTGTGGTGTGTGTGTGTGTGTGTGTGGTGTGGTGATGGCAGGTGTAGAGGGGGGGCCCAAAAAGACTGCGTTGTCCCGGGCCCTAGCGAAGCTGTCAGCTGGCCTGCATGTCACTGAGTAAATATAACTAGTTACTACACACCTCAGAAGACTGTAGATATTTTATTTTTGCGAAATCTAATAAGTAAAATTCCTTCCATTATAAAAAGAAACATTATAGAGGAACAGTAAGTACTCTGCATTAGGTTAACACGGCAACAAGGCATTTATAAATAGTAACTCACGGGGGACATGATTAACCATTTACTTAAAGAATCTACACTTACTGGCTTACTTTCATGTCTTGAGTGTTAAGAGTACAAATCTAAGTCTGAGTTGACACCACGGACAAAAGTGGCTCAAATACAATGTTTTTGCCTGAATGTGACCCATATTTTATCTTTTTATAACTTGGCTGAACACTACAAATCAGATTTTTAAAATCAGATTTAATTTTTTTAAATCAGACCAAGGGCAGACCAATTTCACATGTGGTCCTAGATTTGATAGGTATTTGGCTATTTTTTCAAAGAGTCCGAATGTTCATGCTTGATTTCATCTGACTTTTACATCATGACTGGTTTCATGTGACAGATTTAGGAGGCAGGAAGCTGTAATCAAAGGTAAACAATTGACAAAACAGCTATTTTATTAAATAACTTCACCCTCACCCTGCTGTGTTTGGATTTGCAGGATCCAGCTGCGCTCTTTATTCACACAAGATACAGAACAACGCTACTTACAAGTGCCTCAAGGTAGTGGACATTCGGCAGACACTGGTAATGGACCTTGACCGGATTTTGTTGGCTTCGGCTTGTACAACTTCAGAGGCGATTCATACATGCTGACGTCCCTATTTACTTCTGTAAACTCTATAGCTGATTGTGATGTTCTTCTGCACATGCTCATCACTTCAGGGCAGTAGACTTTTCCCACTGGAGTCTGTTGCCTGTCAAATTAACAGTTTAATATGAACACTGGCCAAAGAAAATTGAATCTCAGCAAATAAATTGGAGATGGGCAGTAAGACTTGTAGTGTGTGAACGTAGCCTAAATCTGATCTAAAGCCTCTGATTTTTAATAAAAAGAAGTGTGGCAAATGTTTTTCAACAGTATTTTATATGTGTGTTTTTGTGCTGTTTGAAAGTACAAGGAGGAGAAGACTGGAAAAGAAAAAAAAAGTGTGGGATTCCTTCTGACAGTCTTGTTAGGCAATTCCTACATTATTATCGCTGAGGACAGCTTGCCTTTTCATCTTTCATTCTGTCACTCTGCAGCTGCTTTTGAGTCTCCAAAGAAAAGACTACAATGGATTAGAAGAATACTTTCCCTGTTTTGTAATGGAGAAATGTCTTTGAATGAAGAACTGATTATTCCACTCCAATGATTTGCAGGACGAAAAGTTGTAGCCCCTGAGAATAACTGGGTTGGAGATCAAGTTATATTGCAGCCTATGCAGGGTCCTACAGAGGCTGTGTTGTTTTTTTCTCTCCCCACATCCTCCTCCTCTGCTTCCTACACAGATTCCTACAATGCAAAAGTGAGGCCAGCACACATGCACTTGATCACATGTGGAAATCTTTTCACAGTTTTTACTGATGTGTTCCTCTGAGACACAAACAAAGGTTTCACTTTGTGGGAAACAGCCCAGTTCTTCCCAAACTCAGACGTTATGCAATTCAATATTATAAAACTCAAGGCGTGACCATTGCTTGGTAAACATGAGTGAAAGTCATGACATTAACAGACATACATATATCCCTTGTAAAGCTGCCTCAGTGAATGATTAATGCATATTTCATTCATTCCTCCATTCTGCCAGTAGGAACAACTTAGCCGACGTGATCAATAACAGTTTATTGACCAGAGTTTATGCTGAATCTGCACAGCAGTCCTGTATGGCAATAAATCTTGACATACAAATCTTTTGTGAGAACTTGTTTAAAACAGGCACGAGAAGATTTATTTACATGGAACAGCATTACACGATTATTTGTGAAAACCTCAGTGCTTTCCAGAAAAAATGCAGCCAGTGAAGTTATGCAGATCCTTTAATAAATTCATTACTGACAACTTGGAATTTGGAAATGAGCTGGTAGCTCACAGCACAGAATGAATCAACATGTGGGTTGCTACTGATAGTTAGGTTCTTTTAATTCTTATTACAGTGAT
Source organism: Fundulus diaphanus (assembly GCA_037039145.1). Lineage (NCBI taxonomy): Eukaryota > Metazoa > Chordata > Actinopteri > Cyprinodontiformes > Fundulidae > Fundulus > Fundulus diaphanus. The sequence goes on along the minus strand of CM073129.1, from coordinate 37,629,056 downwards.
TGAATAGACTTAAGGAAATAAATAACTTATGGGAACAAGGTCACAAACACTTGGTTAATTGGACGCAAATAGACAAAAACTGCCTACTGTAAAAAAAGAAAAAAAAGAAATTTGTTAACCTGAAAAGAACCTGCAATACATAACGCTCAATATACACAGCTCCAGAAAACATATTTTTTTTTGTTCTCGTTCAAAGCTAAGCTTCTGGTTAAACTGGTAAGCTGAATACATCACACATACAGGGACATGAAAACACTGGATTGGAAAAAATGTACAGCTTCCCAAGTACTCTGCCTGCTGAAGCAGTGGTGGTCTCCCCAAAGCCTGAAGAGCGAGAAGAACGAAAATAAACAATGAAGATACATTTTCCACTACTTCTAAATGCTTAATGATGTGCAGAAATATACGGTTTTTGATGAATACTCACATTACTGTGGTTCCATCTCTATATCCTGCTGGTCGATGCTTTAATCAGGGTCAGAGAGACATGCATTAGTATCACTTTAACAATTGATAAAAACAGTATGACTTCAGGTACTTTTTGCACTCCTTACTTTGAGTTTGGGTCTAATCTTGATCCATGATGGGAGTAATGTTTCTGTTATGGAAAGAAAAGATTTTATATCATGAAAAGAATATGAAAAAACCTAAAGAATCGGGAACATTAATAGTTGTCTTTAGTTTTGAATTCATCAAATCTTTTCGGGTTGATAAAGCAAAGTGTGGATTGACCTTGTCTGGTGCAATCGGAATATTACTGGAACGCAACATGCACAAAGGTGTAGTAGCCTTTGGCGGAGTGGCCTTTGAATGCAGTAATATACTAATTGTATCCACTGTTTTTTTTGTTTAACTCACCACAGATTCCACCCAAGTGAATAATAGTTTATGTGTTTTTTTCCCCTCCAGATATATCAAATTTACAGCGGATAAGTATCTCAGTCTGGAGACACATTTTTGGTAGAAAGGCCCCAGGAAAGTGGTGTTTAAGTTATTCTCTATTGCCCCTGTGCGTTATGATCTGAGGTGGGTTAGAAATTATTTTAAAGAGCATACCAGTCAAAATAAATCTGTCTTTTATAGCCAGACATATTTAACTAGATAGAAAGTCTTAGCAGAGAAAACTACACCTTAGTGAGGGTAAATCAAGGTCTTTAAAAGGAGCAATTGCTTGGTTTTGTCTGTTGTTTCCATCGTCGTGAAGCCCTCTAATGTGTTGTGAGAAAGTCTAATGTACTGATGTGTGGATATAAAGGAACCATCAAAAGATTATATGATTACTAACACACTACTCGAATCATTCTTTAATGTCAGGGGAGCCAAACAGATGTCATTCCTCACTGAAAGATACATGGCATTCCATTTGAATTTTTCCTAAAAGCACCTTCCGGTTTGCCAGACTTGGAGGAACAAAGTTATCTGTTCTGACGAAATAAGAGAAATAACTTTTTGCCCCGACCTCTAAGTGTCATGTCTAGGGAAAAAAAGGCACATTCATCTGGCTGGCCCCATCTCTGCTGTGAAGCAAAGTGGTGGCAGCATCATGCTGATCCACGTTTTTAGTATGAGAACCTGGGCATCCAGTCTGCATAGAGGATAAACTAAGCCAAATATAGAGCGGTTGTTCAAGAAATCCTTCTAGAGGAGGTTCTGGAACTCAGACAGGGCTCATGGTTTATCTTCCAACATGATGGTGATCAGAACCATATAAACAAGATAGCTAAAGAGCGGCTTCAGGAGCAGTCTTTGAATGTCCTTGAGGGGTCCAGCCAGAACCCAGGCTATATAACCATCTCTGAAAAGACCTAAAAATGGTAATCAACCTATGCTGCCCATTCAAGTTGACTGAGCCTTATAGGATCTGCTGAGAAAAAGGGTAGAGCATACTTAAACAGGTGTGCCAGTTTTTAGGGACACATCCAAGAATACTTGAGGCTGATTGTTGCCCATGGTCTTAAAAACAAATATCAGACCAAGGGTGTGCATAGTTACAGAACACTGGATTAACAACACATTGGGAATTATTAAAAAAAAATCCTGCTTAGCCATTTTATTATGTACTACTGTGTGTGGATAAAATACTCTAATCTGTAGTAAAATAAGTTTAAAAAATGTCTAAAAAGTCAAGGGTTGTTAAAACTTTTTGGTGGCATTATTTACAAATCATATCAAAATTTACACCAACAATGGTTTGTTTAAATTTTCCAGAATTTCTTTAATATATATTTTGACATCTCAGAAAGGACTTGTTAACAATGTTTACTGACCCAGACTTCCCCACAAAGACACACTGTCAGCAGTCATTTGGAAAATATTCACTGAACTTTGTTGTTTACAATTGTGGCTACTTCTTCCTGCTTTTTAGCTCCTCTGTTCTCCAGTTGCCAAACATTCTCACTGCAAACACAGATGATTTCAATCAGTGTGCAAGGAGTCAGTGTTTAGGCACAGCGAGCATGACAACCTATCTTATCCTCATGCAACAGAAAGGAATACTGATGAGAAATTCTGAAGATAGACAAAAGACTATAGGAGCGCACACAATTTCAAACCTAAGAATAGCATTCCACATGTGGAGAGTTATCCAATTTAACAGAGACTTTGTTGTTGTTCCACTTTTTGTGCTTTCATTGTAACATTTGACCAAGGGAACACGTCATTTAAAAAAACTTGAGAGAAAACTGTGTGCTTGTTAAGTATACAAATTTCAGGTGAAAATTATGGCACATTCTTTTTGTTTCATATGTTGAACATTTTAGAGTTTGAAACAGTGTTAAATTGAATAAAAACAAGTTCTTTGAATTAATAGATCAGTAATGTGAGTGGATCATGCTTAGGCATAAACCCACTTTGTCCCCACTGTTGGGCCCAGCCATGGGATTAAGCATCGAACAGCATGAACCCATTTTTATGACAGTTCCTGTAATGTTACTAGTCTGCTTTTTTTTTCTTTTATCAGTCCTGCTTTACTCCTGTCTGCTGTGCCTGCTTCAAGCAGCTTTACCTGTCTCAGCTAATTTGTGGTAGTTTGAGTACCTGTGCTCCACCCTATATATATACCTGGCTCCCATTGCAGTTAGCTGCCAGATTCCAGAAAGCCATTGTATGAGTATACTGTCCAGCGTTCCTAGTCGGCCTGCATGTTTATGACCTTGCCTTGAGTTTTTGGATTTCCCTGTTTGCATTGCCCCTTTTTGAATACTCCTCTGATATCTGTACAAAGACCTGTTGCTCAGCCCTGACCAAGCCTCCTGCCTATCCCTTTGGAAACCTATGCCTGATCTGCTTATGGTTCTGACCCTTGCCAATGGATAACCCTTTTGCTTCAGCCCTGGTTACAAGCTGTTTAAAGCAGAGCCCTCTGACAGTGCTTGTCCGTAGAAGCATCAAAATAGTTGAGCCCTTGGATCCACAGATCGGATTCAGAGCAACTTCCTGGCTTTTGAGAAGGTTAGAGGCTTTTTTCTGTGTTCACCATCTTCCACTGAGTTGTTCCAGCCACTAACCTTACTCCTTCTGTTGCAGTGGTTCCTAAGTGTGTGTGTGTGTGTGTGGGGAGGGGGGGGGGAGGAGATGTTTCCAATTAGATAGATGAAATGGTTTTCCCCCATACTCTCAAAATGGGATTAAAACAGCAGTTCCACATGCCTGACGCAGGGACCAGTCCAAACAGATGCTAGGCTGAATGCGGCGAGCTACATTTTCTCTGCTCATTGATCTGCTGAACTTATTGGCTCATTGGACGTGCCCTACTGTTTTTATCTGAACAGGCCATAGAAAGGGATTGTGTCTGGGCAGAGAATGTTGGCCTTGGAGAAAACTATTAAAATATTGTTTAGTAAGGGAGTTTATCCAGCAAATGGGGGGTTGCCGGTTCGATCCCCCACTTCGACCGCCTCAGTTGTTGTCGTTGTGTCCTTGGGCAATAAACTTCACCCGGATTGCCTGCTGGCGGTGGTCAGATGGCCCGGTGGCGCCGAAGTATGGCAGCCTCGCCTCTGTCAGACTGCCCCAGAGCAGCTGTGGCTACTAACATTGCTCACCACCGTTAGGGTGTGAATGACTGTAATGTAATGCGCTTTGGGGTCGTCCGACTTGATACAGCGCTATACAAGTACTAGCCGTTTACCGTTGTTTTGTGTTTAGCTTCATTTTGATGATTCAGCCTGAGCAAGCTGATGTCTTCTTTGATTCAAACTTTATCTTTGAGTGGTTTGAACACTTAAACACCTATAGTTCGGTATAGCTTGTTCCATTTTATTCCCTTTGTCTCCTCTCACTAATAAAATATGTACACATTATAAACATGTCAAATATTCTGTTATCTCAGCTGCTAAACCTTTGCTAAGGTCTGCTAAGGTGGTACCCACTAATGGTTCTGCTGTGTTTAGTTCTCACATCACTCTGTTTCCTGCCTGATCGGCAGCAGTACACTGACATGTGCACGTGGTAAATGAATAATCTAATGACCAAAGTGCTTTACACTACAATCACTACAGTCATTCCCATCCCTTACAGTGGTGAGTTATGATGAGGCTGCCTTGCTTCTGAAGCGTCTGTTGTGTCCTTAGAATATATAATTGCAATGACAAAGATTTCAAAGATTTTTTGTCGCCATCTTGGCAGTGCATATCTCCATTGAATTTGTCACCATGATGGCTAGTTAACAATGCGTTACAAATCAGTTGTCCAAAGTTGTCTGCACAGCACAGTTACCTATTTAGCAGCAGCTCAGGAGGCAGGAACTCTCACAGCAACCTGGGGACCTTATAATAACCATGGGGCCCTGGGTGCTTACTGTCTCAACGAGGCCCTGGGTGCTTGGGTCGTTGTGTGAGCTCTCTGCGAACCTCAGCAACAGCTGCCAGGCCAGCCTGAGTGTCCTCGTCGATCATCTCAGGGGCGAAAGCTGGAGGTTGATCCATTTGGATCCCCTCAGCAATGGACACTGACACACTGACAAGAAACAGGTCCCCCTGGACAGACTATACCTTTAATACAAAGTTGTGATTTTCATTTTGACTGACTCCAAAGCCACCTCCTGTATTCTATAAACCAGCTGCATGTGTTAGTGATCTGTCTGTCTGTCGGAGACTTTTGAAAAGACCTCTTTCTGGAAAAACCAAAGGGGGTAAATGTTCTAAAAATAAATAAATAAAAAATAGCCTATTGTACCTAAAGCAATTAACCACAGTATAAAATCATTATCAGATTATCAGATTATTGCTGAAATTAAATTATGTGTCTTGCTTACTGCGCCTAAAATATCTGGATAATTTGATCATTAATATAAACTACCCTTCCTTGCTAAGAGGTTAGTGGCTGCATGGAGGTATCTGTGTTGATCTAACACCCACTGGGTGAAAATTTTTGAATACTGAAATAATCCAAAGAGGTCTTTAAACAGTAGTAAACAAAACAGCATGTAAGCATTCAGAGTTGTAATTTTGCTACGACAAATAGCATTAAAAAGCAAATTTACATTATTAAAACTGACTATAACTTTAAACCTTCCTATAAGTATTTCTTTCAATTAGACCATGACTTGAAGGGAGTGACTTTGTCCTTTTTCTTTTATTTAGACTTTTTCTTATAATTTCCTCTTTAATCTTACAACAGGTAAGCAACAAAAAAGTATTTCCTCATTCTTTTATTCCACGTAATCCTAATACCCTGTCATACATTAGTGATAGCTTTAGAGCATGACGCTTAAATAAGATGTAAATGGATTCTTACTGTAACAGTTTGTCTGGATCAATGTTGGACATGTGTATGCTAGCGGGAGTTGTGACAAGCTATTACTGTAAAATGGCACGATATTTACTGTAAAAGTGAAGTTTGTATAGTAAAGCAAATGTCTCTGGAGGTATCAGCATGGTACTTTGTCTGATGAAGTAAGTCTAAGTTGCTACTTGAAGCCTCCAGTAGAGTTAAATGTTTTAAGTATTACCCATTTATCTGTATTTGAGGCTCAGATTTGAGACTCCTTAGAATTAAGGAAGCATAATCTACTCATTGGGCTAATGAAGAACTCTTGGTTAGAAAAGCATTTAAGACACTTCCACCAGTCAATACTGTTAGTGTGCACCTTAAAGTTTACATCTGCTTCTAATTTGCCTATATGTGCTAAACTAAAAGGCTTTTTATATACATGCACAATCAGCAGACAATGATTGTTTGATTTCTATTTGATTGCAGCTTCTATTGACAGTAGACTGACAGGAAAGGGGCAGAAGAAGGGGAGAGACATGCGGCAAAGGACCGCAGGTCAACCCGGGTCGTCCACGTCGAGGACTAAAGGCCTCCAAACATGGGTCGCGCTACGCGCTACGCCACGAGCGCGCCCCGATTGTTTGATATTTGAAAAAATAGCTTATTGCTACGTTTTTACTGCTGCACCTCCCACCAACTTGTTAATTGCACCCATGTATTCATTTTTCTAACTTCAAGTATAGTGTATCCATTGGCTAAACTAATTTAAATGCTTGTGATCAAGGCATTCTGCTTTCTTCACTGCCAAGAACAAACATTAATTACTGAAATAAATACAAGCAGCTTAGGGCTCGGTCAACAGGACAATCAAATCATGACTTGAAGTGAATGTTTTTCCTCACTGGAGAATCATCTGATGTGGTTTCTTTGGTGGTGAACTTATCCTGTAGGTATTCAGTAATATCTTTCAGCATAGCACAAATTCCATTCAAGGAATAGTGGTTAATCTTACTAATCCTTTTAGACATGAAAAACAAAAGCAAATCTATCTTAAAGAATAATCAAAACCATTGTGAACAGTCAGAAGTCCTATGAGAGCATGCTAAACCATATCAGCAAGAGCATGAATTCAGCTAATTGCACCAAGGAGTGAATGGAAATTGAGAGAAAAAACACTCTATGTACACAGTAGTTTCTGAGATGATGATGATGGAAGAGCTACTTAATACATCTATCTGTTTACTCACTATACCACAATAAAGGAAATGCATCCCCTACAATCTTTACAACACATTCATTTCCCAACCCCAATGTAAGCTTGCAAAGAGGACTGCAATGTTTGCTGTAGTGTCACTTTAGCAGGTCTTTTTTTAAATTTCAATCTGCTGTTTTGCTGAGCTTCTTTCAGCTTGCTTGTTGAGGGCCACAGGAATGCTGACTGGAAATTCTCTCAATATGTTGACATAATTTTATCCCACGGCGTTTTTTTGTTGCTATAAACATAATAGATCCCCGCATCTACGTATACTCATAAAAAGCCACAAATCACCCCTTCAATAACACAGCACTGCAAAATAATAAGCAAGTCAACATGGATCTTCAGCCAGGTCCCACTGCCAAGATGTCAGAACAACAGCAAGAAGTAGGGAGGCTTAGTTCTTTTTCCTTTTTCTGTAAGCACTGATATTTATTGACAAACACGAATTGCGTTGCAACCATCATCTAGCTTCAAACAGCCTCAAATGGCCTCAGATGCACATTTCATTCCACCCTTGCATGCTGCAATCTGGATCCAGTATCAGACACCATTATCTATTTGTACATACAAAGCTTAAAGCACACAGCTGGTGTAAAGATGTCATAAGATCAATACGGGTCTGTTTTTGGAAGATGTCTGGTATCTGTTTCCGAGATGTGCTTCTACACTGCTGATCATCACAACTTTTGGCAAGGTTTTTCTCTGACTTGACGAAAGAAGCACGCCTACTGGTTGGGTGAATGACAGGTATCAATGTCTTGTGATCCACACACCCCAAACAAGGTTGGCGTTGCAGCGTATCAGTGTGTGCTTTTAAAGAGCGGGCCAGTGTCACACAATCAGATCAATGAAAACAGCATTGTTGGTTACACACACAAACTGGCTATAAAAACATATTTTCTGCTTACATATTTCTTTTTTTTTTTTGCTCTTTTTTGTAGTACCTAACTGTTTCAGATCCTCAAAACAATCTTAATAGCAAGCAAAGATAATATGAGTGAATAGAAAAACTATTTTCAAATGATGATTTCATTTGTTTGGGAAAAAAAGCTGTCCAAAGCAACCAGGTGACAAAGTAATTGTCTCCAACTCTATTAACTCTGTTGTTTTGGTACGAGGTGATTTGGGACCCAGAACACATGGTTGCCGTTTCAGTTTTTAATTGGTGAATCATGAACACTAACCGCAACTGAGGACTTCAAAGTTTTAGATGTTGCTCTGGGTCCTCTTGTGACCTCCTGGAGCAGTTGTCAAGACACTCTAGTTATAATTTTAGCAGGCCAGCCAATCCTGAAAAGGGTCATGACTGTTCCAGTTTTTTTTTTGCTTTGTCTTTTACATTATTGGATAATAGCTCTCACTGTGGTTCAATTCAGTCTGAAAGGATTAGAAATGTTTTTCAAACTGATAGACGTTGGTGAATTTGTTCCTCTTCTGTTATGTTATGTTAAAATTGTGGAATTCTGTGAGAATTTTCAGATCTTTATGCCTACTTTGTGTTGTTTGATTTGTTGATTTTGCAGGTCTGACTGTAATCAGGCCTGGCTGTGGCTTGTAAAATTGAACTCAGTAGAGCAAAAGGTGGTCACTCACAATTAATTAATGATTTATCAAGGAAAAATACATGAATTCCACACACTTTAACTGGGTGGTTTGGGTACCTTTAGTAAATTACATAATTCATGTTAACTTTCTCTGACATCTCAAATTGTTTGATTAGAAGAAACATTTAAATAACAACAAAAAAGCAAAAAGAGAATAAATCTTTAAGGGGTAAAATACTTTAGTAACTTTTAGTCCATAAACATTAAACGAAACATGCAAAAATGACAACCCCTGTTGGACTCAGGAACTCTCGAGCACTGCTTGATTAAAGCTCTGGACCAGAATCAGGCCCTAATACCAATTACTCTCCTGCACAAATTTAGTGCTCTCAGACAAGCAGTTATCTGGGTCATATGCAAGACAAATGTTTCTCTCGTTATTGATAAGATGCTATTTGGTCACTAAAGAAACAGGGCAGTTTTGATAGCAATCGTTCCAAAGGACCAACTTGTCATTCATTTTAGTTGGAACTTTCCTGTTTATGGGAGGACATTCAGCAGTTCTTGTTGCTCCATGGAAACAACATCATGTGTAACTGTATTTCTTTGCCTGAGTAAACTGGGTACAATTTGTTTTAGTTTACATCTTAGCATGTTATTAAAGTCTAAAGAACTGATGTGTATACGGCACCAAGCATATCATTGTTGATGCTCATATTCCTGGGATCTCTACCTCTTTAACAAATGTGTTATCTTCCTCAGTAACCGGGTGCTATACTTGCCTTCTGACCACTGGTTGCATATCTATAGATGGCAAACGCCAAATTTATTCAAATTATCAAGATGACTGAGCAGTTCTAGATTTCCTCCAAGGAGTTTTTGTCCAGTACAAATTCCTGTTTCTTTGGAAAAGTTACAGAGATCAAAACACAAAAAAGGGATTTCTTGTAAAATGTGGTTTCTAATAGGATTATACAACAACAACAAATCACTGTGCCAAAAATGTAAGCATCAGTTGTGATATAGCCTTGTTTAATATTTTGGAAGACATACATATTTCAATTTGAATTTCACAATCATTGTAAATAAAAAATACATAATTTATCCATTTAACAATGTATCAGTGTTAATATCTAAATTAATATCATGTCAAAAGCATCTAATGACCAGGTCCCTCTTTAAAACTACGATTTGTTTTGATACTTCTTTCTTGTATCGAGACTTTAACGGGTTAATTTAGACTTAACTGCAGCTTGTTCTTTTTAACGACCTGTACTTTATTAGGTCCTGAAACTCCTATAATGACCCTACACTTCTTTTTATGATTTTGAAAGGGTATTAAGAGCTTTTGAGAAAGTTACTAATTGCGAAGCAAATGAGAGTTATTCAGCTCAATCATTCTATTAAGAAAAAGATACATATTGCACACATTTGCCTTCCTTGATTTTTAGCACGAAAAACATTTGGCCAGCCTCCACCTTGTTTTCTCACGAGTGTTGAAATAGGTCTGGCTCCTCAGCACAAATGAGAGTCAAAGTAAGCATAACCAAGCTGCCAATGACGGCTTTATTGCAATATGATTGGAATGCATTGGCAAAGTTTATTAGCGCACATGTGATTTTTGACGTTTACAAGAAACAAATGCTGGTACCTTATGGACGATGAGACAGTAGAGCGTAAGTATGAGCAGCAGTCCTCCGCAGATGGATGCAATGATGAAGCCAAGCTGGTACACCTCTCTGACTGGTCTTCTCTGCGAAGCCTTTGCTGAGATCCAATGATAGCTGTCTGTGGAAATGTTCACAGGATCTCTGATCACAGTCTTCCCAGACATCTGCATTATTCATTACACAACATTCCAGAAGTTTGACTTTCACACCTGTAAAATATTGAGCGGTCGACCCTGTGGGTAGCTCTGTCGTAGAGCCGAAGCTTTCTGAGTATTCCTGCTGGCATCTCCAGTCAACCGGTGAGTCACTAGTCGTCACCAGTTCCCAGTAAACAGACAACACCTCCGAAACTTTCTGCAAAGCTTCCATCGGAGATCCTTGGTAGACCATCTCAAAGCTCTCTGGCTTGTCCTGTGGCACATTACGAGACATAGAAGTTGATTTTCTCTTTCTGAAGGCGCGAGATTGGTCTCGTCATGCTTTGACAGCTCTCACAGCACGTATTTAAATCTGTCTTCATTCAGAAGCATATATTCACCTCCACCTCTTCATTAATCTGAGGCACACATCTCTGGGAATACATGTTGAGGATGAGCGCCCTCAGTGACTGAACATAGACGTCATTTACTGAGCCCCGATTGTACTTGAAGTGGGTGGTGAGCAGCTCCAGTATCCAGGGTAAAGCTGCTTTCACGAAGCAACATTTGCTCTGCAAGGAAGGAAAAGAAAATTAGCAGGAGTAAAGGACTTTATTTTAAAGTTGACTTTTAGTAAAATAAACATGTCCTTTTGACAAATGTTGCCTTACCAAAGTCCTCCGTTCTATGAATGTGTAGGTTATTGAACACCCACTTCTCAACTGGTTGTCCATCTGCAGAGATAACAACGGGAGAATTTCAGCCGGGGATATTTGATCTGATCTGTTTGATGTTGTTTTAACACCTACCAGTTGCCTGACTATCAGCAGGTGTTCCCTAGTGATTGAGTGTCTGCATGGACCAGGGACCTCGGCCATTGACAGAGGGAAGCTCAGGAACATAAGCACACACAGACACTTTACCTGCAACTGACAAAACTCAATGTTATCCTAAAGCTAACTGAACTCCAAAGCTTGTTAAACTGATTTTAGTTTGACTCTAACGACAGTCATGGAGATATTCTGTATCTTTAAAACTAAATCCAAACACTTAAAATTTAAATAGTGGTCTGCCGTCCTCCACCGCTTTTTCTGTAACACTCCCTCGCACCCACGGTAACTTTTACTTGAAGAAAAAAAAAGTCTTGTTATCATTTTACAAGAAGAAAAAAAATTCAAATTAAACTTCTGTGGAATTTCCACTGAACCATGCCACAAAACTTTCACAACTGGAGTGGGACCACTTCTCGCCTTTCCACCCAAACAACAGCGCAGAGAAGAGGAACTGCTCAGAGAAAGTCAAAATAAAGAAGAAACAGTTTCCACGCATGAGACTGTTAAACCGGAGTACGCTTTTGGATCACATCTCACAGACGTAGCTGATGTTTCAGTCTGACCTTGAGAGAACTTTGAGATAAATCTGAGTTATGATCATGTTTTTACTTATGCCAATAAAGCTTGGCCAGTGAGAGCAGCGCACCGACTCCTCCTGCAGCTCATGCCTGCTACCAAACACCTTTTGGAATCCGTAACAGTAAAATGGGCTCCACATGGACTTCAACTCTGGATTTAAACATGGTTACGAGCATATGCTCTTTACACGGCACAAAACAAAAGAAATCTCTATGATTAGGAGGTTGTTTTCAAAGGTGATCATTAACCTGATTTATTTTAGATGTAGGGTTTATTCGGGGTTATTCAACACCTCAATACAGATGTGAGCAGAGCACTGAACGGCGACCACAAAACAGAGTTTGGTTTGCGTTCAAATTCTTACATTAATTAAGAAACAAAAGACTTTGAAAGCTTCAGAAAATGAGCTTTTCTTTCATGTTTATTTTTGCTCTGTCCTTGATGCAGCTGTGAGCAGCATTCTAGATGGATTTCATGCTATAATGCAGAACAGCAGAAGGAAATAGGAAAGCCTCATGCTATTAAAGTTTTAACTCCACTCTGATATTTGAAACAGCCAGGTCAAGAGTATTTCCCACGGAAGAGGACCAGGAATGTGAGCATGAATCCCATCCTGCTCCGCTATTATTTGGAGCCTAGTTAATGACTGATGATAATACATAATCTAATTAATGTAATCTAATACAACAATAATGTGACTGGTATGTAGCAGATGTGGGGGCACATGATGCAAATATAACTTATCACATGATTTGTCTTCTCCATGCTTTCAATAATAAAATGAATTTACGTCATTTAACTACACAGTCAAGCACTGAGTATCCCACACAGACCAATGCAAGCAATGCAACAGATTTTTTTTAATTATTTTATCATTCCGCTAATTAGTAAAAACCTCTCACCTACCTTAGCTTTGCTCTGACTCACTGTTGACACAGGGATGGTCATCTGGTACGCGTTTGGCAATGGAAAACACCAAACTCCTCTGTCACACACATTGAAGCAAACAGATCTTTCTCATATATCCACTTCCACTCCACAGAAAGGAATTTCTTCTTAACTTAACCTGACACTTCTGCATGTGGCGCTGGTCTTCAAAGCATTGCCCTTATGTGCTCCTCCTCCTTTGAGGCAGTTCAAACTGAGACTGACTGTTTCAGCTGACAGACAGCCTTCTTAAAGACCTCCCACCTCTCCTCTAGTTTAACAAGATGCACAGCTCCGCTCTCTAAGCTGGTAAAGCACACAAAAGTGTGTTTTCTCCTTTTTTATTGCAATTCAATTGTCGTCTAGTGGATTTTTTGTTAAAAAGTAAAATAATAAAGACCCTCTTATTATGTGACCTTCATGTTGAGGTTTTTTTTTTACTTTACCCCTTAAACAACTTTTTAATGAAATACGTTTTAGACAATTAAGATTAAAAAACTGTAATAATGAAACACAAATTATTGTTCAAAGACCAGAAATTTATTTTTTTAATCTACTCATTTAACTGCTATTTATTTTAGATGAGCTACTTGCTTTGTTCATCAGTGTTTTATTGAGTTTCTAACTTGTCTGTTTTGTGTTTTAATTAGGTCTAAAATTGTGATCTAGTAATTAGTAAGTAAATTAGTAAATTAGTAGTAACATTGATGTTTCAAGTAATATTTTTGGTATTGTGAGTTCAGTTTCCATAAAATAACGCAAGTTGGCATTCAACATAAAACTTAAAAATACAAGTTAAAACTTTGTCAATTTAAATAGACTTAACTATTATTTATTAGACATGAGATAATAAAGAATCTTACCTTTTCACAACATTGGAGCCCATCGTTCTCATAAGAGGAAACTTCATTTATAATTTTGTCTTCAACATTTGTAAATCAGAGAGAAACAACCCCCACCCATAAATTAATCTGATCTCATGGGGGAAGCCTCTAGACCATATGTACTATTACCAAAAAGGGCACTTAATTGCTGCAAATTACTTTAACATTACTTATACTTTGCAGTTAGAAAAACAGAACAAAAGCAAGAAATTAGTGAGGCTTGATTAAAACAAATAACCGAGGAGATGTATAGAACATGCTTCAGTGAAAACCTGGCATTTGTGATATTAGCCTTAATGGGGAAGTGTTTGTTTGACATCCACATTAGGTATAAATTCCTCCACTACAGCTGCTACAGTTTCTGCTCTAACCCCTAAAATATAAAGTGCGTGAGTTTTGTTTTAGGTTGGCTTTGAAGAGTTGCAATGTTTGTATATCAGCAGAGGTCCATGTTTGAATTGCCCTATCAATATTTCTAAGGTTATTTCTGTGATTTAGTCTCACATTGTTGCAGTTGGGTCCAGATTACACCGTTTCAGTGCTGACTGACATTTGAAAGCAAGTATCTACATACATTACATATAAAGACACAAACATTTCCTTAATGTTTTGTAGCCCTGGCTTTAAAGGGGACGCATCATGCTTTTCAGTTCTTCCTTTTCACATTTAAATAATTCAGTTGTAGTCTATATAAAGTAGAACTGCAATCTTTTGGCCTGAATTCCTCGTTATTTTTGCCCCACAGCGCCTCTTTTAACCCTGTTCTGAGGTACATTTGAGAGCAACTTGTTTCGATGCTGTCTCTTTAAATCTAAAAGTTTAAAGAAGGGGCTTCACACCCAACCCCTCCAGGTTGTAGAGCGTTCCACTCCACCATGTTGGGACATTTTTGTAGTATGCTGGGTGAAAGTATAATGAATTGTGTGTGTCAACACACCCAACCACCAAACAGTTTCACTCATCTACGAGCTTCAGCATCCTTAAGCTCAAACCAAAAAATGGCTCCAAGAAATGAACGTAGAAGATTCGTGAGACTGGTAAGTCGGACATCCATGACCTTGTTTAACAGTTCCACAGCAAATTATGTCGCACACTTGTTTAAGAGACGTAATAGAAACATGGAAAAATATGACCCAAGAAAAATATAAAGATATCTATACAGTGTCATGATTTGTTTACTGAAACCAAACACAACCACAGCAGAGCTTAGTTTAACAGTTTATTGAAGTTTGTGGATAGTGGAGGAAGGAACCAAGAGTCTGTAATGAGCTGAAGCAGGAGGATGGTGAAGGCAGGAACTGGCAAGCAGGATGGAACCAGAGCACAGAGACAGCAGAACCAGAAGTACAGCAGAATGGAGACTTGGAACCAGGCTTGACCGGCAGCACGACAGAATGGAGACTTGACCAGCAGCACGACAGAATGGAGACTTGACCAGCAGCACGACAGAATGGAGACTTGACCAGCAGCACGACAGAATGGAGACTTGGGGACCAGACTTGATAAGCAGCACGGCAAAGTGGAGAATACTTGCAGAACCGGAGTGGGAACAGAACCAGATCCACAGCAGGCAGGCGGAGATGAAGGGCCTTCGGACTGGATGAGACTGCAACGGTGACAGGACTTGGCAGAAGTAAGCAGGAATAAGCAGAAGTTAACAGAAACCAACAGAACGAACCGACAGGGGAGGACTGAATGCAGGGAGCTTAAATAGGGAGGCTGACAGGTGTGCTGAGTGCTGGCTGATTAGTGACTGACAGGTGTAGATGAGGTGGAGAGGAGACTGAGGTATCTGGAAGGTGAAAAGTGTCCTGAAATGTGCATGGTGCAGCAGACAAAGCTGCACCATGACATACAGTAACTGGACAGACTACATTCAAATTTTCTCCCCTCCTAAAGGCTCACAGTACACAACAAAATTTATTTAAGGGCTAAAACAGTTGATTTTGCATGATATGTCCCCTTTAAGCCACTTTGTAATTAGTTTGGCAATATACTTGGTGCCTAAACCTTATAGTCCTGTTTTATGTCTTGAGATTTTCTGATTCAATAGATCCACATTATGTTATTTCCTTGTGATGTGATGTCTACCAATCCCTCCTTTAGCAAAACATCACCACAACATGATGCTGCCACATCTGTGCTTAACAGCTGGCATGGCTTCCCTAGCTTGGAAGCTCCCCTCTTTTTCTTCCTAATGTAATGGTTATAAGAGCCATACACTTTTATTTTGCTTTCATCAGACCATGGGGTATGTTTTCAAAAGTGATGTTATTTGTCCTGGAGGCCATTTTCAAAACTTTATTGCAGTACTCAGGGAGAGTTAGAATGACTTTTAGTGGCTGGATTAAGCAGGAGGATTGAGACAGCAATAAAGTGAAGACCAACCAGGTGTTTAATCATCAAGATTGAAAAGGTACACAAACGGGCAAAAAAAAACACCCGCTGGTTTGCAGGTCACATGAGGTCTCAGCAGCAGCTCGCAGGGATTTTTTACAGGCAGCATTTTATAACCTACAACACTCCCTGAATTAGCAGACCTACAAGTACCATGAAACAAGGTGAACAGAAACCTATATGCACTAACAAACATCTAAAAAATTACTAACATTCAAATACTTTAATAATTATCTAACACTGGAAAATGTCATAATATTAAACCCTTAAGTAGACAGTTTACTTTCCCCTTTTGAAATCAATAAATGGAGTCTTTGAAAAGGGATCCAACCAACTCCTACAAAAAGAAAATCACTGACTACCTACAACAACTAGAAAAAGACAAGGTAATTAACCGCTCAACTTATTATAGATTATATCCAGGGGAGGACATTCCATGCTTTTAAGGACTCCCAAAAATTCACAAGGAAGGAACACCACTCAGACCCATTGTCAGCAGCATTAATTAAGTAACATATAACGTTGCTAAACAGCTTGCTAGTATTTTAGCCCCCCTGGTGGGGAACACACCACATCGCATAGAAAACTCCAAGGACTTTGCAAAGAAAGTCAAACATTTAAAGATGGCACCAGGGGAAACGCTGGTGTCTTTCGATGTCACTTCACTTTTCACTTGCATACCTACATCAGAGGCAGTAGAAACAGTCAGGAAACGTCTTCAACAAGACAGGGACCTAAATAACAGAACTAACTTCACTTCGGACGAGATCTGTACCCTACTGGACCTTTGTCTTTCTACAACTTATTTCAAATTCAGCGATCATTTTTACAGACAGAAGCATGGTTGTGCCATGGGATCTCCAGTGTCACCAATTGTAGCCAATCTTTACATGGAAGAGATGGAAAAGAGAGCTTTGGGAACTGTCAGGTCTAAGCACCTAGAACATCATACAAACAGGGAAAGAAAGGCACAAAGACAATTAGTTTGGTCTCATTCTCCAGGAGAGTAGGAAGAAGACCGCACAGTTACAATCTCCAACCCACTCTGCCGGTCTCAGCGTTCTCCTCGATTTTATTAAGTTTGGGGTGTTTCCCTAGTTACAGGACTGAGGCTGTACTGAAGGGTGGGGGAACAGATAGCTTACAGCCTCAGTTGTCAACAAAGATACACAGCTGAGTAATCACGTTCAGTCAGCACATAATCTTGTAGCTGAGTCTTCTTGTTTCAGGAAGGGAAGAAACAGAGTATCTGTTTCTTCTAACAGAAAATTCTGTTTCTTCACAGGGACATGATTAAGCTATCATGTGAGTAATATGATTATATCAGAAGCTTACATTACTACATCATAACAAGATAAATCAATTAATGAAGTATAAACATTAATCCCAACAGGAACCTTCAGAGGAACACCACCAAGCCGCTGGTTTAGATTTAGATATGTGGACGACACCTTTGTCAAAATCCAGTTAAAAGAGGTGGAAGCTTTCACAAGACACATCAACTCGGTGGACAACAACATCAAGTTTACCAGAGAGGATGCCAACGACAACAAGCTACCTTTTCTCGACTGTTTGGTGAACATGGAAGGAGATGGAAACCTCAACATTGAAGTATATAGGAAACCCACACACACAGACCAATATCTTCTTTTTGACTCACACCACCCACTGGAGCACAAACTTTCGGTCATTAGAACCTTACAACACCGGGCCGAGCATGTTCCACAGAAACACATCAGAGATGCTCTCCAAACCTGTGGGTACCCTAACTGGGCTTTTGTCAAATCAGCAAGAAAATCCAAAAGACCCGCTGCAGAACATAATGGTGAGAAGAATAAATGCAAAAACATCGTCATCCCATATGTTGCTGGAGTCTGAAAAACTCAAGAGGATTTTCTCCAAACACAAAATCCCAGTACATTTCAAACCAAACAGGACCCTCAGACAAGGACAAAACCCCCAAACCTAAGATGAGTGGAGTGGTGTATGCAGTTCAGTGCAGTGAGGAATGTTCTGATCTTTATATTGGAGAAACCAAACAACCTCTCCACAGACGCATGGCTCAACACAGGAGAGCTACCTCCTCCGGACAAGATTCTGCTGTCCACCTACAACTCAAGGACAAAGGACACTCTTTTGAGGACCAAAATGTTCACATTTTGGACAAAGAAGACAGATGGTTTGAAAGGGGTGTGAAGGAAGACATCTACGTTAAGAGAGAAAAACCAACCTTAAACAGAGGAGGAGGCCTTAGGTTCCAACTCTCAAAAACTTACAATCCAGCTATAGCATTAATTCCGGCCAATCATCACCTCAATTCTCACCCTCATACGGGTGATCAAAACATCGTTCCTTTAAGCCAGGCCAATAACAACCCTAATGACTCCTCGTTACAGAGGAGTGGACCAGTTTCGGTTCAATCTGCTGGTTTAATGACTTTAACGACCGCCCATTATTAAGGGGTGGTGTCATGGTGCAGCCTTGCCTGCTGCACCATGGACATTTCAGGGCACTCTCAGCCTCCCATACAGCTCCAGATCCCATGCTCCACTAATCACCTACACCTGTCAGCCACTAATCAAGCCAGGACTCTTTCCACCTGTCATCACTATTTAAACCTTCCTCAGTTAGCTCTTCCCTGTCGGACCGTACTGTTACCTCCGTTTACTCCTGTTAATCTTCTGCTAACTTCTGTTACTACTACTCACGTCATCCAGTTCTTGTCCTGCCCGAAGTCCCTTCATCTCCGCCTGTCTGTTGTGGTTCTGGTTCCGAGCTCACTCCGGTCCTGCAAGTATTCACCTAGTCGTGCTGCTTAATCCTGCTGGTCCAGTCCTGGTTCTCAAGTCTCCATTCTGCCGTACTGCTGGTCCTGCTGCCTCCATGCTCTGGCTCCGTCCAGCTTGCCTGCTCCTGCCACTAACTGGATCCTGCTCCCGTCTGGTCTGAACTCTGGTCTTCATCATCTACTATTCATCTCCTTCAATAAACTCACAAAACAGAACTCTATGTGTGTGGTTGTGTTCGGGTTCATCACAAAAACATGACAGGTGGACCTGTTTCTGTTGAATTTGCATGTTATCTAAGCCATTACAAGGCCTTTGTTTTGGCAGTAGTATAAAGCTTGGCACTCCACATTACTCCAGACTTTTTGAATTGAGAAAGTTTCCTGGAGAGGAAGCGAAACGTCTTCAACTACGGAAAATAAGTCCAGTTGCTTTGTTTTTTACCTTTTTTTGGATCAATAAATGGACACTTTCAGAAACTTTAAAACCTTGCCTGCAAGCTGAATCTTCATGGCATTTGTACATTCACAAACACACGAGAATCCATCTTGTACCACTCTGGCTTCAGCCATTTGTGTGCAAACCAAAAATGGTTCTGGCCAATCACGTTGCAGTATTGTGGTTTAAGGCGGGACATACCGCTGCAACAAAAGCAAGTGCTGCAGAGCTCACAGCTGAACCAACATAAACATGGAAGCGTAGGAGGACGCACGTGTAGCTGCTGCTATCACATTTGATTGGTAAGAATCCACAATTTCTTCTTTGATGCTAGAACAGCAAGAAGTGCCTTGATTAGTTTATGTTTTTGTGGTTTCTCATAGCGCCTGCTGCTCATGTTTTAATTAGATACCGTTATTGGCTAAAACCAACCTTTGGTAGACGGGCACTAGGTGTCGCTTCGCCCAATCAGCTCGGAGAATGCTGCTTAATCGCCGTCCTTTCCCTAAACGGATCCAATGGGAGCAGTCCCAGATTGATAAAGCGTTGAATGAAAAGTGCTACATATTATCAATCTGGCTGGCCAGAATAAAGTAATCTTTAAGCCTGAACACACTGCAGAGGAACAAACAGGGGCAAGTAATTTGCACAATACCACAATACACTTTAAAACATAAATATTTTACAACTCATTTCAGAAATTATTAGTTAGAGCATTACTTGTTGTTATCCATTGTTTTGTTTTTGTCTTTTGTTATTGGCCTTCATCAATGCCAACTGAGAAAACACTGTCACAACAAACAGTAACAAGGAAATGCTTCAGTCTCTATCCCGTTGTGTAATTATTCCATTTAACGAAATATTCAAAACAAAGTATTTTAAACATGTTTTAATTTGAGTAATGAAGACCTTCATTATATGGCATAATGGCGTCTTCCTCTCCTAGTGTTAGTACAGATCTAATTTCACTGTGGATAATAAATTTCTCTCCCCAGTTTCAGCTGGAATCTACAAGTTTTTTTTTTTTTTTTTTTTGCTTTTACTCTGGGGTTGATTTGAACATTTCACACTGAACCATTCCCTCTGGGACACAAAACCCATCTCCTTCCTGAACAGTGTGATGGCTGGACATTCTCGTGATGTTTATACTTGCTTATAACTGTTTGAAGAGATAAACATGCCATCTTCTTTTACCCAAAGATGAACCTGATTTCTGGAGGTCTACAGTTCTCTTCCCGATATCTAATCAGATTTCTTTAGATATTTTTCATGATGTCCCAACAGCGTGCACTGGGTTTGGGGCGAAGTCTTAAAGTGCATACTCAGGTATACGTTTAATAAATTCCAAAGTTATAAACTTACAAAGTCAGCTTACAAAAAGCTTGTTAAGTATGATTAAACTTCTGAAAGTCGTAAAAAGGAGAATAAAAATCACTGCTTTAATTTTTCTCAAATATGAATAATTTTGATAAATATAAATGATCTAATGCAGAAAAAAGGTTAGTCTGATTAAATTTCAGCCAGTAGGGGAAAAAAAACACTGTAATTTGTAATTTTATACAGTGCGTGTAAATATGTGGCCCCAATAAATCCTCCTGCTGTGCTGGGTATCATAAGCAGCAGCTTAGCTCACTTTTGTCTTGTTCTAGCTCTGAAGCAGAATCTGTCACTGGTCAATCTCACACAGGATTTCTAGATTTCTCTCATGTTGACAAGGGGGGAGTTATTGATGAATTGGCATTAAAATCCCACATCCTTATTCCAGCTTTACAGCTAGTTATATTGTTGAATACTTTTTATCTTTAATACAGTCCGTTCTTAGGGTTCAAACAAATGATATGAATGTTGCCATCTTTATCCCTCGTCCTCCCAAGACCATCTTTAACTATATTGACAGTCTTTGGCTACATGTTGTTCCAATTTAACGGCTCATTTATTAATAATGGATGGCCAAGTTGGAACTGGAGATCTAAGGTGAAAGCACAACGGGGGAATGACACATCCAGAGGTAATAAATGTTTGTATTCTTTAACAAGACAAACACCACAGAACTGGATAATAAAATGGGAAATAAACTTAGAAAGTATTGTCAGCGTGTGTTTGAGGAAAATGTCAAATTACACAGGCAATTTAAGTCTTCTGAGATGATATCATGCATCACTTGTGAGCTGTAAAATAAACACTCCATTAATTGTTTTTATTGTGTTTAAGCACAAATACTTGTTGCATGAATAACATTGACCCCAAATTAGTCACTAGAAACCTGGCTGCTTTATTAATAAACCCACACCAGCTCAAATTAAACTAAGAGTAGTTTTAAATGCAAAGTTTTCTGATCTTATCAATATCCTGAAGATATTACATCATGTTTTGTGTAGTTGTATTTAGTTGATAGTTTGCAAAACTATATTTTGCTACAATTATAGCTGCATGTCCTTTGGAGAATGTCTCTACAACATTTTCACATCTAGAAACTATTTTTCCCATATTCCTTATTGCAAAATAGCTCAAGCTGAGTCAGATGGGATGGAGAGGATCTGTGAACATGTTTTCCAATTCTTACCCAACATTTTGAATTGGACTTAGGCCATTCTAACACATGGACATGCTTTGATCTAAAACATTTTATTTGTTCTATACTAGCTGTGTGTTTATGGTCGTTGTGCTGTGGAAAGGTAAACCTTCACTCCATTTGCAGTGATTTTGCCATCAACTCTCTTAGGGTTGATGATATAAAATACACAGCAAGCTATATATTTTATACTAAGCTTTTTACATCATAGCATTGCTTCCTGCTGGAGTCCTACATCTTGCAACAGATGTTGCTGCTTTACAATCTTTTCCAGGCTCCAGCAGAGTTAGTTATAGGAATATGTTGGCTCTAGCTAAAACCAGGGCAAACTTATGGAATAAATAAGAAACATTAGTGTTCCGCTCACATTTGATCAGTTAAGGATGTAATAAAATCTTTGAGCCACCATAAATATTTCAGTAACACACTGTGACCTCATGTGGGCAGGAGACATTCTCAAAATTGTTGTCTTTATTGCGTAAACAGGAACACTAGCTTTGTTTTATTTAGAATAAAACCAGTGAAGAGACTGTTGCTGAGCTTTGAATCCGCTGGCAAGAGATTGTACGAAGTTGGCAGATCCAAATGTTTTTTTATTGTAACAGCGATATTTGCTTTGAAGATAATCTTTTTGCATTCACACAAAATACTGGACTAAACCACAACAGAATTTGTCAAAAATGGATATTATCATTGATCCAAGCCATTCTAAAAAATGTGCTGATGTTCTCTGGAAGTAAATATCCACTCCAGGAATCCTTTCCACCAAACGAGGTAGATTTTTTGGGGGCATTACTCACACTCCCTCCATATTCACTGAATCTGCCAGGGCAAAAAGAAATTACCATGGTAGAAATTAACCCACAAAAAGACCCTGGTGTGAGGTTAGCACTTTTCAATTACCAGGAGTGTAATGCCCAGACACTGTGCGTGTTTATTAAAATGAATTAAAATAAAGAATAATGTCTCGCTTATAAAGCTTATGTATGCACAAAACCGGCAATGAAACCTGCGTACATCACTTTCCATGCAAAGGTTAATTTCTATAAAAAAAACTTGATGGGAAATATGCAGTCCTCACGACAACTCTGGCCCATGCGTACACTCATTTTGGAGATGGGGGAAATTGGCGATACAGATGGCAAAGCTATGTATTGCGGGCAAACTGC
The DNA here is from genome assembly GCA_037039145.1 of Fundulus diaphanus. Lineage (NCBI taxonomy): Eukaryota > Metazoa > Chordata > Actinopteri > Cyprinodontiformes > Fundulidae > Fundulus > Fundulus diaphanus. The sequence continues at coordinate 37,606,150 of CM073129.1, read as the reverse complement.
ATAACAATTCCTCTCAGATGTTCAATTTCCCTCCATATCAGACTTTAATCTTAGATGGACTTCATCAAAAACATTTAAAACCCCAGTGTTATTAATGACACACAACTGTACATAAGAAGCTTTCAAATAAATTAAACAACGCTTATAAGCCAACTTAAATCTTAAATCAAAGTTCACACAACATTCCATCTGGTTTTTCTACCATCTTATTCCTGTCTCCAAGGATCACCAGGACGACGTGTACCACAGATCAACACATAAATTGTGACAAGGTGTGCAGTAATTACTTTAATTTCTGTAAAGAGTCAAATACGCTCATGCGTAATGCTGGACGGATGCATTGGACCTTGTAAATGGGAGAATTAGAAGGGAACATAGTCTCAGGGATCAAAGATTTCCTGGCCAATGATGATGACTGGCTAATATGCTGTTTTAGACCCCCTAGAGCATTGCATTCTGTGATTCTTGATCATCGTGGGGGGGTGGGGTCTCTGGTTCCTCCTGGTCTCTCTCCCTCCTCAGAATGACGACCTGGATGCACAACCTCAGAGCAATTTCAACACAGAGCATGGCTCAGTGAGCCTGACATCCCATGTTCAAAACAGTAATCAAATTTTTAACAAGTTCTTTTAATGTGGACAGCATATGTGCTTTGCCACTAATTTACACGTGTAATAAAGGCCTTTCTGTGAACTTTTTTCACAGTCTCTTTGCTTTTTTCTTTATCCCGTGGGTGCCATTGCTAACCATGAAATAACAACTCAGCTTTAAAAATGCATTACCATTCATGAGGTGCTTTGCATTGACCATTTATGATTGAATCTGGTCGTGTAGAGGGCAGAAAATGAGGCGGAACCAGGTATGCAAACGTTCAGATGCAGCTGTGATCTATGAAGGAAAATTGTGTGCTGGCATGTGTGTGCAGGGTTTTATAAATCAGATTTCTTTTTGCCATACGTACACTTTTAGCATAGATTCTACTCAATGTTTTATGAATGAGGCCCCCAGTGCATACAAAACAGACTGTTCCGGGCAAGCGCTCACTGAGAACTCAGGGGCATGCACTCTTATGCGACTCTGGGTGGGGTTTGTGCCGTACTTGCTGACAAATCTGTCAGGGCTTGGCAAGGTTTGTGGTCAGGAAACTGTTCAGGTTGATGTCCAGAATACAGAAGCTGATTAGGTGTCCAAAACGACGGCAAGGAGAGAAGAAGGGAATCGAAAGCTGAGAACTGGGTCAACACGGCAGGCAAGAGGAACGCTGGACACAAAGGCTTTCAACCATCTGGCAATGACTGTCTGTGGAGCCTCAGTAATTAGAGACAGGGAAACAGGTGCATGAATTTGTCTTGATTATATATAATCAAGACAAATATAGTTACATTTTCTCTCTCCTCACTTTCCCTGTATATAAGCCTCCTGGTCATTGCTTCCATTTGTCAGATTCTCCTTTATGAATCCCCCTGTTTGCTCCCTGCTCCGTGTCACCATTAGCTACCTTCTGTTTGTTAATTTCATTCATTAAACTATAGTCATCTCATCATGCTCTTGTCTACATTTCAGTCCAGCACCTGCCTCTACAAACACGACATGCAGATGTCCATCAAATTATCTAGTGAAAACCGAGCAGCAATCCTTGAACACAAACACACATGGCTACACTTATTTGTAAGAAAAAAAAAAACCTTGTTAAAAGAAAAGCAAATTATCTGACCCACCCGACATGGCATTTTCAGCACTTGGTAAAAAGCACATTTTGGGTTTTCTTAAGAGATGCAAATTACAGAAAGCAATGTTATGTATTTTCAGCCATAATAATGAAGCTAGGAATTTTGGCCTGCAAAATTCAAAACAATTATCGAACTGGTCAAAATTTTTGACTTGAGGATACGGAGATTTGTGGGTCTTTGTTTATGCACAACTCCTAAGGTCCTGTCACAACATTTCAATCAGGATAAAATCTGCAGAGCACGGGCTATATTATCACCTAGATTCTCTTCATTTTCGAGCCTCTGTGTTGTGGATTTTCTGCTTTGTTTGGACGTGCGGCACAGTTTAAGTTAAAACTCCTTTCTCCGGGTGGAGCTTTCGGGGAGCGGGGGTGCCTATTGGAGTCAGTAGGGGAGCTGGCTCCCTGGGTTGGCTCCCCAGTCATTTGCTCCCCATCCCCGGACTCCTCCCTCTGCCTGCTCCATCACGCCGCCACACATGTAGGTCCTTGGGGAGAGGGCGTTACTGGAGGTTGCCACCTTTTGGCGACGTCCCTCTCCCCAATTTTATCATGCATTTTAGACACTTTCACTCCAAACATTTTCACAACGCACATTCATGTAGGCCACGATATGGGGGGGTGGGGGGAAGACGTCTGGGGGGGGGCTTATGTTGTGTGAGCCTCGCCTCGGGCGGCTCCCTTCACCCCCTCTCGCATTTAGACATTGAGGGTTCTGGGTAGTTGCTTGGAGGGGGTGGACTGGCACCAGCTTCCTTCCGGAGGGGGGGTGGGCTGTGCCGTGCATCCCCTTCGGTGCTCCCAGTTTTAAACACACCTGAGATCAACATGCAACAACACAACATCTGAGCGGGCGTAGGGAGGATCGGGGGTCTTTTGCACAACCTCGATCTCCGATCGCGGCACGGAGTCTGGGGCCTGGAGGGGGTGCGGGCCACTGGGTCCGGGGTCTTGGCGGGGGGCTGCTGCGGGTAGCCAGCGGCTTACCGGATCTGGGGCTGACGCCTCTGCTCTCCCCAGGAAGGGATGGGGGGCAGGGGTGGCTAGGGTAAGGTCGGGGTGGGAGGGGGTTTATTAGGTATATAGTGGGTGAGGGGGGGCTCTGGTCGGGTGGCCCGTATGGGTCGTGTCGGTCCCCCCTCTTTGGGGGGCCTGATCCGGGGGGCGTCTGGTCCGGGGGCGGGGGCGGGGGTCGGGCACAGGCAGTCGTATTGTTGAATTGTGGTGACCCCCCCCCACTTGGGATTTTTGGATGTGAATGCTATCTGGGAATGTGTGTACAGCGTCCTTTTTTTTTTTGTGTCTGGCGAGTGGGGCACAAGGGAGGGATGGTGTGAATGAGGTTTTTTTTTTTTTTTTTTTTTTTTCCCCAGGTTCGGGTCCGGTCCGCTCCCTCTCCCAAGAACATCTCAAGTCTCCGATAGGTGTGGAGCCCATCCCCCCACGTCCTGCCCTCCTCCGCTGCGTTGGCAGGCGCCTTGGCCCTCTGGCGCGTTGACGGTCCTCGGGTTTGGGGCGGGTTCCCGGGTGGGCGCCGGCCCATTCCCGGCGGTGGCTTCGCGGGGCCTGGCCCCCCGGGGGGCGGCCGGGGCCCCTGCCGCGGGGGCCGGGGCGCCCCTGGGGCCTCTGGCCCCCAGGGCCCATGGCCAGGACCACTTCAGCGCGGCCGGCTGCCGGCGGAGCCCACGGGCTCGTCCCCGCGGCTCTTGGGGGCGTCAGCATTGCGGTGGCTGGGGGATTTCCTCGGGGTCGTCTCTCCTCTTTCCTCGGGGGGGGGTTGCGGATTTCCTGTGAGGGCCCCTCTCGGGCGCATTGCTTTGGGGGCCCCTTTGGGAGTCCGGGGTTACGGGTCCCCTGACTCCTGCCTCTGTGCTCGGGGAAGGTGGGTCTTCGGTTCTCCACAATCACTATCGAACTATTTCCTTCTGGATAATTTTCACCTAAACTAGTGCACTTTCACAAACTCCCACAGGTGCTGGGTCCCAGTTATTAAATGTTCACTTATATACAGAAAGGCTATAATTTATTTATTTATTTTCTTTTACTTTCTTTTTTAGGTATCACATTACACATGTCAGCTTAAATAATAATACATATGATTTAGCAATGGTATCAAGGGTTACACGATTGTATCTGTTGCTTTATGTCTGTTGGTTGTGCTGTTCTTTTTGTGTCTCTTTCCAGGTGATGGAGCAGACAGAGGACGTTTTATCATTCTCTTCCTTTTATCTCTTCTTTCTTTCACCTCTTCTTTCTTTTTTTTTTCCTCTTGTTTTTCTTTTACTCTCCTACTTTCCCATTGTAGTGTCCATATAATTTGAAATTCTCCCTGCAGGAATCACAATAAAGCTATTTACATGCACAAATCAAGCGGAGCATTATGGCGAAAGCTGTTTGCTCCACTTGTGAAAGTAAAATCTGTCGAGCTCTATTTGGCATTAAGATATAAATTCTTATTGCCATATTGCTAGACACTGGAAAAAAAAAAAAAAGTTAAAACTCAGGCTTCAGATTGATTGGCTCCCATTTGACACAGAAGAGGTCATGTTGTCTTAGTGACAGTAAGGTGCCCAGGTCCTGTGGCTTATAGGTAAGCCGATACACGTTTTTTGGTTTTCACTGAATCCTTTATTTACATTGATCCAAAACAATTCCATGTTGGTCTCAACCAGGCCATGTATTTCAAAGTGCTGCGGTCTGGTCTGATGTAACTTTCCAAACTTATGATGCTCTCTTTAAAAACAGAGGGCATTTTGTCCCACAAGAGAGAGCTGAAAACGCGAGTAAACAACAAGATTTTTAAAAGCAATGTAGGCCAGGAAACCAAAAACATACAAAATAATGGTGTCTGTCAGCAAAACCTGACACAATCCAAAAGAAAAACGGTCACAATAATCAAATGAAAGACGAATAGGTGACGACAGGCAGATGCTTAGTGTCAAACTGATGGTGTAATCTGAATAAGATATTTTTTATCAGCTTTCCATCTGCTCTTTATCTTGACCTTGTTTGAAGTCTCTTCAGCTTGAGGAATGTTTAGAGGACATGTTTGTAAGGACCTAATGCAAATGAGCTCTGTAACATCAATCCATTTTCACTTCCACACAAAATGTTTTCATGGAGCACCTGACCGATTGTAAGATATTTTCTCCTAAGTGGTTCTTGGGTTCTCCCCTGGTAATGCCGCCCTGGGCAATTGCCTAAGTGACCCAAATCAAAAACTGCCATGGATTTACGCTATGCAACATACAGTGTAAAAGTATTCCCACCGTCTTGCATGTTTGCACATTTTGTGACGTTGCTGCCACAAACTTCCATGCAGTTTATTTTATGTGACAGACGAACAGAGAGTAAAACGTTACTGTTAAGTGAATTCAAAATTACTTTGAAATTTTATATTGAAAAGTATTATAAAGATTTTGCGTTCAGACTCTTTTACTCCGATGCAACTAAATAAAATCCAGCGCAACCAGCTGCCTTTAGAGAAGCACATAGATTCCAAATTGATTGCACAGTTCCTTCAGACAATGCAGTCAAGTTCAGCTTATAATTCAATACCACCATAAAGACCAAGAAATAGACAAGGAGAGCATTGATCAGAGAAGCAGCCAAGACACCTGTGGTAACTCTGGGGGCGATCCACAGCCCTGAAACGACAGCTATTTGCCATGTAGACCACAAATCTGTCCCTGTTGGAAGAGAGGCAAGAAGTAAGAGACACAGCAAAGAGTGCTCAGATCATATGAGGCCCTAAAACATGATTTGTAAAACTTTGGTCTCCATGTAAGTGGTATGTGTGGGAGATATCTGACATTGTACTCTGGAACCACATCCTATCATACCCAGGTTGAGACATGATCTAGGCAGCATCATGCTGTGGGAATGCTTTTGTAGAGAAGGAATATAAGCACTGGTCAGAATTGATCGAAAAGTGTTTGAAGCTAAAGCCAGGCAAATTGAGGAAAAACCCTGTTTGAGGCTTCTTCAAAAGATCCAAGACTGGGGTGCAAGTTTCCCATTCCAGCAGCCCAATAACCATTAACACATACAGGATTTAATTGATTCGATTAAAGCATGTTTTAATGCCCAGAATGTCAAAGTCCAGATTTGCATTAATAGTTGTAAAACAGTTTTAAAATCACAATCAACAAAATAATTTGTCTTCCAATTATAAATATGCAGTACTGTATGTCGGTCTATTACAAAATATAACAACAAAAAACACAAGAGTTTTTGGTTTTGATGTGATAAAATATGAGAGATTTAAGGGTTTTGAATTCTTCTGCAAGGCTCTGTATTGACAAAAAGAGATATAATGTAAGTGTCTGTATTGTAAAGTTGGGTCAATTAAGAAGGGGAGGATAAAGCCACCAATAATTTCCCAGCCAAACCGCTCTGTGCTACTCAGATGATCCAAAACTAATATGAGCATGAAAGATGGATCCCACAAAGTAATGTGGGACAGATTAATTGTCTTTTTATTTTTTCAAAGGATGACAGATGAGATAGCAAAGCAAATATTGTAGAATTAAACCACCCACTGTTATAGCTGCTACTTTTGGATCATTTCACTTTGATGAATTCATTCTTATAACTTTCATATACAAAGTAAAAATAGACTCTCCAAAAGTAAAACAGGAAGAAAAGCAAAACAGGAGAAGGAAAAGAAACCTTAGTTACAGGAAAAACCAAACACAGAAAATGGGTAAAGCAATGAAATCAGTAACACCTAAATTCATTAAACCATCAACCAACTTGATCACACATCTAAATAAGCAATACACATTCAGTCTCTTTTCTATTTATTCTCCTTGTACTGCAATGTTTTCAACGTTTAACCTGATAACTGAGGCCTGTAGACTCAGATGCAGGCTTTTGTAATTCCACTAACTACTTTACGGTTTGACCTCGCTGTGAACCTGGTGAAACTTTTGCCCTTTGAAAAATTAGCTAAGTACCCTGAACACTTTACCCTCTGAATAGTCCTTCTTGCTGTTGAATAATTGAGTCCAAAACTGTCGGAAATGACCTTCTAAACACTTACCAGATGTACGATCAGCATCAATACTGGTGGTGTCTTTCCTCTTTTTTTCCCTACACGCACATGAATCAAATCACCAAACTGCTTAAATAATTTTGATTTTCAAGGTGCTTACACGTCCCAATATTGAGTTAATAAAGTACTTTGACTTATTGGATCCAGATGTCGCGATGAGTTGCCATAGAAGCAATGAGGGTGGACTTACAAAACAAACATCGTAGCTGTTGTTTTTTTTAAACAAATGTAAATGTACTGAAATGTACTTGTACATGTGAGCCTGTTTTTACTTCATTTTGAGACCTACAAGAACCAGAAGATTGTTAATGATATCAAAATAAATAAAACCTTAGAACTAGCTTTTTTTTCCAAGTCCACATCACCATATTTGGCTTAATTTAACCTATGGCTCTATGCTAGATTGCACATGGCATGTATGGTATTTGTGTGAGATTTACACTGTTTATTTTTGTAGTTTCCCGCACATCCTACAGCACGTATTCATCCCAACTCTGTGTAGTCATTTAGGTCATCCTGACTACAGAGTGATGACAGCTGCAATAAAAGATGTTTGAAAAAAAAAGATGACACTTCTGTTCACACGTGTATTTAGTAGCAATATTGAAATAAAAGCCTATCACACTTTCAGTATCAGTGCTCAGAAAAGACCAAATTCTCACAGGTTGCTCTCTGTCGAATATGAGGAGATAATTACATCGAAATGAACCCCAGTTAAAAAAAGAGAATACATTAAATAAGTTATGATTTCTCAAAGTGATCATTTAGCTCACTCCATGGGGAAATAAATCTTTTCAGGAGGAGGATTTCTTTTCTTGTAAAAGCATTGAAGGCCATTAATAACGTTAAGAATGATGCATTGCATGTTGGAGCTGCGGCAAAACATAATAGTGACCAGGACTCCCAGAAGCAATGAATTTTCCTCTGACTTTCTGTGAAAAGTCACAACTTGGGAATGAGCAATCGGTGAAGTTGATAACTGCTTTTAAGCTTCCAGATCATTGCTGAAGGGCAAGTTTAGTGTTTTTTAGGAGCCTGAACAGCATTTGATCATCTGTTATATAAAAACAAATTTTTTTAGCTGGTTACATATGAGCTGTGTGTTTCAACAGTGAACAGACATTATTTAAAAACAAATTTGGTTATTTATGAAACTAATTGTGAAAACTCAAAGAAGTTGTCATTTCAATGCTACCGTGGCATTAGGACCACACTTAATTTAAACAAGTTTAATAAAAATACAGCCATAAATACGCTGGTCATAATGATCTCTGATTTGACTTTTCTCATTCTTGACATTATCTGCCACTTTTTGCCATTCTTTATTTAGATCCTTCAGACAGTATAAGGGTTTCTGTTCAGCGCACAGAGTTAAATTTTGTTAAAAGAATAAGTTATTTGTGTGGAGGAAATAAATTAGCTTGGAAGTCCTTTTGACCTTAAAGGAGTATAGTGTAAGTCTCAAGATTTTTGCAGATGTCTATCCCCTCTGGCGACAAGTTGAAATAACACCACTGTTGTGCACGTGCAGGGGAGAAGAGGAAAAGCGTGTGCCCCTGCAACTGCACAGGTCTTTTGTTTAGAGGCGTAATGTCTTCTGAGGTAAGAAGGCTATAAATATTGAATTAGCCCGTGTTTTCTCGCTAATGCATCCATCGATTATGGTGGAGACTCAACAAAGTTGCCAGGTGAACGAGTGCGTGCAGCGCGTCACACTCACGTGCTAGCCTAGAGGGTTCGTCCCGAATCACTCTCTCATAAACTGACAAATACAGCCTATAGACGCAACTGGGGTTAATATTTAACTTCAAAACTTGAACTGTGCACCTTTAATAAATAATAAAAGCACCAGAATTACCCTGGAAATAGCTCCACCCATCTTCCAAGCAACTCTTACCGGTTTCCCTGTCCCTGCTGAAGAAGAGCTTCCGGCAGGATGATGCTGTCACCACCAGTGGGGATGGTGAGTTCACAGTGATGTGCAGAGTTAGTTTTCCACAAAACATAGCATTTTGTAGGAAGGCCAAAAGGTTTGTTTTTATCCTTGTTTGACTAAAGCAACCATCTTTGTTGTGTCCTTTGCATGGCTGGAGGCAATGTTTGAAGGGAGCTTCTGATTACTTATTTTTAGTAATGGCTTTTTTCTTGCTGCTCCTCAGTGAAATGGTAAAATGGTAAATGGCTTGTACTTGTATAGTCCAATTTTTATCAGAAATAAAATCCGTTATCACTCTCCCCATATTTCAAAATATTGCAATACTTTGTTCTGATCTATCAAATGAAATCTCAGTATGTTTTATTTGATATATGTGATAACATTTATTTTCATTTTAAAAAGATTACCTTTCTTAAATATAAGACATTAATCAATGTATCCATTTTCTTAAATCACCTAAATGTTTTTTGTTGTTATAGTTCAGCAACAACCATGTGTAACATTAACAGGTTGTTTCAAAGGCTACATTCATTGGAATGAGACTATGTTTTATAACACACTACATACTGTAAGTCTCAGTTTCAGGATGATCCTGTTAATACTAACATGGATTATACAACTGGACCTTCTGACAAGCCTTTGTCTGTTGCGTTTGTGTTAGTGGTTGTTTGGACAGGTTTTCCACTCAGAATACTTGTGCTAACTCATACTGAGAGAGATGTTTTTGCAGAGGATGAATTTTTGACCGAATGCCAGTGTCCACCCTCACCTCATGGTGCACTTTCAACAGATACAATCCCAGGATGACAATTCAAGGATGTGGGAGAGATGAAGCATGACATCCCTATTGTCACTACGGAGAGGCATTTAGTGGATTTCCCGGGGAGGTTGGAGAAAATAGGACAAAAAAGATTTGACAAGGGCAACTGATAAATTTGAATGCTTTTGTATTTTTGTTGTTTTGTCTTATTCCCTGTCATCCCGGAAAGCAGAAATTCTGCCATTGTTCTGTAAGTCTCAAATTTTCCTTAGAGATCCAATGCTTGCAAACATTTGATTGCTCAGCTTATTTTACAACAAGCCTCTTTCTTGTGGGACTCAGTTAAACAAAAATAGCTTGATCCTCTGATAGAAACTGCAGAGACAAAGGGAGGATTCTCCTAAAGCTGGGCATACACTGCACGAGTTTATGCCCTTTTCGGGCCGATTCTTCAGTCGTGCGAGAATTTTTTGGATCGGGCCGAGTTTCAGCTTGATCGTGCGTCCTACGTTGTGTAGTATACGGGGGGTAACGAGGGACCATTCGTCTCTCACGACCACCTCCCGAACCGGACTGTCGGTTGAAAATCAAACTCGTGAGTGATCGTGAGCGCGTCCTGCTGTTGAAGCAGAGCTACGAGCCGATTCCGCCCGACCTTGCGCACTGCGCACACGCAAACAAGGAAATTCTTCTTGGTGTTCTCAAACAAAAACATAGGAGCGGAGAGAAGCATGATGGCGGTACGTGTGACATGGAGTCAAACTACGGAGGAGCAACTCGTAGAATAGCCAAGGCAGTGCGTTTCGTTCTAGTAAGCCTTATATTTAACAGTGAGCATCGACACTTCCACCTTTTTCTTCTTCTACTGTTGACGTTTGGCTTCCGGGTAGACGAGTCCGAGTAGCGCCATCTCTCTACGGGGCTGAGTCCGATGTGTGGTTTTGGAACGCACAGTGTGAGCAGTCAGGTCGCATCAGAGCGTCGGGCCGTACAGTGTAAGAACAGATATCGTGAGCAGTGAACTTTTAAACCCTGCGGTTTCGTCGTACAGTTTGAGCTGTATATGAATACCACGATTGAAAATATTGTACAGTGTATGCCCGGCTTAAAACATGAAATGGGCTTCTATGTTTGAGTTACAGAGTACGGAGCAAAGTTTCACCGGCAGGATCAGAACGTGAAAAAATAGCAGGGTTTCCCGCAGCGCTATCTTGGCGAGGCGGCCGCCTCGCCAAACTCACGCTACCGCCTCGCCAACATTTCCAAAAAAAAAAAAAAAGTGACGTTAACACGCGGTTTGTTGTTGTTGCTTTCGCGCGTGCGTGAATGGCAGGGAAAAAACACATGGATACCCCCCGCTCCGCGAGTCGGTCCGCGGACAACGTGTCGTCGTCGTCGTTCCCCCCCCGCTCCGCGAGTCGATCCGCCTCGCATAACCAAATTCCTGCGGGAAACACTGAATAGTATTTATTTTCTTCATGTTTGATAAACGCATCAGTACTGAGACCTCCTAGCCTTTTAAATCTATAAACACATTGACTGACAGTAGGTTTGATGTTTTATTTAATGCACAGCAACGTACAATAAGCTTTGATTTTTATTGCTATTTTTGGTAGGTATTGTGTTACATATGACTGGCATTTATGTTGATTCAGGGACTAAAGATGGAAATTATCCCTGGCTATAATCTTGCATATTTACATGTCAATATTCATTAATAATCTTTTATTTTTAAATAAATAATCAAAATCTGATTTTCTGACAGGAATAAATAAATATTTCTTGTGTTTCCTGTTGAATTAAAAACTTTTGCATCAATCAATGATGCTGCAGAATATATTCTTTCTTATCTGTTGTAAAAAAAAATTGAATCAGCAGGTTAGGACGTAAAGAAAGCCAGAAATCGGTACTGGCCAAGAAAAGCTGGATCGGTGCATTTCCAATTTAAACCAGCAGCTGACAGAAAACCCAAGCTGAGGATTTTTAGCATAAAGGTTTTGATTATACTTTGTTCTGTCACTGCTTAAAGAGTAAATCTGACAGAAAGAAAGCTTGTTTTTTTCCCCCATTCTCTAAGTAACAACTCTCACGGTAGGAGATACCACAATGTTGAAAACGTTAGAGCCGGCATTGCTACTATAGATAAAATCTGTTACAGCATCTGTTTTCAACTTTATAAAGAACTTTCACATAATGGTCCCAAAATGCATTCATCACACTGGGATGGAAACAATGCAGTGAATGCACAAATGACGATGAAACCAAAATAAAAGCTCACATTACAACTTTATTCTGATAGGTTATAGTTCATATCAAGCAGAGAGACAGTAAGAATTGATTTCAGAAAAACAGGTGTAAAAATATTTTTCATGGTTTTCAGTGCAACTTGTGTCAAATTAAAAGTAAAATAAAATTCAATACATGCTTTGTAGTCATCTCTTTCAATGTTTTAAATAAATAGTTATCTTAAAAGCAGACAAAAGTCAGCCCCCCACTTTAAGTTGGCAAGAAAATATTGGAAAACAGCAGCAAAAGTAAAATGGTGAGACAGGTTACCATATGTGCATTTTCATATGTTGTCAGACTGCCGTAGCAAACCCTATCCGATTATTGCGACGATCAAACTCTGTGTAGTATCGGGCAATGAAGTTGGCTCCTAAAATCCAGATGGGACCTGTAGGAGGTGGCACATCCAAGCCCCTGAATGTGACGATGCAGACATCCCCTTCAATCTGTGATTGCTGTAAGAATGGGTTTGTTTTTTTAATACAGTCCTTTAATGGTAAACTGTGAAAACCAATTAAACACCAAAACTATTACAAACGGCATACATTTTAATCATTTGAATAAACAATAAATAAACAAAAAAAACTTTTTAATAGGAGTGAAACATTAGAAATGTACTTTACTGTGTATCAAACTCCTGAAACAATAATCTGATTTACTGTATTTTTCGGACTATAAGGCGCACCGGATTATAAGGCGCAATGTGAATTTACGTGTCTATGTGTGTCTTTGTCCACATATAAAATGCACCGGATTATAAGGCGCATTGCATATTCTTCCCAAGTGTGTAATATCACTCTGCCCCTTTGGTAGGGTGACCAAATGCCCCCAATTCCCGGAAATGTCCACAATTTCAGTGTATCATGATGGAGTGAAAAAACGTTTAGCGCAACAAGTGGTATTTACCCGGTCCTGCCGCTGTTCCGACATAGTAGAGCTTTGCCGAACGCACCTTCCCCGCCCCGATGGTGTTGCAGTTCAGACAAAACAAACTAACCCCCAGGCAGATCTTAACAAAATCAGAGATGTCCCCAATTTTATTAGAGAAATCAAATCTGGTCACCTTAAGGAGGCACTACACTGACCGTGTAACGTAAACGTTGCCGTAAAACATTACGGCGTGTTTTAAAAAGCGTAAATTTACACCAAACACTGCAAAGTATGCAGCTGTGTGATTCTGCAGAGATAAGAACTTTTGTCATGGGTAAATAAATAAAGAAAAACAAATTATCAGTACCCCTCCCTGGGCTGCCACCTTACCGTGTTGGAGGGGTTTGAGTGTCCCAATGACCCTAGGAGCTATGCTGTCAGGGTCTTTATGCCCCTAGTAGGGTCACCCAAGGCAGACAGATCCTAGGTGAGGGACCAGACAAAGAGCAGATCAAAAGCCCCTTATGATGAGTACCATAAATGGATCTCGTGTTCCCTCGCCCGGACGCGGGTCACCGGAGCCCCGCTCTGGAGCCAGGCCTGGAGGTGGGACACGATGGCGAGCACCTGGTGGCCGGGCTTTTACCCATGGAGCCCGGCCGGGCTCAGCCCAAAGAGGACTTTGCTGCTCCTCCACGTCGAGAAGAGCCAGTTGAGGTGGCTCGGGCATCTGGTTAGGATGCCTCCTGACGCCTCTCTGGTGAGGTGTTCCGGGCACGTCCCACCGGGAGGAGACCCAGGGGAAGACCCAGGACACGCTGGAGGGACTATGTCTCCCGGCTGGCCTGGGAACGCCTTGGGATTCCCCCGGAGGAGCTGGCCCAAGTGGCTGGGGAGAGGGACATCTGGGCCTCCCTACTGAAGCTGCTACCCCCGCGACCCGACCCAGGATAAGCGGAAGACAATGGATGGATGGATGGATGGAAATTATCAGTAATTAATGGGTAAGGTATTAAGTTGAGTATTATATCCTCTGTTTTGATCTCGTAAAAGTCTGTGTCTTGACTATATCTGATTAGAAATCGCATATTTTAGCTTTGTTAGCTTGTCACAAGTACATCATACATGGCGCTTTATTTTCGACAACTCTTATTTTGGGAAACTTCAGGAAGTGAATGCGATGTTTTCCCATTTATTCCCTGGCAAACAGGAGCATCTGAAATTAGAACTTCAATCTAATCTAGCCGTCACGTAGCGTTATGCTTCTGGTGTACATTTATTGACTGATTAAAATGAAAAGCTAACCTAAGCGTAGGACGCACGTATGCGTCTATGCGCGTATTCTGCTTTGCTGCACTTTGCAACGCGTCCGGTGTGTTTCCTCCTTAACACCGCTCTCTCCTGAGAGGGGGAGCTATTCGTCTCTGTCTTGAGGACAGGGTAGTTGGACTACACTGCCCTGTTTCTAACATAAAGCCAAAATAAACGGAACTTTTATATTTAATTAACTTAATTGGTTTATTGTTGCTAGCATGTACTCTGGGTGCTGGTGCCTTACATGAATGCACTTCTAGTTTCGACATTACAGTCAGGCAGTCTTGTAGACAGCTCAGGGGTCCATTCAGGTAGTGACACAGTGTACCGTAATGCTCCAAATATCCATTGAACAGATTTTTTTGTGCACATTGTACCACATAAAACGGTCAGTAAGCACAACTTTAATCATATATGAGGCACACCGGATTATAAGGCGCATCATACATTTTTGAGAAATTTTAAGGATTTTAAGTGCACCTTATAGTACGAAAAATACGGTATTTTTGCTTATTTTGTCTCAATAGATCTTTCTCAAGAGTTTTCCAAGGTTCTGCTATTAATCTCAACAGATTTTTTTTTTACCAAATCTTTCTGCCCATAGGCCCTAAAATCCAGGGATGAATCATTGTCTATAAAAGAGATCTTAGCAACCTTAGCATCTTAGAAAACAATGTAGCAGATATCTGAATTTTGTCGACATCTAGAGAGTATAGTTGCTGCCCATTCTTCTTTATAAAATAGCTCACACTCAGGCAGATTGTGAACATCAATCAATTTTTAAGTCTTGCCAAAGATCCTCAAATTAATTAATGCTAGACTTTGACTGGGCCATTGTGACACAGCTATTTGTAGACCTCACTCATAATATGTATCTATTGTATGACTATTTATAGCTGTGATGTAGTTCTACATCTAGGTTTAGTCAAGGTGAAACTGTTTAACCTAAAGCAGTCTAGGCATACAATAAAAAAATGTAAGGTCCACAAAAATGTCTAAACAATGAAAAACAAAAGTCAGACAGCTTCATTTGTTTTCACATTAGAAACTGATTTCATAAATTTTTCAGTGGTAATCATTTCAGTGCTCAGGAAATACTATATGAGCTATTTACATATTTATTAATACTGATGAATGGAAACACTTATTTTAATCTAAAGCATTAGCAATGGAGATGTACGGGACGGCAAAAAGTCTTTCTGGAAATCATCTGAGATAAGGTTCAGTTTGCTCCACAATAAAATTGACAGATGTGCAGCAAGAATTTCCAACCTGGACTGCTACTCACAGCTCCTCTGTCACCAGGTTGTTTGTAACACGTAGAGGCAGATGAGTTTAAAGGATATTAAAGAAATTATACCAATAACTCCACAACAATGAAAATACATGTTTAATGCACATAAGGAGTCCTGAATTCATATATCTGTTTGGTTATATCCAGACAAAAAAAGAATCCTCAGTTGGAGAGTGGCTGGTTTTATTCTTTTTAAAGTATTTTTTTAATCCAGGTTTATAATTAGACTTCTAATAAATATCTTAAACCATTACTAATGTGGAAAAAACTTTAAAAACAAATGTGTATCAAATTAACCTAATCATGTAGACAGGAAATGTATTTCTAACAGGAAATGCTCACCGATATCGGATAATTGTCTCTGGTGTTTCTGGTTGTTGTCCTGCAGGAAGGTTAAATCTCAAGTCTCAAGTCTTGTGCAACCAGTCTAACAAAAGGTGCAAAAGAAACTTCTTCTGGCTTTTCTTAAAGAATATTTCCCTTTTTACCATTCTTCCATAAAGGCCAGAATTGTGGAGTGTATGTCTAATAGCAATCATGGATTGTGCCTCCTGAGCTGCAGCTCTCTGCAACTCCTCCACAGTTAACATGGGTTTCTTGGCCGCTCTGTTATTCACTGCTTACCTTGGACGAGCTGTCAGTTTAGGTGGATGGCCATGTCTTTGTAGATTTGCAATCGTCCCATACTCTATTCCTTTTGGGATCGGTCAGATGGATTGAACAAAGCTCTATGAGATGTATGAGGTATGCTTGGGGTATAGACTTCATCCCTAACATGTCTGCTGTGTTCCTTGATCTTCATGGTCCTGTTTTTCATCAATGTTCTCTAACAAGGCTGCGAGGCCTCAACAGAACAGTTGAATTTATACTGAGATTAAATTACATGCAGATGGACTCTATTATTTTATAATTAGGTGACTTTTGAATGCGTTAAAATACTTTCTACTTTTTGTTTTACTTGCAATTTTTTTAGGTATAAAATCTTAATAAAATATATTGAAACTTGTGATTGTAACAAGACCAGGTTCTACAGGCATTTTTTAGTTGTGGTTGTTTTTCTTTTTAAGACATCCTTCAGATACACATTTTTTTAAGCAAGTTTTTTTTGTCATGAAAATTTTTTGGCAATCATTCTCGGTCTTACCCATATTATGTAATCTTCATGCGTCAGAGAGTACTCATGGCCTCCCAGGTGAAACGTGACACTGGGCAACATCTTTACAGTTTCACAGTTGACTTTATACTGTTAAACAACACAGTGTGAAGGATAATACCAGGTAAAGATTCAATAATTGTTTTTTTTTGTCTTTTTTTAGAAAAAGTAATTTTGCGTGTGAAATTCTGTGGCCATGGGTTTGAGACTTACTCCAGTTTCATCCAGCTGAGCTCCAATGGTTTTCATCAGCATCGAGACGGAGGAGGCCGGCCCTGTGATGTAGGAGGAGCCCGTGTCAATCACAGCTGTGCAGCCCTCTGCACAAAACATCATCTCTGCCCCCACAGAAACCCTGAACAAGCAAGACACAAAATGTGTCATTTCTAAATGCTCGCATGCAAAAATGTTCGAACACACACACATTGCGTATGATGATCTGCAAAGATCTCACCCTTTTATGGTGACTTCCCATTTTCCCATCTCTCTTGTTTCCAGATAATTAAAATTTCCAGTGTAGTAGTTTGGGTCAGTTCCCCCGAGGAGCAGTTCTCCACCAGGGGAGTGCTTTGGGTCCCTAAAAAACATGTAACAACTATGAAAAGATTTACAAATGAGCCTGCTGGGCACAGGCCACATGGTTCAGAGGTTCATAGGGGCCCTGGGCCTCATTTTGAAAAGTCTTGTTGACATTAAACTATGACAAAACATAATGTCACAACACTTACAGACAACTGACACCAAGCTGACAAAAATTAGAAATAGTGACAAGATGACTACAAAGTGAGAGGATTGTTATTACAAGATATGAAATGACCACAGACATTAAATGACTACAAAGGGAAGGCAAGTGAGCACAAAGAAACCCAGAGGAACACAAAGCATCTGATCCGACCAACACCAAATGAACAAAACCTGTTCAAAGACTCAGAACCCAACCATCTGAGGACTCAAAACCAAAAACACATCTGTAGGGTCTGCAGTTAGTTTGATACGTTGGGGCCATTTGACAGCTCCGAGCCCCAGGGGCCCATGCCTCATGATGCGTCAGTGTTTTAAGCTCCCTGTCTGGATTTTGACGGTTTGCAATTCATTTTCTACTTGTCACTGTTGAAAGTGTGGGTTTGGTGATTTATTGTTGATGGTACGTAAAAAAGGTTTCAGCATAGAGGTTCAAATTTATGGCGTCTTTATCCTCCAATGATCCAGTAGGCCAAAGACAACAGTGTTACAGTTTGAAGATAAAAAAAAAAAAAACATACCCATTTCTGCCCCTCATCTGGCAATAAATGAAACTAAACCTTTCCTGTTTTAGCTCAGTTAAGATAACCAAAATTGTTTCTATTTGCAAAGTGAGAGATTTGTCTACAGTATTTTATTTTTTATTTTTAATGTCAGACAGTGACACAAAGGTAATGTGACTTTTTATTAAACGGCGTTAGCTAACATGACTTTAGAAAGCAGAACATTATTTTAGTTGATATGTCTGTAATTTATGAGGTTTTATGAGTTAATGGTTAAGGGTTAGAAGTTGTGTTGTATTGAGTTTTCTTCCTGTTTGTTTTGGAATTACATTCTGTTGCTCAGGTGCAACATGCAGTAAATTTCTAAAGTCATGCATTTCCCATCTATTTTTTTTCTCCCCATTTTGAGAGCCTAACAGATGGCAAAGAAGCATGAGAAAATCTCCATAAATAACATAGTAGATTTAACACCTCATAACTTATTAACATCCCTGGTAAGGATGTCTAAAAAGCACAAAGCGCTATAAAAGCTAATTTATCTCAAGGAACACCTTAAACAGACACACACTGATTATCTCATGTTGTTGTTTTAATGGTACAATGACTTGAATGCATTCAGTGTCTTATATTTGTGAAGTGCTTGCTTTCAGATATATTTTTTAAGACGTTTTACTGCTTTTATCTGTGTTGTTTTAGCTGTGTGTGTTATATGGGTACTGTTTTTGCAAGATGTCAAAAAAAATCTCCATCTGAAAGGGTTATCTTATCTTAAAATAAATCTTTAAGTCTTTTACATCAATAGTATGATCAAACCCTGTAAAACATTTATTCAGAGGGAAAAAAAAACTCCCATATTTAAGCATGGTTGTTTTAAAAAAATAATATAAATTATATATAAACAGATGCCACAATTATTGGCAAACCTGGTTTCTATAAAATAAACACAAATGTACTGCAGTGCACAGAACACCTCAAAATTGTCTTTATAGCAATAGGAACTGCTTTCCTCCAGGTCAGGTTCTAAAATACCATAGATATTTTAGATTCAGTCATAATTTGTGGAAATAAACTTAGCTAGCTATTTTTGAAGTTCAGGAGATTGTATAGTAGTGTATTATTTACTCTGAGAGTTTATGGATATTTTTTGTTTCTCTTTTGAAAATAAATATATATTATATATTTGAAATATAATTGTATAATTGTTTCCTTGGCTGTAATATGGGACATAGGAAGTTATCAAAAATCCACCTCTGATTGGCTGGTCTGTTTTTGCTGATTATTCCTCTATAGAAGCGAAGAGCTGAGCTTTGTCGTGATAGGGGATGAAGAACAAAGAAGGTATGAACCCAACGCGAAGGCTCAGGACTAATTGACTTTTCAAAATTTGTTTGGAGTCCATGCTGTTGTTTGCATCACAGGCTTTATTACATTCATCTAATTGTTCCTGAAAGTTCTTGATTTTTTCTTCTTTTCTATGCTTCTGATGTGTTCAGTGACCCTCGGCAAATTTCAAAGAGAGCTTTATCCAGTACAGAATCTAAAGCGAAGAACCTCCAGGTGTAAAAAAAGGGCAGTGACAAGGAAAATCCGGTCTGATTGAGCTGTGGTAGAAAAAACAGGTGATACAACCAGCTGAGTGAGACAAAGGTTATGGAACCCTGGAGCAGAAATACAAGTTGGTTTTAATAAAGCAAACAGCCCTGTCCGACCCCATGAGTCAGTCTTTGCTGTTCTGTCCCTGGTACCTCTGATGGTGATTTCTATCTTCGAATTCCCACATAACCTTAGGTTTAAGAACTAAGAGTTATAAGTGGTTAAACACCTTCTTTAAATCCCCAACAAGCTTGCAAACATTTAATTAAAAAAGGCCTTTGATCAGTATTTTTCATGTTCAATTCCTGCCGGTCCCTTCCAGCTTTAATATGTGCCGAGTCTCCTGTTTTTTTAGATTTTACCAAATTAAATCCTGACAATTCAACCTTAGTGTGATTATGCTGATCCCCAGTTCTGGTTGGTTGTTCTTATAATCATGAAATCATATGAACTAAATTGTAATTATTCTGGAATACATCTTAAACTAAAACAATATGCAGATATCTTGCTTCTCTGAATTTGTGGTAGGGGTCATTCAGTAAGAAGGAAAGAAATCCTCCTTCAGAATATGTTTTATTTAAACATTAATATACTGTATTTCAACATTGCTTATGTGCTGCAGAAGCATAACTTTGCTCGTTTAATTTTTTTAGGGTGGTAAGGGAATTGTAATTAGTAATCCATTACTTTCTGCCTTACTGGGGCACAAATAAATTATGAGAAACAGGCCAAATTCTCTTAACTAATCTTCAAAATGCCAAGACAACAGAAAATCTTTTTTTGAGACATGCAGATTTTTGTTTATCATTATAAGACAGGCTACAATAAAATAGGTACTTTCCTAAACTTGTTCATGTCTACCGTCAGGGCAGCAAACAATTAATTGTGAAAAACCACTACAATCAGGGCACCTTTTCAATCCTGTCATGAATCACAGTGAGGAGGATAGTAAGGAAGGCAAAAACACAGCAAATTATTGAGTGTGAGGTCATGCTAATGCAAACAGCTGAGTTAATTATTAGGTTATTTTAAGCATCTTTACCAGGGGCACCAATAAATATTTGGTATTATATACATTATGACTTATAATTAGTGATTTAAAACCAACCATTAAAAAAATCTGAAAATAAATTAAAATTTAAGTTATATTATGTGTTTTAGCTCAGTTAAGATAACCAAAATTGTTTCTATTTGCAAAGTGAGAGATTTGTCTACCGTATTTTATTTTTTATTTTTAATGTCAGACAGTGACACAAAGGTAATGTGACTTTTTATTAAACGGCGTTAGCTAACATGACTTTAGAAAGCAGAACATTATTTTAGTTGATATGTCTGTAATTTATGAGGTTTTATGAGTTAATGGTTAAGGGTTAGAAGTTGTGTTGTATTGAATTTTCTTCCTGTTTGTTTTGGAATTACATTCTGTTGCTCGGGTGCAACATGCAGTAAATTTCTAAAGTCATGCATTTCCCATCTATTTTTTTTCTCCCCATTTTGAGAGCCTAACAGATGGCAAAGAAGCATGAGAAAATCTCCATAAATAACATAGTAGATTTAACACCTCATAACTTATTAACATCCCTGGTAAGGATGTCTAAAAAGCACAAAGCGCTATAAAAGCTAATTTATCTCAAGGAACACCTTAAACAGACACACACTGATTAGCTCATGTTGTTGTTTTAATGGTACAATGACTTGAATGCATTCAGTGTCTTATATTTGTGAAGTGCTTGCTTTCAGATATATTTTTTAAGACGTTTTACTGCTTTTATCTGTGTTGTTTTAGCTGTGTGTGTTATATGGGTACTGTTTTTGCAAGATGTCAAAAAAAATCTCCATCTGAAAGGATTATCTTATCTTAAAATAAATCTTTAAGTCTTTTACATCAATAGTATGATCAAACCCTGTAAAACATTTATTCAGAGGGAAAAAAAACCCTCCCATATTTAAGCATGGTTGTTTTAAAAAAAATAATATAAATTATATATAAACAGATGCCACAATTATTGGCAAACCTGGTTTCTATAAAATAAACACAAATGTACTGCAGTGCACAGAACACCTCAAAATTGTCTTTATAGCAATAGGAACTGCTTTCCTCCAGGTCAGGTTCTAAAATACCATAGATATTTTAGATTCAGTCATAATTTGTGGAAATAAACTTAGCTAGCTATTTTTGAAGTTCAGGAGATTGTATAGTAGTGTATTATTTAGTTTATGGATATTTTTTGTTTCTCTTTTGAAAATAAATATATATTATATATTTGAAATATAATTGTATAATTGTTTCCTTGGCTGTAATATGGGACATAGGAAGTTATCAAAAATCCACCTCTGATTGGCTGGTCTGTTTTTGCTGATTATTCCTCTTTAGAAGCGAAGAGCTGAGCTTTGTCGTGATAGGGGATGAAGAACAAAGAAGGTATGAACCCAACGCGAAGGCTCAGGACTAATTGACTTTTCAAAATTTGTTTGGAGTCCATGCTGTTGTTTGCATCACAGGCTTTATTACATTCATCTAATTGTTCCTGAAAGTTCTTGATTTTTTCTTCTTTTCTATGCTTCTGATGTGTTCAGTGACCCTCGGCAAATTTCAAAGAGAGCTTTATCCAGTACAGAATCTAAAGCGAAGAACCTCCAGGTGTAAAAAAAGGGCAGTGACAAGGAAAATCCGGTCTGATTGAGCTGTGGTAGAAAAAACAGGTGATACAACCAGCTGAGCGAGACAAAGGTTATGGAACCCTGGAGCAGAAATACAAGTTGGTTTTAATAAAGCAAACAGCCCTGTCCGACCCCATGAGTCAGTCTTTGCTGTTCTGTCCCTGGTACCTCTGATGGTGATTTCTATCTTCGAATTCCCACATAACCTTAGGTTTAAGAACTAAGAGTTATAAGTGGTTAAACACCTTCTTTAAATCCCCAACAAGCTTGCAAACATTTAATTAAAAAAGGCCTTTGATCAGTATTTTTCATGTTCAATTCCTGCCGGTCCCTTCCAGCTTTAATATGTGCCGAGTCTCCTGTTTTTTTAGATTTTACCAAATTAAATCCTGACAATTCAACCTTAGTGTGATTATGCTGATCCCCAGTTCTGGTTGGTTGTTCTTATAATCATGAAATCATATGAACTAAATTGTAATTATTCTGGAATACATCTTAAACTAAAACAATATGCAGATATCTTGCTTCTCTGAATTTGTGGTAGGGGTCATTCAGTAAGAAGGAAAGAAATCCTCCTTCAGAATATGTTTTATTTAAACATTAATATACTGTATTTCAACATTGCTTATGTGCTGCAGAAGCATAACTTTGCTCGTTTAATTTTTTTAGGGTGGTAAGGGAATTGTAATTAGTAATCCATTACTTTCTGCCTTACTGGGGCACAAATAAATTATGAGAAACAGGCCAAATTCTCTTAACTAATCTTCAAAATGCCAAAGACAACAGAAAATCTTTTTTTGAGACATGCAGATTTTTGTTTATCATTATAAGACAGGCTACAATAAAATAGGTACTTTCCTAAACTTGTTCATGTCTACCGTCAGGGCAGCAAACAATTAATTGTGAAAAACCACTACAATCAGGGCACCTTCTCAATCCTGTCATGAATCACAGTGAGGAGGATAGTAAGGAAGGCAAAAACACAGCAAATTATTGAGTGTGAGGTCATGCTAATGCAAACAGCTGAATTAATTATTAGGTTATTTTAAGCATCTTTACCAGGGGCACCAATAAATATTTGGTATTATATACATTATGTCTTATAATTAGTGATTTAAAACCAACCATTAAAAAAATCTGAAAAGAAATTAAAATTTAAGTTATATTATCAACAATATTTTCTGCTTAGTTTATTTTGAACAAACCACCTCAGATTTACCAAAAGCTGGTAACCAGGTTTAGATCCCCTGTTTTGCTTCACCCATAGAAGTTTATTTCTAGATACACTTTCCCTTCAATGTTTTTGGTCCTTGCTCACATAATTATGCTGGTGCCTATCTCCAGCTGTCAGTTTTTAAAAAACATAATCAACATATTCATGTCATCCCAAAGGTTTCTTATAAATAGGTCATCATTTATAGTAATGTCTTCATCCATACAAAATATGGGCAAATGCTATAACAATTATGGTAGGTCTGTAACAGATTCAGAAATATACCTAAAACAAAGATGAAGCCATGGACCACGGATTTTAATCTGCCCAGGTAAGCACTTGCAATAGTCCTGTCAAGCTTGAATGTAAAGTCTCTACTGGAATGTGGATTTCACATGACATTATAAAGTGTAAATGAAATCTGTGAACACACCTACTGTAGTAGATTGAAAACACCTCTTCCTTGAGGACATGCTGAGACATGATTCGATCAAACACCGGTGTTATCCCATCAACAGCCACGTTGGGATAACCCATCCCCAGGACCCCATCAAACTTGGCAAAAATAAATGGCATGGCAGACAAGGAGGTGGCTTCAGCAAATACTTGAACAACAGGGAGGCCGCCAACCTGCAGGGATCAAATATCCAGAAGACAGACAGTTGTGACATGGTATACAGCGGGCACACCTTTAACTTAAATGGGTGATTAGTTGGTGCTGGACTCTGAACTCACCACAACAACATCCTCACTCAGAAATCCCCTGATAGTCCCAGAAGCGTAATTGATTGAAAATCCGGTGCCATTTGAAACATGAGTATGGGATTGGGATGAATCATACCTGTTGTGAGTAACTAAAGATCCAAAATGTGTTTAAGTCAGAAAAGAATTTTATGTTGAAGATATAAAATTTCCTATACATAAAAAATATTTTAAAGCTTATATGTATACATTAAAGTTAAGTGTCCCACTGTGAGAAAATCATTTTAGCAGTTCAATATAATCAGATATGTTTCTGAGTTTCAGAAGCTTGTGTTTATCTGCTTGGCAACCAGTTGAAGGGTTATGTATACACAGAACAAAGAGAATCCAAATCAGGGTTGGTTTACCGATGACCACGTCTGACAATCGTTGAAATGTTAAAACAAGTAATTTTTACATATATCTTATTTTCAACTGCAAATTTACTACAATCACCGGCCACTTTCCTTGGATGCCTCTTTAGTTGCTTGTTAACACAATCAGTAAATGAACCAATTCTTCTTATTTTTTAGCCTTTCCCCTTCAGAGGTAGCCACATTAAGTCCATCTAACCTTATCTTCTGTATCTTCTTCTTTCGCCCCAATTACCTTTCTGTCCTCTTCAACTCCATCCATAAATCTCCTCTTTAGTCTTCAGAAAACTCTACTGCGTCTAAACAGTTCAAACACTGATGAGGTTTTAAAGATTCCTCTAACACTGCCTCACTTACAGCGGATGAGGTTGTCATGTTTGGGAGGTTGCCAAAGAGGACCTCAACATTTTCATCTCTGTTACCTTCAGCTCTGCCTCTAGTCTCTTTCTCTGTGCCACTTTCTCTAAACCATACAAAATCGCTGGTCTCACCAACGTCTTGGAGACCTTTCCTTTCACTTTTGCTGATATCTTTTATCACAACTACACACCTGGCATTTTTTTCCACCATTCGAACCTGCTTGGACACGTTGCTTCAACTCTTTTCCACACTCACCATTGCTCTGAACAGTTGATAAAAATATAATACAGCTCCCCCTGTCCTTCTCTGTACTTCTCAATCAGCATCCTCAAAGCAAATACTACATTTGTTGCACTTTATCTTGGCGTAAAACCACACTGCGGTTTACAAATGCTCACTTCTGACCTCAGTCTAGCTTCCACAACTCTTTCCAATAAGGTCATTTTATGACTCATCAGGTTTCTTCCTCTGCTGTTGCCACGACTTCGCTCTTGAAAATTTGTACCAGTACACTTCTCCTCCATTCCTCATGCATCTTCTCGCTCTCAAATATCTCATTGAATAGACTAGTGCAAAACTCTGCCACTGTCACTCCTAGACACTTCCATACCTCCACAGGTATAATGCCTTTCCATCTTCATCCTTTTCGATGCCTTCCTTACTTCATCCTCATAAATATATTTAGCAAATCAACTCATTACCTGGCCGCCACTCAATGCATCTATATTCGAAAAGGAATCGCCAAAGATCTTTATAATGGATAAAAGGGACTTTGAATGTGTCATAATAGTTTCTGCCAATTGTTAGAAACAATACTTGTATACTTGACTTTTGATGGCTATTTCTAGCACTATCTCATAAAGCTCAAGTATCGGTAATCTCAAACTGGTTCCTTGAACATAACAATGAGTTCACTGTACCCCACACTGTACCTTCACAGTCACAAGATCTCAATCAAATAAACTACATTTGAGGTGTTGCTGAACAGGAAATTCACTTCTTGGGTATCAAGCAGGTACATTCACAGCAACAGTGCAATGCAATAATCATGCAATAAATATGAAAAAAACAAAAACTTTTAGGATTATGTCTGACACCTTGGCACACTTGCTTAAAACAGTGAGTTTTGGATTACAGTTTAAATTAGGTTTTGATGTAAGGTTTATTTTCCTGGTTGTAGTTAAACATATTCTGACACTTACAGCAAGCGGTGGAGAAAGGTGAGCAGCTCTGCGAGGGCACCCACAGGTTGGCTGAGCCTGTGTCAAATACCACGTTGAACATCTGGGCAGGGGAGCCGATGCTAATTTCTCCAAAGTACTGAGTCTGTTAAAGACAAACAGGACAGTGTTTCTGAAGCTTTTTGGATGCTCTTTTTATCTTTCCCCATGCACTTTTTTTTCACCAACAACGTTTGAGGGATTGAAACGCTACACTAGGAGTATGAGTCATGCACAAACCTCTGATTCAAAGACTAATGGATCTGCTGTTTCACTCGAGGGAAAATGTTCAACATTGATCCAAAAAGCAGTGATGAAGCCTCTTGCATATGTGGGTCTCTATAAACTTGAAGACTTAGGTCTGTTTTTGTCTAAAACTCAAACAGCAAACCCAGATGCCTTCAATTTAACATGTTTTTATTTCCTTTCACCTGCAGAATCTTTGACACAAAAACATATTCTTGATACTTTTCAGACTTTCTTCAGTGAGTCTACACTAACAAAGCACGTAAAGGCAAGTAAAAATGTCTCACGTCCAAGTAATTGGTTAAAGGTGTGGGAACAGTCCCATTTCTGGGGTCAGCTGTGCTCATTTGGGCCAGCTCACTCAACACCTGCTCTGCAGAAACTCCCATCTCCTGTAACGTCTCTCTGATGGATGGCATCTTCTTGAGAGCAATTCTAGAAATATTAAGAAGCAATAGAGGGAATTTGAAAAATAACCAAAAAGAAAAATATCCATTCAATTAAATGTAAATAGAGGCAATGAAGGTGGTGACAGAAAAAAATTCTATGAGTTCCAAGGGAAATATTTATCCAATTTCTGACACATGTGCCTAGTCATGGTCTCAGTATGACAATGAGCCTGTAATAAAGCCCAGACGTATTTTTCTCTATGTGCTCTGCCAGAAAAATGAACAAAAACACATGCTAATTCATCGCAAATCAAAAGCTTTAGTAACAAGCCAATAAAAGCCATTGGTTACCCTGTCTTCATATGTTAACTTGTTTGCTGTCACTTTTAGTTTTGCAGCGATAAGCTTTTTCCTGCTCAAAAAATGTTTTGCACCTGGTAAACCTGTACAGCTTCTACTACTCTTTTGTAAACTAAACATGAGATTTGTGAAGAAGTAAACTGAATACCTTATTAAACCATGGCTCGTGGTCACTGCCAGTGATAGAGCAGCCAAGTACATCCAGCAGTTCAGCAGTAGAGTCATGGTGACTTCTGACAGCAGGCTGAAGAAACAGGCTAATTATGTGGGTGTTATATATTAGCTTTTCTTGACTAGTTTATGTAATCCGAGCTTGCAAAAGCTGCGTCTCTCAATGTTGTGCCCAGTTTCTTGACTCTCTTTATAACCTGTCCTCTACAACATGCTCTCATCATTTAGCCACTCAGTTTGGCGCTTTCCTCGAGGTGACCTCTTGAAAACAAACTCTACCCCCCCAATCCAAGCCCTCTACACTGGTTCACAACCCCTCTAGTAATAAACATGACCCAGAGGGAGATCCGACCCCTCCTGCCCCGAGGACCAAATGCTCTTTGGGTACACAGTTTTGTAGACTGCTGGCGTCAGTGGCTGAGACACCTTCTCTGCAGGGGCGTGAGAAACTTCAGAGGAAATAAAGAGGCTATGAGCTGTCCAGACAGATTAAGTGAATGCTGTATAGTACAAAACAAAGAACTAAAAACTTGAGTTAAATCTTTATTCTGTTGTTAATGTGTAAGGGTGTATGCAGACCTGCCACATTTGGTCTGCTTTAAATGGACCAGAGTCCATTTCCTCCCTGGAACGAACCTTTTGTGCGGGTGGAAATACACTCAAGCAAGTGGTCTGGACCAAAGGACTTTCCTGGTGTGCATACACCCCAAGTCTCCAACTTCTTCACCTGTTTGGGCTACAAGAGCAGAATTAGATCTCGGGACCCACTTCCAATCTAGTTCATTGCAGAACCACCCAACACTGCATGACAACTTTTCTTTTAAATGATCAATACTTGATCAGTGCGTTGACCGTTAAACAAGAGTCAGAATGAAGACAGATGGGTAAAGGGAGCACTTTGGTTATTGCTTGAGCTTTTTTTTTCATCAAAAATTATCAGCGCAACGCCACATTCTGTCAATCTCTCTCCATGTCAGAGCCTCACCTTTGGTCATTAGATATGGATTATAACTGGGAGAGTGAAAACCAGGCAGATGAAATGAACTGAACTTTAAATTCAGATTCTCACCACACCACTCAATACCTCATTTTGGGATTTTCTTTAGCATTTCTAAAGTGGACTTGATGGTTTCCTTCAAATAATTGTCTGCTTGTGCTTGTGACTACAAACTTCAGGATTTTCCAGTAACAAGACTGATTCATGATTCCATGAATTACTATACATTGCCCATGTACTGAAGCCACACAACTTTAGAAATTATTTTGTAGCCCTTTCCAAATGGAAAGATGTCAACGACCTGATCAAGGCTTTTTGAGAGTGAAATTTGTTTTAAAATTTGATTTTTATTTTTGTCTTTTCCTCAGGTTATCTTTTTATGATGATAAAAGTGAAGCAGATAGGAAAAAAAATGAAAATCTGTAAGGGGACAAATACTGTTTCACAGCACTGTATATGTATTCACTGGAATATATATACATGTACCTACATGGAGATCAATAGAAAAGAAGGAATTAGGTGCCTTGCCCAAGGGCACATTTAGACCTGGTGCGGGAAACTGGAGTTGCACTCACAACTGCCAAAATGCCAAAAGGATAGCTGGATCATGGATGTATTGTGCATTTAATTAAATGAGTTTCACGGTTAGAGAATGAACTGACATAGGACTCCATAGAGTAAAGCATTGAGAGAGAGAAAACAGATTGTGATGAGACATTGAATGTTGAGAAAGTGACTGCTGTAAATAAATGGGACAATTGGGTTATTTCTATGACAATCTCTTTAGGTGTAGAGATTACATCCAATGCATGGAAATTAGAGCTACAGTGACACAGTTGGTTGCACTAATGTCTTGCAGCAAGACAGAACCCAGGTTCAGGCTTCCTGATATTAATATAATCTGTAAAGATCTTGCAAAACGATTAGAGAAAGTAACTCCTGTCATAATACACCCTGATCAAACTGGTTTTATTAAAGTAAGGCAGTCATCCACAAATGCATACAGATTACTTAAAAAAAAACATGAATTCCAATATATTGTCTTTAGATGCAGGAAAAGCATTTGATGGAATAAAATGGAAATTTTTGTTTGCAACTCAGCAAAAATGCGGTTTTGGAACATGCCTGTGTAAATTCTCAGTTGTCCAGGTCATGATTGTCGTCAAAAGAGTGCCCTTTGTTTTTGAGGTGCAAGTGAACTGCTGAATCTTGCCCCGAGCTGCTGGCCTTCCTGTGCTGTGCCATGCATTTATGTAGCTGTTGTTTAGTTCCTCCAATGTAGGAGTCTGATCATTGGACCACATACACAACGCCACTCAGCTGTGGTTTGGGTGTTCTGTCTTTGGGATGAACCAGTTTTTGTCTGAAAGTGTTATTAGGTTTGAAATTTCCTGGTATGTTGTGTTTGACAAAAATTCTGAGTTTCTCAGAAACTTCTGACACATATGGAATGACAATGTTTTTGCGTCTCTCTGTTCCCTGCTCTGTATTCAATGGTGTGCTATTCTTTCTGTCAACTGTGTTGGCTGATTTGACAAAGGCCCATTTTGGGTAACCAGAAGCTTGCAGTGATTTCCTGACGTGCTTGTATTCTTTTTGTTTCTCCTCTGTGGCAGAGTGAATGTTGTCAACCTGGTAACTTAGTGTTCTTATAACAGAGAGTTTGTGCTCCAGTGGTTGCAAATATTGGTATGTGTGTGTGGGCTTCCGTTAAACCTCAGTTTTAAGACTCTTCTTCTATGTGTACCGCACAGTCCAGAAAGGGAAAAATGTTGTTCTTGGCATCCTCTCTGGTAAACCTTATGTTGTTGTCGACTGAGTTGATGTGGTTGGTGAATGCCTCAACTACTTTGGTTTGGATTTTGACCCAAGTGTCAACCACCTAGCTAAACCAACACCACCATCTGGACGGGGGGGGGGGGGGGGGGGGGTGCTGTGCCGGCTGCCCACCTTTTAGCCCTCCCAGTTTTAAATGCACTTGAGAACAACATGCAGCCGCAAGACATTTGAGCAGGCGGAGGCGGGCTTAGGGTTTTATTGACACCCTTGTTTTACGATTGCAATCCGGAGTTTGAGGCCTGGAGGAGGAGCGGGCCGCCTAGCCAGGGTCTGGGCTGGGGATGGGCATTGTGTCCTGGGGGTCGGCTGGGGCTGGCACTTCTGCTCTCCCTAGGAATAGGGCATGGGACTTAAGCATGGAGGGCAGGGTGTGTGGGAGGCAGGGTTAGGGTTCATGGGGTGGGCTCTGGTTGTCTGGCCTGTTTGGATTGTGTTGGCCCCATCTCTGGATGGATGGGCTCGTGGGTCTTTGAGGCCAGGATTGGGGTGAGGGGTTGGGGCTGGAGTATGGACTAGGTATGTCAGGTTTGGGGTGGTCCCCCCACCCTCATCCTGATAATGGGGTTCACCTGCCCAGTCTGGGGGCTGGTGCTCCTCTCTGCTCTTCCCTGGGATGGGGCAGGAAGCTATCCCTGTGTTGGTCCCTTTTGGGCACCTTTGCTCTGGGGTTCTGGTTTCCCCAGCGTCTCCCTCAGCACTCTGGGGGACAGCTATTTGTCTTCTCAAAACCACCATTGAGCATTTTTCTTATGGATAAACCTTACTTCAAAAGTGTTGGTTGGTTACTTCAAATTCAATTTCCATTGAATTTGAAGTAATCCTAAAATAATATCCAATAAAGTTTATTGCATATATATCAAGCCCCCCAGGTCTCTGCATGGATAAGCAGCATAGACAATAGGTGAATGGATGCATGGGGATTTAGTAAAACGTCAGAGGAGTCAAATAGAATAGGACAAGTTTTAAGTTGCACAAAGTGGCAAAGGGAAACTTTTAAATACTTTGAATGCA
Organism: Fundulus diaphanus; assembly: GCA_037039145.1. Taxonomy (NCBI): domain Eukaryota; kingdom Metazoa; phylum Chordata; class Actinopteri; order Cyprinodontiformes; family Fundulidae; genus Fundulus; species Fundulus diaphanus. The sequence goes on along the minus strand of CM073129.1, from coordinate 37,575,333 downwards.
ATTTCAGTGTTCATAAGCAGTGGTGTCTCTGGCATGATAAGTTAAGTGGGGCAAAAAAACTCACCTGTTAGCACCAAATTTTTTTGTGACGCATACAATCTGACTTTCATGAATTTTAAATTAAACAGATAAATTAGCATAAACCAACATACTAGAAAATAAATTTTATATAAGCTAAATGTAATTTAGTTTTATACATAAAATTACAAATAAAAGCTCACTCATATTGTTCATTTATTGAACAGAAAAGATTCACATCAATCCTCCAGTGAGCCAACAAGTACAACCAACACTAGATTAATATTTGCTTTTAGTTTCCATTTTTCCATTTTGTTGAAATTTTGTTTGTTTCCCACATTTTATTTCAACAGTTTTTTTTACTTGCTTTTATTCTGTTTTTATTTTTCCAATGATGTAATCATGTAAAGCACTTTGCATTGACTTGTACTGAAATGTGCTATACAAATAAATTTTCCTTGCCTAGATGGTCGCACTCACACTATCCGGCAGAACGTAAACATAACACGTGCATTTCCAGTATTTGCATTGGACAATCCGAGCTTGGGGCCACAAGGATTTGTGCCCCACGGCCGTCTACTGAGAGCATGTTGGGAATGTGCACTGCGATTTCAGATGTCCATTATTTAAACAAACGTTCTTGGGCCGGCCCCAATATCAAGGTGCCTCAAGAGAATTTAGCCTACTGAGCTTGTCATTTTTCTGGCAGACTTATATATATATAGACACAAATGTTTGTAACAGAATTGTATTGTTAAGGGAATCTGTCTTTTCTGCAACATTGCTCTATAAAGAAGATCATGTCTCACTGATTATTGTGAACATAGAGCTCCACAGCGACATCTGGTGGGGCCAGGCCCTACTGACTTAGACTTTCTTTATTGTCATTTTGTATGCACAGAGTGCATACAGAACGAAATTTCGTTTCCATACAGCTCAGGAAAAAAGCTGGCCCCAAATGCAGGGATGCCACAGTTCATAAGTGACAAAAATGTATGGGCCATTGACAGATATCAGCCTTTAGTTGTAGCTTTTGTAAAGTGTTTATAAGAAATTGTACCTTCGATTTTGTATGATCTAAAATAGTGTAAAATGTGTACAAAAAAATGTAAATCTGACATTGCGCTAGTGTGAGGCTTTAAGCACTCTTCGGGGCTCTGTGCAGGGCAGAGGATGTCTAAGCAATTGCTTAGTTCACTTATGCCTTGAGCCGGCCTTGCTTACTCTTCAGCAGCCAGGTTTTCTTGACAGATATCTGAAAAGATTTTTCACTACTACGCCAGCCTACAGGCCAGCCTCCAGAGAATGTCAAGTGAAATGGCTGTTCAGACCTTGCCACTTGTCCAACCCCTGAGAGCTCTCCCACTTTTCTTTTCCTGAGCTGCCAAGTCCACTTTGGCTCCCTATCTGACCGGCCTCAAGGTTTCCTTTTTTGTTTGGTCACCTGCCCACCTCATAGTTGTTCAGTCCTGTGTTTGATTCCTCTTTTCACCATGACACATTGACTACCTTAATGAGAAACACCTTAGCAGACAGGATCTGTTTTGTGGCTTAGCCCAAGACTGGAAACAATCTAAACTAACATTAAATTCTTTATCCTAATTAAAAACATCATTAAGCAACTAAAACAACCTCCTTAGGTCTTTTGTAGTGCAGTTAATGAGCACACGATGTATCATCGTCTATTTACTTTTATTATTACATCAAACCGGATCTGGTTTGATTGACTGGCCTGAATTGTTCTTTTTCTATGTTTTACATTAAGTGCAAACAGGGCAGAAAGAGTACAAGCACAAATCTGTTTGCAAGGGTGCTGTGTTTGATTAGGAATCAGTGATAATAAATGAGAGAACATCATTAGTTTTCATTTAGTTTGTCTCTTTTTCCACACCCTTCAGTTATCCTTAAAGCTGATACGTCTATATCCATCTGATGAAAAGTTCCCAGCAGCCATAGCACTGAGACACTGCATTTTCACGAAAGCATGCAAAGGGAGAAGCACAATACACATGTGTAAGTTCAGATCGGGGTCTTTGATAAAAAATGCTGGCAGGAGGCAGAGCCCATGTTGAGTGCATTTTCCAGTGGAGAGGGATTGGCAGTGCTCTCTATTTTCATACACACCTCTTGCTGCTGTGCTCAGAGACTATATGAGGTTTTTACTCCAAGCTGTTCAGTGCCTGGTTTGAACCGCAAAATTCCCACAATATCTGGCCTGACAGGACGGCGGCTCTCTTGATACTTAACTGACCACACAGTTCAAGAACTGTTTGGGTTCATATCAGACAGCCATTGGACAGATTAATGGTCAGTCCCTAAATTATACCCTGTGGACAGAAGTCTCAAAGAATGACACAGTTTTCATCTTGGACTCAGTAAACAGAAGGAGGCAGTGGTTCAGCTACACAGCAACAAATCATTTGCAAAGTATGGCAATTTTTTTAATCAAAGCTTGTGCAAAAATATTGAAACAAATGAAAGGGAAAAAGTAAATCACATATAAATAGATCCAACCTACGATGTCTTGCAAAAAGATTCAAGTTCCTTAAATTACTTTCCCATTTTGTCACATTACAACATTTTATGTAATAGAAATGACAGGGACTCAGACCAGGGGTCCCTGTAGTGCATAATTCTGAGGTTCCAGGAGAAATTAAAAAGTGCATTTGTATTTAGCACCCCTTTAACGCTGATTCAGATATCAGAGTGTGTGTACAAGGAAGACAGAAGAATGTTGTGGAAATGTTTGAATCAGGATTAGGTTACAAAACAAGTTCCCAAGCTTTGACATCTCCACAGTGAACTTGGTGGGGGCAGATTTTAGGATGCTGACCCAAGTTTACGGGAAGGTGCATCGGGCAAAATACAGGTTGATCCTGGAAAAGAAATTCTGGGAGGCTACAAACAGACTTGGATTAGTCCAAATGTTCACCTTCCAGATTGAAAGAAGTAAACATGCTATCAGAGCAAAAATAGTAAGGTTTGGATCAAAGCTTAGTCAAGGCCTAAATCCAATTGAGAGTCTGTGGGAGCTAGAAAACTGCTGTTGGCAGGCACTCTCCACCCAATGTGACAGAGCTTGAGCTACTTTGGAGAGACAAATATGGAAAAATGTCTTGTCTAAAGCAGAGAAAAACTGCAAACGAGCTGTAGCTGTAATTGCAGCAAAAGATGGTTGTATTGATTGAGGGGACTAAATATAAAAGGTACACCTGCCTTAGCAACTTTTTTTGTTGTTGCAAAAAAAAACAAGAAAATAATACAGAATATGAGATTGTTTCACATACAATCTCAATGGAATGCACTGAAGTTTGTGGAGAAATTTCACAAAATAAACTGTATCAACCTTTGTTGCGAGTTCAAGCTCATTGCTTAGATAACCTGTTTTGCTTCCCTTTGACTGCTGTCATAGCGATGCTATAGCAGCCAGCTGCTTCAAACAAAAAGAAAACTCTCCAACTCTGTGTGCACAACCTGCTCAGCACCAAGCAGCTTACATAACCTCTAAAGCATTCACTGCCGAAAGGCGTTACAAAAGGATGACCACTGGCGTAACATGTGTTATGTAGTTGGAAAAAAGTTTGCTTTATCAACTTAACATTTCTTTCCCTCAGCAGAAGTACAACAAGCTTCAAACATACAAAAATTACTCTGTTAAGCTAGTGTGGCAAATGTAGTTAAAAAAAAAAGGCAGCCATCTTCGTGGTTTTCTCTGAGAATGTTGCTTTAAATGAAAAAAAAGGATGCATGCTGTTACTGAAAACAACATGAAAGCAGCAAAAGGGGACTAATGAAACAGTTTGAGCTGGAAAAGATTACGCCCAGCCACTTGCAACCTTTTATTGACAAGCAGGCTTCAAACTAAACATTTCATGCCCAGTCTCACGTACATTTGACACTTGAGCTGACCTGGGTAGAGCGGTACCCATATGTTTGTTTCCCACACCGTCCATGCGTCACTCCTGCATGGCCTCTCACATTTCCAGTGAGCCCACTCAACTGGTGGGCATGGGAAATATAAAAATCATGTAGCTTCAGAAGTGATGTATTACATTTTTTCTACAATTATTTTTAGACTTTTACTTGTCGTCAATATTGATCACGTCTGTACTGGCTTTACATCAGCCTGTAGACACGTTTCTCACCAGAAATTAAACACAGAGATGCTTGTTGTGAGAAAAATAGACAAAATAAAGAAGCTGTCACAGATACAGCAGACAAAACCTCAAATTGGTTTGGGCTCAAAAACACATTCGTTGCACTTATCTTTTAGAGTTATGACAACTTTCATACGATACGACAGATGAAAAGCAAAGCACTTGAATCAGAGTCAAGGGACGTTCTCTCTCAAACAAACAAGACTGACATCCAAAGTTGCAAACAATCAGCATCAAATTCTAACCAGATGCTCAGGACATAAAATGCAAAATGTTTGCAAGTTTCTGACTTATTTATATGTACTTATTTTGTGCAATTCAATAACTTTCTTTTCAGTTTTGTTTTTGAATTTAAATCCAACGAACTATGAATTAGACTGCATTTCCATCTGGAGTCAATATGCATTACAATGTGCGGGCCAGTCCTCACAACGGGAGGTCAGAAATGTAGAAATCAAGACCAAAAGACATATCAAAAACATATTTGGTGCACGTTAGTATGATATCCATCCCGAAGAGCTCTGTGAGTATTTGATATTGTTCCATGGTGATTTAAAGTATCCGATTTAATGTAATTTTCTCAATTTGTTTCTAGACCTGGTTGGGTAAATACACATGGCCAGCAGAGGGTAGCATCAGCTCATCTGAACAGAATTGCTTCTTCCTTGTGCTCTGACTCAAATCCAGTCACATGTACATGGAGACTTGATCTTCTTCATTCTCCCTTGGAAAACAAAAAGTGTCTGTTTCCTTTAGGTGGCCAACAAAATTCTTCTACAGTGATTGCAAAGGCCATCTTGTCTGGCTGCTTTTCAGTAAGTACATAAACAACAGCTCCTTTAAACAAACCCAAAGGTTTTTACTTAAAACAGATCCACTCGAAGCTCAAAGTGTTAGATCTGGAAAGCCATCATCCACTTCCTGATCACACACACATTTCTGATTGAAAACAGTGCCTACAAATCTGAGTGGGTCTATATTGAGGCAGTAACTTTTTGTAACATGTGAATTTATAAAACAAATAGCTTCTGACAACTTACGGCAGTATGGCTATATATTATCCCCAGCAGTCAGTGGATGAGAGGTGGGGTACCATCAGGACGGGTAACCGGTCAATGAAAAGACAAGTAGCCTTTTATACGACACACACTCACCTATATCCAGCATTCACTGGGCGAGAGGCGGGGTACACCCTGGACAGGTCACCAGTCTGTCGCAGGGCAACACAGAGACAAACAGGACAAACAACCATTCACGCACACACTCACACCTAAAGAGAATTTAAAGAGGCTGATTAACCTAACAGTCATGTTTTTTGACTGTGGGAGGAAGCCAGAGTACCTGGAGAGAACCCACGCATGCAAGAGAACATGCAAACTCCATGCAGAAAGAGCCAGGGTGGAACCCAGGACCTTCTTGCTGCAAGGCAACAGCGCTACACACTGCCCCACTGTGCAGCCCATAATAATAATAATAATAATAATAATAATAATAATAATAATAATAATAATAATAATGAAAATGAAAATGTAAAAAAAAACAGCATCCATATCTTAAGCCAAATTTTTTTGTCTGGATATGTTTTTATTCTAAAAAATTAAGATGATGTTTTAGAAGGGATTGCCAAAAATGTATTTTAACACTGTAACACCCACGATTCACCACCAGGTGGTAATAATATCAACGTAAACAGCTTCAAAATTCAGCAAAATTAATAACAACTACATCCTCAGCAAGAGAAAGCATCCATCCAACACTTGTCTATACCCGCCTATCTGTGCAGGGTCCCGTAGGTGTGTGTGTGTGTGTGGGGGGGGGGGGGGGGGAGTGGGTCATTGGGGAAGAGGCGAGGTACATCCTGAAGGGTCATCAGTCCATCTCAGGGCTGACTAAAGCAGTGCTAGGCTAAAGATTCTCCCAAAGCGGTTGTAGCTCATGTTTTCTGTGACACAGCTTGCCCTTTTCTTTTCAATCATTAATGTCTTCATCTTTTATTTGAAGTACAATGAAAACAGATTCCGAAAAAAGGAAAACAGATGAGGGAGGAAAACATCAAAATTTCTTATTGCTGTGGTTTTCACAACAAACAATGGACCTATCATGTGCAAAGTGAACCCCTATATCATTTATCTCTTTGTGTTTTGTCTGGATATCAAGTCCATACTTATACAGTTTACCTAAGAGGTAAAAAAAACATATCCCAAAACCTTTTTCATTTCAACAAAAAATGAAATTAAATACATTTCTGTTGTTACCAGATATGCGGGTTAATGTGGGCAGTGTCTCAAAGGCGAATTTGTTTTTTCTAATCAGTTGTCCTTCATTGTAAATTGATATACCCTAAATCAACCAATAAACATAAACCAATCAGGTTAACCAAAATACATTGAATGGCTTCTGTGCCGCATTATGTCTATTTTTAACTATACTAATTACTGTCTTGTGCATGTGAAGAAATTACCTGTATAAATAAAATATTGGAAGCTAAATAAATATTGCCCATATAATTTTGCAAGGCAGCAATATAAATTCAAATGAAATAAATGTGGCCCCACCACAAGATGGATGTATGCAACAAACATTTACTGTTTGAAACATATTGAAGGAGTCCAACAGCTGCTGTATATGCAATAAACAAATAGATGTCTCTGCCTGACATTTGAATATTTTAAATCTTTGCACAATAAATAAAACTAACAGCTGCATAATGTTGAATAATGTGAGACTTAAGGGAGATATTACATTTTGCAGCCTAAACATGCATTTAGCCAGTGTTCTGTTCATACTGTTTTTAGTAGCAGAAAAATACTGTAGGCTGCTTTAATTAGCTTTAAAAGGTTTGTTTTAATTTAGAATAGATACATCTTTTTTAAGGACACATCAAACTATTCCAACCTAAAGATGACTTAAAGGTATGTAGCCACTTTATATGCTTATAAAAAAGACCAAAAACCATTAAGCGCTATCATAATGCCGGTTTGCTTAATTAGTAAAACAGTATTAAATAATGCCGGACCGAGCCTGACCCTCTGCAATGCCTCGGAGTAAAGCGGCAGCTCGGAGTGATCGAAGACTAACCGTTATTAATTGAATACACCGATCTACAGCAACTTAAAGAGCTACGTATCAGAACATTTTCTAACGTCAATCAACTCTGCGGTCACATCTGAGCGATCGGTAGGTTTGGTGACCGCTTCAGTGAATACCAACGGTCATACTGTATTCCCAGCGACACTCCAGGCTTTTCCTTCTTGGAATCATATATTTATTTGTGTTTTTTCACTGGATCTTGGACCATTTTGCATTGTTTCATTGGGAGATGCTAATAACCGTTAGCCGTTTTCTTGTTTTATCCCCTGCTGCGCATGCACAGTGTTGTACTTCCTCTGTCATTACAAATAAACACAAATGGCTTTATTTACTAAGAAATTGAGCAAAAACAAAGCGTAAAACTGCAAAATAACAACTAATACGCCGGCAGGACGTGATAATCATCATAAAAACTTTTCAACCAGAGTGAACTACTGACGTATAAATAATAAAAAAAAGTCAAATAACGTGGCTATGCACATGTTGATGATTGAAGCATGCAAGAGAAATTTGGCCACCATTACATTTTTCTTTTTACCCATCAAAACATCCCTTCCAGGCCAGCACACCAACCTTTCCTCAATGAGCTTAGAAGCGGCAGGTGCAGGCCTACAACATCAGGAAAAAAATTACAAGAAAAGTTGAGGGGAGGTAAAATGATAAAACACATAAACTAAACATCAAAAGGTAAAAAAACGAGCAAAACCATTTACTCATAAAGAACATAGAGAAACCAGTAAAGGCTGTGGTTACTGCAGCAATGGAACAACAAATTCAGAGCAGATGTTATGGGCAGATGAGAGGTACTGAATGCAGACCTTACAGGAGGCAACCAGAGACAAATTAAACCTTAACACAAGTCAAAGAATGATACAGCTGAGACAAACTAGGTCAGACCAACGAGACTTATTATCAGGAGTAACTTAACATTGCACTCTTAAACTATGTTAACCTTTATTAATGTGCAAAAATCCATGACTCTCATGATTTATATCATACATCTGTCTGAAGGATGCATTATTTTACCTCCCATTGAATGATTTGCATCACAAACATAAAATGCAAGTATACTTCTCTGATTAAGATTTATTTAGCATCAATTGAAAAATAATGACTCTTTCCCTGAGGATTAAAAGAAAAACCATGATGTCCTTATGCATCTAAATTAGCCAAGATATCCCAAAGACTACTGTAATGAAGAATAATGTCCATTTTAATCACATATTTCCGAAAAATTTAGTTGGGTGTATGTATGAATAGGCAAGCTCATAAAGATAGGGGAGAAACTGAAAATTAAAATCTCGTTGGGATCTAGTGCAAACCAGGAGCCCTTCACTCAAAGGTCCTCAAATCAGTCCATCCAAAATGTATTGTAATGTGACAAAATTAGAAAGAAATCTCATTTTGAAATCATGCTGCCCAATGAACAGGGCAGTGATTGGTACTGACTTCAAATGCATAAAAAATGGGCCGTGGATAAATGGCAATGAAGCTGATTTTATGATAGCTTGTGATAGTGAGATCCCCAAAAACGTTTGCCAACATCACCAACCTGAAGAGCTGAATGAGAAGAGTTTGATGGCCTCAAGTAAGCTCATTAGAAATGTTGTTATTCCTTGGAAGGTGTTAAGCTTTCTGAGCTGGGGCGATAGTGACTATTACCCTATTAACTTAGTAAACAGTAAGTTTCCTGTTTAATCGGTTTTCAGGAAGCATACAATCTAAAGAAAGTACATTGTCTCAAGTCAAGAGTTTTAACATAACTGAGCTGTTCTTTACCAGGTTCTAAATGTATTTAAATCTAACCTCAAGCATCCAAAAATACAAAACAGATTACACAAAAGAAGGAGCCAAAGTGGAAAGGTTTGAGTATATTTACGATGGAAGCTGGAAATTCAGCCACAACACAGGAGAACATGTTACGAGAAAATAGGTTTATTTCTGAACAGGTTTAAGATTCTGAATTCAGATCACCACTTAAAAACTCCGCAGGGAGAAAGAGCAGGTTGGTGACTTGAACACAACTGGGAAAGTGAGCATCAAATGATCAGCTTCAATAAACTAAAGTATGAAGAGGGAGAAGTTGGGGAGAGTTTGCGATATGCTGTTGATAGGGGGTTAGTGTCAGGGTTCTCTGTGTTGGCTGCTCTAACTCTACTCCTCAGGTGTGTCTAGTTGGCTGAGGAGGCGTGGTCCACACCTGCAGCTCGTTGCAGGCGGCTTCCTCTGGCTTCTTAAGCAGAGCACTGGCAGATGGAAGACGCCGGAGCCTTAACCAGTCGTGGTACGACGTGGCCTCTGTCCCAACTCTCGGAAACCAGCTTGTGAGTTTTTGTTACGCTTCTTTTTTGAGTAATTTTTTTGTACCTCTCTGTTGCTCCAGATTTTGGTGCTTGGATGCACTCACCTGTCTTGACGACCCGTCCGAAGAAACAGACCAGCAGACCTGTCTGCTCAGATTTTGCTCTGGCGCTCCCCTCATACTTCCTGGAAGTTACCCAGCGAGGCCTGAGATCCCCTTTCCCGGGTTCTGTTGGTTCTGTGCTCACTCTGGTCAATCCATCTGTCAACCGCTGCCGATGAGGTCGCCTCGGATTCCTCGCCAGCTACATCTGCCTGCCGCCCTCAGCCACTAGCCACCTATCTCCATCTGAGTAGTCACATAGAGTTCTCATGACGCTACTTCTTCCCGGTTAGGTCCGCCCAGCCTAATGGTAAGCAGCGCAACTCCTAGCTAGTTTCCTGGCTCTTATTTCAGAAGAACTCACTTGCTCTTTCTTACAGACTCTCCAGCCGTGACGTTCTGACCCAGCCGAGTCACCTGTAGTTCCGTCCATTGACCTGCCTGTTTTCCTTTAAATAAAGTCTTAAAACTGTGCATTGCCTCCCGTTCGTATCTGCATGTGGGCTCGTCATCTGAAAACCATGACAGAAGAAGGCTCCGGCCACCAGAGTCCAGCGGATACGTTCGGGCGGCAGATAGCCGCACAGCAGGAACAAATGCAGTCGCTAGGTTTTGCTGTCAATTCTACTCAGGAACAGCTTCTGAGATTAGCCGCTCAGGTTAGCCTACTTGTGGACACAGTCACTTCCGCGAAGACGTCACCTGTCACTCAGGATCACGTTACCCCGCCTTCCGACGCTCCGAGCATGGAGAATCAGGTTTGGACTCCACCACTTGAGGGCGCGTCACCTTGCCCGGAGAAATTCTCCGGTGAGGGTGGAAGTTGCGGTGGTTTTCTTTTCCAGTGCAAACTGGTGTTTAACCGTTCTCCCCAGACTTTCGCCTCTGATGAGGTAAGGATATCTTATGTCTTACGTCTACTAACGGGTAGGGCTCTTAGGTGGGCCGAGGCTCGATTCCTTGATTGTCAGTCGTTTGGGATTACTTTTCAGGATTTCATTGCTGAATTTAAGACAATTTTTCACCTGAGTTGGATTCGGCACAACAGTCTCGTCATCTCCTCACTTTGAAACAGCGCGGTCGACGCGTATCTGATTTTTCCGTGGAGTTTCGTACGTTTGCTGCTGCTGCGGGTTGGCAGCCGAGACCGTTAAAGGCAGCTTTCTTTCAGGCTCTAGACGAGTCGTTAAAGGATGAGTTAGCTCGGGTTGAGGAACCTGAGGATTTTGAGGAGTTTGTAGCACTTGCTATCCGTTTGGATTCCCGATTACGCAGCCGAACCCGTTTTAGATCCAACCTTGCCTTGCAATCATCCACCTCCACCTCTTCTACATTTACCAAGAAGGAACCCCGTTCTTTTACACCTCCTCCTGAACCCATGCAGTTGGGGCAGGTTGGTCTTTCCAATAAGGAACGTCAGCAGCGTGTCTCGGGGAACTTATGTCTTTATTGTGGAGCTGAGGGTCATTACCTCAGAGATTGTCCTGTTCGGCCAAAAGACCGAGTCCGCCGCTCTTAACGGGGGGATCGGTGGACAGGTTGGGATCTATTCCCCGGGAGGCTGTTAAGGCGTCATTTGGTTCTCGTTGTTGTTTACCAGTTACTTTAATATTCGACCAGGAAAGTTTTGATGTTTCAGCTCTAGTAGATTCAGGCTCTGACTTTAATCTCATAGATCAGGCGGTTGTGGACCAGCTTCGAGTACCTGTCGATCTTTTACCCGAGCCACTCCAGGTCTCGTCATTAGATGGGCAGAGATTGACTCTTATTACCCATCGCACCCGACCATTGGTAGTGATAGTTTCCGGTAACCATCGGGAACAGCTTTCCTTCTTTGTCTTCCCGGTAAAGCGTTCACCTGTGGTTTTTGGGATAGCCTGGTTAAGGGTCCACAATCCGCAGTTTAATTGGGCTGAGTTCCGACTGGAGTCATGGTCACCTACTTGTCATTCCCGCTGCTTGCAGTCCGCTCGGCCCGTAGCCGTCTCCTCTACTTCCTTGACAGATTCCGGAGACATGATTGACCTCTCTCGCGTTCCAGAGGATTACCACGACTTACGGCAGGTATTTAGTAAAACTCAGGCTTGTTCTTTGCCCCCACATCGCCCATACGACTGTGCGATTGACTTGTTACCTGGGGCCCCTCTACCGGTGAGTCGGCTCTATAACATCTCCAGGTCAGAACGTCAATCGCTCGAGAAATACATCAGTGAGTCTTTGGCTACGGGGTTAATTCGTCCTTCTTCCTCCCCATTAGGGGCTGGTTTCTTTTTTGTGGGCAAGAAGGACGGGACCCTTCGACCCTGTATAGATTATCGAGGGCTTAACCAGATAACCGTCAAGAATAAGTACCCGCTTCCTCTATTATCATCAGCCCTCGAGCCAGTCCAGAATGCCAAGATTTTTACTAAGCTTGATCTGCGCAACGCTTATCATTTGGTTCGGGTGAGACAGGGGGATGAGTGGAAGACGGCTTTTAAGACTCCGTTAGGTCACTTTGAGTACCTAGTCATGCCCTTCGGCTTGTGTAATGCCCCGGCAGTTTTTCAGGCATTGGTTAACGACGTCCTGCGGGATTTTTTGAATGTTTTTGTTTTTGTCTATTTAGATGACATCCTGATTTACTCTCGTGACCTAGAACAACACAAGCAACATGTGCGACTTGTTCTCCAGCGATTACTAGAAAATCGCCTGTTTGTAAAAGCCGAGAAGTGTGAGTTCCACCAGACTTCAGTTTCGTTCCTCGGTCTAGTTTTGGAAGGCGGTCAAGTGAGGTCAGACCCAGAAAAAATAAGAGCAGTAACGGAGTGGCCAGTTCCTGAGTCACGTAAACAGCTTCAACGTTTCCTTGGGTTCGCTAATTTCTATAGGCGTTTTATCAGGAACTACAGCCAGATAGCTTCCCCGTTACATGCTCTTACCTCCACCAAGGTCCCTTTTAGCTGGAGTCCTGAAGCCGATGAGGCATTTAATCGACTTAAGTCCCGTTTTTCCCAGGCTCCCATACTCGTTCACCCTGATCCTGCGAAACAATTCACCCTTGAAATAGACGCTTCTAACACAGGTGTGGGAGCGGTCCTATCCCAACAGTCTGAGATAGATAAGAAGTTACACCCTTGTGCATTCTTCTCCCGTCGCTTGTCCTCTGCCGAGCAGAATTATGATGTAGGCGATCGTGAACTGTTAGCCATTAAGTTAGCCTTGGAGGAGTGGCGGCACTGGCTAGAGGGATCCGAGCAGCCCATCATAATATGGACAGATCACAAGAACCTCTCCTATCTGCAGACAGCCCGTAGACTCAACTCAAGGCAAGCCCGTTGGTCATTATTTTTTTCTCGTTTCAACCTCACCATAACCTACAGACCAGGCTCCAGAAACATTAAACCAGATGCTCTGTCTCGTCAATTTGCCCCATTTGAACAAGAGAAGGAGCCGGAACTTATTCTTCCCCCCACATGCACTGTTGGAGGTCTGCATTGGGATCTGGAGGACAGGATTAACCAGGCCCAACTATTAGATCCGGATCCTGGTACGGGTCCACCGGGACTAAAGTATGTTCCCCAATCTGTTCGTCCGGAGGTTTTACGCTGGTGTCACGATGCTAAGTTTTCCGCCCATCCGGGCATTTATAGAACCCAGTCTCAGGTGTCCCGGCGATTCTGGTGGCCATCGTGGACCAAGGACGTCAGAGACTATGTTTTAGCTTGTCCTGTCTGCGCCCAGAATAAGTCATCTAACCAGCCACCTTCTGGGTTGTTGAATCCTCTTCCTATCCCCAAACGTCCATGGTCCCACATTGCCATTGATTTCGTTACTGGACTCCCTGTTTCCCAAGGCATGTCAACGATTTTGACTGTTGTTGACCGTTTTTCGAAGTCTTGTCATCTCATTCCCATCCGTAAGCTACCTAACGCCCTCCAGACTGCCCAACTCCTCATTAAACATGTTTTCAAGCTCCATGGTATCCCTGTTGACATTCTCTCTGACCGGGGTCCCCAGTTTATTTCTCAGGTCTGGCGGCACTTTTGCTCCGCTCTGGGTGCCCGTTACACGCTCACCTCCGGATACCATCCTCAAACCAACGGCCAAACAGAACGAATGAATCAACAATTAGAGACCACTCTCCGTTGCCTCACGTCATCTTCACCTACCGACTGGAACAAGTTTTTGCCTTGGGTAGAGTATGCCCTGAACTCTCAGATCACCTCAGCCACGGGACGTTCACCTTTTGAAGTTGCCTTAGGATATCAACCTCCACTCCTACCCACAGACAAACTCAGGATTCCCTTCACCTCAGTCAACGACTATATTGCTCGCTGCCAGAAGATATGGAAAGAGACGGTTACAGCACTCACTCGCACCGCAGAGCGGAGTAAGAGGTTTGCTGACCAGCACCGCAGACCAGCTCCCCATTATCGCCCCGGTCAGAGGGTTTGGTTATCATCCAGAGATGTATTGACTAACCCATCCGCCAAGAAGCTTGCTCCCCGGTTTACTGGTCCCTATGAAATAGAGACAGTTATCAACCCGACCACCGTCCGCTTACGTCTTCCCCCTCACTCTCGTGTTCATCCCACTTTTCATGTATCCCAGATTAAGCCCGTTTTGGACAATGATTCATACCCTCCTTCCGGACCCCCTCCACCCTCCCAGGACAGTCAGAATCCTCGCGTCATCAGGGTTGTGGATGCCCGTCGACGAGGTAGGGGTCACCAATACCTCGTCGATTGGGAGGGTCGCAGCTCTGGGGATCGCTCATGGGTGTCTGCAGCTACCATCGCCAATCAGGATTTGATTTGGGATTTCTGGTCTACTCAGCCCAGCACTTCTTCGTCTGGGCCGCCAGGAGGCGGCCGTTGAGGGGGGGGTAGTGTCAGGGTTCTCTGTGTTGGCTGCTCTAACTCTACTCCTCAGGTGTGTCTAGTTGGCTGAGGAGGCGTGGTCCACACCTGCAGCTCGTTGCAGGCGGCTTCCTCTGGCTTCTTAAGCAGAGCACTGGCAGATGGAAGACGCCGGAGCCTTAACCAGTCGTGGTACGACGTGGCCTCTGTCCCAACTCTCGGAAACCAGCTTGTGAGTTTTTGTTACGCTTCTTTTTTGAGTAATTTTTTGTACCTCTCTGTTGCTCCAGATTTTGGTGCTTGGATGCACTCACCTGTCTTGACGACCCGTCCGAAGAAACAGACCAGCAGACCTGTCTGCTCAGATTTTGCTCTGGCGCTCCCCTCATACTTCCTGGAAGTTACCCAGCGAGGCCTGAGATCCCCTTTCCCGGGTTCTGTTGGTTCTGTGCTCACTCTGGTCAATCCATCTGTCAACCGCTGCCGATGAGGTCGCCTCGGATTCCTCGCCAGCTACATCTGCCGCCCTCAGCCACTAGCCACCTATCTCCATCTGAGTAGTCACATAGAGTTCTCATGACGCTACTTCTTCCCGGTTAGGTCCGCCCAGCCTAATGGTAAGCAGCGCAACTCCTAGCTAGTTTCCTGGCTCTTATTTCAGAAGAACTCACTTGCTCTTTCTTACAGACTCTCCAGCCGTGACGTTCTGACCCAGCCGAGTCACCTGTAGTTCCGTCCATTGACCTGCCTGTTTTCCTTTAAATAAAGTCTTAAAACTGTGCATTGCCTCCCGTTCGTATCTGCATGTGGGCTCGTCATCTGAAAACCATGACAGTTAGGGTGAGGCTGATTGAAAACAGAGGTAGAGCAGGAACATGGACACATGAAAACAAAAATAAATCCAGGCATGGCATGACAAAAAAATATGAATCATTGCAGAAAGGGTAGTTTCTAGGTAAACTAAATACATAGAAAATATGTAATGGTTATTTGGTGTTTGATAAATATGTGAGTTTTAGTTGCCGGTGTCCCTGACTGTCAGCGGTGCTTTTTTAATTACTATGACAGTTGATAAAAGTCTAACGTTTATCAAAGTATTTTTGGCCCTTTAGGTGTTTAAAGAAAATACCTCACATAGCTTAGAAATTTGAGCTCTACTATGTAAAATTAATTAGAGAAATTTGAAAGAAGAATAAAAGACAGTTAAATGCCCCAACTAGGGTCTGAAATCTGCCTGTTGGTCCATTCTCCTGTACTTTTATCCACTCAGCTCCCACAGTCCCAAGAAATATTGGCACAACAGCTGCGATTCCGACTGCAAGTTAACTCAAAGAATAAAAAGCTGTAGGTTCTGGTTCAGTTTTTTCCCAGGCTCCCATACTCGTTCACCCTGATCCTGCGAAACAATTCACCCTTGAAATAGACGCTTCTAACACAGGTGTGGGAGCGGTCCTATCCCAACAGTCTGAGATAGATAAGAAGTTACACCCTTGTGCATTCTTCTCCCGTCGCTTGTCCTCTGCCGAGCAGAATTATGATGTAGGCGATCGTGAACTGTTAGCCATTAAGTTAGCCTTGGAGGAGTGGCGGCACTGGCTAGAGGGATCCGAGCAGCCCATCATAATATGGACAGATCACAAGAACCTCTCCTATCTGCAGACAGCCCGTAGACTCAACTCAAGGCAAGCCCGTTGGTCATTATTTTTTTCTCGTTTCAACCTCACCATAACCTACAGACCAGGCTCCAGAAACATTAAACCAGATGCTCTGTCTCGTCAATTTGCCCCATTTGAACAAGAGAAGGAGCCGGAACTTATTCTTCCCCCCACATGCACTGTTGGAGGTCTGCATTGGGATCTGGAGGACAGGATTAACCAGGCCCAACTATTAGATCCGGATCCTGGTACGGGTCCACCGGGACTAAAGTATGTTCCCCAATCTGTTCGTCCGGAGGTTTTACGCTGGTGTCACGATGCTAAGTTTTCCGCCCATCCGGGCATTTATAGAACCCAGTCTCAGGTGTCCCGGCGATTCTGGTGGCCATCGTGGACCAAGGACGTCAGAGACTATGTTTTAGCTTGTCCTGTCTGCGCCCAGAATAAGTCATCTAACCAGCCACCTTCTGGGTTGTTGAATCCTCTTCCTATCCCCAAACGTCCATGGTCCCACATTGCCATTGATTTCGTTACTGGACTCCCTGTTTCCCAAGGCATGTCAACGATTTTGACTGTTGTTGACCGTTTTTCGAAGTCTTGTCATCTCATTCCCATCCGTAAGCTACCTAACGCCCTCCAGACTGCCCAACTCCTCATTAAACATGTTTTCAAGCTCCATGGTATCCCTGTTGACATTCTCTCTGACCGGGGTCCCCAGTTTATTTCTCAGGTCTGGCGGCACTTTTGCTCCGCTCTGGGTGCCCGTTACACGCTCACCTCCGGATACCATCCTCAAACCAACGGCCAAACAGAACGAATGAATCAACAATTAGAGACCACTCTCCGTTGCCTCACGTCATCTTCACCTACCGACTGGAACAAGTTTTTGCCTTGGGTAGAGTATGCCCTGAACTCTCAGATCACCTCAGCCACGGGACGTTCACCTTTTGAAGTTGCCTTAGGATATCAACCTCCACTCCTACCCACAGACAAACTCAGGATTCCCTTCACCTCAGTCAACGACTATATTGCTCGCTGCCAGAAGATATGGAAAGAGACGGTTACAGCACTCACTCGCACCGCAGAGCGGAGTAAGAGGTTTGCTGACCAGCACCGCAGACCAGCTCCCCATTATCGCCCCGGTCAGAGGGTTTGGTTATCATCCAGAGATGTATTGACTAACCCATCCGCCAAGAAGCTTGCTCCCCGGTTTACTGGTCCCTATGAAATAGAGACAGTTATCAACCCGACCACCGTCCGCTTACGTCTTCCCCCTCACTCTCGTGTTCATCCCACTTTTCATGTATCCCAGATTAAGCCCGTTTTGGACAATGATTCATACCCTCCTTCCGGACCCCCTCCACCCTCCCAGGACAGTCAGAATCCTCGCGTCATCAGGGTTGTGGATGCCCGTCGACGAGGTAGGGGTCACCAATACCTCGTCGATTGGGAGGGTCGCAGCTCTGGGGATCGCTCATGGGTGTCTGCAGCTACCATCGCCAATCAGGATTTGATTTGGGATTTCTGGTCTACTCAGCCCAGCACTTCTTCGTCTGGGCCGCCAGGAGGCGGCCGTTGAGGGGGGGGTAGTGTCAGGGTTCTCTGTGTTGGCTGCTCTAACTCTACTCCTCAGGTGTGTCTAGTTGGCTGAGGAGGCGTGGTCCACACCTGCAGCTCGTTGCAGGCGGCTTCCTCTGGCTTCTTAAGCAGAGCACTGGCAGATGGAAGACGCCGGAGCCTTAACCAGTCGTGGTACGACGTGGCCTCTGTCCCAACTCTCGGAAACCAGCTTGTGAGTTTTTGTTACGCTTCTTTTTTGAGTAATTTTTTGTACCTCTCTGTTGCTCCAGATTTTGGTGCTTGGATGCACTCACCTGTCTTGACGACCCGTCCGAAGAAACAGACCAGCAGACCTGTCTGCTCAGATTTTGCTCTGGCGCTCCCCTCATACTTCCTGGAAGTTACCCAGCGAGGCCTGAGATCCCCTTTCCCGGGTTCTGTTGGTTCTGTGCTCACTCTGGTCAATCCATCTGTCAACCGCTGCCGATGAGGTCGCCTCGGATTCCTCGCCAGCTACATCTGCCGCCCTCAGCCACTAGCCACCTATCTCCATCTGAGTAGTCACATAGAGTTCTCATGACGCTACTTCTTCCCGGTTAGGTCCGCCCAGCCTAATGGTAAGCAGCGCAACTCCTAGCTAGTTTCCTGGCTCTTATTTCAGAAGAACTCACTTGCTCTTTCTTACAGACTCTCCAGCCGTGACGTTCTGACCCAGCCGAGTCACCTGTAGTTCCGTCCATTGACCTGCCTGTTTTCCTTTAAATAAAGTCTTAAAACTGTGCATTGCCTCCCGTTCGTATCTGCATGTGGGCTCGTCATCTGAAAACCATGACAGTTAGGGTGAGGCTGATTGAAAACAGAGGTAGAGCAGGAACATGGACACATGAAAACAAAAATAAATCCAGGCATGGCATGACAAAAAAATATGAATCATTGCAGAAAGGGTAGTTTCTAGGTAAACTAAATACATAGAAAATATGTAATGGTTATTTGGTGTTTGATAAATATGTGAGTTTTAGTTGCCGGTGTCCCTGACTGTCAGCGGTGCTTTTTTAATTACTATGACAGTTGATAAAAGTCTAACGTTTATCAAAGTATTTTTGGCCCTTTAGGTGTTTAAAGAAAATACCTCACATAGCTTAGAAATTTGAGCTCTACTATGTAAAATTAATTAGAGAAATTTGAAAGAAGAATAAAAGACAGTTAAATGCCCCAACTAGGGTCTGAAATCTGCCTGTTGGTCCATTCTCCTGTACTTTTATCCACTCAGCTCCCACAGTCCCAAGAAATATTGGCACAACAGCTGCGATTCCGACTGCAAGTTAACTCAAAGAATAAAAAGCTGTAGGTTCTGGTTCAGTTTGTTATTTTTTTTTTCCCACTTTGGATTCATTACAGGGTGAATGCAAAGAAAATGAACTATGCTCTCAAAGAGAGTTAATGAGTGATGCTAAGCACTTTGGAGGTCTGGTGGGAAAATAAGAAGATCAGGCTTCTTATTGAATCACCCAAGTAAAATTTCTTGTTGGTTGAGTCTCAAAGCTCAACTCAGCTCTGGGAGCCATTGGCTTCCTATGGAGGAGAGGCTCTTTAACCGTTTAGAAAATGGCTTTGGGAAACAGGGAAGCCTTGTCATGTAGATGGTCGTAACAAAATATTCTACCACATTCTACTTTCTACTATCGCATTCTTCAAAAATATCCTAGCTAAAACTATTTCTTGCCAGGAGCAGCTCACACATCCAAGGTTTTAAACATTTAGTCATTCAATGGAACAATGAGTCATATTAAGATTTTACATATTTACTGATATTTAAAGTTATGTCTAATCATAGAAGCTTATTGAAACTCTAAATTAACAAACAATAAACACACAGGAGATATTTGTTTATTCACAACTTCTTTTGAGCAAAACACTTCAAGCTCATGAAACAATTGTTATTTTGAAAATTCCCTGATAGTATTGGTGTAGCAACTGAGGGTTGTCATGATTAAATCTGTGGGCGGTCAAAGAAAGTTTGAAGTGACCTCGGAAGAAAGCAGTTTTTCTTCGGGAAACGTCCAATTTGAGTGTTTGTGTCCACTACAGAACCAACAAAACCCATACAGCATTTTTTTTTTTCCAAAGAAACTCAAAATACAGTTTTCAAGATTAATCAGGAAGCTTCATTGATACAGAAGCACAAACCAAGACAAAAGAAAAGAAAAACATGTCAAACCTTAATATTCATAACTCATCAGTTAAATAGCAACATAGAAATGTCATCTTCTGATGTTTTGAACATGTTTAGGAAGGATATTTATTCCATGAAGATGGAATTGTATTTTGATATTCTTAATGATACTATGACGCCCATCTCAAAAACATAGATTGAGCTAGATTGATCCAATGTTATCACCACATTTTAATCTGACTGGTGTGTCTATTTAAAGTTATATAGCCACAATATATGCCTATACCAAAAACACCAAAATCCAGTTGATTGTGATAAAATACGGCTATATACTCCAAGCGTCCATCCAGATAGTGTTTTGATAGTCCTTTTTGAGCCTAAATAGAACTCCAACAACGGGCATGATGAGCTGACATGAACAGACATGGTGTCATCTACCGGCAGTACCGCAGAATTGAAAGCTTGATGGTCACTATTGACACAGCTACTAAATAAGTCCCGACCGAGCCGACCATGCTGTGATGCCTCGTGGAAAACCGACAGCGGCGTGGTTGAAGACCAACCCGACCTACTCCTATTTCAATTTCCAGTGAGTCCTCCCCTGAGCCTCCTTCCACAAAATGGAAGATAATTATAGCTCCTACCAAATGCAAACACGGACACAGCAGCACGGTAAGTATTTTTTTCAAATACATAAATAAAAGTCAAGGACTAAAACCTTTTCATTGGAATGAATGCAAATTAAAGGCATTAGAATGCTTTTTCCCCACCCGCCCGCCCCTCGCCTGGCACTCAGTCGACGTGTAGTTAAATATAAACTACATTACTGACAACTCAACATGTCTTTCTGTGCACTACGTTACTAGTATGACTCAACAGCACTGCAAGGTGAGCCAAATCTGTTATTCCACGTTGTCACTTTGAAAGCAATTTCAATGTTGGCAGAATTACAACTTTTAGCCAAAGCGGGCATAAATTGTTTTATTCCATGAACGTTTCTTTGGCTTGTTACTTCGGTCGCATGGTAAATGGTTTGTATTTGTATAGCGTTTTATCAACACCAACGAACCCAAACTACCTAACTCTTGCGCCGCCATCGTAGTGATGTTGTAATGGTAAATAAATATATACATGTCAAATAACATGAATATGTACCTTTGAAATTTACCCATGAAAGTACACTCACTGAGTCCTTCTGCTGGCACACTGCTGGGTCCCAAGTAAGGGAATAGAAGCACATAGATTTGATTATATTAAATCAGATGAAATACATACAGAGCTTGCGTGAACAGAATGATGGCATACGGAAGATGTATGAACGTGTATAATTTACAGCCTTCACTAAATGCCATGGAGAAATCACTGAAAGGTTGCTCTAGATAAACAGAAAACATCTGGCACACGTTTGAAAATCACAGCAACTGCCACAGCTTCTGATTTGCTGCAACACAACCCAGCATGTTTGTTTAGATGGATATTAGATTAGAACTGGGAAGGAGAGACACAGAGGTGAGCGTGCTGATCGCCTCACCTTCATTAAGCGGCTCAAATTTCATTAGCTTTATACATACTGCTGAAAAGCTGCCAAGCTGTGAGATTCCACGTTATAGTTAGATTTGTTGTGTCCTGATTAATCAAACAGGCAAATCGGAATCATTAACATTTAGTAAAAAGCATTAAATATAAAGTTTAATAGCAATTCACACGTTTTCTGGAGAAGAACTGATTATATGTGAATGATTCACTTTGTAGTTGTTTCCTCAGCATTAGAAGACAATGATGCCAACTACATTCAGCTAATATAAACGGTGGTAGTAAAGCTAAAGCATTTCAATAAATGACAGAGTAAAGCTCTGCGAAGCTCTATGAAGGCGATCTTTCTGCACTTCAAAGTCTAATGTCAAAAACAGCACTATCCAGGCTGCTGACTGTCAGATCATGCAACACTTCGAGAGAGATCAAGAAAGCTGAACATTACGTAGAACAAGCTGCATAATGCCTGGAGCATTTTTAGCATCAGTCCTAAACCTGCAGATTAGTTTAAATTCCTGCTTTATGGATCACATCTGAAAACCCATGAAATGAAATGGAAGCGAGAATAAGATGCACGAGGCATGAAATGATGGTTATTTCAAATTAGTCCGTACAATTAACATGATGCCACTTTAAATAGTTTCAGAAGATAATTTTAAAGGTTAGCCAACACTTAGGGGCCTACATGTTCTAAGAAAGGTGCTGGAAATGAGTTGTATTTAGAGTTGCCCATAGGTTAAAAATTGGCCCCATATGTCCTGTATGCATTGGTTGCTGCCCTACTGAACTACTTTCTACTGTTTCTCAACAACTTGTCGAAATTTACTTTGAAAGGCTATAATCCAGTAGACTTTTGTCATTTTTGTATTTTATACTCTTGTGATGTACTTATAATGTCCAACTCATAAATATATGCAGTCAGCATGGCACGCTGTCAATGAGATCTAGAATCTCCTCAGCTGGACTACAATTTAGGAGGACTTGCTACTGGGTTTTGTGATGTTAGGTTTGATTTAATTCAGAAATACCACAGAACAGCAGTCATTAAAGCTGCAGTACGGAGTTTGGAGAAAACACCTTACAGGTCCCTCCCCTTTGCTCTCTGCTGCCCTGCAGCCCTCCCTCCACAGCTCCTCCCCCTCAGTAGAGCCTGCCTTGCTCCTGCAATGCTTACCAGCTGTCTTTGTTTTCTGAGCTGGCACCACTCCAGAAATTGGCAGTTTTCCTGTAAAGCAGGTTGTTTCTCCATGATTTCTCCACACAGATGCAACCAGCATTCTTGAGCTTCAATGACATTAGTGTTGCATTGGGGAGTGGTGACAGTTATTTACACTGCTAACAACCAATCAGAACCAGAGATTCTTCCTGGCTCTGATTGGTTGTTGTATTTCTACAAATGGATGTAGAACCACCTCACAGATTATCCGTTTTATAATTTACTGTCGGGACATTTTTAACTTATATGTAAAAAATCCATTTATGGACAAACTGCTTTCTGCAGTTTTCATTTTAAAAGTAGCTACACACAGGCTTGTGTAAACTTGAAGTTAATTTTGGACAGCTTCTATTGTCATTACAATTTAAAGCAGCACCGTGTAAATTTTGACCCAAGTGTTAGTTTAATTTGAGATATATTAAATGATTTTTCAGGTCAACATACAGCACTTGGCGTGTACAGATGCTCCGTGTGGGCGGCCCTTCTCAAAAACTACTATGTGACTTGAGAGGGTCGGCTCCTGAATGTGTCATGTGACCTAAGCGCAAGGTCACATGACACATTCTAGATTACAGCAATCTGAGGTCATACTGTCGTAACAACAAAACAGAAATAACACTTACCCGATCTTAAAATACCTTTGGTTCTCTGATATAGGAGTTGATCTAGAGGGATAAACGTGTCTAACCTGACTCTTGCCAGATGGATGTAGTTCCACATAGTTCCACATAGCGTCAGCATATCCATCTGGAATCGCTGCCATTGGGAGGGATTTCAATGCCACACAAAATGGACGAGCCAATCAGGATCACCAGGCGGAATTTTTGTAGATGTGACGTATCAGAAAAGCTATTGTTTGGATTCAGACAACAATGGCGGCTCGTAACGAGGAAGCAAGCAGTGACCAGACGTCCCCGAATCTCCGTTTTGAATGACCTCTCCCTGGCAAAAGCTGTCTCCAGCAACTCAATGACTTCTCAATCTGCTGGTCCAATCTGGTCTGCTATCAGCATTCAAATCACAGATGGAGATAGTTTAACTTTGCGACAGTGCACTTTTGCCAGTGGTCTTCAAGGTCACTAATCCTGGAAGTTACAGGTCTTCCACCCCCTAGTGGCCAAAGGTTACATGGTGTGGCTTTAAAAAGGGTTAACTCAATTGTTTCGATGATAAATGCCGTTAATATTAATGGTGACAAAAAGATTTTTACCTTCCCCATTTGATTTTTTATTTACTGTTTGTTTTTGCACTATTCACCACAGAAACATCCCAGCCCTATAAAATGTTTTCTTCTTTATGATACCTGGCAATAAAGTGTTTATTCTTGTGATTTATGTTTGAAAAGTGCCTAAAACAGTCTTGAATGTACCTTTAGGAACATAGCTTTATGGGTGAGTAAAATATTAAGAGTTGAACATGCTTACTGAAATGTATTGAATATTTTGTAGAAAAGTTTTTTTCAGCAATGTCAGCTTCAAGATACAAGCATTGCTCAGGTGCAATTTTAATTCAATTCAATTCAATATTATTTATATAGCGCCAATTCATGAAACATGTCATCTCAAGGCACTTTACAAAGTCAAATTCAATCATATTATACAGATTGGGTAAGATTATACAGATTGGTCAAAAATTTCCTATATAAGGGAACCAGTTGATTGCATCAAAGTCCCGAAAAGCAGCATTCACTCCTGGAGAAGCGTAGAGCCACAGGGAGAGTCGTCTGCATTGTCCATGGCTTTGCAGCAATCCCTCATACTGAGCAAGCATGAAGCGACAGCGGAAAGAAAAACTCCCCATTAATGGGAAGGAAAACCTCCAGCAGAACTGGGCTCAGTATGAACGGTCATCTGCCTCGACCAACTGGGGGTTACAGAAGACAGAGCAGAGACACAACAAGACAAAAAAGCACAGAAGCACACATTGATCCAGTAATCTGTTCTACATTATATGGTAATAGTGGGTGATCTGTCTTCCCTGGATGATGTCACAGCTAACAGAACGCCAGACCAGGTGTACCTACTATAAAGAAAAAAGAGAGAGAGCAAAAAGTTAAAAGCTGAAATGACAACAGTAATTTCAATGCAATGCAATGCAAAACTGGAGAACAGTAGAAATCAGTAGAGTGAGAAAAATAGGCCCTGGTGTCCTCCAGTAGCCTAAGCCTATAGCAGCATAACTATAGAGGTAGCTCAGGGTAACATGAGCCACTCTAACTATAAGCTTTGTCAAAAAGGAAAGTTTTAAGATTAGTCTTAAAAGTAGACGGGGTGTCTGCCTCACGGACCAAAACTGGGAGTTGGTTCCACAGGAGAGGAGCCTGATAGCTAAAGGATCTGCCTCCCATTCTACTTTTAGAGACTCTAGGAACCACCAGCAGACCTGCAGTCTGAGAGTGAAGTGCTCTGTTAGGAACATACGGGGTAATCAGAGCTCTGATATATGATGGAGCTTGATTATTAAGGGCTTTATACGTTAGAAGAAGAATTTTAAATTCTATTCTTGATTTAACAGGAAGCCAATGAAGGGAAGCTAAAATTGGAGAAATATGATACCTCTTGTTGATTTTCATCAGAACTCTTGCTGCAGCATTTTGGATCAGCTGAAGGCTTTGAACTGCATTTTGTGGACTTCCTGATAGTAAAGAATTAAAATAGTCCAGCCTTGAAGTAACAAATGCATGGACTAGTTTTTCCAGCATCACCCCTGGACAGAATGTTTCTAATTTTGGCAGTATTCCTGCGGTGAAAAAGGAAACTCTGGAAACCTGTTTAATATGGGATTTAAATTACATGTCCTGGTCAAAAAGAACACCAAGATTGATTAATTTATTACTAGAGGCCAAGTTAATGCCATCCAGATTAAGTGATTGATTAAGAAGTTCATTTTTTGAGGACTCTGGTCCGAAGATTACAACTTCTGTCTTGTCAGAATTTAAGTGCAGGAAATTTAAAGTCATCCAGCTTTTGATGTCATCAAGACATGACTGCAGTCAAAGTAATTGATTGGATTCATCAGGATTTATGGATAAATATAGCTGAGTGTCATCAGCATAACAGTGGAAATTAATCCCGCTGGAAGCATATATATAGTAAAGAGAATTGGCCCAAGGACTGAACCCTGTGGTGACCGTAGACTTTGAAGAAGATTTATTATTAACATGAACAAACTGGAATCTGTCTGATAGATAAGATTTAAACCAGCCTAATGCTTTCCCCTTAATCCCTACAGTATGCTCAAGTCTTTGTAGGAGAATATTGTGATCAACTGTATCAAATGCAGCACTGAGATCTAACAGGACAAGTACAGACACAAGTCCATTATCTGAGGCCATGAGAATATCATTAGTGACCTTCACCAGAGCTGTTTCAGTGCTATGATGAGCTCTGAAGCCTGACTGAAACTCCTCAAGTAGGTCATTGCTTTGTAAATGTTCACAAAGATGATTAGCAACTACTTTCTCAAGAATTTTAGATAAGAAAAGAAGATTAGATATAGGTCTGTAATTTACAAACTCATCTTGATCAAGAGATGGTTTCTTAAGTAAAGGTTTAATAACAGCTACTTTAAAAGCCTGTGGTACATATCCATTTATTAAGGATAGATTAATCATGTCTAAAATAGTGCCACTGATCAAAGGGAATATCTCTTTAAACAACTTGGTTGGGATTGGGTCTAACATACAGGTAGAAGGTTTAGATGAAGCAAAAATTTTAGATAGCTCAGAAAGCTCTACTGCTTCTAAACAGTTCAGACACTGCCAGGGAGCCAGCTTCCTGTGAATAATCACCTTCTTTTTCAAGGGAGCTACATTGTCTAATGCAGAACGCAATGACGAAGTCACACCGTTAACAAAGGCATCTATTTGTGAATGGGAAGAAACAACATTGCTGCTATCTGCAAGGCATTTCTGCAATACTGACAATATTAAAAGGGGGACAGACTCTTTAAAGTTTGATGCAGCATTATCCGATAAAGATCTACTATAATGGAACCCTCTTTTGGGGGTGGAGAACTCAGTTAGATTAAACTCAAATGTTATTAAAAATGACCAGATAGGACAGAGTTGTGAGGAAATACTGTTAATTCTTCACAATCAATGCCATATGTCAGCACAAGGTCTAAAATATGGAGCCAAGAGAGCGTCGGTTTATGCACATTTTGAGCAAAACCAATTGAATCTAGGATAGTTTTAAAGGCTACACTAAGGTTTTCACATTCTGTGTCAACATGAATGTTGAAATCCCCCACTATAATAACCTTGTCAGTGTTTATCACCAAATCAGATAAGAAGTCTGAGAACTGATCCAAAAACTGAGTGTAAGGGCCCGGTGGAGGATACAAAACAACAAACAGAAGAGGTTTTATTGCTTTGCAGTTTGGATGAGGGAAAGTGAGAGTTAAATGTTCAAAAGAACTGTAGTCATTAATTGGCTTGGGACTAATTAATAGTTTTATACCCATTGATTTACACAAACTGACTTAAATTCATGATAGTCTTTTATACAATATGATATTCCATCCTTTTATTGATTCATGCTGGGAAATTGATTGGCCATTGTAGCAGGGTTTTTTCTCTCTCTGAAACCAGTGAGAGTTTCCACAGCTGTGTGTTCGGGATCCTTGTCTTGCTGAAAAGTCTAGTTTCATTAGCTTCTCCAAATGTTCTGCAACAAATTTTTAAATGGAAAACACTATTTTCTTTAGCAGTAGAGTTTTTGCAGTGTGTATTAAAGGCAGACTGCTCGATAAGGTTGCAAAATTCTTGAGAGAGCTCTTAGTTTATACAAATCAAGAGATGCTTCTCGAGTGATACCTTGGTAATGTGAAACCATCGTCAATTTGGACTTGAAATTAATTGGCACTGATAGAAAACTAAATACTGATTTCAACTGGTTTCTTATGTTTTTAGACCAACTTGGAGTTTCCTTTCTTCATCCATTGAGTACTTATTCCCTTTTTTCCATCCATCATCAATACCTGAAGTCTCCAATGGTCTCAGGGCAAGATGGAGGGTTGACCCTAAATTGATCACCGGATCATCACAGGACCACACAGGGACACACATGACAAGCACCAGACAACTCTATTTGTGCTCACCCATCTTAATACGTGTGTTTCCAAACTGCATGAGGAAGTCAGAGTACTTGGAGAAAGCCCATGCATGGGCAGACCATGCAATTTCTAATTTCTATGCAGAAAGACCCCAGGCTGGGATTTAAACTCAATACCTTCTGCCTGGATTAAAGAGCAACTGCTCTACTTGGCACCCCATATCATTTTATCACATACAGTATAACTCATATTTCATGTCCATTGGGCCAATGGCAATGTATTTAGTGAAAAAAAACACTGACATATTTAAACATTGTTTTCTTTGCAGTATCTTGTCATAGGTTTAATTTTTGTTTATGTAGTTACTGTGAAACAAGTTGTTTATGATGATCATATTAAATGCATGTTACTGATGTTATGGGGGCTGGTAGGTAGTAAGAAAACTGTAAGTGGGGCCCCAATTCACCCATTAATGGATGGATAAATAAGTTTACCTCTAGGCTAGATAGTTGAAAACATTTCGCTAATCATAAAATCATTCAAAAAACGTCTTTATACTATGAAATGTTGCAATAGCATTCTGTAAGAGAGAGCATTGTAGTGCATTGGTACATAAATGTTTTTATCACACAGATGAATAATTTATGTGCATTCTTTTTCTTTCACTAAGTGGTCAAGTGAACTCCTTCACTCAGTCATGTTAGAAGGATTCACAAAGCACAGATACATCCCTGAATGTCTTGAGTGTCTTTTAGGTTGCCGTTAGTGTTTGTAAAAATGACAGTAGAAATTTTCCCATTTAAGAAAAAAACGTGCTTTTATGTATTTTACTGTTTTCTTTATATGAATTTCATTTGCAGAATGTTCACCTAACCCTCAGTAAACTTTGAATGGTTACCTATACTCTTTGTTCAAGTGTGTCAATAGTAAGACTTGCTTGCGAACACTTGAGAAATATTGAGGCCATAATAAGTCCTTGCTCTGATTCTTGAGTGATCTTTACAAAACTTACAAAATACCTAAGAGCCAACAAGGCACAATACCTTAAAATAAAGCTGGTGTAGAAAACACAGAAGAGCAGATCTCTTGAGAGTGTCACCGATGCCGTGACCATGTGACATTTTGCTGATTACGCCGAGGATATCCTCATTAAAAAAAGCAAAGACATCCTCCCCTAATTGCCTGGCTTTGTGACTTCCTGGACTTCAAGCGTCCACATCCTTCAAACCCACCAAACATCCTGTGTGTTTTGTTCACAGTAACAGTCTCACAAAATCTCCAAGACAGACTCAGAAAATCTTCCACTGACAAGTGTACTTTCTTTCCTTGCTATTTGTGATTCTTGTTCTTGATAGGAATTCTTGTTTTTCTCTTATTTTCCCCCAGAATGCTCTATGACAAAGCTTGCAAACCTGTGGTTCTTGAGCCGCATGTGGCTCTTTAATGGCTCCTGTGCGGCTTTTTTTTAAATTGCTGTTTTAAAAATGTATTCTGTGACATTACAAAAATTTCCCACACTCCTTGAAGGCAACACAGTTAAAACCACCATAAGGTGCATGTGGGATTCTATTAAGCTTGCGCTACTGACTGGATGACCATGGCTGAATCGAAAAAGTTAAAAGCAAAGCGTAAACATGAAGAGGAGAACAGGACATTCTTACCTGGATGGGAAGAGTTATATTCTTAATGGAAAAAAATGAGAGACAGTTTTGCTGACTTTGCCGGACTTCACTGTCTCACTTCAAAGCATCAAATTTGGAGCTTCATTTCACCGCTGTCCATACGAACACAGCCAAAGAGTTCCCCACAGGTTCGGCAATGCGTATGGAAAAGGGAAACTGCTTGAAAAATCAGGTAGAGAAACGGACAAAATATTTCCTGAAATTTCTGAAACACTCTTAGACTGTCACATTGCTGTCATATCATGAGGCGGCGAACATTGCTTGCTCTAAGAAGCCGTACGGCGAAGGAGAATTTATGAAGACACGCTTTATGCTGTTGCTATCCTAGCTCCAGAAAAAGAGAATCTACCAGTGACGTGCGGTCAGGGGAGGCAGGTGAGGCAGTGCCTCACCTGCCATCATGGAAAGAAAGAAAATATATAATCATAAAGTAATTTAAATTGTTATATTCATCCGGTGGTTTGTACTAAAAAATATTTATTTTTCATGTAGCTTCACCAATTTCGATTTGTATTTGTTCAAAATCGCTGAATTTTCTTATTTTCCCATTCAAATGCTTGGAAGTGATGCCGGTGAGGCAGCAGCGAGCTCTGCCTCACCTTGGATTGCGCAACCCCTGGCTCTGCGCTGGCTGCTAAGCGGAGAGAGCATGTTGCTGTGCGGCGTCAATAAAATGGTTTAAACAAATTTAATATGTGAACTTATTTCCAACAATTTAGCTTATGTATATAATGTACAGTGCTTTTTGTCACCAACTGTGTTTGTGTAACGTGTTTCGTGTAATGAGCGATTATAAACGGCAGAGAACAGGTTCGAGGTGAGGCAGGCAGTTCTCTTGCCTCATGGCAGGGGGTGCTCAAGATCCCAGACGTTCGTCTTGTTCACTCCTCAACTGCCGAGTAAGTGACAGCGAGCTAGGCTAAACGATTCGGGAAGCAAGTCAAGTGCAGCGATAGATTATAATAGATAGTGATTTTTTCCCTCTCTTGCATTCATCCCTCAAAAACGATGAGGGATGAATGCAAATCTCCTGGACAGCTTCTCAACTTTTTGGCCGAGAAGGCTCTTGTTGTAACTGTTCCTGAGGCGACAAAGTTGCTCCAGCTCGTGCTCACGGTGCCAGCTACTACAGCGTCAGTGAAGCGGTCATTCTCAGCCCTGAAGAGACTGAAAACATACAACAGGAACAGGACGGATCAAGGAAGGCTTTCTTCCCTGGCAGTTATCTCCATTGAGACAGAGAGACTTTTAAAACTGAAGGAAGATAAGGAGGACTTCTATCGCAAAGTGACGGATGTTTTTGTGCAGAAGGAGCGACACATGGACTTCATTTATAAGTAAAGGTAAGACAGTAATAACATTTATTTTGTTTTGTTTTTTAAGGAAATGTGTGTTTTGTGAGCTACAGTTTGTATGTGTAAGGATGCAGACGTGAAACATAACCTGTAAACTGCTGTCAATCTATGCATCTATTTGCAAATCTGATTCTGATGACGTCAGTGCCTCACCAGCTATGAACCTCACCGCACGTCACTGGAATCTACAGGTCTGCAGCTTTCACGACATACTGTGGAGCAGAGGATATTGGACAACGACACATCATTAGAGTCACAGTTGTTTGGGGATCTCAAAAAATATTGATGTTTTAGCATTGCTTGGGATGAATCAACTGATGTTCAAGACAAACCAGTTAGCAGCATTTGTAAGGTCTGTTTCAGAGGACTGCACAATTAAAGAAGAGTTGCTTGAAATTGTGCCTTTAAAATTATCAGTAAGATTATTGAAAAAGCTGTATTTCAACAATTAAACACCTTCTTAACAACGACCAGCCGATTTGACGTTTTCCAGTCAGGCTTCCGTGCTCACCACAGTACAGAGACGGCCCTTATCAAGGTGTTTAATGACATCCATATAAATACAGATTGTGGAAGAACCATCGTGCTGGTTCTATTGGACCTGAGTGCAGCATTTGATACTGTCGATCACTCCATTCTGTTAGAACGCCTGGAGAACTGGGTCGGCCTCTCTGGTACAGCTCTCAACTGGTTTAAATCCTACCTAAAGGACAGGGACTTTTTTGTATCAGTAGGTAACTTTACATCAGAGATGACAAAAATCACATGTGGGGTTCCCCAAGGGTCCATCCTGGGTCCCCTCCTTTTCAATATCAACATGCTCCCTCTAGCTCAGATAATAAAAAACAACAACATCAGCTACCATAACTATGCAGACGACACACAGCTCTACATCACCATGTCACCAGGTGACTATGGACCAGTTCAGGCACTGAGTAAATGCCTAGAAGAAATCAATACGTGGATGTGCCAAAATTTTCTTCAGTTGAATAAAAACAAAACAGAAGTAATAACATTTGGACCAATAGAGGAGAGATCAAAGGTTAGCACACAGCTTCAGCTGCTTCAGCTAAAAACCACTGATCAGGCCCGAAATCTGGGAGTAGTGATGGACTAAGACCTGAACCTCCAAAAGCACCTAAAGACAATTACAAGGTCGGCTTTCTATCACCTGAAGAACATTTTCAGGATTAAAGGACTAATGTCTCAGCAGGATCTGGAAAAACTAATCCATGCGTTTATTTTTAGTCAAATAGATTACTGTAACGGTGTTTTCACAGGTCTGCCTAAAAAGTGGATCAGACAGCTGCAGCTGATCCAGAACGCTGCTGCCCGCGTGTTATGTTTATGGCCTGTCAACTAGTGTTTTGTGATTTCATTTCCCTCTCCCTCCTGCTCTGATTGTTCATTTGGCCCTCCTGTGCTGCTTCTGCTCAGTCCAATTACCACTTATTCCCCCCACCTGTTTGCCAGCCTTCTTAAGCAAGCCTCTGACTAGTTGACAGCGCCAGATTGTCTGAAAGCCTTGGTTAGTAAGCATCCAGCATTTTCCTCTGTCTGTTTTCCTGATTCTGACCTGTTTTTGCCTCCTGATTTTTTGAGCCTGCCTAGCCCCTGTCGGACCTGTTTTTTTGTGCCGTCTGGATCTTAGACCTGTTTCTGTGCCCTGACTTTGCTCCTGGATTCTGTTTTGGATTCTCTGGATTTCTGATCACCCGGCTCTGACCCTGGACCCTCTCTGACCACGAATATCTGCCGAGCCCCAGTGAGACGCCACTCTCTACCACCCAAAGTTTCTGGATCTGAGACACCCCACCAGGATATAAGAGAAGGTTAGTGGCTTTCAATCTGAACTGAATCATCCATCACAGCCACTAACCTGTTCTCTCCCCTCCAGAGGCTCTGGTTTCCCCGATCCCGAATACCTGCAGAGTTTCTACAATAAATCTTTTAAAGTAATTTCCTGTTGTGTTCTGGTTGTATCTGAGTCCGAATCATAACACCCGCGTCCTCACTAAGACTAAGTAGAGCACATAACCCCAGTTCTAAAGTCCTTACACTGGCTCCCTGTATCTCAGAATAGACTTTAAAATACTTCTGTTAGTTTATAAATCCCTAAATGGCTTAGCATCTAATTACATCACAGACTTGTTATCGGTGTATCAACCATCCAGACCACTAAGGTCTTCTGGCTCCAGCCTACTCTGCATACTTAGAACCAGAACTAAACAAGGAGAAGCAGCATTTAGTTCCTATGCTCCACTTATCTGGAACAAACTTCCAGAAAATTGTAAAGGTGCGGAAAGCCTGAGTTCCTTTAAATCAAGATTTAAAAACACACTTGTTTAGGATTGCCTTCAACTGTTCTCGTTAACTGAATCACCACTTTTTTGTTCTAATTTCTATCTACATTTTATTCCTACTTGCTTTTATTCTGTTTTAATTTGCTATATTTTAATCATGTAAAGCACTTTGCATTGTCCATGTACTGAATTGTGCTATATAAATAAATTTGCCTTGCCTAAAAGGGCCCTGGGCATCAACCTGAAAGAGACAGTCATGACTGTTGTTGAAAAAGCTAATTTGTTATCAAAATTCATTGCAATAGCTACAGATGGTGCACCAGCTATGATGGGATCTTCAAACGGCCTTGTACTCTGTGTAAATCTGATCATCGATTTCCGGATATTTGGAGATTCCACAGCATCATCCATCAGGGGTATCTTGTATCTAAGAAGCTAAATATGGCACACATCATAAAACCTGTGCTGGAAATTGTGAACTTTATTCGAACTTACGCTCTGCACCACAAACAGTTCTAGAACTTAGTTGTTGAACTTGACCTTTCCAGTGGTCTGCATTTCCACTGCTCTGTCAGATGGTTATCAAGAGGTAACATGTTTTTTTTTGTTTTTTTTTACTACTGAAACCAGTAACATTGTTCCTTGATGAGAAAGAGAAGGAATATGCTGAGCTTTGTGACCCACGGTGGACTTCAGATTTGGGGTTTCTGATCAACATACTGAATCAGTTTTAAATGCTGCCTGACCTGGTGCAAAGTGTTTTCACCTTTATCAACAAACTCAACCTCTTCTCTACCCATCTTAAAAAGGGAGACATGACAAATTGTCCAACCTTGTTAAAGGCAACTGGAGCATCATAGGTGAGAACAGAATGCTATGTAACACTGACTGAAAATCTCCAGAAAGGTTTTGAGGAAAGGTTGTGTGACCTGAAACAAAAACAACCTCAGATAACATTCCTCATCAACCCATGTACTGCAGACTCAGACTGTTTAAAAGTCCCTTTGGTAATAGATGAGGCAGCCTCCCAGGATGATATGGGTTTCAGTCCAGGGCAGTACACCATAGGGACAACATCCATCCATCCCTACATTCACCCATTTTCCATAACCAAAGACTAACATTGAACTTTTTGGCCCCCAAGTAAAAATGCAATGTCTAGCACAAACCCAACCCGTCCAATCACCCCAAGAACACCATCCCTACAGTGAAACATGGTGGTGGCAGCATCATGATGTGAGGATATGTTTGAGCACCAACGACTGGTAAACTGGTCCGTGTCAAGGGAAAGACGAATGGTGCTAAATACAGGGATATTCTTGAACAAAACCTACGTCAGTCTGCCAGTAATTTGAGACTGGGGCAGAGTTTCACCTTCCAGCAGGAATGCTGTATAGTGTGAAAGCAATTGTATAGAAAGCTAATTATTTGTTCTTTGCTTCACGAAAAAAATAAATAACACAAAACTGGTACTTCTTCAGAGTTGTAGGTGTATTGTGTAAATTAAATGGTGATAGCTCTCAAACAACAAAGAATGGCATAGTGGGTTGGAGGGTGAATACTTTAGCAAGGCACTGTTTTTATTTGTATAACATGGATGTTTTTTTGTTTATTTTTTTAAAGACCCTTGAGATGACATTTGTTGTAAATTGGCACCAGATAAATAAACCAAAATGAAATTAATTGAATTAGATTAGCTGTAAACGTAAATATAAGAAATGAAGTTTTAGTGAAAGACCTCAAACTAACACTCACCTGAATACATAATCCACGTTTTCTGTTCTATTTTTTAGACTATTGAGAAAACAGGCCCACTTCTGCTGAAACATTCTCTGTGCTTGAATAATTCAATATTGCTCACTGTCTGCTCCTGTTGTGTGCAGCATGGTTAAGAACCAGTGAAGGGGAAGGCTCAATGCATGGGGACAGGGCTTGTTTTCTACGCCCGCAGCCAAGCGTGCATCTCTTACGTAAGGGTGGGGGTTGGATGGCCAGAACACATCATCCACTGCAAATTAACTCATGCTGCCTTGTCATCAAGGCTCTCACTTATCCTCACTTGCCATTTAGATTGTTGACAAGAGTACTCTAAGTTCCAATCAGTTGGTATAATCTCACAAACATGTCAGATTTTTAGTGGATAAAATTATATAAGATTTATCTTTCCCATACTAATATGTACTATTTTTTGTGGATTTTACTTTACAGTGTAATTAAAATCTTCATGGCTTTGTGTCTCTGTTATGTAGGTTTAGGCTAGGATTTTTACTGTGTATATTTTAGAATATTAAAAGTGCATAGCGCAAGTTTTGAAGTTAAATATTATTTATTTTCTTTCCCAGACATGCCCTTACAATTGCCTGAAGTGTAAAATTTGCTTTCCTCCTGTTATATGTGAATTCTGAGCCGGTGTCTCACCAAAAATCTATTATGGTTACATAATGACAATAAAGACTTGATTCTTGATTGATTCCGTGAACATTTTTTTACATGAATGACTGAAACTGGAAATCTTTCTGAAGGCCACTAGGCATTTGTTCAAAGTAACTGAACTAATCTCCATCACATGTAAAAGCAGGCATCAGGCTGCTGACCTATCGCAATGGTAGGCAGATACAGGATAAACTCAAGGGATGAGTTAAAATCCAAACAGTTCCCTGTGGAGCTGAAATAAAGAGAGCAATAAATTTGCCGGTTGTACTCTTTCTAGCACACAAAAAAGAGAAAACAAGTTCAGATATTGGGTTCATGTGTTTCTCCTTCCATGAGGTCTCTTTGTTCTTATCTGCAAGAATCAGATGAGCTCTTTAATGAGGTTGGAAAACCTTTTTCCTGGGACAGAACCACCACTCTGAGTCTCTAGCAACAAATTTTCTTAGCTCCTCCAAAAATTATGACGTATCTACAATATATTCTTCAACTCTAGTGCAGGCTTGTGAAAATAATTCTGACATCCTGTGAAAACCTGTTTTTTCTGACATATTTAGACATAGGGGTATTGAATATCAATTTTAACAATACAAAAGAAAAAGAAAAATCTGTAACACAGGTTCTACAATATGATACCATTTAGTATTTGACATAAACACCCTCTACTGTTTAAAAGTAGATTTAGAGATGAGTAAATCACTATAAATATGTAAATATGTTTTACAAAGTGAATAATAAGGATCAGAGAAACCTCTTTAGCTGTGTAACATGTTCTGTTTGTCACCACCCCTGAGAGCTGTAACGCAGTATCCATGATAAATATCAATAGGTGTTTGACTTGCTGTTTAATATTAACCTGCTGTGTTTATTCTGTGGACTGATGACATTCCTGAGATCTAGCTGCTCAATAACTGCAACTCATAAGAACAAACCCAGCCCAGGTCATACAACACTTGATGTTTTGCTGTTTTGTTGAGCCAAGAGTCATTTCTTTAGTGGCGTTTAAGCACCACTCAGTGGAGATTTTTTTTCTCATTTATTACAGCAAAGATTCTGAGCAACTGCATTCCTCTATCGAATGTAATCCCGTGAAGCACATCAAAAAGTATCCATCTAAAAGGATAAATTGATTTATCAAATTATCTGCCACATTACATTCTTTCTTGTTTTCTCTTGTCTTACAGAGGTTGGAGATGATTTATATAAGCAAAAATCATCACCGTTATCCAACATGTTGGTTTTATGATAGCAAATCTCTGATAATTACTTATTTACATTAAGGTTTTGACAGATTAACTCACAGCCTTGTTTTAAATTTGAAGATTCATTTATAATTCATTATCAGCTGTTTTCATGAGATTTTGCACAATAATGTGATTAATGAAATCAGACCATGTTTGCACATTTGCAGATAGCTTTTATGTTTTAAATTATATTTTAAAAAAGTTTTATGTCTTTTTTCTTTAATTGCTATTATTATAGTACCGGTAATTGTCATATATAAATGTAAATATATAAAACATGTTCCATCTTAAATGTTACAGATATCCTATGTGATTCAACTTAACTCGCAATGTATATTTTATTGAAACTTTTGTGAACAAGACAGAAAATTGTAATTACTACACTATTACTATATATTTTACATAATATTTATATTTTACACCCTACACCAACCACTCTATAAACCCATACATCTTGTAACAGAAAGCCAAATTGTAAAGGAAGACCAGATACAATTATATTGCTGGATCTTATCCAATATACTCGGGGTCTTCAACGCTGGTCCTTAGGACCCACTGTGCTACATGTTTTAGAAGGTTTCCCTGCTTCCACACACCTGACTTAGATAAATGGGTGATTAGCAGGCCTCTGCCGCGTTTGATGGCTGCTGAGGTCTTGCAATCATTTGGTTCAGGTGTGGTTGGAGAGAGACACGTTTTAAACATGCAGGACAGTAGGTCCTGAGAACCAGGGTTGAAGACCCCTGCAATAGACCATAAGTTACTTTCTAAAAAGAAGCCAAGTTAACGATTGTCATCAACCACTCCTCATAGGGAGGGGGATGTTTCTGTCGTCAATGTCTCAACAAAGTACGTTAAGCTGTGGTAAGAGCCAAAATAATCCACATTTTTCATGAAATGAAAAATTACATTCTGTTAGACCTGTAGTGGAGTGAAGCACAGCCAATTTCGGGGAAATGTGAAAGCTTTTAAAAAAACTAAAAATTAACTCTCAAATGTTTTTCCACTAGTCCTTGGGTGCTGAACAGTTCTGAACAGTTCAGGGTGTCTCAATATGTAGAATTGAGACACCCTGACCTTTATATCTCCAGTGAGTATCCATAGGAATTAAATTCCACTTGTGTAGTTGTTGTGGTGTTCAGTGCCATCTGTGAACCATCTTCAGTTGAAGAAACCTGTTCCCAAATTCTTTGTACATAGTATTAATATTATAAAGACATGATTTCCATTCATCTGAAGATATGCCCTCTGTGTCCTCTTCTGTGCAAAACCCTCTAACTTAGAGGGTCCGCTAATTGGTCTTGGTGTAAATGATAAATCTTAGATGTAACACCTTTGCCAGAAGAACTCCTAGAAACCAGAGAGCGAGAGAGAGAGAGAGATGCTTAGGAATTGGCTCTGATTTGTTCCAATTCACAAGATATCCTGATAACGATGTGATGTAAAATCCGTACTTTTTATTATGGTTGCATGTCATGGAAATATTAACATGTCATCTGCATGTAATCAAAGTTTATGTTGTATATCTTCAACAGAAATCATATTGATATTATAGTTGTTTCTGACCTTTTCTGCTCAACTATGGCAATCTGTCAGGATCCCCAAGGATTTGAATACTTCTTGTAGCTCCCTGGGGTTCCTGCAGTCTGTTTATGTATTGCACTTTTAGTGTTGTTTATCTTTAGATCCTTGTTTCTGTCATTACTTTTGAGTTTCTGTTCAGTATTTATGTTACTTGTGTATTTTGTATCTGTTAGATTCAGTTCCTGTTTTAGTTAGTTCATTGTGATTCCACTAGTTAGACCACTATTTTATGCCTGCTCTTCTTTAGTTTAGTTAGGTTATTTCCTCATGTCTGGCCATTCTTCATGCTCCTTGTTAGATTATGTTATCCTCCTGTTCTGCCAGTTCATTGTCCTCCCTCTCCTTCAGCCTAATTGCTTTTAGTCATCTCACTGGTGTTCATTTATGCCACCTGCTGTAACTTCCGTTTCCTCCCCTGTAAGTTCAGCTACTTCTGTCACACTCATTGTTAGGTCCTCTGCAATGCTACCCGGTTCTGGTCATTTGTTCTGCTCCTGGTTCTTGTTTCCCTGCCTGCCTGTGTCGGTTTTTCATTATAAGACTAACTCTTCACTACAATATGACTCTTCCAAATTCTGGTCCTAAAACCAAAACACAACTCTTGACATGATCATAAACAGTGCAGGGCTCAGCAGGCAGCCTTGTCTCGAGCTGGATAAAACCAGACTGGTCTGCGTGAATCATTTTTGCAATAACTGTATTAATAACTTGCTAGTGCCTTTGCTAGGAATTTCTGATCATAATTAGGTAAAGAGACAGGCTAATTGCTACTTGGATCCAAGGCATCTTTTCCTGCTTTGTGAATAAACGTTAAGAGTGCAGAGTGCATTGACTGAGGCAGTGAACCTGTGTTGAAGGCATCACTATAAACTTCAAGCAATAAGAGAACCAACAAATC
This sequence comes from Fundulus diaphanus, assembly GCA_037039145.1. Taxonomy (NCBI): domain Eukaryota; kingdom Metazoa; phylum Chordata; class Actinopteri; order Cyprinodontiformes; family Fundulidae; genus Fundulus; species Fundulus diaphanus. Next base: position 37,536,135 of record CM073129.1, on the reverse strand, counting down.
CTCAAATGTTCTAAAGAAGTCTAACGGTAACTCATCTCCTACTGGAGCTTTATTCTTTGATATACTCTTAATCATGCAAGAATTTCTCCTACTTTAATTGGAGCTTCCAAAAACTCTCAGTCAACTACTAAATGTTGTGGCTAATTTAGATCAATAAAATATTTTTCAAACCTATTTTCATCTAAATTACCATAGGAAGAATAAAGGTTATTTTAAAAAGCTCTGAATCCATCATTTATCTGCTTAGATGATGTAATAAATGTCGTCCTCTTATTGCCGTAATCCTGAACTAGGATTCTGTTTAACTGTTTGAGACAGCGTGATAGAAGTCGGCCTGGTTTTTCATCCATTTCCCAATAAGTCTAATTTATATGAAAAACAGCATATTCTGCCTTTCTATAGTTGTAATCATTTTATTTAACACAGACCTATCCTTTGTACTGGAGTGCAAAGTCTTGAGAGTTCTTAGCTCGGTCTCCACCTCAGTGATATTTTCATTGGTTGCCTTCTTCTTAAACAAAGATTATCCCTCCTTTCAAGTATGCATTGATCATATCCCATCAAATAGCCAATGTACTGTCATCTGAATTGTTTGACTACTTTAAAAATTGTATTCCATTTTTGATAATTTTAGTAAATGACGTGCCTCAAAACAAAGATACATTGAAGCGCTATCTACACATTCTGGGGATCTGTGAAATACTTTTAAGACAGCAAAATTGACGCATGGTCCAAGACTACTATGTTACCTATACTTGAGTTAACAGACCTATTCATCAGTGCTTAATAAAATAGTAATTCTGTCAGAAGCTCTGTTCCACTTTATTTCCAGAATAGCTAGGAAGCATAGTGAGCACCCCACTCCTCTTCCGATTAGATTCGATTTAAATTGTATAAATTACATTTGCCAATCTATGGCTTGCAGAGAGTAATCCAGGAAAAACATTATCTCTGCTCCTTGCCATGAGACCCGTCCCTTCTTCCTGGCAAACACAATATCACTTCCTTATCCTGATACCAGTTGACCATAATTGGCTGCAGTTGTCCTTTCTCCCCCCTGGCCACGTCCAGGCCGGCCAGTAGGGACACAGTGAGCCCGCTGCATCTCCAGAATGTGTGACTCCCAGTCCAAGCCCAACATTGCATTATAAAAACATAATCATGTCATTCCCTTTGTCGAGTCAAGCGTAGAAGTTTCAAGCATTGCAACCAGGTCCTCCATCTCATCCATGCAAGCGGTCAAAGTGTTCTCAATATCACCAACAGTACTCGTGATCTGCTTAATGTCTTTTTTGATGTTACTAGTCGACTCATGAATTGCATGATAGCTCAGCAGCTATCACGTTCAATGTTGTCCCTTTCCCTGTAGCAGCACATTATATCGAAGAAAAAAAACCTGCAAAACGACCCGCTAATGTTGGCATCCATTCTTTCATTAGCTTGGGCTTGTTGCTCAGGCGAAGATTCTGCTGGACACTGGACCCTTTTTATTGCTGATTAGCAATTGATTGATGGGAGCCATTCGGTTGTAGACTGCTTCACATAAAGGAGCATCGTACAAGCTTCAAGGTTACATTTTTTTCCTTTTCCATACAAGCCCTTAAAATTGCCCAGCGTGTAAAAAATTTTTTCTTCTATTTCCCGCAGTTGGCTCTATTGGTCAGTTTATGAGAGAATGATCCGAGTTGTATTCTCTGGGTGTTTGCGCGGGTGTGACACGCTGCTCGCTCTCATTTACTTGGCTACTTTGCTGAGTCTCCGCCACCACTGACGCATTAGCGACAGAACACTGGCTAACTTCAGTATTTGTAACTTTCTTACCTCAGAAGATATTACACCTCTAAAAACAATACGATCTGTGCAGATGCTTTTCTTATTCTCCCATGCACATGCACAACACTGGTTTCATTTCCACTTGTCGCCAGAGAAGGCAGACGTCTGCAAAAACTCTGGAACTTCCGATGTGCTCCTTTAACATAAACTGAAGCACTTTATACCAAAAGACAGTGTCCACTATCGTTGCAAGTATTCTAGGTATTTCAAGCGACAGAGCAACTTTTCTAGCTGCCATCTTACTCAAGAGCCCACATGACCCCCTTCATGTGAGCCAACTTAATGTGAATTAAATAAATGACAAGGCTGAATTATCAGGTTGTCAAAAAGTAGCTGTTAATTAATGAACCACAGATCTGTATATATATTGTTGGATTTCCATCGATAAAGCCCATTTTAAAATGATACATTTTTAAGTGATTTTTCACAGGCTTTTCTGTCTTGGAAACAGTCTGCATCTCATCAGTCAGAGTACATCAGTGTCCTGCATTTGTGTGTCATTCAATGGCCTGCAGCCATTACTTCTGCCCAACGAAAATGTCATGTGACGTGAAAGGCAACAAAGTCTACTCTGCAGCACAGCACAGATAAGAGAGTGGCACTGCTTGTTGAAATAAGCCAAGAGATGGATATAGTGACAAAATTAACCTAACGCCAGGCTGACATTAAGCAAAATGAAAATTAAACTTTGTCACTTTGAGTGAAATAGTTTTCAGAAGAGAAGCAGGAGGTGTAAAGGGATCACAGTGGAGTTACACGGAAAGTTCTCCATTTTAAACACTGAGGTGAAATGGGATGGAAAGGTTTATTTCATGTGCTGTTATCCAGGCCACTGCCCTCGTAGTGGTAGAGTGCCAGTTACTGTACTTTATCTGAACTGGCAGGAAGCACACACAGGGCATGTTTTCCTTTGCAGTGGCATGTGTTTCTCACCTGATCCCTCCTGGCTCTGTCCAGACCACACAGACTCGCTATTTGCACTGCTGTGGATAATTCAATTGTATATATATTACTTGCCAATGGCGAGGAATTCTTTGTCCATAATTAAATTGGACTGGTCAGAAAAAAACCCCAATTAACCTTTAAAATGTGAACTCCAAATCAAGGCTTTATGCCTTCAGCAAAAAAAAGCTCATGAATTGGATACATAACATCAGCTATTTTAAACTTAAAAAAGAAATGTTTGTACAGGTTTAATAATCTTGAGTAATCTCTGCTGTTTTGCAGACCTGTTGGGAAAAGGAAACTGTGATTCATGCCTGTACTATGTCTGTCTCTTTGTTTGTGGATCATTTCCTCACCTTGATTCGCCAGTTCTTCCACAGTGGAGAGAGGTTTCCAGGAAGACACACTGACCGTCTTCTGTTGATCATATAAGGGATATTTAAGGCACACCTTTTTGTATCTAAAACCAGAAAATTAAGAGTAATTTTTGACCAACAATTGAAATATGAAACATAAAGTGTATTTTTCAGTATAGCTGTTTTCAAAGGAATTAAAATGCACCCCCTGCCATCTTATCAGCCCTTATTCATACTTTTATTTCATCACACTACCAGACCGGTGTAACTCTCTTTATTCCTGATTAGGCCATGACTAAGTTTCCTGCTTAGAGACGGTCCAAAAATATTTCTGCAAGACTGCTCATTAGGAAACAATAGTTATTCATCCTCTGCTTCCATTTAAACTTAAATGTACAATACAATATTATAGTATTGTTCTAATATGTCTCAGCTGCATGGGTCAAATGAACTAACTTATGCATTGGGTGAATTTTCAATTTTTCTCTCTCCATCTGAAGCCAAAATATTCCTCCTAAATGAATCATGGTCATCATTAATATACAATACAGCAATCACATCAAATCCAAAGGGAATATTAATCAATGAATATCAAACTTTGTTCTTTTATTTGAATAAAAAAGGGGCTGATCAATTTAAATGGACAGTACAGAGCAGCTGAAAATCAATGCAAAAAGCTTTGTCTTGTGACAAAGGATGCTACTGAAAGAAATGTTGGTGAGATCTGAGTGAACATTCACAGTTTTGACACAAAAAAATGGAAAAGTATAAAACATGCAAAAAAATATGCAAGTTTGACAGAATTATTATATCATTTTTTATGCATTCATTTTTATGTGTGAATTTTATCAACCATTTTAGCAGTATACTAAATCCTCCTTTGAGTTTAAAAAATGAAAATCAGCCTCTCACTTACATCAGAGACCCTTTAACTCCCTATGGTCAGTCCAAACCCCTAATGTCTTCTGTTCAAGGTGTTGTGGTTGTTCCTCGCTTCACACTGAAAACACATGGGGATTGTGGATTGTCTATGCTGGGTGTATTCAGTATTCCTTTAGATGCTAGGAGGGAAAGCCACACAAAATGTTGAATATTTTTATTATCACCGAATGCTGCAGCGACGTGGCTCATTGCCCAGAGCTTTCAATTGCGGTGATAACTCCAGTGATTGCTGGATTGTTCCCCTCACACACATACACAATTTGTATACAATCTGTATAGATTCTGTAAATCTTATCTGCCATTATTTATCTTGTATTATAAACCCGCTAATACATATATAATCCTTCTCCTAACATTCCTGTATATTCCGTATAATCTGTGCATATAGCTCCCATATTTATATTTATACACAACATTTTATAGTCCCCTACTATTACTTTTTACTTATACATACACTTATAAATAATATTTATATCCTGTATAGCACTTCTGGATAGATGCAAACCATATTTTGTTGCTTTGTACTTGTGACAGTGCAATGACAATAAAGTTGAATTCTATTCTATTCTATAAGAAAATAAGTCCTATAGCAGACTAAATGCTTAAACTGTTGTCTGACTCATTGATTCCAGTTCAATACTAAATTAAATCACAATGTCACTTCTTCTTTTGTTTTGTTTAGGAATCTGTAATACATTTGAACATATCCAGTTCAAAGTGTAAAACACGTTGACTGCTCAGAGTGGACTATTCAGCATTGTATTTCTTTAAGACAGAGAATAGCATTCAAGATATCGCATATTTGTAAAAACAAAACAAAACAAACAAACAACAAAAATTAAAAATAAAAAAAGGGTTTGAGGCAAAAAAGGAGGGGCTTGCTCAGGGCACTATTCATGCAAGAATTATCACTGTTAGCCATTTAAACATTAGGAAGTTGGAATCTTCTAATTGTAGATAAGAAAGAAAGCAGTAGTACTGAGCCCTATTTTAATATGAAACACTCAGTATCACAACATTACTTTGCTACATTTAGTTTGCACACTTGAATATGGATGAATAATTATTTGAAAATATGTATTCTTATTATTATTATTAATGTTGCTGTTGTTGTAGGGTTGCCAACTCCTCGAAAAATAAAGGACACTTCTTGGTCAGGCAAAATTTACTTTTTTTGCCTTTCCTTCTGTGTGTGAAATGATTTTTTAAACATTTGACTCGAACCTCAATTTAATTAAGTCAGATACTTTTGTTTCTAAATGTGTTACAATTCCTTTTTTCAAGAGTAGTAGTAGTAGTTACAATAAATATGTTTAAGTGAATTCTGATGGGAAGAAATTAAAACGGCAATTAAAATCTGAATCCGCGCAGTACTTTTGATTCCAAATTTTTTATTTTAATATGTTACGATTTGCACTTTCACAACTCCCAGAAGCTCTATGTTTTCGGCAAAATCAATGAAAACAAGGTAGCAAATGTATTGTATTCAGATTACGTTGTTTAAAATAAAACCCAACTTTTAACTTGCCTTTAAAAACATTTATCACTTAGAATTATATACCAGGTTCTTCTGAAAGCCCTCTGAAGCTAATCTTTCCCGGATCAAAAAAAAAGTAATTGTTGTTTATGACTAACTTCGTGCAAGTGGGCGGGTTTGGAGTTTGCACCTTTAACAACCTCCATGAAGCAGCAGCGCTGCGCGCACAGAGAGAGGTGCTCCGTGTGCGCGTTTCCGTACTTCACGGGTAATAAGGACAACAAGCTGCCGGAGGTCCCGGGGGATTAGACACACGGATCGCACTAATCCGCACTGAAACGAGAGATCACTGGAAAGCGGGGAGGAGCTTCAAGACTCGACAGGTTTGGGGTTGGCTTGGACCTTTTTTCGTGGAGTCTTAACGCGACGCATGCGCCTTCCTCCTCAGTTTCTCCATCCCAGTGCCACAGAAGAAACTTGAGGCGTACCTGCTTAAAGGCACCGCGGGCTGTCATCAGCTTGGAGATAGTGTTTTCCTTTTATTTCCTCTATTAAAAAGTTTAAGAAGGAGAACAAACATCGGTTTATTCAGAGGAAAGAGGCGGAACTGTGAGATTAACACAGAAACTGTTCTTCGGCGGCGGATTAGATCCAATTACGAAGAGCGTGTGTTGCTGTTAAAGATGCGGAAACCACAGAAGCGGTTCAAGTCTGGATTTTGAGCTATACAATGTGTGTATGAGCGGGACGCAGCATGCCAAAGCTAAAGAGTAAAATTGTTCCAAGTTGGACTGAAACGATGTGAAGTTTTTTTGGTGGGATAACCCCAGTGCTATGAATCGACTCATTCTTCCTACATTCCTCGGAATTTACGGGTTTTCGTTGGACAACCACAATGTCAAAAGTTATTCAGAAGAAGAACCACTGGATCACAAAAGTAAACGAGTGCGCCGTCATCCGGGACGCGAGTGGGGAGTTGAACGTGGAGCTGCACGGTGGAGCAGAAAATGGAGAGTTTGCATACATCGGCCAAATCAGGGAAGATGCTGTGGTTTCCCAGGACGGGAAACTGTCTGTGGGAGAACTGCTGCTAGAAGTTGAGGGGCTGTCAGTGTCTGGACTACCCCTTTATGACATCTACACTGTGATCAACTGCTGTAAAGAACCTGTCAGGTTAAAAACTGTTCGCCAAGGTAAGTCCTGACGTAAAATCTCCTGCATGTGTCCAGGGGCGCCTCCAGAAAGTTTTGATGGCGACCAATAATTATTTTTGGGTGGCATACTTAAAGCAAAAGCCAAATAGAATTACAGAGGTTGCTTCTCGCCTTCAGTTGTGTTCAAGCGTGTAGTTCATGGTATGTATAATAACTTTCATGATCGATAAATGTATAGTATTGATAAAAAAGCAAGCACAAAAGGCTGTAAGGAATGCTTTAAATCTCCTTGAGTTCCCTATTAGTGATAACATTATGTTTGGAATGCTGATCTCTGGAATCATTGCACCAGAGAGGACAGTAGTGATGGTAAAGTCCCCATCTTAATTGTAAGTTCATAAAGAGAAGCTTTTAAAAGTGATTTATCAAGTGGGTTGAAAAAAAATCAGAATTTAGTTTGAGAGCAGTATGTTGAAGACATAAACAGGCATTACATAGAGGGATTGTGACTGCTATGTGGCGAGTCCATCATTCCAATAAATCACTAAGTAGCAAGTGATCTGCTTTTGACAAAAACTATAATTCATTGCGCTAGAATCTTGCCTGCATTTTGATGTAAATGTTTATTTCTTTTCTAATTCTGGCAAGATATGTTACAGTGATGCAGGGAGGCATGCATCAGCATAACTGCTTCACCAGAATAGCCTGCTTTATGTTTGAGAGAAATACAGTAGCCTTGATCTCACTTTTTTCCATATAATCAGTCTGAGTTTTATTGTTAAAGTTCAACTGCAATGTGGCTATGAAAGCATTATTCCAATCTGTATAATCTGATCCAATCTGTATAATATTACTGAATTGGACGTTGGAAAGTGCCTTGAGATGACATGTATCATGAATTGGCACTATATAAATAAAAATGAAATGAATTATTCCAAAGACATTGTCTGTCATGTCACCTAAACCAACCCTGGTCATCAAGTACCCCTGTCAGGCATGTTTTAGGTGTCCCCTTAATGCCACACACCTGACATAAATGAGTGGATTATTAGGAGGCCTCCGCTGCAATTGATGACATGCAGAGGAGATCATGCAATCATTTGAATCAGGTGAGCTGGAACGAAGGCTACATTCACACTGCAGGGAAATGCGACCCAAATCCAATCTGTGCCACTTCCATACGTGGTACTAATTTGGATATGTATCGAATAGTTTTCAAAATGTCTTCACTCTGAATGGTCATGTCGCGTTTAATCCGTCTTTTACGTCACTCTCCTGTCTCTCACTACAAATCCACACATCGCAGTAGCAATTGCACTCCATAAAAGACTGTTGTTAATAGCTGTGCTGCTTTCTTCTTACCTTTGTTTGGCTATGATGTAGTGTTAATATCGTTTGTTCCCATTGCTCAACAGCTTTCTAGTAGTAACAGGGAGGGACCCCAACAAGTATCGTATTTTTTTTTTCCTCCAATGTTTTTTTTTTTTTTTTTTTACAAATCTTTATTGAACACTTCTAGAAACAATTGCATTCACCATAACCTCTGTAAACAACACACTGCTGTGTGATGTCTCCTTCTGTTAGCTGTTCGTGTGGGTCACTTTGGGGTCTTGAACCATTCAGACAGAAGTCTGATGGTGGTCACATTTAATATGAATAGCCACCCCCAAAAAAATCTGTTTTCAGCCAAAAAAAATAAATTGGAATTGAGCATCAAGACCTGCAGCGTGAACATAGCCAGAGACACATCTAAAACATGCAGAAGAGAGGTAATTGAGGACCAGGGTTGGGAACCACTGACCAAACCGTATCAGTCCATTTACAGTTGACAATCACTTGAGGCTAGTGGTACAGCCATAGTAAATGGAAAGGAGGGTAAAATGCAGCGATACAATCTGACTGCAGGTGTCTCAGGCACAGAGAAAAAACAGTCACAGCTAAAGATACTCATTCCCAATACACATGAGGGCGGGATTACTAATTTAATGCGAATTGCAGGTGTCAGCATGCCCTTAAAGGTACATAGCCACGTAATATGCTCATACAAAAAAGAACAAAAAAAAAAGTTTGATCATGATAAAATAATATTATATACACCAAGCCTCCATCTTGATAATGTTTTGATGGTCCCTTTTGTGGATGAAAATAGCCACAGCACCAGGCACGATTAACAAATATAAACAGACGTGGCGACATCTAGCTACAATATCGCAGAACTATCATAATGCCGGTTTGCTTGATTTATAAATCAATTTTAAATAATGCCCGACCTAGCCTGACCCTCTGCTATGCCTCACAATAAATTGGCAGCTCGCCGTGATCGAAGACTAACCGTTATTAATTAAATAAACCGATCTAACAGCAACTTTAAGAGCCTCATATCAGAACATTTACTCATGTTAATCAACTCTGCGGTCATATTTTAGACTCAGCAGGTTTAGCGTCCGCTTCAGTGAACGCCAACTTTCATACGGTATTCCCATCAACATTCCAGTCTTTTCCCTCTTGGAATCACTTTTTTGGCACTTTTTGTCACTGGATCTTGGACCTTTCTTCATTATTTCGCTGGGAGATGCTCATAGTCATTAGCCGCTTCCTTGTTTTAACCCCTGCTGTGCATGCACAGTATGTACTTCCGTTAAAATTGTAAATAAATATGAAAGGCTTTATTTGCTAACAAATTGAGGAAAAACAAAGCTTGAAACACCAAAATAACAACTAGCAGGACATGATAATATTTCATAAAAACTTTGTATGCAACCAGAGGGAGCTACTGATGTATAAAAAAAAAAAAAAGTCAAATAAGGCTAAATATTCCAACATTGTTTCATGACGAGAAGAAATCCATCCTCCCAACCTATGTGGACTTTCGTGGAGCTCATTGGTGTTTCCTGTGTAGGCGAGATAAAAGTTTTCACTCCATCGTTTTTCACTCACCAAGAAGCAGCCGCACAGCCATTCAACATATTCCTGTTTTTTTTTTTTTTTTTTTTTACCTCTGTTCTGTGATTCCCATGGACGATTTCCAGATGTTACAGGCATCACATGTATATGGTTGTAACATCCTGTTTTTGTCTGCTTTTAGTTTATTGTAATTCACCTATAAATCATCATATTCTTGTTTCACACCATTCTATTGTTTTGCATCTAGTTGAATTGTATCTCATACAGTTTTCGCTCTGCCTGCCCCCCCCCCTGTGAAAAATTTGCATGCAACTGTGAGAAATCTCAGGCTGTCACACATAATAGCTGAGAAATCCCTTGGGAAGGTGTTTTTGGTTGCATTGTAAGTATATAGCGCAGCATTGTAGTTTACAAACTCTTTATGATGTGAGTTAAGCTGATAAGTTCTGCCGCTGCTGCTCCTCCCTCCACAGCAGCCTGCAGTGAATAAGCGTTGACATGAATCTGTTCTGACAGTCATCATGTCCTCATTTGTTTAACATCGCCAAAGACACAGTCGGTCAGACATAAAGGGTTACAGATTAGACCACTTCATCCATTACTGAAGCACTAATTGTGTCCAAGGAATTTACCCCAGTGATTTGTGATTAAAGCCGGACCCTGGGTTTTTTGGAAACTTTCTTTGCCTCAGTGGCTAACAACACCTTTACTGCCCCGGTTTTTGTGCAGTTTGTGTCATTTGGAACAGAAGTTTTGATCTTTTTTCCAATGTTGCATGCAGTGTGAAATATCAATCAGTTTTAGCGACATCTATGAATATAGCTTTTGTTAGATAACCTGTTCGGAGCTTGCTTTATGGTTAATGTGAGAGTCAGCAACCCTTTTCACTTTTTTTGGTTTCACTGTTTCTTAATAGTCTTTTTCTTCAGAGCGTTTTAACAGCTATATGTTTTGTAAAATCCTACCGTGGAAACCCACACTTCCTTACCCATCTGTGTTTTACCCTCAGTGTGCATTTTGCTAGTGAAAAAAAACACACACACGGCAACTACTGGATAGTATGTTTAAGGCTGTGTTCTTCTCCCTCTGGGTGTCTAACAGCCAGATGCACATGCAGCAGGCTGGAAGCAATGGGTCAAGCTACCTCAGTACACAGGCAGGAACTGCACAATACTCCCGGTTAGTTGTGTCTTGCTGTTAGAGGCAACAGTTTACCCTCACATTATGCAGCCAGGATGAGTTGGGAGGACTCGATAGTTATTAAATCTGCTTTGTGTGTATCTTGGTTGATTACATCCCAGAAGGGACAAAGAGTGAGCTGATTTTTAGCTGTTAGTGTACATTATGGCGGAGAAGAGTTTTTATGAAAGGTTTCTGATTCAGATTCTGATGCATTCGAGTTGTATTTCAGTTGCTTTCAGGGCTTCAACGAACCAGGGTTTGGATTCCCCTCTGGATGTTGATGTCACGATCCTTCAAACTGTGTTGTGTTATTTTGCTAATTCTGTGCGCTAAGTGGATTACTTTGTTTTGTTTTCCTTTTTTTTTTTTCCTCTGTTATTGCTTTTCTTCTTCTCTGGTCCCCTTGCTTTCTGTCTCTCTTTTCTGCATCAATTTGGGAAATTTTCCCTCAGCTTCTCCTTTTGCTTCCCACGCAGCTGTAGCTCAGGCCTGTTCCTTGTCTAAGTAAGGCTGAACAATTTTAGAATATGACATTCCAATATTATTGTTGAATAGTGTGATAGAAATTTAGATCGGCTCTGTCCTCATTGCTTTTCTTGGGTGTTTTGATTCTGGTCGCTAATGTGGGCATAAATGATAATGGAAGTCCATCTAATTAGCCAAATATGTATATATTCACAAACAATTTTATTGCATGGCATCTTGAATGTATGATAGCCTACCAATGCATTAATTTGCAATGTTGAGGATATCAAGGCCATATTGCAGATCTCTATATTGTGATTGGGACTGCGATTTCATATTTTGTGAAGCTCCAACTTTCCAGAATCACTCCTACTTAATATTCAGCCTCTGTACACTGATGTCAGTTTTCCTCTCAGCTCTGCAGTCTTTCTTTGGTAAATTAATTAAAATTTCAGTACATTATGACCATACCTGTCATATGGTTCCCAACAACCAAAAAATCATCACAGGTGAGGTAGAAAAACATGATGACACTTAAGAACTTTTACATGTTTACCATCCCGATTAAAATTTTTCATTCTTATTTGGTTGTTTCCATTTCAGCAGCCTTATAGATCTGTTTGTCCAGCAGTGTGTGTGTGTGTGTGTGTGTGTGTGTGTGTGTGTGTGTGTGTAAAAAGTGGGTGATGCCGCAGTTGTGCAGGAAACGTTGTGTCTTAAAAAACATCTTAATCACTATCTTGTCCAAATGTTTTAATACAAAGTTGGTCAAAAGGATTTTGACTAATCTGGGATAATGATTAGTAACAGTCCAGAATTCAAATAAACATCATTCAGAGGCAGAATTGAATTAAAAACATGCAAATTAAGAGAAAAATAACAAGAAAAATGCAAATAGATGTAGTTAAAACAATTCTGATTAGTGGTCCTTTGCGTCAAATGATGTCTGGGAGTGGGACAGAGCTTGTTTTTGAGACGGTAGATGTTATCATAAATCTGAAATTCACAGCAATTTAGCAAAATAAATAAATAAACAACAACAAAGGGATTCTGTTTTATCTTTGAACTTCATTTTAACAGAATTTGGTTATTTTCTGAAAAGTCGAAGAGCCTCAAATGTAAGCTGAAGCTTTCAGTTTTTTCAAGTATTTTCCTTCTGGTGCCTGTTTCTGTGTATGCTCAAATTGAGTTTCTCACAGATAGGTTTGCAGTATTTGATAAGGCAAGCAGTGCCTCCTGTTATGGGAAATCATTAACCATGTTATATAACCTTTTAGAGTCAGTGCAGCATCTTTGGCTTTGTACTTTATGTCCACAGAGAATATTTGACCTCTGGAACTGAAGTTTCACCACCTGGTTTCAAATCGTAGATCTAACACTATTGTATGGTTGCTGCAAAAATTGTGCTTTGGTTCTCATTTATCCAAACCAAGCTTGCAGCATAATTTTATTTTAGTATCCACTTACAGTTGTCTAAATAGTCTTTCCTTCTGTTGAAAGGCTACCAAGAAAGCAGCAAAGCTCTGAGCAGTGACATAAAGGATATCCTTGTCCATCTGTCATCAGTTTCTTGCATGAGTCAGCAGATTCTCCTTCTCTAATTAAAGGAGGGGGATATACTTTGACTATCTGCGCGGCTCACAAGACCTCCTTTGTGCTTGGCAATCCCATGCACAACCAGGAAGGGTTTAGCTATCTGAGCTGTTCCAGGCCAGATGACAGATCCGTGAGACTGTTGTGATCGCTATCCTTTCCAAGCAGCTGTGGATCAGGTTACATGGAGCTGCGCAACCAGACTGCTGTAGATGGAAGAGGTATCGGTATGTGCAAGTAGGCTGCTCAGTGTTGAGGTGCCCCACAGGTGTGTTGCTCCCCAAGAAAGACACAGACTGAGAAGTAACACAGAGTAGTCCATCCTTGTAGTCTTGACTTAAAGGTTATTGGTTGCATAATGCACACTTTTTTAAAATAAACAGAGAAAGATTAAATATTTCTTCATAATATTGCCTCCAAACATAGAGAGATTGTTGTAGCCACCAAGCGTTACTCATTGGTTCTTGGATTTCATCGTGAAGCCTCCAGGCTTTTTGTTTTCTCAAACTAAATGCTTAGAATAATGAGGTATGCCTTATTATGAAAATTAATTGCTAAACTAGTATTATTATTAACAAACTCAAATATTTTCAGATGCACTGGTAGCTTCTGAGATTTGATATATTCATTTGTGAAAGATTTGTCTCCTCTTCTGTCATTAGGACGATTGGTTGTAGGACTGGGTCGCTATAGGCCCGTTTACACTACACTTTTTTAACCGAGCCGAGACCAGTCCGAGCTCGGTAACCGAGATAACTCTTGTGTGTAAACGGTCAGCAGACTGAACCAGACCGCGCTAAACATAACCGGACCGCGCTAACTGCAGACCAGCTCTTGAGTAGGTCTCGGCCTGGTTTTATTTCTGGCCCAGTTTTTTGATCAAGAGCGCATGAGCAGACCGCGTCATCTCCCTACAGTCAGCTGACTGTCAGCGGGTTTTCCGGCAGTCTGGCTGCACGTCCCGATTCACACTCCATTCAGACAAATTTCAGACATTCATAATAATACTAGCTTCCTTACCGTGCCACACGGTTTCCAGAGATGAATCTGCTTAGCAGCGCAATGAACCTCAGTGTCTGTCATTGTTTCCGGTGTCTGTAAATCCTTATTAGACGTTCGTTTGTTTCATCCACTTCCCAAAAAAGCCAACTTTCTCAAGTAAATTCACCAATGGTTGCCTTCTTCCCCTGACTCTCCGCAAACACCGAAATATCACAATATCAAGCATAACTTCCTGAATGTTACGGGCGCCGCGCTGTTTTGTTTTGCTGCTCCGCCTTCAATCCCAGAGAACGGTAGTACCGCAGATCGCCACTAGGGGGCGAGGAGCAACCAAGGAACCGAGATAAGCTTTGTGTATAAACGGGTCGGCTTGTCTTGGATAACTGATCCAAGCTCGGACTGGTCTCGGCATGGCTCGGTTTTTAGGTGTAGTGTAAACGGGGCTTATGCCATTCTTTCGAATGAAAACCCAGAGTAAAAGCGTTGTTTCATGATTTCATTTTGCTAACACAGATTTGAAGCAAAATTTGCTTTTATTTGAAACAGAAAACTAACAAGCCATATTACTGCCAACACAATGTAACACTCAGTAGAAAGAAATGAGACCAGAGTGGTCTTATTTCTTTCTAATGAGGCCTTCTTCTTCATCTCATGAACTTGTACGCAGTTTTCTTCTTGCGACTCTCAACCATTTTTAAGTATACAGTGAGAGCAGCGGAGCTACAATGAATGCCTAACACTAAAGCTAACAGGATACATAAACACTAGAAGTGAGCATGTGCAGCCAGCAAGTGGAAACTAAAAAGGAACGTGCACACAAATTAGCATTACGTGAGCTCGTCAGAATGATTGGCATGTGGGACAACCAGTAGATGAGGCGAACCAATCCCTGCCATTCAGACCGAACGGTGGGGATAGGTCTGAGTTTTTACAGTCCTGTAGCTCTCACTTGGATAATTTTTTTTCTTCTTTTTTAATAACCTCGTTTTTCCAAATATTGTCAGGGTGGAAGGACCATTTCATGTAGTATGACAAAAAGTGTTTCTGAACAAGATGACCAGTTATAGCTTTAATTGGATGGAACAAACTTTCATCAAATTAACCTTTAATCGACAGGTAATTTTAAGTTGATTTTTTTTTTTTTTTTTTTTTTTTTGGTTTACATCCCTAGTGCAAACTAACAAAATCAACACTGAATCAGATAATTATCCCACTGGATGTATTATTTACCAAGAGCTCAAAGTGTGCTTCATTTACTTGTGTCCTGCTTTTCCTTAGTCATGACTCTAAGAAGTTGACTTTGAATGCAGACTGTAGCATTCCGGTGTGACAGGACAGATGCAAGTGGTTAAATAACTGCCTTCATGGAAAATAATACCTTTTCAGTTGCCCAGCCTCTGAAAAAAGACTAAATTAGTGTCTAAATTACAATACCCCACTTGTTTTAAGGTGTGAACCAACTATCACTCTTTGCTCTTGAGTAGAGAGTAGAGGTATTTTTGTTTCATGTCACTTTTTATTTGTTAAAAAAAAAACTTCAAAATCAATTCTATCACATTTAATCTAATCATTTTAATTGTACTTACAAAAGCCAAATGCATGACAGTATTATGTGGCGCAATTGTCAGGTTAAAGTCCAAAGAGGGAATATTATGAAACATGATGACTGTCTTATCAATAAACATCATTAAATCAGTTCCGGTTGGAACAATTGTCTGTGCCGTTGTTGCTCAGTGGATGTTATTAAAGGCATAAAGGTTGTGCAGCAGGTAGCATTCCCTGGTATATACCTATGAAAGTAAAGGGTGTATGTCCTTGATAATGAAATGTACCCAAAAACTGTAAAAACAAGGAGGTTTTCAAAAGATTGTTTACATTTTGTTTAAACCTCAAATAACTTTAGCAGCTGATTGGGGTTTTACAATGTTCTGATCATCAGAGGGTTTTTACCCAGGTGTTTATTTCTTCTTTGTGACAAATGGACCCTTTGACATCCTGGATTCTGCCTTGAATCCAAACACAGATGAAGGAAAACGGACCGTTTTGTTGCATTCCAAGGATTCCAAAGAGATGGGACATTCACTGATGATACAAACTAGAATCTACGCAAACAATTCCCATTAGTGTGTTTCTTTTTCCCACTGATGTCATGATTTTCTTGGTATCATCGTCTTACTTACTCCTTAGAGGAGAGGTTTGGAAAGTGATTCTGAGCATTCACCCTTTAATAATTTAACATATCAGGAGTGTAAGCATTTATCCTACTTAAAGCAACACAAAGTGCACCCCGACCTCGGGGCGACTAATAGCTGAACCTATATTGTGTGTAAGCAGCAGGTCGTGGTCTTTATTCACTCTGGTACCTCATACAGTTTTTCTTCTTGATCATAACATGTTGACACATCTAAAACAAAATTACATCGGCCTAAATGTGAAAAAAAAAAAAAGGTTTGCCCTTTTGTGAAACATCAACGCTGTGGTGTGTATGAAGTCTGCGTTTTACTTATCTCTTTTTTTTAACTCTAACTGCAAAAAATAACAAATTGAGACTTTACTTACTTTTGAGCTCTAAGCACTCTAGACTTGATTTAGAGTCGTTTTGGACTTGAGTCTTAGTAACAATCTGTATGGCATACATTCAGGAGCGAAAGCAAGTTGTATCTAAGTTTAAGTAAAAACTACAAAACAAACTACAATTAAAAGCTGTTATTTTATTGTTCATGACAACACAGCTGGAAAAAGACTTAAAAGTATGGCTTGCTTGGAAGGGCTCCCAGGAAAAGGTCTTTTCTAAAATAAATATGCCACCTCCATTTAATAGAAGTGTCTGAATTAGTTGCATTTAATTAAAAAGTTGTTGCATTTAATTGCATCTGGATTAGTGCTTTAAGTGGGCTGGTATGGACCGATATGCAGTACCAGCACTTCTAAACTTTACCCCTCTAGCGTGCGGCCCGTACCGGGACTCCTATCCACATCCCAGCCGACCTCTCCACAGTTTACAGCTTGTAGCCTATTTGTTGATTTATATATATTTTTAAAAAGCCTGATAAGAAACACATTGCCTTGGCACACAATGCTGGGCGGGCATTCAAGTGGATATAGGCACTTTGAATGAGAGAGGGAAGGCAGAGGAAACTGATCACAGCTATGATGTTTACCTGGTTCCAAGAGGGGTCAAGGAGGACCTGAACTGGAGCAGAGGTGAATGGTAACCCATGGCAGGGGCACCACAGGAGAGACAAGATGTCCATCTTTTTCTTGAGCAAATATTTTAACATTGCTTATATATAATAACATGCTTGTGCGATTTTACTCAGTGACAGCCTGGGGAAAAATTGTCTCTGTAGTTAGTTTTAGCAAATAGTGCTTTGTAGTGCTGACCTGAAGGTCAAAGTCTAAAGTCGTTGTGTCCAGTGCCCATACTCACAATGATTCTCAGTCCTCTCAGAGAGCTCCTATCTTAGCCTAAATATTTCTACCTCGGAGTCTTGGCTTAACAGTGATTCAGATAGCTGCTGAGAGCGACTCTGAGTAAGGAAATGACATTGAAATTTGTATCTTAGTGAGGAGGTGTGGTTGACCCTGTTGCTAGGTGTGACGCCGTCTTTCAAAAGCTGTGATTGGTAGTTCAAGAAAAAAAAAACAATTGCGCTCCTAGAGATCAAAGGAGAGGAATGTACCGATTAGACTGGGTTCAGAAATGTCACGATGTAACTTAGCAAAATTAATTAATTGTCACACAGCATCAAAATGTTTGAACACACCTTATTTACATCCTCATCATTAATTTGATTTACTTTATTTATTTTTACTCACCACTCATTTTGCTACCTCATCAATCTGATATTAATACGCACTCACCTGTTAGCATTTCACTGAGATTTCCTGCTTGTATAAAGCGGTTGTATTTGGCAAAACGACTTACATAAATGGAGGAAAAAAGGTGAAGAAAACCAAACTAGACAGCATGATGCCCAGCTCACAGTTCTGGAACAAGAATAGAGGACTGTTGAAAGGTAAATTGGTCCCTGGATCACGGCGCAAATACAGACTCTTAAGCGTATTGCTGCAGATCAATGCATCTTCTTCTCTGTGCATTTTGGTGCCTTTATGCACCAGTGAGAATTGGTCCATGCAGCAATCAAAAGTGAGGAGATGTGATATATGGTCATTCTATATGGCCATTTAGGCAACTGACATCAACATGTACATACAGAAAATACTTTCTCACCTCTTTTACATATATTCTTCTCCACCTTTTATTCATGATTATTTCCTATTGCTTATTTATCCTCAATAAAATTATGTTACTAACCCATCAGGGTGTGAAACGAATTAATTTCCGTCTCTGGGGATGACAAAGTTTACACTATCTACATATTAATAATTGTATGATTGCTATGAAAGTTTATGTGTTTGTTTCCTCCACTGTTTAGGTGGTGGATCAGCCAATCAGCTCTCTCTGTTTCCACCATCTTCCCTGCTTAAAACATTCAGGCTCACTAAAGGTCCTCCTCACTACTCCGAACATTTTTTCACTTTAGGAGCTCTCTTGATGCTTAAGCTGCTATGTGAATAACTTTTATCTTACAAGGTAAAATTCTAAGGAAGATCTTTGATGATCTTCTCTGCAATTGAGACCAAAGTAAAATATTAGCCAAGAATCATAACGCTGACGATGGCCCAGTTAAATTCTTGACCCTAAACTGAGTGGAATGATGTGGCAGGACTTGTGCATAATCCAGGAAGTGAAACATCTTCAGCTTCAGAATAGAAGTTTGTTGTTTTGTTTTTTAACCTTGTTTTTGGATTGATTATGACCTGGATGACAGAGAATCTTCACCAGCATATCGTGGATGTGTTATTTATTTAGATAAACGGTTGCCGTAAGGATTTCTCATCTTTCCCCATACCCACTACTTTTGAGATTTATAGGTTACTCGTAAGCTCTTAAGTGACTGACCCGACCTGACAGGATTTAACAGCATATAAAACGTTTTATGCACCATCATCAAGTAATATCCTGATGCTAATGTTTGTACTGCTGTTTAATCTGAAAGCAGGCTTCTTACTATATGTACGACATTAAGATGTTACAACTCGGCTTCAATCAGCGTGTGGTCATTGTTAATGTTGCGGAACGGTGCAGTAAGTGCTACAGAGAAGCCACTTTACTTTAACGTATCCCTTGTTGTTCTTACACAGCACACCACTCATGTGCTGTTAAAAGTGTATGAGGCTGTGAAGACTTTCTATTGGCAGGACACGGGTTGGTAATATTTAATGAGTTACCGGGGCTGTTGCTACAGTGCTGCAAGCGATTAATTTGCTCAAACTGTAAAAGCCTTTAATGTCTACATCGCTCGGGCAGGATCGCAGCTTACTTTATGGAAACAACAGAGCAGGGAAGCAAACGACAGAGAGAAAGTCTAGCGTGAGGAGGAAACACTGTAATAAATAAACATAATGTTGGCAATGAAATTTTGGGACATGATGTGAGTTGACATAAAGTACTGTTTTTCTGGAACATCCTCGGAGAACTCTGTTAGTCATATCTGCTCCAGTACACAAAGTCCAGCCTCTGGTTCAGTTTAGTGAACACTGATTAACTTACAGAGGCACAGTGGGACATTAAACAAATTCTAGCACAGATAAGTTGACTAGTGGTCTTATGTCAAAAAATTACTTTTTCCATTTGCGCTTGTTTCATATAGAATAAGTAATTTAGTCGTAATTTATTAATTTTTGTTGTAAAAAAGTATAATATTAACATATTTATTAATGGTGTTTTAAGGTTTGGTGGTGCATGAGTAATTATCATTATTTTAAGGTTATTTAGGGCATTGGTGATATTCTACACTTTTCACTATTATTTTCTTCTTTCATTTTTTAACGTGTTGATGTTGCGGTCCGTAGTGTCAAGTCTTCTGTTTCAGGTTGTATTTTTGCCACATCATTGTCAAAATGACACTGTCAAAATTTCACAGTGTCATCAAAATATACTAACCAGGCAAAACTCTATAACCACCACCATTACACAGTGTGCTGGTCCCCATTTTGTGGCAAAAGCGGCAAAAGCTTCAGTAAATTATGAGGTTAAGCCTCTATGGATCAGACTTGTTTGTCCAGCAGATCCCACATATCCTCGATTGGATAAGTCAACACCTTCAGCTCGTTGCTCTGCCTCTTGCCATTTCTTTGTGGCATAGTGTACTATCCTGCTGAAAGATGCCGCATGCATCAAGGAATAGTGTTTCCATGAAATGCTACACATTATCTGCAACAATGCATTCTTTTAAAGTGGTACACATCAGGGCAACATCTATGTGGATGGCAGAGCGCAAGGTTTCTCAGCAGGGCATTAGGAGGCATTGCACTGCTTCCTTTGGCTTGCCTTCTTCCCATAGCGTATCTTTGTTTTACTGTATGACGACCATGCACATGGTGTTCAGTTGGTTGAGTTTGAACTTTTACGCTTTAGTTGGCCCATTCAGTTCTGGACCACATGGACAAGTCCTCCCACCTTACATCTAGCAATTGTAATTTGGTCTGTTTTAAATGCGTCTCCACTTTTTTTCTGCTTCTAACACATCAACCCATCAACGGTTTGCTTGCTCTTTAATATACCCCGCTCACAAACAATTACCTAGATAAAAAGGTATGTGCTACTCACTTCAGCTGTCATAATGTTATGGCTGATCAGTGTACCTTTACATATTAAAATGAATGCAATCAGTAAAATCAATCTTGAAATTTCATTCTGTTTTATGGAGTTTTGCTTTTAATGGGTTTAATAATTGAGATATGAGAAAAAGCAGTGCTGAGAGTTAGCAACCATAAATATAAAAACCTCATAGGGAAAAGGAACATAAAATAGACTAGTTTTTTGAGAAGTGAAAAGCAAATCAAGTAAACTGCCATGCAAACTGTCATACAAAAATTGGCAACATTTGTGGGCCCATAGAGGGAAAGGAGATGGATCCGCTAAGTGCCATTCCCCCTATTTGGTCCAATTTGTTGATTGGCTCTCCACACAGAGGTCAATTCTTTTTTCTCTTTTTACAGCGTCTAAACATTGGTATTTTATTTTACTCCACAGATGATTTAAACTGATTTCTACTCTTTAAAGTAGCATCTTTACACAGCAATGGTGTACTGCAGTCCCGCTCTGGGCAGATAGTGCTGTTGATTTACGATCATAAAATCTGTCTTTTTTTCAATCAGTTGTTTAAGCAATGATGAAATGCTAAAACAGTATATTAGGATTGTTATATATTTGCTCAGATTATGTTTATGGTGACATACTTGTCAGACTAGAGAGTAACGTGTTTAACAGTTTCTGTTTGTCCACAATGGTGCTCCTCATTAGGATGTTTTCCTATCAGAGCTAGCCCATTATTAAACCCACAACCAGCGATCCTTATTGTCAGTAATTTAGCCTGGTCAGCTCTTGCTCCCTCAGAGTTAATGGCCAAAGTTACCCTCAATGTTGTATGGTATAATACAACCTGTCCTTTAAACACACATATCTTCTTTAAGATAATTTTATCAGATATTTCTGCTGTGTGTGGTGAGTTAAGACTGATCTGGTCCACTTGGCAGAACGTCGGGACCCCTCAGACCTCAAATTGGGGATATTCAAGATGTTGGATTGTCTTGTCCTGACATTCTACTGTGTGTGGTGTTTCCTGAGGAGAAACAAGCAATGCAGCCTGTTGAATATGACGTGTAGCCATTCAGAAAGTGAGGTGAGAGAACCCTGAGAAAAAAATAACACGCACCTCTATATCATAGTGCAGCAAATGTAGAGCCCCTGTTCTTCCTGTCTCCACTCCTTTAACCATTACCTCATCTTTTTGTAATGTATTTTCTCTGTTAAAATTAGTCCACAAACTATCGGCAATATTCGTTCTCGTCATCCATGTTTATTTACTCTGAACTCACGTTTGATCTTGAGAGGCTTTGCAAGATTTACTGTCTGACATCTGAATGAGTTAAATCTGTTCGTGTGTAGACGTCTTGAGCTTGCCCTCTGACCGGACACCACACACTGTACGAGTAAAACTGTTTTATCTACAATTCTTTTATCGTTACATGTGGTGTCTCTCAGGCTTTGAAAATCGGCTGACAATTTTAAAATCTTGCCTGTGAACCAGCCTTGATTTGTCTGTTTCTGATTAGTGCTGAGAAAATTAATAGTTAAAAATTAATAATACACTTGATTTAAATGGTGGAATTATGTGCTGCAAATATTTGCACTGACAACAATGGTATACAGCTGAAAACAATCTTTGTAGGTCCAGACAATTTTTTTTAAGTTGTGATAATCTTTAAAATTCTCTATCATCTATCGTCTGTACCCACTTATCCATGCAGGGTTGCATGGGGGCTGGTGCCTATCTCTAGTGGTCATTGAGCAAGAGGTGGGGTATAACCTGGACAGGTTGGCAGTCTATAACAGGGCAACATAGAGACCCGCAGGACAAACAGCCATTCACACACACACTCACACTTAAGGGCAGAGTGAAGAAAACAATTAAAAGAGAACAAATAAATGGCTTGTACTTGTATAGCGCTTTAACTACCCTGACAACCCCAAAGCACTTTACACTAAAATCAATCATTCACCCATTCACACTCTGACGTTGGTGAGCTAGCCACAGAGGCGAGGCTGCCATACATCTGACCACTGGCAGCAGGCAGTTCAGGTGAAGTGTCTTGCCCAAGGACACAACAACTGAGACGGTCGGAGCGGAGGATCGAACCGGCAAACCGCCAATTGTAGGATGAACTCCTTAAATTCTGTGCCTCTGTCGCCCCGCAAATAACCTAGCAGTCATGTTTTAGGACTGTGAGAGGAAGCCAGCATACCCAGAGAGAACCAACACATGCATAAGGAGAACATGCAGAAAGACCCCAGGCCAAGCTTCGAGCCCAGGATATTCTTGCTTCAATGCAACAGTGCTACCAACTGGCCACTGTGCAGCCACATATTAAAATTGTTTTAATAAATCCTCTTTGAAACCCTGGTGCAATTCCTTTTTGTTTGTAGCACTGCTAATAAAAGACAGTTGGAGAGTGTTCACAAACACTTAATAAATTAAGATAGTGTCACTGCAAACACATTTCCTAAAAGTAGTGAGTCAAATGATCTGATTTGTGCAGTTAGATTGTCTCACTGGACTGTAATTCTTATAGAAAATGAGAAAACAACAGAAGGAGGACCAGAGTGATCTTTTATGTAACATACTGTATGGCTTTAAAACACTAAACTACCGTATTTCAGACTATAAGTCACACTTTTTTTCCATAGTTTGGCCGGTCCTGCAACTTATAGTCAGGTGCGACTTATATCAATTTTAAATAACAATTCATTTTGACCAACAGGAACCAACGAGTAAACATCACCATCTGAAAACTATATGCTGTTCTTGTACCACTTAAACATTAATTGAAACATTAACTTATAGACAGAAAAGACAGAACACATGTTTGTATGTTGTTTCGCTGTTTCAGTCTGCACTCACGCAGGGGAGCGTTGCAGCTCGAAGGGCCCAGACCCCAACAGAACCCAGTTATTGGCTGTCTATGAATCCAATAACTGCTATGCTTACAGGTTTGATGTCCGGGCAGTTTACAACTTTGCTGATGCACATCAGCTTTATATTGCTCTGAAACATTCATGTTGTACTGTTAGCTTAGCACGTAGCGCCGGTATGCTCACGGTCTAATTTCAGTATAATTTTGACAACTTTCAGCGTAACGAGCCGCTAAGATGAAATGTGCTGGCAAGAACCTTCATGGTTGGAGTTGCTGGCTTGTTATGCTAATTTACCCCATTCAGCCTCCCAAGTATTTTCCATATTATTCAGCCGATTGTGGATGCAGCTGTGTAATTGAATAAGTTGGCTTACCAGAGTAAATGTTAGTTTTTAGTCTTGGATTCTGTGAAATAAATTTCTAAATAAATGCGTAAAGTCCGGTGTGACTTATATAAATTTTTTTTCCTCTTTATGACACATTTTTTGACTGATGCGACTTATATTCCGGAGCGATTTATAGTCCGAAAAACACGGTAGTTCTTTAGAAGAACCAGTTAAGGACTAGCACCAACCCTGGTTTAGCACTGCAGCCCAATTTACTGAGAAAATTCTATTTGTGTTCAGGTGCCACATTTACAGATGAATAGATGGTGGAAAGTTTCCTGACTTACATAAACAGACAAACGTTATTAAGCAGAACCATCTTTGATCTTGAGCATTTAGAGGGGCCAGCCTTGGATCCCTGGGATCGTTTCTCCTTGTTTCTCACCTTTTTAAAAGAGGTGAAGAAGTTAAATCTCATCACAGGGCTGACAGCTTTGAACAGGTGAAGACAAACAGTCAAACGGCCTAATGAGCTCTGTGTAACAGTGTCTTTGGGTTTGTGTCCCCTTGCCGACACTGCCTCTTCTATTCCCGGTCATAAATCGGCAGGTTTTGTCAACTGGAAGAAAGCCCTATCTAAATCAAAGCAGCTTTGCAGGAACTGCTTTCCTCCAGCTGATATTCTCATCACTGTTAAGATATTTGAAGTCTGCTCCAGTTCGGGTTTTCTCAATTAGCCACAGTGTGTAAGAGAGGAATATCCCAGCAATGAATGACGAGAGGGCAAGGAAGCTCTTTAGAGACCTGCAGCTTTTTGCAGAATCAAACACAAACATTTTTGTGATACTAAAGTTCTGGCAAAACTCTCCTCTGGATGTTCACTGATTCTTGTTTCTTTTTTTTGACAGAATTACAAATTTTCTGAAAGTTTGTCTGAACTCAGAGCCCCATTAAAATCCTTTTTGAGGTAACAACGAAACTCTGTTGAGTCCAAGCCTAGATTTTGTCTGGTAGACTTAAGACTTTTTAAAAAGAGTTTTAACAAAATTATTTATTATTTTCTTGGTTGTTTTGGTTGTGATCATGATAAAATGAATGCTTTTTCCCTACAATTATTTCTGTTAGGAATATATTTTTTGTTCCAGTCCCTGTCACAGATGAATTCTGCTGCAAAGACCATTTTAGAGCAATTTAGAGTAGCCAAAAATTGTACTCTAGTAAGAGTAGCACTGCTTCAATATTTTATTCCTCAAGTAAAAGTAAGAAGTAGTCAGCCAAGAATTTATTCAAGTAAGACTAAAAAAGTATTCAATAAGAAGACTACTCAAGTACTGAGTAACTAATCATAACTGATTAATTAATATTTTAAAAGTATGTAATCAGACAAAAATATAAGGTTATGTGCAAATTCTGGTATTCTAAAGACAAAATGAAAATTATACAAAGAATAACATAATTACAAAACATGACATTCAGGCAGAAAGAACACTTTTCTAAATCAATGTATTTCAACATTAAACTCAAAAGCGATGCTTACAGCGGTTAATGTATATACAGAATGTTAGATCAGCGCAAAGTACTTCTAATGACAATATCTACCATTTACTGTATGTTCATTTGACCCCCAAATGGCTCAATGAGCTCAGCAGATGAAAAAACAACAACATTAAAATAACTAAGCATGTGTACAAATAAGAAGTCTCATTTTAACATTTGTCTCTCTGGTGCATTTTTGGTTAAAACAAGCATGTTCTTTATTCATGTAGTTACTTGGAGTAGATAGAATAGCCAGAAATTTTACTCCAGTAAGAGTAGCGAAACTTGAGTAATACTATGACTCAAGTAAAAGTAAAAAGTACAGTGCAGTAAAACTACTCCTTAAAGTAAATTTTTTTCAAAAGCTTACTCATGTAAATCTAACTAGTTACTACCCACCTCTGTGTTTGACTGCAGGAATGTTGTTAATGAAAGCTGATACTACACACTCCCTGGCCCCTCAAATAATAACCACTGACCTTAAATTATGCAAGGGGTCCCTATAGTGTTTTAGATGATGTTCTTGGTTCTTTTGTGACCTACTGGGTAAGTCATTGATTTCTCATCGGACACATTGGTATTTTTTTGATATTTCAACTCTATTTAAGTAAATCCCTGATTGTAAAGGTGTCAATCTAAAATTGTCCAAGCAGATGAGAACACATCTTGTATAGAGAATTATGTGAGAACAAAATAGCTAGCATTCTGGTGATGACCATTGTGTAGCCCAGTTCAAGCTTTCCTATAAAGTAAACATTTAATTTTGTGTCCTAACATGCTTTTACAGTGAAATTAGCATAATTATTATTAGTCACTTACCTTTTGTTACATTTTCTCAAGCATTCTTTTCACTAGACATGGACTTTGATAATTAAAACCTTTTTATTTTAGCTAATATAATTTGTCCACCTGGCTCTGTATCTGTTATACCTTTTTATATACCCAAACTAGACCAACTTAAAACTCACTAAACTCCCTGAAATCTAGAGAAAAAAGGAATTGTGCTATTTGATATTCATCCCTGTTCCTAATATAGAGATTCAGTCAGAGGTTGTAGATGGTGTTTAATCACTACACTGTCACAGCAAATAGAGCATTCTGACCAAAATAGCTTCAGACGACTGAGTTTTAAAAAGAAGGGCTGGCACAAAGAAGTATTTTTAGGCAGTGTTAGAAGATGTTGAAAGGTACATATCTGTTCCTGCTGTTTGTCAGAGTTACAGCCGATGTACAGTACATAACCACACAGACTGGGACTGTTTGCATCCTTCTGGGTCTTTGGGGGAAGGGACAGATCTCGAGCTGCAGCTGTTTATCTGTTAGCAGCATCTGGCTGTTTTGATGGGTGTAGGGGGTCTTGGGGAAGTTGAGACAACACAGAGGACAATACTTAGTTCAAGGATGAAACTAGCATTTAACGTCCCATTTTGACGAATAGATGATTTGTTTTTTGCTGACATTTCACAGGGAGAATGTTTTGCAGAATCGAATGTTCTTGGTGTGAACCTTACATAAGGAATATTTAATGCAAAAATAATGCAGTGTAAAGACTAAACAGCATTCACTTAAAGCATGTTTACTTTTGCGATTTACAGTGCATTAGTTTTGTATCAGATGGTTTTACTGACACACAAACACATTTGGTTTCGCACACAGTGGGTTAAGTTTCTGGGATAAGGTTTTGCGCTTTCTTCAGTGTTGATAAACACAATCTGTGTTAAACACAATCTGCGTTATACCCATTCTATACAAAAGTAACTGGTGTTGACCTGTTTAAACCAAAGCAATTTCTCCTGTAAAAGAAGTGCGTGCATTTTAAGCAACCCTTAAAATGCACGCACTCCAAGCTAAAGAAATATAAAAAGAAACAATACAATACAAGTATAAAATATATAGATGGCACCTATCAAGCCATTAATTCCAATATATTCCCAGTATTGCTGAATGAAGGATATGATGGGAGAGAGGAGGGGGGAAAGTATTAATCAGGGTTTAACATTCATGTGGCCATAGCAAAAAAAAAAAAAAAAAAATCATGTTTTCCTCGACGGTGGAGCAAGAGTTAGGGAGTTTGTCCTGTAACTGGCAGGTTGCCGGTTCAGTTCCCCGCTCCGACTGTGTCAGTCTTTGGGTCCTTGGGCAAGAACACACTTCACCTGCTGGCGGTGATGAAAGGACCCGGTGGGGCCAATGTATGGGAGCCTTGCTTCTGTCAGTCTGCCCCAGGGCAGCTGTGGTTACTGACATAGATCCCCTCCGTCAGGGTGTGAATGGGCAAATGACTGACTGTAGTCTAAAGTGCTTTGGGGTCGTTGGACATGATAAAGATCTATACAAGTACAAATCATTTACTAGTTACCACATCCTATCTTGCCGCATGTATTAGTGTATCTAAAGATGCTCTTTTGTGTCAAAACATATAAAAATAAGTCTTAGTTCATAAAACATGAAGTCCTTTCACATAAATGTACGTTTGTGTTTTCCATTTTGAATATTGTGTTTGTGTGTGTTAAGATTAAGAGTAATAAAATCATGCAGCAGAATAGATTGTGCTGATGTGATGTCATCATCTCATTGTTTTTTCTTTAATTATACTTAACGATCACCTAAAATACTTGGTCTGAACTCCAGTCTGTGAGTGCCTTCTGGTGTTACCTGAATAAATAAGAAAACCTGACAGGCTGCCCTGCTGCAGCAGCCACCCCAAACATTCAGCATGCTGAAGGGAGTGAGTCTTAAATGTTACGAATCAAGTGTCTACGTGTTGTAGCCTTAGATTAAGTAACATTATTATCATTGGGTCATATCTTCCACATTTGTGTAGCAGTTATGTAAATTCCGCAAGTACTGATGTGCAGTATATGTAGCATCTTTAATTTGCCTAAATTTTTAATGTGCCTAAATAAAGTTGAAATAAATAATAGAAATGGTGTCTCTAAAGAACATTTCTTTATTGTCCCAGATGCTGGAGTATTATTTTCTGAAAACTGTTTATCTTGATACGCCAATTGAAACCTCACCCAAATACGCTAGTGATTGAGTTATTAAGTCGAAAGTAGAAAAAAGGGCAGAAACTTATGTTATTATACAAACTACTCCTTGCTACAGATTAGTGCCCCAGCAACATAATGACTTCTTATCTTGTTTAAATGACCTCATTATCCTTTCTACTCCTATGGTCTGTCTGCTCTCCTCATTTAATGCCATCTCAGATAGCTTTCAAGCATTTCTGAGTTCATTGCTCTCTAGCCATCTGTGGCTTTCTACATTTTGAGAAGCAGATGTTTAAAGACGCTCAATGTTTTTTCATGAGTGCACAGCATAAGAATGCTGACTTGACATTGTTTAAATAGCTGCATATTAATCTTCAGTCTGAACCTGTCTCTCCATGTGAGGCTGTGATGGCTCATATTAAGGATTTGGTAAATGTTTAAATGTATTTTCTCAATAGAACATGGAGGATCTTGAACAGGTGACATAATATACTGTTCAAAATCTCTTTACCTACACAGAAATGTCAGACTGTTTACCATTTATTTCTGTGCATCTTCCTCTGTCACTGTTATTACAAAATGAGCACTCTGTTAAGCTTTAAACTGTTATTTTATAATTTTTGAGAAATAGTAGATTTACCAATATTTAACCTTGTTTTATCGCGTTAACTTGCACAATGTCATAACAATTCACGGCTATATATCAACGGATAATTTTAACTATCCATCCATCCATTTTCTAACACGCCTATCCCTATTGAGGTCGCGAGGTGTGCCGATGCCTATCTCCAGCTGTCAATGGGCGAGAGGCGGGGTACACCCTGGACAGGTCGATAATTTTAACTATCTGAATTTTATTTTGAAACAATAATGTATTAGCAGAATTCACAAAGCTGTTTAATATTAGCTGCGAATGACTTAAGTTAGTTCTAAAGGCAGAGATGTTTTTTGGGTATATTGTGGATCTTTCCCTCTTTTCCATGGGTGGTGAGTTTTGAGATGTAATCCTTGAAGAGAGACTACAGTATTAAGCTGAGCAGTGCACACAGAATAGTGAACACAGGCTGCCAGAATGACACAGTTGGAAGTTACTTACCTTACACAGTATGTGGTTTTGCCATGGATAATCGGTAAAAATTCAGTTTAAGATAAACAAATATAATAACTGACTATTGAAACACCAGTGTGGATGCGTTCATTCATCAGTTTCCAATGTTTATTCTATTACTTCTTTTAAAAAAATGTTGTACATTTAAAAATAATTTGCCTACCAAAATAGTTTACAATTAAATTAGAAGGGTTAAAATATCGTTTTTGTACCATCTTAAAAGATCTACTTCTTTCATAGTGCGTAGAAATGGTATACAATTTAAAATAATTTGTAAGGTTGTCTCCCATATGCAGACATCACACAAGCAAATTTTGTTCAGAGATTTATATGCTTGAATAAAATGCTGTTCTGTGTTTATATTGGTGTAAATCCTCAGTCACTCAGGACATGACGATCCTGAGTCGCTAAATTAAGGCAAAATGACTTTCTCTTGTTTCTGGAAAGCCTTTAACCTCTTATCCAAAAGGCCTTTTCAGGCTAAACCAGTTGCATTTATGTAGACATTAACCGAGAATTCAACGATATCCAGTTTGGTCTGCCCGGGCTTGTAATAATAAGGAACTCGAAAATGTTATCTTTTTTCCTGTCAGTGAAAGCATCATACATAAGTGCTACCAGGTCCAGTGACTATAATACTCTTGATGTGGTCACTGTTAATGAGCGAGGACACAAAGTTTGCTATTTTCAGTATTCATGATATGTTTAAGATGAATCCAGATTTAAAAAAGCGGTGCCAGTAGCTATTAAAAGGGAAATTATGGCATGTTGAAACATGTATGGTCTGTTCAGTCTGCAAGAAAGAAAGAGGGCTCAACACTTTCAGTAGATAACAAAAAGGCTAAGAATCCAGAAAAATTGCTCTTCTTTATCTATGAGCTTTCAGTCTGTCTATCATGGGACATGCT
This sequence comes from Fundulus diaphanus, assembly GCA_037039145.1. Classification (NCBI taxonomy): domain Eukaryota; kingdom Metazoa; phylum Chordata; class Actinopteri; order Cyprinodontiformes; family Fundulidae; genus Fundulus; species Fundulus diaphanus. The sequence continues at coordinate 37,505,868 of CM073129.1, read as the reverse complement.
GGATATAGAAATGTTGGTAGTCTTTTCAAATTGCAGATTTAATGTACAGGTCGACATAATGTCATTTAAATCTCATGTTAAACAGGTTTCCAGGATTTCCTTTTTTCACCTCCCAGAATATTGCCAAAATTAGAAATATTCTGCTGCAGGAGTAATGCTGGCCACACTGTCAGAAGTACCAAAAGCTGACTCAATGACCATGGTGTTCCTGTTCTTAATTGGCTGGCAAACTTGACTGACCTTGTCAAGTTTAAGATGAGAAATACCAAACTCACAAATGAAGATGATGTGAAGGCAACTATCAAAGCAATCTGGGCTTCCATTACACTTCAGCAGAACCACAGGCTGATTGCCTCTATGCCACAACGTGTTGATGCAGTAAGTCATGCAAAATGGGGGCCAATCAAATATTGAGTCCATAAGAATGAATATTCTTCTCAGAAGCTTGACATTTCTGTTTAAAATATATATTTTTACTGATCTTGTGAAACACCTTGAAAATTTTGAGACACTGGTGCTTAGGGAGTTTATTATGTGTAAGCCATCATCAAATTTACAAGAAAAAAGGGCTTGAATATTTCACTCTGTGTATTGAATTTAAAGCCTGTGTATCACTTTTAGAAATGAGTAACTAAAAAATCATATACTCTTACACAATAATTTTTTTTCCCAACTCCTCCTGTGCAGGCGTTACTGTTTAATGATCCAAAGGAGAACTTGAAGATCCGGTACTTCCTCTCATCTTCATCAGAAAATGAAAAATAAGTCATATTTTCTAGTCCATTCTTTTCTTTTTTGAGTTTTCAGAGACATCAGACTAAAAAAAGACAGTTTTTATTTTTTTATTTTCTATTTTTTAGTAGAACCAGATCCTGGTATTAAATTAGAACAGGACTGAACACACCCATGAAGGTTGTTGTTTTTTTTGCATTGTGAAAATCCTGCTGGCTGCATTGATGCCATACTCCTGTTTGCACTTCTCTGTTCTCTGTTGAACCTCAGCCGTCAGTGTATTATGTTTTTCACTCTGCTCCCAGTCAGTTTTGATGGAGACTGAGATGTGGGCTCCTCTGTAAGTGAGTCTCATCTGCATTTTTGTACCACCTGTCTCAGCTTCGTTTAAAACTATTCTCTTAAACGTACAGAAATATATGGACATTCTTACCCTCATTTTCTGCCAGAATGTTTTCTGGCCTATTAGTTATAATAATTATTTTTACCAACTAGCATTTGTAAAATAATGCTTTTTTTCAGAAGAGAGTTGAATTTTAACTTCCATTAGGGAGCATCTTCACACACTCTTCACATGACAAATTGATTTAATAAATTTTTCTTTTGGGTTATTGTCTGTTGGCGCTCTCCTTGCACATAGCCATTCATAACAGCTGGATGGCCTCATGTTTCAAACAGCTTCTTAATGGTGGTGTTCCATATCTGGTTATTATGGTTTTAACAACATGCATACCTCAGATAGACAGTACAGCCAAACATATTGTTTGCATACTGCATTAACATCATTCAGATCTTATTCAGTCATCACCCTCAAGCTAAATTAGCATTGCCTATAGACCTTTTGCTCCTTTTTCATACCTTCATCCAAATGCATATGAACCAGAACCCAAGTGTAATGGGATAATAATCATGTCTCATGTATTTATCGTGTTTGATTATGTTAGCTAGCTGGACATGACTGAAGCCTAAGGTGGGATGCGTTCTACAGACAAAAAGAGCTTGAGAAGGGGGAGGTGAATATCTTCTCCTTCCCATTGCCTGTGGATGAGCTTCTTTTGAAAGCGAGTGCTTTAATGACAGAGGGGCCCTTTCTGTGTGTCAGCCAGGCAGACAGTGACATTTAACAGAGGCAGCCAGTTAAAACTGATGGCACTCTCACGCATCAGCCATAGCTCTTTGCTTTCCATCAGTAACAGGAAGGATTCAGCTTGCTCGAAGCTTCAGTTTTTCCGCATGTGTTGACCCTGAGGGAAAATAGCACAATGGGCAAGGTAAAAATAGGGCTTTGTTTGCATTTTTTTGGAAACACGACACAAAAATTGTATTTATTTTTTTTATTTTTTTCAAATGAGCCCACTGGCTAAGTATAGAGATTCTGTATTTTGAAGATGTTAAGTTGGGCATTACTGTTTTGGACAAGAATATTTACTCGTTCCCTGTCTGGTTTGAGTTTTGTCTGTTTAGGATGATTTCCAAAAGATTCAACCTTGAGGCTTGCATTGGTTCTTTAATTTTTTTAAACTTTACTAGCCTTCATCTTTCCTGCCTTCTTCTTTCCTCCTTCAACATTTGGCCTTCTCAGCTTGCAACAGAAAGAAGAGAGATTGTACAGCCTGGGTTCCTTCGGATATATTTAGCAATGAACAGATGCAGCGTGCTGGAGCGGAACATACTTCCTCTGCTCGCCTTGGTGTATGTTTTGTGATGATGCTTTTGTCTGCGACTCTTCCATCAAACACGTTTTCCCATCGTGCACTGCTGTTACTGACTCAGCAGCACAGCAGAACCGGGTCAGAACTGGCCAGGATATGCCACGTCACACAGAACCACTCATGATCTGTTGACAATAAAAAAGGTTGTCAAAAACCAACAGTTTTTAAATTATAGACCATATCATCAGGCCCTAAATATATTTTTCTTCTTCTCCCTTTATATATATTTACAATACAATAGCATTTATCCTAACACATAGGATTGTATTGCCAGATAGTCAGGATTTGTCACACCTCAGTTTATCATCCCACTTTTTCTCCTTTCTGAATCGCTTCTTGACAGACTCTGAAATTTCTCTGAATTGTAAATGAATTGGTTTGAGAAAGATGCATCTCTCAGGCACTGTGTCAGGTCTATGCTGGATTTTTTTCTTGTTTCCTAGAGATATGAATTCCAGGCCCTATTAGTCTGCTTCAAGCCTTTTATGATTTTATTTTATATTCAACTTAACCTGTGCCTTTATTTGTTTTTAAGAAAATTATCCTGATATATTGGTTTTCTATTGCCGTATTATTCAGATTATAAATCTGTCTTTTTTTTCATAGTTTGCCTAATCTTGTGACATATAGTCAGGTGTGATATATATATATCAAATATAACATGTTAATTTGTGCTGACCAACATGAACCAAGGAGTAAACATTAGGGTCTATAGCTGCAAGAGGGCTTGTTAAAACAATATGCTGCTTCTGTACCACTTAAAAATGTATTGAAACATTAACGTATAGACAACAAACATTGAAGGCAATGTTTCGCTGTTTCAGTATGCGTTTAAGCAGTGGAGTGTTGCGTGGTGCAGCTCGAAGGGGGTCCCAGAGCTAATAACACCTAGCATTAGCTTTTGTTGTCCGGGTGGTTTACAACTTCACTGATACACGTTCACGAGATTTACTGACCTTTCTATGTTGCTCTCAAACATCTGTGTCATACTGTTATCTTAGCATGTAGTACCGTTACGCTAACGGTCTAATTTCAGTGTAATTTTGACAAAAGCGCAGGCGAGAACCTTGCCGTTTGGAGTGGCTGGCTTGTTATGCTGTTATTTACCCCATTCAACCTTCCAGATATGTTCCATGTTATACAGCCTGTTGTGAATGCAATTGTGTAATTGAATAAGTTGCCTTACCAGATTACATGTCAGTTTTAAGTCTTGGATTTTGTGAGTTATTAGTTATGTTTACATGCACATACTTTTAAGATTGAAATGTATACAGATTAAAAAATCATCGGATTGTACCATTTATATAGGCACACAATCAATTAATCTGATCAAAATGTAAATTTATATGCACCTGGCATATTCAGAATAGAACCACTCTGACATGCGCAGTCATGAAGAACACAGAAGAAGAACTTCCATATTTGCTGAACAACAAAAAAACAGAAAACAAAGCAGAAGTGTACGAGTTTTTGCACTAGCTTCTAATTACGGTTGAAATGTTACTGAATAAATAACAATTTTGAGCTCTTTTAATGTTTTGAGTAGAAAGGTTTTATTGGGTGCACAGACAGTTTTGCTTCCTGATGTATTTCCACACAACACGGAAATACGTTACGTTTCCATCAGGCGCACTCAGGTCAGTTTGCCACATTCAGAATAACCTGATCCTGACAAGCGTTTATATGCATGTCGATCGGATTATCAATCAGCACCCTTCCCTTTGGATTACGATTTCAGTCCGATTGATCTTAAAGGTATACTATGCAACCGGGGTTGATTTTCCAGCGAGGCTCCCCCCAGAGGGCGAAAGTAAAAGTGCACTGTCGTAAAGATGCTCAGCTGTTCTGGTTTCTCCGTCAAGACAGGCGCGGTTGTTTTGAGCTTAGCAGACAGGCGAACGCAACGAAAAGTGGAAAAAACGGCAGTACAAACAATGACTAACACAGTGAAGGTATGAACATCAAGCTTCCCGCAGCGCTATCTTGGCGAGGCGGCCGCGGCGGCCGCCTCGCCAAGCCGCCGCCTCGCCAAGCCGCCGCCTCGCCAAGCCGTGGCTGCCGCCGCCGCCTCGCCAAGCCGCCGCCTCGCCAAGCCGCCGCCTCGCCAAGCCGCCGCCTCGCCAAGCCGCCGCCTCGCCAAGCCGCCGCCTCGCCAAGCCGCCGCCTCGCCAAGCCGCCGCCTCGCCAAGCCGCGGCTGCCGCCTCGCCAAGCCGCCGCCTCGCCAAGCCGTGGCTGCCGCCGCCGCCGCCGCCGCCTCGCCAGTTTTATTATTATTATTATTATTATTTTATTTATTTTTTTTTTTATGTTGGCGAGACGCTACCGCCGCCGCCTCGCCAAGCCGCAGCCGCCACCTCGCCAAGCCGCGGCCGCCACCTCGCCAAGCCGCGGCCGCCGCGGTAGAGTCTCGCCAACATAAAAAAAAAAAAAAAAAAATAATAATAATAAAACTCGATATACTTGCATGTTTATTTGACGTTAACACGCGGTTCTTTGTTGTTGCTTTCGCGCGTGCATATAGTGAATGGCAGGGCAAAAACACATGGAGTTCTCGCTGTAAAGCGAGACTTCTGTGTGTGCGAGCCGAGGGCTCTTGCATTGCAAGTGCGGTATTTCCCCCACAGACCCCCAGGGCGGCCGAGAAAACCTTTGTTCGACCTGAAATGACTCATTTAATCATCCAAAACGGTATGGAACACATTAATTAACTGAAAAATGTTGCATAGTATGCCTTTAAAGCAAGGGTTGGCGGGGTTTTTTTTCTGGAAGTTTCCACAAGTCCTTTGTTGAATAACTGCAAATATGCAAGACCGTCTTACCTTGCTCTTCTGCTCTTCAGGAGGATTGCATGCAAAAAGATCTCCCAAATGTTGAGGCCTTCCCCTTTTTTGAATAAACATGAACGCGGTTTGCTTCTTGCGACTCTCAGCCATGTTAAAAGTTTATGGTGAGAGCAGCGGAGCTACAATGAACAGCTAGCACCAAAGCTAACCTAATTGCTTAGCTGATCAGATACATAAACACCAGAATTGTACATGCGCAGCCAGCAAGCGGAAACTAACAAGGAGCACACATTGGTGTTATGTGAGCATGTCAGAATGATGGTATGTGGAACAACCAATAGATAAGGCAATTCCCCCAGAACTTGAGGGACAGAAGAGAGGGAGAGCGGGAACAAAACTATGAAAATCATTGTTCTTCGGTGCAAAGAGCAGTTTGGTCTGAGTTTTTACAGACCTGCAGCTCCCACGCAGATCGTGTTTGTTTTATTTTATTTTTTATTCCGATCGGCCCTTTATTCCGATTACTTTGTCTATGTAAACATAGCTATAGTCCGGTATGACGCTTTTTTCCCTCTTTATGATGCATTTTTTGACTGATGCGACTTATATTTTGGGGCGGCTTATAGTCTGAAAAATACGGTAGTTATTCCATTAGTTACTTTAGAGTAACCTTATTCAACTTTGTATGGCTGAATAATTAATTTGCCTGTCAAATTAAAACTAGAATTCATTGGGCAGTTCTGTTAAAACATATGTTTTGACCACAAAGTCACATCAAGCTAATCCTGAACATGTGCTGGATGGAAAGTGTGTTAAGATGAGGTGTGCAGACATTTACTGTCAACTCTTCTCTCCTTCATTTGGCTCAGAGACAGAAAATAAAACTGATTATAGATTTCAGTGGCGAACACATACAGTAGAAATGTTCTCCATTTACACAACAAAATACCTTTTAAGGGTAAAAAAAAAAGTGGCTTTTGTATGAAATGTCCCCTTTAAAATATGATGATATGGGGTTTAGTATGCCAAACTATCCTGTGAAATCAAACCTTCAGTAACATGTTTATTTTTGTTTGAGATATCAGAATAAATTTTAATTCAGAACAGAGGAACTGTTTAGTTCTGTTGAACAGGAACATGTCAGATGATCTCTCGCCTTTCTTAAAATGGGACCTTAGTGAAAATAACTTGAAAGAAGTACTGGGCGTGGTTGCTTATAGATGTAATTATAGCAGGAGACAGAAGAGATGTGGTCCAGAGCTTTATGCTGGGCCACTCTGTGATTATTTCAACTCTGATTGCAGAGCTTTGAGACAGTAGCAATAAGACAGTGCCTGCTTGAGGTGACCAGGGTTAGAAGACAGGCCACTCCTCTATATACAGTTTGTATCTGCAAGCAGGTATATGTGTCTAACAGAAACGCTGAGATTTCATGTATAATTCACATAAGTAAGCACTATGTTTGATATCATTACTATCTTATCTTCTGTATCAGCTGTCACACAATCTCTCAGCTTGAGTAATGGCTTTGTAATAGCAAGAGATTGTACTTGCTTTATCACCCCGAGAGTGCAAAGTGAAGCCTTTTAGAGAGAGCAGAAGTATTTGAGTAAATCACCTCCTGCCTACAGCTTGATATTCACCTCCACAGCCCCTGCTTACATTACTATACTGGATAACGTAGAACTACGTACATGCTCTTATCTGTAACTCTAGAGTTCTGTGTGGACTGACAGGATGTCCTGAGAACCAAAGGAAGCTGCAGAAACAATGGAATTTACTGTTTTAGGAACCAGCATTTCCAGTTCCTTCTCTGTGCCTATTATTTGAAATCAGCCCAAGGAAATACGATATTATTTGTCCCCTGAAGGAAATTCCTTTTCTTTGTTCTCAGCTTGAGCTCTTATATATACATTTGTTCCTGAAGCCTATTGAGGAAAACACTTGTTTTCCTATAACACTGAGCGTGCTATAGGAAAAAATCAAAGAATGAAGCAGTAAAATTAAAGAAATCACAAATGTGCTACAGTATGTTGTTTTTTTTTTAATTAGCTGTGGCTAAAATATTGTTAAATCTTCTCATTTGGAAGGATACATATTAAAAAAAAAATCAAAAATATTTAAAAAACAAATACATTATGTTTTGAGACTAAATTTATATGTTTGTATCATGAAATCAGGGAGTAAGTTAGAGCACATTAACAATTGTAGACCATGTAATATTGATGAAAAGTTGTTTGGATGTTTTTTTTTTTTTTTTTTTTTTTTTTTTTTTTTTTTCCCAGTGTCCTGTCTAGCACTATGGCAATAGGAATTGATATCTCAATGCCAGATGGAGCTCGACAGATTTTGCTTTTACAAGTGGAGCAAACAGCTTTCGCCATAGTGCTCCACTTGATTTATGCTTGTAAATAGCTTTATTATGATTCCTGCAAGGAGAATTTCAAATTATATGGACATGACAATGGGAGAGTAAAGGAAGAACAAAAAGTGAAAGAAAAGAAAAAAAAAAGAGTAGAGGTGAAAGTAAGAGGAGATAAAAGGAAGAGAATGATAAAATGTCCTCTGTCTGCTCCATCACCTGGAAAGAGACACAAAAAGAACTGCACAACCAACAGACATAAAGCAACAGATACACTCGAATAACACCTAGGTGCCATTGCTAAATCATATATATTATTATGTAAGCTGACATGTGTAATGTGATATTTGAAAAAAGAACGTGACACAACATAAATAAATAAATAAATTATAAGATTACTGTATATAAGTGAACACTTAATACCTGGGACCCAGCACCAGTGGGAGATGTGAAAGTGCACTAGTTTAGGTGAAGATTATCCAGAAATAGCTTGATAGTGATTGTGGAGAACCAAAGACCCACCTTCCCCGAGCACAGAGGCAGGCGTCAGGGGACCCGTAGCCCCGGACTCCCAAAGGGGTCCCTAAAGCAGGTCGCCCAGGAGGGGCCGACACAGGATATCTGCAACCCCCCCCCCAAGGAAGGAGCAGAGACGACCCCGAGGAAATCCCCCAGCCACCGCAATGCCGACGCCCTCAAGAGCCGCGGAGACGAGCCCGTGGGCTCCGCCGGCAGCCAGCCCCGCTGAAGTGGTCCCGGCCATGGGCCCTGAGGGCCAGAGGCCCCAGGGGCGCCCCGCCCCCGTGACGAGGGCCCCGGCCGCCCCCCGGGGGGCCAGGCCCCGCGAAGAGGCCGCCAGGAGCGGGCCGGCGCACGCCCGGGAACCCGCCCCAAACCCGAAGCCAACTAACGCGCCAGGGGGCCAAGGCGCCCGCCAACGAAGTGGAGGAGGGCAGGACGTGGGGGGATGGGCTCCGCACCTATCGGAGACTTGAGATGTTCTTGGGAGAGGGAGCGGACCACACCCATACCTGAAAAAAAAAAAAAAAAAAAAAAAAAACTCATTCACCCCATCCCTCCCTTGTGCCCCACTCGCCACACACAAAAAAAAAAAAAAAAAAAAAAGACGCTGTACACACATTCCCACATAACACTCACATCCAACACTGACCAAAGGGGGGGGGGTCACCCCAAATCGACTATACGACTGCTTGTGCCCGACCCCCGGCCCCGGCCCCCGACCAGACGCCCCCCGGACCGGGCCCCCCCAAGAGGGCGGGCCAACACGACCCGCACGAGCCACCCGGCCAGAGCCCCCCCCTCCCCCTAAATACCTAATAAACCCACTCCCTCCCCCCACCTTACCCTTGCCATCCCTGCCCCCCGTCCCCTGGGGGGTGCGGAGGCATCAGCCCCAGACCTGGTAGGCCGCTGACCGCACACCGCAGCCCCCCGCCAAGACCCCGGACACAGTGGCCCGCACCTCCTCCAGGCCCCAGACTCCTTGCCTCCATCGGAGAACGGGGGTGTGCAGAAGACCCCGACCCTCCCTACGCCTGCTCAAATGTTGTGTTGTTGCATGTTGTTCTCAAGTGCGTTTAAAAACTGGGAGCGCTGAAGGGGATGCACGGCAAAGCCCACCCCCCTTTCGGAAGGTAGCTGTTGCCAGCGCACCCCCTCCGTGTGACTGCCCAGAGCCCTCAATGTCTAAGTGGGAGAGGAGGTGAAGGGAGCCGTCCGAGGTGAGGCCCACACAACATAAGCCCCCTCCCAGACGTCTTCCCCCCACCATGCCTATATGAGTGTGTGATGTGAAAAATGTTTGAAGTGAAAGTGTCTAAGATGCAAAATAAAATTGGGGAGAGGGGCGTCACCAGAAAGTGGCAACCTCCAGTAACGCCCCCTCCCTCATGACCTACATGTGTGGCGGCGTGATGGAGCAGGCAGAGGGAGGAGTCCGGGGATGGGGAGCAAATGACTGGGAAGCCAACCCAGGGAGCCAGCTCCCCTACTGACTCCAATAGGCACCCCCGCTCCCCGAAAGCCCCACTTAGAGAAGGGGGCCTCGCCAGCGGCACCACCGTAGCCCGGGGGCCAGGGAGAGGCCGCAGGGCCCGCCAGCCAACCACCCACCAGGACCAACACCTAAGCCCCCCCCAGCCCACCCACCAAGCCTACTTAAACTAAATAAATAAATAAATAAATAAATACATAAATAATAATAATAATAATAATAATAATAATAATAATAAGAGGGGGGGACCCTGGCCAGCCGGCCCGCACGAGCCACCCCAACCCCACCCCCCAGGTGAAACCCGCACCGGAAGACGACACGGACCAGGACCGGGACAGGGGGCCGGACACAAGCCCACCAGAACGTCAACCCCCCCCAACCCCCCCCCCCACCCGTGGATTTAATCCCTCCCCAACATTAACGTTCAAACAACTCACCATACATTCGACAGTAGACATCCAGGCTGGGTAGATCCCTACTCCCCCTCCTTTCCCCCTCCCCCCACTGGCAGAGTGCCTTTCCAATAAAGGAGAAGAGCATCTGCCCAGAGGTGTTAATGACCATGCCCCCCTACCAGCTCAACGGGCCCCGAGGCCCCCCAGCGCACCAGAGGCCCCGTGCAGGGGCGGACACCCGGGCGCGCGCCGGCCCACACCAAAAGCGGCACACCCCCCGGAACCGGAACCCCCGAGGCCCCGCCGGGGCCCGCGCCCGAGGGCGGCGCGCCCCAGGGACCCCAGACCCCCAGACCCACCCCGGCCCCACCCAGCGGCAGCACAGCCACCAGGTCAGTAACCCACGTCCGTCAACACGCAGCTCCCAAAGAGCGCCGCAAGCGGCTGCTGTAGGCCACCCGTAGGCCTCCCAAACTCCTCCCAGATGGGGGCAACAGACCCCGGAGCCGGATCCACCAGGCGCCCTACTCCAAGTGCCCCCAGGGCCCCAGGAACCCCTCCATCCAGCCACTGCGCCCTGCAGGAAGCAACCCACCGCCCCCTATTCCACTAAGTGATGGTGTTGATCAGAGGAGCCCAAAAAGACCAATCAGATGTGGAAGCAGATGCTGTCTCTAGATTAATATGATCCAACAAAAGGTCTCTATACTGATTGATACTGAGATTTTGTTTACTTTTCCAATTCATGAGGATAGTTTTCTTTGCGATGCATAAAGCAGTAAAAACCATGTAAACTATTTCTTTTTTCAGAGGACTTTCCTCAAAATTACCGAGCAGGCAAACTGATGGGGATGGTGTAATCTTACAGCTCAAGCACCTTGATAAGTCCTTACATATCTGTGTCCAGAACCTCTGGACTGGTGTGCATAACCATAACGCATGAAAATAATTATCAGGATGATTGCCTATGCAGTGTGGGCAGATATTAGATTGTGCCAGACCCATCTTGAATAATCTTTGTCCTGTGTAATGTACTCTGTGAAGGATTTTGTATTGTATTAGTTGTAAGTTGGTGTTTCTAGTCAATTTGAAAGTTCTTAGACATGTCTGAGCCCAGAAATTTTGTTCAAAGGTGCCTGATAAATCTTTTTCCCACTTCATTATAGGAAGAGATATCGAATCATCTATTTTAGTCAGTGTCCTGTATGATTTAGACAGTAGTTTGGGGGGGGTTAAATCTAAGAACTCTATTATATTAGTTGGGACTTGTAAACCACCATTAATATGCTTATATTTATTTTTAATTATAGATTTAAGTTGCTCATATTCCAAGAATTTATTTTTACTAATGCCATATTGCATATTTAGTTTAGCAAAATTGATGAACTCGGTTTCGTCAAGTAGATGTTCCAGATATTTAATACCTTTATTCTTCCAGTATGTAAAGTTTATCATTTTATTATTTTGTAGGATATCAGGGTTATTCCAGATAGGTGTACGACTGCATGGGATAAGGGATGACTTTGTCATTTTGAGGAACTCCCACCATGCTGTCAGAGTAGAACTAATGTTGATATATTTGAAGCATGTATGCCGTTTTATATTTGAGCTTATAAACGGCAGATCTGAAATCATGATATTATTGCACATTTCCTGTTCTATATCTAACCAAGGCTCATCTAAAAGACTATTTTTTATCCATTTAGAGATGTATTGTAGCCTATTTGCTAAGTAATAGTTATGGAAGTTAGGCAGATCTAATCCTCCCCTGTCTTTAGTCTTCTGTATTGTCTTTAAGCTAATACGTGGGGGTTTATCTTTCCAAAGAAATCTAGAAATGGCAGAGTCTAGAGATTTAAACCAGTCAGATGATGGTTTATTGGGGATCATTGAAAATAAATAATTAATTCTAGGTAGGACCATCATTTTTATTGAAGCTACCCTACCCATAAGTGTGATTGGAAGCGATTTCCATCTTTCAAGGTCCTCTTCTATCCTGTTTAAAAGTGGGGCATGGTTAAGTTTAAGTAAATCTGTTAATTTATTCGACACAGTAATACCTAAATATTTAATATTTCCTGATTGCATTTGTAAATTTAGGGAGTTTTCGAGAGAGCAATTAATTGACAGTACCGTAGATTTAGACCAGTTTAACGAGTAATCTGATACTTTGGAGAAAGATTCTAGTATTCTAATTACTTGTAAAAGAGAGTTATTTGAATGCTGGAGATAAAGTAATACATCATCCGCGTACAGACTAATCTTGTGCTCTATTTTCATGCATTTTATACCTTTTACAGCTTTTGTTTGTCTGATTGTTGCTGCTAGAGGTTCTATAAAGATGGCAAAAAGTGATGGAGAAAGAGGGCATCCTTGCCTGGTGCCCCTCTGTAGACAAAAACTGGAAGATATTTGATTATTTGTCCTGACACAGGCTGTTGGAGAATTGTATAGAATTTTTAACCAGTTTATGAAGAAATCGCCAAAACCGAATTTATGAAGAGTAGCGAATAAAAATTTCCAATTTACTCTATCAAATGCTTTTTCTGCGTCTAAAGACAATATATTGGTTTTAATGTTTTTACTGTAGGAATAATCAATTAAATTAAGTAATCGGCGTGTATTTGTGGATGACTGCCTTCCTCTGATGAAACCAGTTTGATCTGGATGTATTATGAGAGGAGTTACTTTGTCTAATCTTTTTGCTAAAGCTTTACAGATTATCTTAATATCCACATTAATTAAGGATATGGGACGATAACTAGTGGGCAACACAGGATCTTTGTCTGGCTTGAGCAGAAGGCTGATGGTGGCAGAGTTCATATTAGCTGGAAATCTACCTTTTTCCTGTATTTCCTGCAACATTCTGTGGAACGTTGGGGCTAGAATATTCCAGAACTCTTTATAAAACTCAGTGGGGAATCCATCTGGACCTGGAGCCTTTTTATTAGGCATGCTTTTAAGAGCTTCCTGGGTTTCAGCTGTTGTCAGCGGGGAATCCAGTGTCATTCTTTGGTTATCTGATAATTTAGGAAGTGTAATTTTATCCAGAAATTGCTTAATATCCTTCTCTGATGGATTTATCTGTGGTGTGTATAAAGATTTATAGAAATCGCGGAAGGTATTATTTATACACTCTGGTTCACTTACTGTATTACCAGTTGAATCTGTAACTGCAAATATAGTAGTTTTCTCCTTATTTATTTTAAGCTGATTAGCTAGAAAGCTTCCTGACTTATTGCCATGTTCAAAATTTTCTATTCGGAGCCTTTGTATTAGAAATCTATTTTGCTTTTCAATATAGTAGTTTAGTTCTAATTTTACTTCACGGATTTTACCTAACTTCCCTTCTTCTTGAGATAAATCTAGTAACTTAAGTTTCTCTTCTAATTCCTGAATCTTTTTGTTTTCTTTTTTCTTTTTATGAGATGAGAAAGAAATTATTTTACCTCTCATCACTGCTTTTCCAGCTTCCCACAATATCGATGCCGATGTACCTGGTTGATCATTGTATTCTAAGTATGAAGCCCACTGTTCTTTAATGAATTTTATAAATTCTTCATCTTTAAGCAGTGATGTATTAAATCTCCAGCTTTTGTTTTGTGTGGTTATTTTTTTATTAATTAAGGTGAGAGTAACAGGAGCGTGATCACTGATAGCAATAGGATGAATTACCGTCTCTGAAACGACCGACAGCAGTGAGCTACTTATAAGAAAGTAGTCCAGACGAGAGTACGAATGGTGAACATTTGAGAAAAAAGTGTATTCTTTACTAATAGGATGAAGAGAACGCCATGCATCGCAAAGACCAAAATCACTCATGTATTGTTTGACTACATTTACTGACTGCCAACTACGCTGAGTCCCTGTTTTATTCAACCTGTCTATATCGTTATTTAAACCAAAGTTGAAGTCACCTCCTATAATTAGTGAACAATCCCCGTGTTTTGAAAGTGCAAGGAAGAATTGGTGGAAAAAAGAGGGGTCATCAACATTTGGACTATATATACTGACAATACATAGCTTCTGGTTATGGATAGCTATTTTAATTATTATGTATCTACCTTCAGGATCTATAGTTTTATCTAATATTTTAAAACTAACGCTTTTGTGGATTAAGATTGCTACACCTCTCTGTCTAGAGTTATAGCAGGCCGCAAACACATTAGGGAACTCAGGTGAGTTAAGCTCACTTGCATGTTTAATTAAACTATGGAAATATTGATTTTACAAGTTTTTAGTTTTGTTTTTTACTTTCAAAACATGGCAACGTTTAAATACAAAAAAATAACTGACTGAGCTCTAAAAACATTCAATCAAATTCAATCAAATCTGCTATTTTATTAAAAAATTATTGAAATTCTAGGTATTAACAATATTATTAGACACCTTTTTTACATTAAAGAATGTGTTAGTTTTGGTAATTCTGTAAATGAAAAATGGGGAAAAACAGAATTTTGGGAGAAAGCTATTGCTCATTTCAAAATACCTCAGCTGAGGCAGCTCATTGAAGGTGGATTGCCATTTTCCACACTAGTCACCTGTGCATTCCTGCTTTGTTTGGTTTTCTGGAACTTTTGCCTTACTTATTTTGATGTTACAGTGTCCCGTCACACTATAGGTTTAATTGATTTTTTTATGCTTCTGTGTGAAGAAAAACTGCATTTGAAGTAACAAGGAATGTAACTAACTAGATCAAGTTTAATTTTGATTTCTTACTAAATGAGTGTGCTTGTTATGCTTCCATGTCAAAAATTGTGCAGTTTAGAGTCAAACATAACTGGTATAAAATAAACAATTATAATAAAAATAATTTGTTCACCACTAGCTGGTCTTGATCTTTGTCCTTTTTTCATGAAATTGGAAAACCCTTTCTAAAATATTTAGTAAACGTAAACTGTGACTAAGGCTGTCATGATAATCCAGTAATTCAATCAATCACACAGTAAATTTTAATCGCATGATTAATTAAAATAAGATCATTTACAGATGCATGCTTGCTTTTTTCCCCCTTGTGTTTCCCTCTCATCTATATGAGACTGGATTAACAAAAGGTTTCAGTACGGGGCACTTGTGGCTACTCCCCCCTCCCTTCTTCTCGTTTCCTCAGTGTATTAGGAGTTAAATCTTGTGTGCGGTAGGCACAGTTTCAAAGTTTAGTATGAGAGCCTCGTGAGGGAGAGCTAGAGAAACGCTAGTTTGAAATAAAATAGGAATTGATGTCAAAGCCGAACACGACCGCTGCAGGGTGGGAGTTTTTTGGTTGTAAGTCAAATGACAGCGGCCAACCGCCTATTCTATCTGAGCCATTATGTTGAGAGGATATACTTGCATTATTATGCTATTATCATATAAGTTGAAAAATATCTCCAAATTACAGTATTGTGGCTTATCACCATAATTTTTAGGAAGATTTAGCTTCCAGTAAAATTTGTTATTTGACAGGTCTAACTGTGTCCCGCAATCCTTTAGTTTTAAATGACCCAACTAGTGCTGGGTATAGAACCCGATTCTCAAGATTTAGAATCAATTCTTTTCAATCCGATCTCAAAAAATGTTTTAGCTGTTACCTGAATTACATGACTGTGTAGTTATGCAACATATTGATACTAGTATTATATTAACATTCAACAGCAAATGAATTAAGTAATGGTAGTTAATGGCAGCTGTAAGGGCCAAACTCTCTCCCTGAATGTTGAGACAATTGTTTTCACAAACATGCTGTCGGGCAGAATACCCAAGCAGATCCAGGGTAGAGAACAGAGGACGCCAGAGATATAAAAATAAAAATATGAGATAAAAATATGAGATTAAAATTCCGGATATGCCGGCTCACACTCCACCCACAGTTCACAGTGGAAAATTTGTATTTTTTAAATTGATCTTTAATTGTAGGAATCTATCTTTTTTCAAATTAAAATGAGAATCGATTTTTTTTTTTCAACATAGCCCTAGACCCAACTGTACCAAAGCTCTTTGACAGACTGAAGGACACAGACACTAAGGAGCCAACCTAATCAGAAAGTGATAACAGATAAGCTTTTCTACTGATCAAGATTTGAAATCTTTAGCCTGAGCTGTACCTGACAGTCAGGAAGCACGAAGACGGAAGTGAAAATGACACTGAAACAGACATTAATCAAATAAAATCACCAAAACAAAAAATGTACTTAACATTTTGTGGGGGAAAATCGAAATTTTATTTATTGCTAAGCTAAAATATCTTAGTTAGAATTAGTTTAAATCTTATCTGTCGGACAGATTCCAGTTTGTTCATGTTAATAATAAATCTTCTTCAAACTCTAGGGTCACCTGTGGAGTACCACAGGGTTCAGTCCTTGGACCAATTCTATTTACTATATATATGCTTCCGGTTGGCAAAATTATCAGACAGCATGGGATTAATTTCCACTGTTATGCTGATGACACTCAGCTATATTTATCCATAAATCCTGATGAATCCAATCAGTTACTTCGACTGCAGTCATGTCTTGATGACATCAAAAGCTGGATGACTTTAAATTTCCTGCATTTAAATTCTGACAAGACAGAAGTTGTAATCTTTGGGCCAGAGTCCTCAAAAAATAAACTTCTTAATCAATCACTTAATCTGGATGGCATTAACTTGGCATCTGGTAATAAAGTTAAAAACCTTGGTGTTGTTTTCGACCAAGACATGTCATTTAAATCCCATATTAAACAGGTTTCCAGAGTTTCCTTTTTTCACCTCCGGAATATCGCCAAAATTAGAAACATTCTGTCCAGGTGTGATGCTGAAAAACTAGTCCATGCATTTGTTACTTCAAGGCTGGACTATTGTAATTCTTTACTATCAGGAAGTCCACAAAATGCAGTTCGAAGTCTTCAGCTGATCCAAAATGCTGCGGCAAGAGTCCTGATGAAAATCAACAAGAGGGATCATATTTCTCCAATTTTAGCTTCCCTTCATTGGCTTCCTGTTAAATCAAGAATAGAATTTAAAATTCTTCTTCTAACGTATAAAGCCCTTAATAACCAAGCTCCATCATATATCAGAGCTCTGATTACCCCGTATGTTCCTAACAGAGCACTTCGCTCTCAGACTGCAGGTCTGCTGGTGGTTCCTAGAGTCTCTAAAAGTAGAATGGGAGGCAGATCCTTTAGCTATCAGGCTCCTCTCCTGTGGAACCAACTCCCAGTTTTGGTCCGTGAGGCAGACACCCTATCTATTTTTAAGACTAATCTTAAAACTTTCCTTTTTGACAAAGCTTATAGTTAGAGTGGCACATGTTACCCTGAGCTACCTCTATAGTTATGCTGCTATAGGCCTAGGCTGCTGGAGGACATCAGGGTCTAATTTTCTCACTCTACTGATTTCTACTGTTCTTCATTCTACGGTTCTCCAGTTTTGCATTGTATTACATTGAAATGACTGTCGTCATTTCAGCTTTTAACTTTTTGCTCTCTCTCTTTTTCTTCATAGTAGGTACACCTGGTCTGGCGTTCTGTTAACTTTGACATCATCCAGAGAAGACGGCTCACCCGTTACTACCATCTAATGTAGAACAGATTACTAGATCAATGTGTGCTTCTGTGCTTTTTGTCTCTCTTGTTGTGTCTCTGCTCTGAATTCTGTAACCACCGTCGGTCGAGGCAGATGACCGTTCATACTGAGCCCGGTTCTGCCGGAGGTTTTTTTTTCCCGTTAATGGGTGGTTTTTCTTCCCACTGTCGCTTCATGCTTGCTCAGTATGAGGGATTGCAGCAAAGCCATGTACAATGCAGACGACTCTCCCTGTGGCTCTACGGTTCCCCAGGAGTGAATGCTGCTTGTCGGGACTTTGATGCAATCAACTGGTTTCCTTATTTAGGACATTTTGACCAATCTGTATAATCTGACCCAATCTGTATAATATGATTGAACTTGATTTTGTAAAGTGCCTTGAGATGACATGTTTCATGATTTGGCGCTATATAAATAAAATTGAATTGAATTGAATTGAATTAAAGCTAATGCCTGCATGGTTTAACATTTGTTGCACAAATTTTGCCAACAGAATTCAGACCAACCTAGTAAGGTGTGACATTTATGTTTTAATACAACGGGTGGCAAACCTGACATTTGTATCTCTAAACATTTAAAAATCATATATTTTGTGCTTGCAAAAGTCTTCATATCCCTTAAACTTTTCATCGAATGACTACACACTTCAGTTGGTAGACCAACACAAGGTAGTGCATAATATCACGTGTTAGGAAAACGATATATGCTTTTGTAACATTTTCAATAGAAAAAAGTATATAATGTCTATGTAATTTCAGACAACAGACAGTTTGTTTCACTGTTAAAGAAGCAGGAAATTGTCTACCAGACTGTTGTGAGATAGCTAAGCCTGGGCAAGGTGCTTGGAAGAATATAACCTGAGAACAGAGAATGAAAGGTTTTGTGAGAAGAAAGACAATGACATCCCTGAACACTCATACTGCAGACCGGATGGCTGATCTGGCCTTTGCTGTTGATGTGACTGCAATAAAGAATGGACTAAATACTAAACTGCAAGGCAAGGGCCTCTTTCCCACACAAAATGTACAGCTTGGTGCGTGCTTTTATGAAAAAGTTAAAGTTTTGTTCAAGTCAATTAGAGGGTACTATTCTCCCTCACTTACCAACACTACAGGAAGTCACACTATCAGCTAATCACATCCACGAGTATTCATCTTTGTTGGAGGCACTGCATGGTGAGTTTTCAAAAAGACTTTAAGACTTTAAAGCGGTTGAGAGTGAAATGCACAACATATTTGTTTCTTCCTTTACTGATAGTTCTGTACATATCCACCTCAGCCTTTCAAGTTGAAAGACTGAGGTGACAGAGTAAGGCTTTTTTATCTGGTGCAATGTTACTTCAGGCTTTCTAAAGTTTTTTGCTAGGCATTTGTGAGTTTTACACATTAGTCAACACTCATACCAAATATTTTTAAGTCACTTAACTCACTGATATGGTGAGTTTTTTGGCCATAAGCAGCGTGGAAATTATCTTATTCCTTCAAAAAGATGTTTATATGCTTGCCAAACTGTTTTTATTACACTTTTTCTGATGTTACAGAATATAAAAACAGATGATATAACTTTAACATTTTTGATGATCTTTGAAGTTGTCCATTATATGCAGACTGGACAATGACTCACACTGTTATTTTTACATCTTTGATGTTTAACTGATTGGTCAATTTGGTGCCTTGTAAGAACAAAAGCAAACCTGTATTTTTCGGAAATGTGTCCCTTACAAAACCTGGACAGCAACAAGTCGAAGAACCAACATTCAAAATGACTAAAGTAACTACAAGAATATATGGCTCCTGTGGAACCATGGGGTTTTTTAAGTGTGCGCTATCATCTAGTTTTTCCAATGTTTATTTGTGTTAAAGTATATCTCACTAAATTAGAATACCATTGAAAGGATTTTTTTTCCAATTTAAATTGAAAAAGTGAAATTCTCATAATATATACAATTATTACGCACACGGTGATGTATCTGAAGTGTTCATTTCTGTTAATTTAGTAATAATGGCTTGTAGCTAATGAAACCTGTGGCTTTGCTGAGGTGTTAAGGATTTTCAGCTTGCTTTAAAGGTACATAGCCACATTATTTGACTTTTTTTTATTTATACGTCAGTAACTCACTCGATGCATACAAAGTTTTTTCTGAAAGATTATCAAGTCCTGCTGGCATATTAGTTGTCATTTTTGTGTGTTGCCCTGGTGGTCGTCTGCCCCACAGCAGCTGTGGCTACTAACATAGCTCATCACCGTCAGCGTGTGTGTGTGTGTGTGTGTGTGTGTGTGTGTGTGTGTGTGTGTGTGTGAATGACTGACAGCAGTGTAAAGCGCTTTGGGGTTGTCGGACTTGATAAGGCGCTATACAAGTACGAGGCATCTACCATTTAATTACAAACATTATAAATAGATTGATTCTTACCTTGATGCCATTTATGAACAGAAGTTTTCTTTCTCCTTGATGTTCTGATATGAAGCTCTTAGAGTTGCTGTAGATGGGTCGTACTGCAAAACTGTGTACAATGCAACTGTCTACTTTTAAATCACTGCTGCACCTTACTGCATATTTGTTTACATCTGTTTTACATTGTTTACATTTCAACTGCCTACTGTTCACTGCTGCACTTTATCCGGAAGTCAATTGAAACTTATCCTGTAAGTGACTGCGATTTATCACTGCACTTTATCCTGTACTGTAATTCACTGCAAGGTATCCTGTAGAGTTACTGCAATCTTTCTGAGCTGTGTGAAAACGAAATTTCGTTCTGTATGCACTCTGTGTATACAAAATGACAATAAAGAAAGTCTAAGTCTAAGTCTAAGTTTATTTAATCAATAACAGTTGGTCTTCGATCACGCCGAGCTGCAGCTATACCGCGAGCCATTGCAGAGGGGTCAGGCTCAGTCCGCCATCATTTACTAGTCATTTTGTAGTCGCCATCTAGCTTTCTGATAGTTCTGCAGTGCTGCCTGTAGATGGCACCACATCTATTTATATCTGCTCATCGCTGGGGTTCTGTTTAACCATCAAAACACTATCAGGATGGATGCTTGGTGTATCTAACCTTATTTTATAATGATCAAACTGTTTTTGGTCTTTGTTTTTGTACATAATGTGGCTATGTACCTTAAACACCACCCTCCAGCTCAAGTGCATTGTTTTGTCTGGTGTTTCTCAATTTCTGGAGTTGTCTGTTGTTCAGGGGTTGCTAGACATGAAGAAAGTGATGGTTGTAGCCCATGTTCTCAATAAGTCTGTTTGACTCCACCAGCAGTCCATCCCCTGGGAATCTCCTTCAACCTCTTGAATGGGCATTGCCTCACAACCCTCTCATGGCTCCAGTTACTTGTCCAACTTTTCTCTACCACACTTTTACTTTCCACTTGAATTTCCATAATGTGACTACCGTACTCTGGGAAAAACCAGCTGCTTCAGAAACAACCTTCTGTGGCTTACCTTCTTATCTCAATGACTGTCTTGGACAACTGTCAAGTAAGTCTTCCATGATTGTGTTGGACAATACAATATGATCCAATAATGTAACATTTCTGAATTATGGGTGTATTCTTTACCTTTAATCCAGAAGGGTCATTAAGACAGTAGTACTCAAGGGGCAAAATATAATATAAAAATATAGAGATTTTCTTAAATCTGCTCCACAAGATTTTGATTAAGAGGAATTGTCAGATTTTCTGTAGGAAAGGAATGTTCGTATCATTGTAGATCCAAAACTTAAGAAGCGGTTTTCACATTTTACCTTGTTGAAAGATGGTCATCCAGTTTGTAAATTGTTTTGGGCTCAATTGAAAAAAATAAATAAATACATATATGATTTTTTGGGTGTGTGTCTATTCTCAGAAATAACAAGACAAAATACTTGATTCAGTCTTTCTTTGACATTTTGGTGCATAAAAGTTTGCATTTGAGTGAGTAAAACGTCATTGGATAGATGTGGTCCTATTTCCTATGAAATGAAAGAGCGTTGAATGTGTTTAATATGACAAACACTTTGTGTTTTCAATTGTAAGAACAGATTTGATCTCAACCACTAGAGGGCAGCACACTATAATCACCACACATCTTGAGTCAATCACTGGTTGGCTCTGTGTTGCCATAGATACACGTCTACATGAAGCAGACCTCTCAGTCATGAGGATTGGAAACACAGAGGGCAGTGTTGAGCTTGAAGACGGCAAATGAATCCCAATTAGCAGCTGAGAAGAGTTTTACACACACTCACACACACACTCGTCAGTGTGGACGGTACCTAAAATGAAAGCCACTTATGTTTTAGCTGTAGACTTCTTTTCCATGCAGATAATCACAGCCACCCCCTAAGCACCTCAGCTGATGATTGGTTGTCTTGAATGCTTACCACGGGCAGGTTTATTTCTCTAGTCCTGATTGACAGGCAGCAGTGATGACTTGAGAACAGCTGCTGTGTGGCACTACAGACTGCAGCTGCTGGGCTCAGTCTTCTGCTGATGTTTGAGGCAGCTATTCATGTTTGGGGCTCTGTTGCTTGTTTTGTTTGAATCATGTCACGATGTCAATTGTGTGCACATTTATAAAAACCCCATCCAATTACAACCACATCACCAAGACGTGGATGCATTTTGTGTACGTTTATGTGGGAGGAAATGTGTAAAACCGTTTGTGTTCTGATGTTTAATTGCACTCGCCCCCCTCCAACCCCGCTCCTAAAATGAGACAGAAATGCATAACTAGATTTAAGGTTATGTAATGCTGACTGGAAGCACGGAGGATGTGTATAATCCACTCCTATTTGGGTTAAATCCATCCCTCTCTCTCTCTCTCGTTCTCTCTCATCATGTATATCTGGAAGAGGACAGGGGCCTCACATCCTCATACAGCTCCCTTCTGCATCATCAAGCCTGAAAAGCACCAATCCCTGCCACACACAGTGTTTCGCCAGCTGGCTGCAAATACATCTTAGTTCTTAGGAACCATCTCACAATGCACTAATGTCTCTGGTGTATTACTCTTCTGATGGAAGGATTTTAGCGTGTTTAGGTTCCAAATAGTCCCCTTCAATCTCCAAAAGGAAGTATTTGTATCATCACATTAATCCTTGTCAACTCTAAGTATCTGCAAAACAGGCATTTCACATCTTTTTCAGCAAACAATAATATATATGACTTTATTGATAATAATAAAGGTAATAATAATATAACCCTCATTGACAGATCAACATTGCAGTCCATCTTAAATCTTTATATTTTCTTTTTTTTTGCTGACATTTGCTTCTGATCTAAGCAACATACTTGATCAAGTTTAGGAACACATCCCAGAGGGAAGTGTTATATTTGAGTTTTGCCCTTATTCCTTGGATTACCACACTGATGCATCTTAGATATAACTGTGTAATGCAAATTGATCAATCAACATGACACGTTGAGATTCAGTCTTAACATGAATGTGTTATACCCTAATTACATGGTTGTGTAGCTGCCTTGTGCTTCAGAAGCAAAGTAAGATTATGCTGCCTTAGGTCAATAATCCTCCAGTTTTACCTTCCTACATTTCTGATATTAAAACTCGTACAATCAGATTTTGTTAATCATTTTCAGACAAAAAAATAATAATCCACTGCAAACTTCTGGGTTGCAAGTTATATTGACGGCTGTTGGTTTTTGTCTGGATCTTAACTTTGTTTTGACAACCTTGACCACAACACCTTAAAAACCACACCACAAGATTTGATTGGAATATTTGGTTCACCTTTTGTCTTACCTTTCAAACAGAACCTACACTTTCCATGTCAACCACAACCTTACAATTGAGTTTAAAATTGTTTACCTCAAAGTTTACATTGCATTGTGTTTAAGCATGAGTAGTTGCTAGAATTGTCTTGTAAGCCCTATGAATTGGGTCAAATGTTTTTGGTAGTCTTACACAAGCCTCTCTCAATAGTTGAGAATTTTAATAATAGCTTGAATTCTGGTCCATTGCTCCCAACAGAACTGTTGTAACAGAGTCAGGTTTGTAGGCCACCTTGCTCCTACACACCTTTTTAGCTCTGGTCACAAACTTTCTCTGGGACTGAGATTTAGGCCTAGTGATGGCCACTCACTGACTTTTTTGACTTTTTGCCACTTTCATTGTCTATTTGGAAGATCAAATTTTACACAGGCTTTAGCTTCCTGAATAATGTTGATATGTTTCCACATTTCCACCCAATATTCTTTCCCCATGATGCCATCTGCTTTGCAAAGGGCACCGGTCCACCCTGTAGTAAAACCCTTTCAACCCTTTTCTTCGTATTTGGGATGTTCTCCTCCAAATGTAACAATGGTTATTACAGCTAGACACTTGATTTCTGGTTTCATCAGACCACAGAACATGTTTTTTTTTTTTTTTTTAGAAACGTTGTTGTTATCTCTGTATACTTTTGGTTTTAGAGGAAAGTTTTCTTCTGCTCTGAGTGGCATTTCATGGCCTTGTTGATGCAAGACTTACTGTGCTGTAGACAATCACACTATCTTACCAGCTTTAGCCAGCATCTTCACAAGGGGTTTGACTCATTCTTCAGCTAATTTGTATTTTTCACACTAGAATTCATTCATCTCTGTGATCCAAAACCCACCTCCTTCCTAAGCAGTATATGGGCCGGAGACTCCCATGGTTTGTATAATTGCATGTAACTTTGAACAGATAAACTGCCATTTCAGTGATTTAAGAAAGCCCACATAATGTAATGGCTTTGTATGCTGCTTATAGCATCTTATACAAAACCTTTGAGCTAATGAAAGTAACACCTGTGGAGATATTTTAAAG
The DNA here is from genome assembly GCA_037039145.1 of Fundulus diaphanus. NCBI lineage: Eukaryota > Metazoa > Chordata > Actinopteri > Cyprinodontiformes > Fundulidae > Fundulus > Fundulus diaphanus. The sequence continues at coordinate 37,481,536 of CM073129.1, read as the reverse complement.
AAACACCTTGAAGAAAATGCAATTTTTGTGTGACATCATGGGGAGATCAATAGAAATCAGCCAATATATCAAAAAATCTCCAGAGAAGGAAATGGAAAAAAAGATGGTTTGATTACCATGAATTTCTTTGGTTCTGAGTGTGTTGGATAGAATCGGTTGCTGCAGGTTTTGCTTTCAAAGGTTATGTCGTCTTAGCCGTAAACTGTAGTAACTTAAATGAATTAATATAGGTGCAGTGACTAGAATTTATTGAAAGCTAATGCCAAAGTAGGCAAGATGTTGCTTTGCTGAAAGCTCTTTAATAAATTCTTACAATATAGTAGATGATAAAAGCAGTTTCATTTGATATAGCTACAAAACTGATTTTGTATACGGCTGTCATAAATAACTTCAGAAACCTTTGCAAAGTTTAGTAGTATAATACATAAAAACAGATTTTTTTTTTTTTGGCTGATTTAATTTCTCTGCAGTGAAAATCGGCGGGATATCACGTCCAAGTTTATCTTGACGGGCAGAAAAAAGAAGCACACACGACACAGTGAGTTGATTGAAGTATGTGATTGTCACAACTCTAATCCACATAAATATTGAATATTTGATGACTTTGTCATTGATGGAGCATGACTCCTGGGCGGCCCAGCCTCTGCTCGCTGTATGTGCCCGCAGGAGGGGGGTCATTCCTGACAAGAGTCTTTATCCCTGGGAAAGCATATGAGCCAGCAAAACTGACAGGAAGACGAGTAGGAATGGTAACATGTGTAACATATTTTAAATTGGATGTGGGTTGTATAAATCAAAATGGAGCAGCAGGGGATACACCAATGGAAATACTATTTATATATATATATATATGAGAGAGAGAATCTGTTTTTCCTTTAACAATCTGACTTCTGCTTGCCTAGCAGGGACCTTAATCATGGTCGTCAGCACTGGCTGGTTGCTAGGTAACAATTACCTGACTGTGCTTTGCTTGCACTGAATTACGTGTGTGTGTGTGTGTGTGTGTGTGTGTGTGTGTGTTTAGGAATAGAAAAATGCAGCAATGCAGAATACCAAGCTGTGTCTCGACATCTGGGCAGAAATATCACAAAGCAGGAGGGAGATGCGGCTGAGTTTGCCAATAATATCCTCTGGCTGAATCTTGTCCAGAATTCTGTTATTGTTTACACCATGTTGTAAATGTGACTGTAAATCTTATCAAGTCTGTCCCCTCATTTTGTCCAGTTACTGGTAGCAGGTGATATGATATAATATTTCATGTCGGTATGTAATAGACTAAGTGTCTTTAGTGGCTCATTTTGCTTCAGTATTCTCACCCATCAAAGGTGGGATGACTGGGAGGTCACTGAGCGCTGCGATCCTCCCACGCCATCTTCAGTAGCACTTCCTGTCAGGCTACAATGACTTCCTGTTTTGCTGCCAAGCTCAAAAGAAGCAATTGGAAACGAGGAGGATCTGTGGATATACAGTATCCTTTCTATCTTTTCCCATTCTGGCATCTTACAACTGTACAACTCCAATGGTATCGATTTTAATTTTTTGAAGAAATGATTTTAGGTGATTTTGAAGTGGGAGGAAAATGTCCTCTTTTTAAATAATTTCAGAAATTAAAACTTGTAAAGTGCATTTGTGTTCATCTCACTTTAATTTAATACCCTTAAATAAATTCCATTGCAACCAATTGCCTTCAGAAGTCCCCTAATTAGTGAATAGAATTTACCTGAGTGTATCTTAATCTCAGTTTAAATACAGCCATCCTATGATGGCCTCAGAGTAACTTGAAGACCAAGGAACACAGCAGAGGGGTCAGGGAAAAAGTTGTGGAGAAGCTTAATGCCACAAGATTAAGTTTGAAATGTAACAATAACTCTTCAGTAGGTCTTTCAAAAATGTAAATGTATGGCACAACTACAGACTCACCATTACCTGGTTGTCCAAATAAACACATGCTAGGCTTGAAGAGCTTAACTCAAAGAGAGGGGCCAAGATACCCTTGCTAACTTTGAACGAGCTCAGGTTGTAAAATCTATTGACAACTTTTAGCAGATTTATGGAAGCACGGCAACTATAAAAAGACCTGTTTAAAGTTTGTGGGGCAACACAGCAAAAATGTGGAAGAACGTACTCGCGTTTGATGAGAACAAAATTAAACTTTTCCCGTGCAGATGGTTAACTCAAGGTGATGTGGTATAGCACATCATCCTGAGTTTACTATCATCACTGAGACATGGTGGTGGCAGTATCACTGTGTGGTGTTTTTTCTTCAGCAGGGATGGGGAAGTTGTTCAGAGCTGATGAGAAAATGAACGGCGCTCAATGCAGGACGGTCCCCAAGGAAAACTGCAAAAGAATTGCACTGGGGCAGATGTTTTCCTTCCAGCAGAAAAACAACCCTAAGCATATAGTTGGAAGGTTTTAGACACTTTTCATGTGTGGCCCAGTCAAAGGCCCGCTGTTTACAGACGTCCTCCATCCAGTCTGTCTGTGTTTGAACTATTTTGTAAAGAGGATTTGGCAAAAATGTCTCTCTTTAGATATGTAATGTGCAGATGCTCTAAAAAAAAAATTGCAGTGAAGGTTGGTTTTATAAAGTGACTCGGAGGGTGGATTATAAATGTACAACACAATGTTCAGACTTATTTGTAAAGAAGTAAAACCATGCATCATTTTCATTCAGGAGATTTGCACTATGCTGTCTTTGTTATTGTCTATGAAACAAAATTCCAATAAAACACATTCAACATTGTTATGAAGGAAATTTTATTCAAAAAGTTAATGGAGCCCGAATAGCTTCTGCAATGTAATTTTACTTTAACAAGAGTGAATTTTAGCATCAGAAAAGTCATCATTAACCTTCCAATGAGGATATTGAGCAGACCCTGTTATCCAGAAGACAGAAACCAGGAGAGACGCCTCTGCTGGGATCTGTGGCCGATAAGGGGACATGGCACCTCCCACAAGACCTGTCTGCCAGCTCTGGCAGACACGGTTGATGTATTTGGAGATCATTAAATGGTCCTAAATGAGACCCTGGCGTGAGAGAGAGCTCTGGCCATCTGGCCCCATTGTGAGCACTGGAGCTCTGTTCAAACTCACTCAGCAGCAACCACACATCTGATTGGATGGACTCTGGGTGTGCTTTGCAATTTCATCCAATCAGGTGCACTTTTAGTGAGTCGCTGGAACCTATTCCAGCCTCTTCCCGTAAAAGAAGCGTCCTGTTGCATACCGTGTCTTTTTGTTGCAAGGCTCAAGGGTGGGACGGTTTTTGTTTTTCTCTGGGATTTTGTCCTTCAACTAGTACATTGAATGTAAATGAAATACATTCAGCAGTGACTCATTTTCAGGTTTTCCAGATTCATAGATGCATGTTTATATTACACTGATATTTTCATAAAATCAAGCGTTTGCTGAGCATACTAAAGTCAGAATGTTTAGTATTATATTTGTTTATGCATCATACAAACTATTTTAACAAAAGGGTTAAAATAAATATACTTGTGCAAAAACTAAAGTTCCTAGAAACTGAAATTTCTTTCAATCTCTAGGAGGTTAAAGAAACTGACTGTATTTTACCAGTCAGTTGCTGTGGCCTTTAGCAATATAGTTTTGTCCAATGACTTGTTTGATCAACGTTTGTTTTACTTCAGTTGTTTTTGTCCGTTTCCTTTTTCCAGGTCACAAGCTCAACAAGGACCTGAAGCACTTCTTGAGTTTGAGGTTTCAGAAAACGTCGCCTGACCATGAGTTGCAGAAGACCATCCGAGCCAATTTATATCGCCATGCTGTGCCTTGTGAGTAAAAAGCCTAAGACAATGCGTATGCAAAGACATCTGAGTGGAGAAAGATATCTTTAAAATGGTGTAAAAGGATATCTTTGATCATCGTTTCCACATTCTTACACTTTTTTGCCTTCTTACCTATTTGTATTATCACTTTTCTTTATAATTATTTCATTAAGTTGATCCATAAATCCTCTCGTTCTGATTTATTTTGCTATCATCATTGAAATCCATTGCCATCGCTGTAAAAGGACATTTTTGAACACTGTTTAAACGTTTTGTTAGTGCAGCCCAGAAAAACATTCTTGTGTTGACTGAGCTGGAGCAGTTTCTGAAGATGGGTGATGAAATAAGCAAAGAGTGGCCTTGAGCCAAAATATTCAGCAAACAGCCAGACTCCCCAGCTGGGCTTGGTTACGTCAAAGACTGTTAGATCTGGGTGAAAAGTCCAGTAATTCTCTGTATTTTCTAGATTACCTCCAAGTATTTTGCTTGCTAAGTCAATGGTGAATCCTCACTAGCTTTAAGATTCAGTTTGGCTAGTGTGGGGTCTGGATGAACGGACATTGAAGCTGGTAGTTTACAAATGAAAATAATAAAAAAAACTGACTGGAAAGTGTGAACATTGTTACGAAAGTACTTGTACAGAAAAATGAAGATTTCAATACTATAAAGAGCACATACTGAAAAAATATTGACAAGCACACCCACACACAGAGAAAACAACATTAAAAGATTAATATCTCCCAGCTTAGGAAGTATTTATGGCCCGGGCTAGTGAATTTAATAAAACCACCGGCACGCCAACAGCACTGTGGCTGCTGCAATGTCACATCAGACTCTTAAAGAGCTATTTGATGCCTTTTAACCACCAGGAGTTACCAGCCAGTGTTTCTGGTGAGACACAACATTTAAAATGGATTCTCCTGTGCTGGGCTGGGAGGTGAATGATTATCTCATATAAACTCGTTTTTAGACCAAGCTGAAGTTTTTCACTGCGCCCTTTTTAATCTGCATACATTATTAGGCAAAGTATATAATGATAATTATTGCTTCACTGGGTTTGGTGCACAGACAAAACAGCAGTGATGCCATATCTTCAGTATGTAAGTCAAATTTCTTTTTAATTTATTACAAAACTGAGATGACTTCTGCCATGTTAAAACAACTCTAAGTTAAAAAAATGCAATACGGCGATGGCAATTATTTTTAGAAACAGTTGAAGTGCTTCTGTATTTGCATGATGCTGTTGCTGACATGGAAGTATAAGATTTATCCAGTAAAGACTATATAATAGGTCACTAACCATAATGATGACTTTCCATTTCAAAGATGTAATAGATAAAGAGATCTGTAAAACGACAAAATATGTACGACATGCATCGGTCAAGGAAAGGAACCCTGCCTCAAAAAAAATTGTGTTGAAAATCAATACTGTTTCAAGTATTGGTATTTTTCAGTACTCGCATTTCAATGCTTGTTTTCATTTTTTATTTTTCCGAAAAAAGTAGAGATGGGCAAAATCATACTGTTCATACCAAGAGAATGTTACCTTGACAGTAGTTAGGGGTCGTTCACAATTTTCAGCCTTATCACAAGTGTATGAACCGTATGCTTGTGGCTGGTGGTGTTGGCCGGAGTGGAGGTCATGTGTACACTTAAATGATGACTTGTTGTGATATAGCCTGTATTTTAGCACATTTTGCTGTTCTCCAGTCATTCAAAGTTGTCAACCTGGTAGAAGGAAACAATGTTGCCTAGTCCTCTTATTATGAGCCACTTTGGGGTTGTTTTTTTTCTAAAGTCACTTCTTAATCTCAATATGTTTTTTGGGATTGTTTTTGAACGTGAAGTCGCTGATTTGGGCTTTTTTCCCCCCAGTAGAACCCCTTTTACTGGCTATCCTGGTTTATATCCCATAAGGACCTTAAGAAATCATGTGTTTAAAAACAGTATTAAATACAAATAATCTGTGCTGATCAGCAACGCAGTTGTGCTGCTTTCCTTGGTATTGGATCAGTTTGCTAAATATCATTGCTAAACATATATTTACAGACTAAAAAGATCTAGATTGATATAATTTAAACACTTTTTGAGTAACTTTATTCATTATTTTAGTAGCTATTACAAAATATTACAATAAGGTTTTGAGCCCATTTTGCCGGCCCTAATTTTCAATACTAATATTGTTATTGTTCTGACCACATGACTAGGCTTTACCTTTTTAATATCTGATGACTTTACGTTGGCCATATGACTGTATGCAGTGACATACAGTCATAGGGTTACAATTTACTTCCAAAAAAGACTGTGATGAATATTTAGACACATTTACTGTCAGTGTTGTTATGGCAAAGTATTCACAACTTTGGGTCTACTATTTTTTAGTAATTAAAACAATAATTTTTATTTTATTCTATTTTGTACATATAAAAACAGAGCTGTAATGAAAGGAAAAAAAAAATAGAATATATATATATATATATATATATATATATATATATATATATATATATATATATATATATATATATATATATATATATATATATATATATATATATATATATGCACCCATCACGTTGCACACTGAGAATGTTCATATTTTATATATTCATTCTCAGTGTGCAACGTGATGGGTGCATGATTCAGGAGAACATCCAGAGCTTGTAAACCAGCAGTCTGTTTATTTATTTACCTTTGTTTAACCAGGAAGTCTCCTTGAGATGAAAATTTCTTTTAAAAAGGTGACCTGGCCAAGGTAGCTGCAAAATAAGAAACAATGTAAAACGGGGGGTAAATAATCATAAACCACAAAGTTGAGTGAAGTCTCAGCAAAAACATTGACATTCCTCCTTCACTCCATCCTTTATGACATTCTATAAATATCTAATATATCTCATCGATATGAATTTCTTTTAATTTAAGAGATTTATGCAGATTATTCCATCACCACTGTGCATGAGGGGAGAATTTTACTGAAGTCTGTAGAAATCCAGGGGAACATTTAATAGCAACCACTATATTGCTAAAGGCAATATAGTCCAAATGGTTGTTTCTAGAGCTGATCGAGAGAAGGGGTGCTGAGACACTGTGGGAGTTTACCCAGCAAAGCTTCACAGATGAACATAAACCAGTGATCTTGCCTACGAACACTTAATGATGTCCTGCCAACCAAATCATAAAGAGTGCGCTAGTGAATGAGAGATTTAGCATTTGAAATGAACCGTAGAGAAGCGTGATAGACTGCATCAGTGGAGGATGCCGCATGGCTCTGCAGTATATGCCCATAATCTATAACAGACATAATGTGGCTTCTACATGCTTTTACTTTACTGAAAATGTGAAACATTACTTATTTTTAAACCATTCTTTGATTTGAAGTTTCTTAACTAAAGTAGTGATATGTATGTTAAATTTGAGCCTTTCATCAATCGAAGAGCCCAAGTCCTTTAGTCAATGTACCATCTAGTGTGAGGATTTTTAGATTGTTAATATTTTGCAGGTGAGCTTTCGATACAATCTTACATTTGGATTTCTGTTCAATTAAAATGAGAATTGGACTCTTCAAAGTCTCTTGTAAAACCTGAAATGCTGTTTGGAGTTCTTTTATTGCCTGTGCTGCAGAGAGAGCAGATGTATAAATGATTGTGTTGTCGGCATATAAATGTAGTCTAGCCTGAATGTTTTGTCTAAATTATTTATAAAGATTAGAAAAAAGGCTTTGAGCCAGAATGGAGACTTGGGGCGCTTCTCTAGTTATTTCAAGGAAGCATGATTTGTGGGTTTCTGCTTTGCCACACTGAGTCCTACATTTCAAATTGTTTTCAAACCATTTAGGAGTTTTTTTTTAACTAATTCCAACTTTCTGGAGTTTGTTAAAAAAGTAGTTGATGAACAACTGATAGAAAAGCCTTTGAAAGATGTGTAAATAATGTGACACAATGCTGTTTTCTATCCAGGGCTCCAATGAGATCATTTGTCACAGCCATGAGAGCAGTGATAGTTTTTTGATCGTAAACCAGGCTGATAATCTCACAATTAATTTTCAGCTTCAAATTAACATAAATTTCAAGGAACTTTGGCAATACAGACAGTGTGAGGCAGTAGTTCTTTAACTTAGAAGAGTCATCACCTTTATAAGGGAAGAACATGAGCAGCTTTCTAAATTAAAGGTTTGGATATTTACATTGAAAATCTGTGCAACAGGCTCAGCACTAAAATCTGCATTTGTCTTTGTCATTCTTACTTTTTTGATGTGGACATGTTGCATTGTTTTTGCTAAATGCCAAACACGCTGATGACAATCTAATAATCTCTTTTCTCTTTATTAATTTTAAATTGTCTACTTTACAGATCATATAAAACAGTTTTTGCACCTTTTGTTGTTAAAATTGTCATTTTAATTTAGCATAAAATGAGCATCTTTACCATGTGTTTTAATGTTCCCACCACTTAAGTTGTTACGATCAAACCAAACAGATCAACCCGGTTCTCCTTTATTTATGTAAAGTAGGATTTGTGTATTGTTTTGCTTACGTCTGAATCGGACTGCACCTTAGGAAAATGAAGCTCGCAGACAAATGCACTTTTACTCTCTTTCTCTTCTGATCGAGGCCGTTTTACTCTCAATCTCTGTGTCTTTTTTGCGCACGGCCATGTGACTGTTAAATCCGCCTCTCTGAGCCTGCCTCGGTGCCCTGCCTCGGATTATGATGTTCTCATATATTGAAAATAGATTCCTGCCTGATTATGTGATAAACATCTCAGCTCTTGCAAAGGTTACTGTACGACGGAGAGTTTCTTACGTGCTGAGGGCAAAATTGTGTACTAAGTAGCATTGCATATTAAATAAGCCATAAAAGCTGCAAATATAGTTTATAAGCATGTTGTGAATGAGTGTTTTAGGGTTTTTCTTTAAACCGCAGATAGTGTTTTTGTTCTTAACAACAAGTCACCTTTTTTACATTTCCCTTTTTCTACACATTTTACATATGTTACTTAGTACGACTGTGGTTTATTTCCTCTTCAGGAGGTTCCAAATAGTTGCATCGGCTACGGTTGATGTTTGTTCAATGTCTCTGTTCGATGCCCCATTTTCTCAGCCTCTCAGGAGTAGACAGCTGTCTGTTTTTCATGTTGGTTACACCTCTCACCATAAGTCCAATCTTGACTGAAAGTAGACATTCACTGCTATTTGTTGGTTGAATAGTGAAGACACACTTGGGTAACAATGCACACCTGTTAGTCACATGTTCCAATACAGTTATTTACCTGAAATGTGTGGTTTGCTACCCATAATGCTCTCTTTTGAGTTGTGTATCAGATCCAGATTTAAATACCTAAAAATAAAATCTGAAAACCTTTGCCACATATTAATCTTTTCCCCCCTCTAAGTGTTTGCAGCCGCAAGCACAAATAAAATAAACTGGCCTCACACTTTTTGAGATGGACGTCATCTCTCTGAACTAATATTAGTTGTTAATCTAAGTTATGTCTTTTCATCCTACCTTGTGAGAACTGTTTTCACAAAGTGGCCAAGAAAGGCAACAAATATCCACCTTGTCGATTACTTTCTTTTCTTTACTCATTCATGTCCAAACACAGTCAGCTCAGCTCTGTGCTAGGATGTGCTTTGAATCCCAGCATCCGGAGAGTTACGGCGGTATCAGAAGTTAAAGGTGAGGATTTTATTCAGCTGGCTGTTGAGTACTTACACAGAGTTCATTACCTCTTCAAGGGAAAACGACCATCCTGTTCTGAACAAGGAAATTGAAAAACATTTAATAACTGCCGCTATGCTTGTATAATATCAATTCTTAGAGCAGCAAAACTGACTACTCTTCATAGAAGCTCAACCAGAAGTTTTCTTTTATCCAGTGCAAACTTGGAAATCAATGATCCTATCTTTAAGAAACAAAACAACAGAGGATGTTTCAAACAGCTAAAAACTAAGCTGCCTATGTATGGTATGAATGTATGGTATTAATTTGTAATGTGTTCATTTACTTAAGAATCTGAGAAAAGGAGGATTGACGTGTTGGATGTTTTACTCTACAACCCCCGTATACTGCATAATAAATACTACATGTAATTATTTGAAAGTAAAAATGGCAATACCTAGAAGACATTGAGTTTAAAGAGGTACATATGCTGCACGTCTTTCTGTGTTAAATAATTGTGATCCAGCTTTCATGCTAGCTTTATGGTATACATAAACATACTTGGTAATGCTTGAAAAGTGATTCATTTGGGATAAATAAGATGGAAAACAATTGTAGTATATCAGCAGTGACTGTTGTTCATAAGATTTGTAGAAGTCTAACAGTGAACAAACAATGATCAACTTGATACTTTTTGCTTATCAAATCTCAACATAAAAAGCTTCTTTGTCTCTGAATAAAATGTTGAACCACTGTGTAGACTCTGCGCTTGTAGACATACTGTAAATTGTTAAACTAGGCAAGGTTAGAAAAGATTAATCATTGTGTAATTTCCCATGGAAAAAGTTAATGTGTTACTCCATCTCTGTGTTTTCTGGCTTCCCTGTTGTGAACAACAAATAGGTTCTTATCAAGGATGCCAATGGTCCTTTCAGAAAGAAATATTTTTCAGTTATATTTTTTTAACATAATAAAAGAGTAATGGAATCCAAACAAAAAAATAATTAATTAAAAAGCACCTGTTTTTTAATGTTGGGTTAATAAAAACTGTACACCGATGTTCTTTCTATCCTCCAAACATGCCGCTAAACATCAGCCAGTTGTTCAAGGGTGTTTTGGCAAACTCCTTTCAGGCAGTCATATGAATTTTAGTGATAATTCAGAATTCAGATGATTTTATGTTGATTAAAAACTAAAAATTCTATATGTTTCCCAATAAGACTGGACAAATAATCACATTTGGAATATAATCGCAATAAAAACAAAACACAACTTCCAGATTGCAGAGGTCTGCAATTTTTGGGTACGTAACAATTAATGGATAAGACGCATCCTTTAAGTGTTGGTAACATGTTTAAAGTGGGTTTGCCTCCACATGGAAGGGAAGAGAGTTACAGCAGTGAGATAATGATTTTATTACTTGTTTTAAAGTTTATATAATCAGTACATTTTACCAGAAATTCTCCGGAGTCGCATTAAGTACCAGTCAAACTGCTTAATACATAGACTGTTTGTTGGTTGCACTTTGCACTGTTAGACTGTTCATTACATTTGCTCCCATATACATATGGGATAAATGTATAAATTTGTTGCAGCTTTTTCTACCGCACTTTTTCCTTCTACTCAACTTTCCATTAATATCTGTGGATATAGCACTCTATAAACAGCAGTTTCTTCAACAATGACTTTTTGTGGATGTTAGTGACAGGCTGTCACTGTCAATTCAGTCCTCACAATAGCCCATAACATTTCTCTATTAAAACTCCTTTTCTGTTAATTGGTTGTGTTTTCTTCAGCTGAATTTTGGGTGCTTTATCAGAGGTAATGGTGTAATGACTATACTATATGTATTCCACTTTTTGAATTAGATTACATAAACAAATTACCTTTTTAGCAATATTCTGGTTCATTGAGATACATTAAAGTAGAACAGTAAAAACCTCTTTTTTTTGTTGTTGTTGAAAAACGTTTCCTGGTCCAATCGTTTTCTATTTCTTACCCTTTAGACAAAGGAGTCGTATTAACCTTTATTGAGTTTAGCTGCATTCTTCTGATTCTCTTGCTTTAACTTGACCTTGATCTTTAGTTTTTTTTTCCTCTCTTGGTGACCTACAATCACTGTTGTCTCATTTTTTGTGTCTCTTTCTTTTCGTCAAACCCAGAGACACACATGCAAATTCGTTCTTTAGCATGACAAGGCAGAATGACAAAAGTAATCAAATAAAAGCCACACGTCTCTGGCCTGTGTTTTCTTTGTCTCCGCTCTTTGTGTCTCCTCCCCCTCCCCTGAGTGCATGTGTTGTTTTCCCTTCCCATGCGTGACTCGAACAGGTGCTTTTCCCTGCACCATCAGCTGATTTTGTTATTTTTTTTTTTTTTTTTCATTTGGACCAAGTGTGTGCATGAATCCAGTGTTTATATGAAGGACATCCTAGCAGTGAACTCGCCTCCTCTCCTTTCCTTGGCCTGTTGCTACAGATGGCCATTATGTGCAGCAAATGTCACAATTGATAGAAAAAGTCTCTTGTTCTCTCTCTCTCTCTCTCTCGGGATTCATTTCCCTCTCACGTCTACAGCTGCTGCTTGTGGATGAGGGTTATCTCGACGTTATCCCAGGGTTTGAACCACAGAGTGAACCGGTCCTCCCTCCCCCCACCTGATCCCTCCCTCTGTCGCTCTCCTCTCTTCTTCACTTCAAATCCTCCAAGCGAGTGTCAGCGTCCCTGTGGTTCGGCGTGGTGGCGGCTGCCTTTCTCCGTCTCTCTCTGTCACACTCTAGCTGCTCCCGCCGTCTCCCTGCCACTGCTGTTCTTACCCTTCATCACCACCCCTTTCTCTCTCTCTCTCTCTCTCTCATCCTACCCTCCCCTTCTTGCTGTCTTTCACTCCCTCGCTTCCTTGTTTTCCACTCCATTGCCGATCTCGGGGAAATCATTGTGGGAGACAAATTTCTGTTTGCTGCTCACACAAAGTAAGGGATTACTGGTTGATTTTTTTTTCCAGCTCCAGGCCCTTTTCAGCATCCAGGCAAGTGGCAGCTCCTTATTGTATTTTTCTCTCTCTCTTTCTTCTTTTTGATGCTCTTGCCATCATCCACCATCCAAAGGCTGTGTGTATGCATGGCTGTGTTAGTGTGTGTGTGTGTGTGTGTGTGGTTGATGCTGTGTATATAGGCTAAGGGAATCAGGGATGGTGGGGGTAGGGGTGGGAATTATATGAGGGGGGGTGGGAAGGGGGGCAGGCACACTCTGAGCAGGCATGTCCAACCCAGAGGGACAGATGGCCAATAGCCCTGGTGCTTTTTCCTTTTTGCTTTTCTGATTCACCCTGCAGGCTTTGTATAAGCTGCACTAATACACCGACATTCTTTTTAAGGAGCAAGACATGGCCGCTCTCCTTAGCTGGAAGAACGGCTAGCAAGCAGAGGCAGAGAAGGTTTTAAGATTGGAGAGAAGAAGGGAAGACATGAGAGGGGGGTCATCGGTCTTGAATGCAGGGAGGTCAGGTCCAGATGCTGCCCAAACAAAAGGGCTTCTCTGAGGGGGAAGCGTGGCACTCGCCATTGTGTGTGTGTCGCTGCATTGCAGGGTGCTGCTGAGGAGCCTCATGCTAATGATGGCCATTCATTCTTGTAACGGATGAGTGGGCCCCAGCTTCTGTTCGCCTGCTTTTCACACACGCACAGTTCGTATTTTTGCTCATGTGACCATATAACACACCGTTTGCTCTGTTGACAGTAAAAAAAAAAAACACCAAAAAAAACCAGAAGAATCTTATCTCACTGAAAGGCTGGGCAAGCAGGGTTTTACATAGTAATGGTGTATGAAGACAGGTGCAGACTTTCGCTATTCATATGTGTGTGTGTTTACATGGACTGTGTGTGTGTGTGTGTGAGGTTCATGTTTAATGAATAGGGTTGTGATTTACGTGCAATGTATGTAATATTTTGCAGATACATGTACAAACAAGCATCAACTGTCACCAATGAAATTATTCACAGGCAAAATACAGACCAAAATAACCAAAAATCCCACATCAACTCCGAGGTATTATGAATTGGCAGCATGCCATGAAGGCGGTGGTCTCTGATTTTGTTTTGATACTGCCAGTCTCCTTCCGGGCCCACTTCAAAGGTATTTTATGGTAAAGCAACCGCAGCCTCTTCCTATGCTTGTTCAACAAGAGTTCAGAACAAACTGCACCCTTGCCCTGGTTTCCCTTAATCAACTTAATTAATTTTGATGCCAACCTACCGTGATTATGCATATGAAGTGTAGCTCACTATAGTGTTGATGTAATAGATCATCCTTATTCACTGTGCCTCGTCAAGCTCTTGTTAGATAATCGTCCTTTGATCTCTTTAATACTCAAGTTAGGATCTTTAGAAGGTTGACAGCACCACCCCAGTTGCTCAGGTCAAGACTGCACCTTTTGCATACTCACACCAGACTGATACATGACCCAAAAGAGAGTTCAATACACAGCAAGAGAGCCGATCTAGCTGATTAAATAGCTGATTCAAATAAGACTAAATTCAGCTCACTGTTCATTTTCTCACTTTTAGCCACGTTCACTAATTTTATTTTAGTCACTTCACGATGATGATGATGATGATGATGATGATGATGATGATGGCCCTCCATGGGAGGTTTAGGAAAGGAAGTGCTTTAATTCACTGAGTGAACAAAGATCTTCTGTTATGGTCCAGACGTGTGTGAGGGTCTTGTGATGATTTGTATGTGGTTATGCTGGGCCTAATCAGCTAGCCTGTAGTTTAGCCATCCACAGTGCCTCCGAGCAACGAGTGATGGTGCCTCATTAGATATGCTTTAACTTTATTCGCTGACCTTTTTGTTCATGTTGCTGCTGTATCTGATGAGTTTCAATCACTCCCACTCCTGTTGATGAACAGTTTTTCCCCCTCTCAGGGCCCTTTCGGCTCCACATTGACCTCTTGAGCTAAAGCTAAAGCCAGAGCAAATAAAATCTACTGTTAGACAGTTCAAACAACTTCCTATTACTGCACAATTCTGGATCTGAGTTAGATTTTTTTTTGTATCTAGTATAGTATCATGATCTACTAATTCAGATAGAACCAACAAAATACTAAGGGGACCTTAAAATTGCAGTAGCTCCCCATGCTTTATGGTTTTTAGATACCCTTGGGTAATCTGATAAGTATTGCTTTACAGATTGTACATCAAGCATTTTTTTCAAGAGAAATACTAGCACTTACTTATTATGCTAGTGATTTATAACTTAAAGTTGACTCTGCATTTTATGGTTTTGGTCATTTTCTGTCCGTCTTTTCCAGCTACAAAAAGGAACTGCTTACATTTTGTACAGAGCATGAGCCAGTTCATAGCTACCTTGGGGATATTTGGTACACATTTTGAAAACCGGTGATTGTCTATAATCTAATTATATTCTACGATAAAAAAACATGCTTTTACCGCATGTCTCCAGTCAATAATGTCTACTCTCAGATCAATCACTCAGGGTGTATTCACACCAGCAACATTTGGTCCACTGTAAATGGACCCCTCTTGGTCCGGACCTTTTGTGCAGGTGTAAATACACTCGTGTGAAACCTGGTCTGGACCAAACAACCGGACAGAGTTTTCGAGGTGGTCTCTGGTGTGGTTCGCTTCTGATGTGAATACCAAATGACACTGAGCCGAACCCACTACAGAAAACATGCATCTCTTGGACTTGGCCACTGAAGCAGTACCTTAGTACTCAAATCATACCTGAGCCGGCATCTGTTGCTCCAATGCGTTCCACAAAAAAATTAAACATTTAAAAACGTTGAATGAGCTGCTCTTGCCACTCACGATGATTTATCAGATGTAATAACAGTACAAATATGCAAAACAGAGGTGCTTCATGCACTCCATGGTAGTTTTCTTCCATTTTCAGGTATGTGCTTGGTCCTGCCCTAGTCATTTCTGTCCAATGGGAACAACTGTCACACTTGTGGCTTTAAGAATTAGAGTTCACTTGCAAAATGTCCAATGTGAAAGCAAATCACACCAAATGAAAAAAAATAAAGTTGCCTTTCGGTTCGGACCAAAAAAGCAGACCAACGGACTTTCCTGGTGTGAATACACCCTCAGAGTTACTTCAGGTTGATCAGATTCACAACATTGTACTCTTGCAATTTTGGTTGATTCATACCCAAAAAGTCAGAAGAAAATGCAGCTAAAATGAAGACCAAATGTCAATATGTACCCACCATGGGGAGGTTTTGTATCCACTTTGACAAGCTGATTTGAAGTGCTGCACAATATCCGGAAAACATGCAATTGCGACATTATTGTTCAATATTGCTGATTATATTGATTAAAATGTACCCCCTTTTCCTTGAATTGTTTATTTATTTTCCTTCATCACAATATTCTTGCCGTTCTTTGCAAGTTTTAGCACTTTTGCCACTAAAATACAAGTCAAATCCATCCAATAGCCCATGGATATTTTTTAACATTCATAATCTGGACCTTGAGATAGCCTATAAAATACTGCCTTCTTGCATTCTTCGTTATGACAGTCTTGCAGATATTGAAGTTGCATGTGCCAATTTCATGTATTGCCCAGCATTCATTTAAACCAACTTTATATAATCAACTAACATTCGGCACAAAATTATTATTCACATAACGGCAAGCCCAAATTTATTCATACCCATGGCAGATTTAGTTTTACCATTGTCAGTTTACGTTCAGGTGTTTGAGTTGCCCTGTCAGTCCTGAATTTAATCTGATACAGAATCTGAGGAGGGAGCTAAAAAAATTAGGACGATGGCAAAGAGGCCTTTCAACCCCATAGACTCAAAGTTTATGACTAATGCTAAATTGTCAAAATGTCAGTGGAAACATCCAAAAATCTGGACAGTGATAAGAATCTTTTCAGAGATGCATGTCACATTTTCTTTTTGAAACAAAGTTCTAGGTTGAGTGAAACTTAGTTTCCAAATCTGTCAAAAGTATTACATTTAGTATCAAGTATTCCAATGGCAGCTTATCTCCATATTTCATTTAAATCTTGAACTACAAAGAAAAATAAACTGCTACTCAATGGTAATATAAGTACAAATTAGCAAATATCAACCTTGTACCTGACATTTCTCAGATCTGAAGAGTTGACTGGTCCGAGAGGAAATCTTGTTTAATGGGGCTCGAAAGGGCAAGTGATTTTGCAATGTATTGTGGGATGTGGTCGCCATTTTCCAGGGCAACGGCTTTTGTTTACATTGCTGATTCGGATGCCGTGCTTTGAGAGATAGAGACCCAAAGTGCTTGGAAATTAACCGTACTAAAGAGATAAGTGATGGACTGAACCCAGACAAGCTAGACTGTGTTCTGACGGTTTATCATGAAAAAAACTCTGTGGAATTTGATCCATATGAGCATCATAAATAGAAAAAGGATTTACATGACCTGCTACTGCCCACTCAGAAGCTGAGCTTGCTTTCTATCTTATCAGTAGAGTTAGTTTTCATACCAGCGAATAATTCAGAAATGTTTATGGACAAAGCAGATGGCTCCAGGATCTCTGAATTTTACATCTTATAGAGAAAATTTGTTATTTCAGAGGTATGTGAACAAAACACCTTCACCTGAATTGAATTTGAATTTGGAAAGTGCCTTGAGATGACATGTTTCATGAATGGGAGCTATATAAATAAAATTGAATAAAATTGAACCTCACAGTGCTCCTCCTCCGCTCCAGTGTCTGCCAGAAAAATTAGTTTAAAATTACTTTAAGCCTGGCATCCACTCTGCATTTATGTCGGAAATATTTATGGGTATATTGGTTTATTTATTTATGAAGCAGGGAATATTCACAAAGGATCTCTTTTACTTTCACTTTGTTTGCTACCTTTAGCTGGCTTGCAGCCTGCTTAAAGCTCAGTGTGAAGCAGCCCAACAAGCTTTGGTTCAAACTTACGCTAAGTGATTGTGTTCACAAGTGTGACAGTTAATCTCGCAGCATCTTTGCACCATGTTTTTAACCTTTTAAAACCAGAAAACAAAGACAGCGCTGTGGAAGAAGGCTATGTAAACAAACAGAAGCCCGTTTCCCGCTGCCCAGGTATCCCAAAATGCAGTGCGGTTGTTACGTCACCCTTTCAAACCCCATATAAAATCTTCATAAAGAGAAGTTACTATTTAAAAGGGTACACATAACATTTAAACATTTCATAATTCCTGACCAAAGTTTGAAACAATGCGAAAGAGCCAAAAGAAATGTACTAATAGGTGATGATTAAGTCATATGAAATAGTTTGATTATGGTTACAAAGTGAAATAAGAAAGGGATGCAATGACGATTAAAATTAGGAAAGGGATACATTAACTCAAAGCCCCTAATTTCCCATTGTTCAAGAATTGAACAGCCCAAAATAAAATGAGGAGTAGCCTAATATAAAGTCTTCAGAGTAGAATGTACCAGTTAATTAAATTATCTGTCATTTGAGATTTGTTGGTGATTATTTGTGAGTCATCAAAAATACTTAATTACAAAGAGAAATAAACCAACATGGAATCGTTTATTAGTGTCAAATGGTTTGTATACAGGAATGACGTAGTAGGTGATGACATAGAAATGTGTGGGTATGAATCTCCAAAGGGGCTAATTAAGCTAGAGACATTTTAGGATACACGCCAATGTGAAATTAATTAAAATGCCGTTTTAAACTTTTTGCAAATGCTAAAAAAACAAACAAACAAAAAAACAATGTTTTTAACATGTATCTGGTAAAAGTGAGAATAAGCGCAAGGCCTGTCTGACACATTTTCAAATACATGGCTAATCAGATAGAAAATATGCTTGATAATTAAGAAAAAAACTGAATATTGTGGACTGAAGATTAGTTTTGGCTCATTACCAGCAGAAAGCGTTGATAAAACTTGATCATTTCTATTGGATTACCAATATCAGCTGGTAATGGCCTGTGTCAATTAAAAGTTGTCATTGCATAAATTAATACCGAAAGTAGGCATTAGAGTATTTTATAGATGACATCATGACATAGTTTGCATGTAAAAGCAGCATTGCAGATTTGATTGCATCTGTACATTAAAAAAAACTGTCCAACATTTTTAGTCTCATTTAACTCTCATATGTGTTATTGACTAACTTCAGGAGTGTCCTTGCAGTTCCTTTGTTTATTTTCATCAATATGACAAAGAGGACAAATAAATGAAATTACATTATGTGACTTGCTGCTCTAACAAGTCTTGTGGAAAGATTGCCTGGGTACCAGTTATGCCCTTGCAGTTAATGTTATGTACTTACTGGTAAAAGCTTTCTTTGACTATTTAATGGGTTTTTAATCTTAAGTCTTAGTTAAGCCCCAGATCTTTAGTCCTGTTTCTACAAATTCTAGTAAATCACAGGATATTGACCACCAGAATTTGTATCTTGTTTTATCTTAGTCTGTCCTTTTCTTGCCATCTGTTGCACATTCTATGTCTATTGTTTGAGCCTCCTATTTTCTTGCCCTTTGCACCCCTCTTTAACCCTGCATTTACCCCTCGAGCCTTTCTCACTGAAGTGACCTGCATGAAGCTGGTTGTTTATCACAACAGACCATGTGTTAGGTAATGTCAAGAGTCTATATTTATGACTAAGAAAGTAGGAGATGAAGGAAAAGACAGAGGAGAGGAAGAAGAGAGAACAAGAGTAGGAGGGAGAGAGGGTGGCAGTGGGCGGGAGTATGCAGGGGTTTGTGAGGCTGCAGCCATTGGTCTCAGACAGGAACTGAAGTATGAATAGCACACATTGGCTTAGGCTCTAAACTGGGCTGGACCTCTAATTTGCTCTGCTTGTGGAGCTTTGAAGAAAAACGGCAGCTGCCGACCAACCGCCAGCCTGAATGAGCCTGCAAACTGGAAGCCTATGCTGGTGGAAAGACAGCTGCATGATCCATGGATGGTTATGGATGGGGAAGGAAAAGCCGGAGTCAGCCTGCTTGGATTTATCATGTTGAAATTTTTCGTGGATTAGCGTGCAGTGAAGAAGAGAACAGAAGCTGTGGTGTTTCAGAGGTAATTCTGTGATATTTTGCTTCTTCTCACGGGACTGATGCCCCGGCTTCCGGGATTAGTTTGGTAGCGATGTGGGTGGGGAGAATATACGGATACAGAGATGCAGAAATAGAGGCAGGTGTAAAGACAGCTGGGATCGGTGCTTATGCAGATTGTGATTTAGAGTTGATGTGCTTTGATGTGTTGCTGTGTGCATCTCTGATGATGACGAATCTGTTTGGTTAGAGGGGCTGAATTTAAACCCTGATGTGTTGACACACTCGCCTAATGTTAGAGGACATTTTCCCTGCCATTGGCTCCCGCAGCAGCATCTTTTTTTCCCCTTCCCATCTTCCCTACAGTTGTATCTCCTTTAGAAACCCTTTTTCCCTCCTTTCCAGCCATGGATTTTCTCCAAAAAAATGCCTTTTCTAGTAAAATCAAAAGCCTTTCCGTCTTTTGTGCCATTTTACAAGATTCCCAGCTAACGATGCTTCAGATTGCATGTGCTTGCCCACTATTCATTTTCAGTCCCCCCTCCCTCATTCTTTTCCCCCACATTGAAAGGAGAAATGGGGAGGGAGCAGGAGGAACAGCAGGAGAATAGCGGCTGGACTCAGCTGTAAGGAGTGTTGTGGCGCGAGCTGAAAGAATAGCCTGTTGTGTTGGGCAGTAGCAGCATTGTGTATCTGGCTTTTCTCTCCCTCCTTCCTCCTCTTTAATGGGCATCTCCATCATCCTTTTATTCAAATAATCACAGCAAAGAACCTGCTGGAGTTCCTTTTTGTACAAAAAAAACACTAAAATGGGTTCTTTGGTAAAGACTGCCACACTGTATATAAGCAGTGACCTGGGTAATGTTTGTTGTATTTCAATTCTTGTGCCAGTAAAATGCCTCTAATATGAATGCTTACACATTATATTTAGCCAAACTGCTTAAGTTGCCATACCTTTTTTGTAATTTCACAAAAAATGAGACCAGTTTGGTCTTTTGCACCAATTATACACAATGTAATTCAAATAGTTTCCCAGAAAAAGAGGTAAAGAAACTTTAATTTAAAGCAAAAAAAATGCTCTGAACTGATGTAAGTGGCATGTTTCAGTCATGATTTCAAGGAGTCAAACGTTTCTGCACCTCTTAGCTTTTTAAAGAGTGTGTTCCATAGTTGAAGAGCATAGAAACAAATTGTTGTCCTGATTAGTTCCACTCCTGGGAACTCAAAAGTGAACAGGTGTCCTATGACCGGAGGTCTACATGAGTCCTACTGATCAGCGACTCTTAAATATATTTAAAGTATTCTTTTACAAACATGCATCCAGTGAAGAGATTTAAGGACTAGTGTGAAATAATATTTTTTTCTGTTGTTAGTGAGGACTCTGGTAATGACATTTTGGAGGAGCTACAACTGCTTGATTGATTTTGTATTTCCTTTTTAAAGAGACATGTATAAATATCATGATAATAATTCATCCTACTAAAAATAAAAGTATGCACAGATTTTTTTTGTGCGTCTTTAATTTGATAATACATCCTTTACTCTCAGTGTTTTATTATTAGACCTTACATGATTGTTAAAATTTTATTTGAGTCATGATGACAGGTTTCTTCCAAGTTGTTTGATTTTCAGCCCTATCAAGTCTAGTTAAGTTCTAATATCTATAAATAATAGCTTGTGTGTTTTTTCATTAGGCTGGGGAAAGTTCTTACTCATGAACTTTTTAATATTATGGGCTCTTTGACTGTTGACTCTTCTGTGGTTTCACAGAAATATAACGTTATTTTCAGCACACATTTGGTTAGAAATCCCATACCTCTATAATTTGAGCTACAGGGCACAAATAGATGTTGAATAGAAAGGGCCAGAGAATAAAGCCTTGAGGAACCCCATATGTGACCTTTGTTCGATTCCATTAATAATTGCCAAATGAAGCAACTGGTCTGCCAAGTCGGATCTAAACCTATTGCATAATACATGAAAAGCCGACCCAGTATTCCAATTTACCGATCAGTGTCTTATGATCATGTGTGTCCAATGAAGCACTGATATAAAAAAAAATCAGAGAAATTTAGATACAATACTATCTGTTATGGTGTATGTCACTTCAACCGTTGCTTGGCGGAGCCGTGGAAAAGCTTGATATAAAGCGCTGAAGAGATTGTGATTTTGTGAAAAAGGCAAAAAAAAAAGATAAACTTTCTTTTCAATGATCTTGCCAGACATGTTAGGCTAGATATGGACCTGTAAACATTTATTATTGAGGATAAGATGAGATATTAAATATGTCTGTTTTATCCTAATAGTGCTGCTTAAATTTCACTCATTAGGAACAATGACCAGTGTTTTAGATTTTTATTCATGAAATTGGTGTGTATAGAAAATCTTTGTGTAATCGCTGAAAATCATGGGGGGGGGGGGGGGACTTTTGAAAGATTTGCCACAATACAAATTGTCTTGTATAACAGTGAATCACAATAAGGGAGTACGGATTGGTGTTAAAGCTTCTCCTAACTCCATTTTAGTTAATTTAACCTAATTCAGTATGGTGTGATTCTAGCTGCACCTTCAACAACAGGCAGGATCTGGAATGGAATAGCTATTTGCTTTATCATTAATCTGAGGGCCTCCACTACATTGATTCTCTCCCCATTCTCATAATAAATCATTACACACCAGCATTACCTTTAATATGGGATGAGGGTGCTAATTGGAGCCAAGCTGTCAAAGTATAATATTTAGAAAGCTCCCAATGCCCATCAAGGTGTCATGTAAATACCAAGTTCATACAAAGCAGATATAAATCAATAATTTTTTTTGACTAAAGCCACAGCTTTTAAAATAAGAACACATCACCTCTTTAACTGGAAAAAATTCTAATCGGTGGCTAAACCAGAGGTGTTCACAAGTCGTCTTTTCCAAATCAAATCTGGAGTCTTTAAAGGTGCATGGCGAAGTTTTGAAGTTAAATGTTATTTTTTTCTTTTCCATACATACTTTCACAATTGCCCGATGTCTAAAATTAGTTATCCTCCATTTACTGCAGTTGCCTCTACATACTAGATTAGTCAGTTCATGAGAGAGTAATTCTGGCTAACTTCAATATTCATAACTTTCTGGCCTCAGGAGACATTACGCCTCTAAACAAAAGACCTGTGCTGTCACAGCGGCATATTATTTTTCTCTTCTCCCATGAACATGCACAACACTGATGTAATTTCAGCTTGTCGCCAGAGGGGGAAAACTTGTGGAAAACTCTGGAATTTGCACTGTGTTCCTTTTAATGTGTAACTCACAATATAAAAACCCCGCCCCCAGATACATTTTTTTAAAATGAAAAGCTGGCTGCGCCGAGACCCTGAGGGTCGGGGCTAAGTATGGTGATGATGTTTAGCAGGGCTGTGGACAGGATGAGGGAAAGTGACATTTTGAAGCATGGAGTGACCAGGGCAACACTCGTGGTTTCACCACAGATCGTTCTTTTGAGATGGAGCATTTTTCGCCCCCCTCACCACTGGAGGTTGAGGGAGGCTTTATGAAGTCCAGCGGAGCTGAGAGTTATCAGTTTGAGGTGCTGGTTAAAGGTGCTGACTCAGCAGTAGCCAAAGCTGGCACTGCCGAGGTAGTGGAAGACAGAATGGGTCCAGTTCCTGAGTGGTCAAGTGATGTTAACAGCATCATTGCTAACCAGTAGGAACATTCAACTGCAATAGCCATTGTTCAACCCTAAGAGGGTACCACTAAGATGATTCATGTGAACTTGATATAAAACTTCATATAAAAATGTAAAACTATTGCACAGTAACATTAAAGTAGCACTCTTAGGCCCAGATTATACAACTCATCTGCAAAAAAAGTCTATTTTGGGGTGAGTTTTACTTAAATGACTCGGATGTTTCCTTGTCCTAACCTGACTCCCTCCAGATTGATTTTGTTCCACCCATCCATCTGGCATTGCTCCATTGGAGATGTATTTCAGAAGGAGGGGCCCTATCAAAAATCCTTGCATATGATTAGATAAACCACTTGCCATCTTTACGTGCTACTTCAACCACTCACATCGAAGCCAACACGTGACGCGAACTAAAAAAAGCCTTCAAAGCCATTCCCTGGTGTTCTTTTAAAGAATTAATATTCGGTAGATTGGACAACACTGATGAAATAGTTGCATCAATGTTATGCCGACCATTGTTGTCTGAATCCAAACAGTTGCTTCTCTGATACGTCACATCTACGACAATCCTGCCCAGCAATCCTGATTGGCTCGTCCATTTTATGTGGTATGGAAATCTCTCCCAATGACAGCGATTCCAAATGGATGTGTGGAGCAGTGTGGATCTCGGCAGAACGGCATCCATCTGACGAGAGTCAGGTTAGTCTAGTCCACCAATAATACTGCATTACCATAAGTTTTGACATCCATCATGTACTCTTTTGTCCTTTTCCTCAATATAGTATATGGACATTGACAAATCTCTGTTTTCAGAACTTTTAGCATAAAACCTAAATAGATTGTCTTGAACTGTCATTAGTATTTTAAATATTAATTAGATTAACAAACAAACAACTTTTTTCCTACTTTTTGATTTTCTCTCAGGCTAGTTGTGCCACAATTGTCTTTGTTCCTGTGATTTCCAGGACTTGTAGGTGTTTCATAATAGTCCCACCTGTCTCACAATCAGGTTGGATAGTTCTGAGAAAACGGTGACATGCATAGGAACATTATCAGTTACAATTGTTTTAAATTGGTGAAGTCAGTTAAAATTAGGCCTTCTGTCTGACTAGTTGTTAGCCTTTTATTGCTCTAATAATTTATTGACCACTCTTCAAACTCATTGACATCTATTTACTACAGGTAAGGGAACTAATACTGAAAATGACTTCCCAGAACATAAAAAAACATCTAAACTATCCCTTTAACTCCCTGTTTTTGTCCTAAAACTAAATTCGTAGGGTAAAAAGGATGTTTAATAACTGCAAACATCAGGCTGAATCAAGTTCTCCATCATAACACACATTCTTAACCCCAATGACTATCTTAGGCTTTGAAGGAAGTTTTTATGGTAAAACTGCTAATTACCTGACTATTTCATAATATGTGCTTGATCTAACCAATTTATGTTTTTGGTCTGTTTACAAACAAAGAAAAAACTTTCTGAAATAATTAAACCATGTTGTGTGCCAGACACAAACACTATTTCTTGGTTTAATTGGTATACATAAATTAAATTTACATAGTAAGTTTGAAAGCTTTAAATTTGAAAAAATAGCTATAATATTTGCATTAGCGTGACTAAAAGGATTTGTCCCATTGACACCATAATGGATAGAAATGGTCATCCATGCATAGTTTGTGGTTGAGACACTCCCTTCGTCTGACTAGTGTATTAAGGGACTTCTTGTGTAGATGAGGCCTTAAAGTGCTGCTTCAATCAATGTAGCTCCGATAATTGGCTTAAAGGCCCAGGAGAGTTCCCTGCTAACTCCCTTTGCGGCTGTTTTCTGCCTCTGCTCCTGTTCAGCTGTCTGTCCAAAGATGTGTACGTAGTTTAGTCTGTTTTCTGTTTTCATAACACATGTTCACCAACAACACAAAGCTTCTGTTTACCCTGGAAACAAATTCCAGTTTATGTTGGACCTATGATTTTAATGCCTTATTTTAAATACACAGCATGCTGCTTCTCTATGGTTTCATCCTAAGACGTTTGTGGTATGCAAACCTCTTGTTGTTTCTGTTATTAACCTGGAGTTGTTCGCTGTTTTTTTTTTTTTCCATAAGAAAAACACTAATTTTCTTACATCAGTTCCAATCCCTTCATTTAAGGTTAATCTCACACTCAGGTCAGTGCTTGTTCTTGTATGCACTCCCTGCCATGCTCACACATAAAAGCAGCAGGGGTTAAAAACAGCAGATGTTGTATGTGTTTGTGTGTGACTGCAAGTGTGTGTCGGTGTTAGACAATAAGTGGAAGCTTCCCAGACCATCCACAGCAGGAAGGCGATGAAGGGTATCAGATGTCAACATAGTGCTGTCCCCACACTGACTATTGTTAATACTCAGGACGACAGTTTTCATTTGGATTTCAGGATGTGATTGTTGTTGTCTTGGTGGTGGTATTTAAATTAGGAACAAGTTTCTGTCTAAGTGTAGATATATTAGATTTTACTGGCACTTGATAAAAGTGAGCAAATGGAGTTATTCTTTCCGACTCCAAAAAGTCTGATCGCCCCCTACACGATCAAATAAATGTATAATCTTCTATGTGTTACTTTTGTTTACTAACAAAATAAAATGCAAGTGTTACAATTAATAGTCAAAATTATTGCCCCACTCCTTTTAATTGTTTATTCAAAATCATCTCATACTCCAAAGTTAAACAGTAAACAGAGAGAAAAGATAAAGTAACAGTATCATACAAATCTGAACTCTTGTAACAGAATCTCTTTTAGTGACAGTAACCAAGGTGGAAAATAATAGAAATCTTTTTACTACATCTCTTTGATTAGGTGAAATACATAAAACATATTTACAGATTAAAGCTTGCGTCTGCGATTTTTCCATAGGTTTCCCCAAATCACTTTTTGAATAACTGTGCATGTGCAAGACCGTCTTACCTTGCTCCTCCACTCTTCAGGGGGATCGCTTGAAAAAAATCTCCCAAATCCACTTTGGTCTTATTTCTTTCTACTGTGGCCCTCCTCTTCTTCTCATAAACATAAATGTGGTTTGCTTCTTGTGACTCTCACCCGTGTTAAAAGTATACAGTGAGAGCAGCGGAGCTAAAATGAACGGCTAACACCGAAGCTAACCGCTAACCTAATCGCTAAGCTAACTGGATACATACAACACTAGAAGTGTGCATGTGCAGCCAGCAAGCCGAAATCAACAAAGAACATGCGTGCACACTGGCGTTACATGAATGTGTCAGAATGATTGGGATGTGGGACAACCAACAGATAAGGCGATACCTCCAGAACTTGACGGACAGAGGAGGGTGAGAACAGGAACAAAACTCTAACCAATCACTGCTCTTTGGTGCGAAGAGCAGTGATTGGTTAGAGTTTTCACAGGCCTGCAGATCCCACAGAGATTGTTTGTTTTTTTAACCTCCTTTTTATGAATATATAATGAATTGACTACTTTCAGGATGGGAGGACTATTTTACTCAGTATAATAAAAAAGTGTATCTGAACAGGATTACCAACTATAGCTTTAATAAGAAAAGTCCCCACAGGTAGCTCGGATCTCACCAGCATGCAAAGGTGACAAGACTGGTTATCAGCCTGTGGTTCTGCTGAGGTGTTAACAAAGCCCAGGTTTCTTTAATAGTGGCCTTCAGGTTGCCTCCATTGTTGGGTCTGGTGTCTGCCATCACTCCATTAAGTCTCTATGGGGTGTAGGTCAGGTGAGTTTGTCAGCCATTCGAGCACAGTGATATGAGCATAATGGAGATATTTAGTAACTTGGCAGTTTGGGTAGGTGTCAAGTCCTAGTTTGTCAGCAGAGAGAAGCACAAGTTTAATTAAATATAGGTAACATTTCATGGTAGATGACTGTAGCACAAGCAGAGGACATGGCATCCCAAATCATCACTAATTGTGGATGTTTACCAAAGGACATCAAGCAACTTGGATTGTCTTCACTTATTATCTGGGCCTGTGATTGTCAAAAGAAATTCAAATAAAATTATTTTGAAAAGAGGACTTGGGATGTCTGAGGGCTGTGTAAGACTCTTCTGGTGTTCAAACATTGCTCTTGAAGAGATGGCTCCAACCGTAGAGCACACATTGTGAATTCCTGTCAAAGGGCTTTACTTCACAAACCACTAAAGGTTGTGGTTGTATCTATTGCTTGGCTACCTTTTGTTCCCAACTTTTTTTCTTCCACTCAACGTTCCATTAAATGCCTGGATACAGCAATCCGTTTAAAGCCATCTTATTTAGCAAATACTTTTTCTTTCTCTGCCTCCTTTTGGAGAGTGTTTGTGACAGAGATAAGCCATACCATACCATTTCTATTGTAAACAGCCTTTTTTATTTTTAATATACTTTTGTAATGTCCTTTTTTCATTTGTAATAATCACCTCAAACACTTGAAATGTATCACTTTGTGTGTAAGAATTTAAATATATATGTGTTTCATTGTTTTAATTCAATTACTGAAATATGGTTGATATTCCCATCTATTAAGATCTACCTGTAAGATGTTGTGCAGGGACTACATTGAACTGTAATGCAACATTTGTTTCTTCATTAGGGGTTAAATTAGTGTGTAGTACGTCTGGTGTACATATATAAAGATCAAGATAGAGATTTAGTCTCTAACAGGGGTGAATGTCCGTGGTACTTTGAGTTGGACAGTGTTGTGGAAATATCTTAGGTGAATGAAAAACGGGGTATTTGAGTATATAAGAGATATTAAGGCTGTCATTGCTCTAGTAACTACAAACTAAAATGGCCTGTAGTTAAAAACAGAAGCCATACAGATAAGTATCACCCATAGCCTGACATGCTCTCTTTTGGTTGTTGGAACAAATATAAAAAAACTAAATGCTGAGTGCATAAAATGTTCAAAATGTAAATTTAGGTAAAGTCAAACTATACATATGAGGGCTGCTATTGAAGTAAAGAACAAATATACACACTCTTTTAGTTCTATTTGACATAAAAAATAACCAAAACTGCCAAAGCATCATTTAATTTGCCTCTGATTTAAGCCTGTTTGCTGTTCTTTCTGAACACCTATTCAGAAAAGTCCTATATGTTCAAACTTTTAGTATTTGCACTTTCCTGAGGCTCTAGACTGAGAAACATTGCTATTCTGTTTGTCTGTTCTTGGATTATTTATTTGTTATTATTAGACTTTTAATTGAACTTGCTTGATGCTTGCTTCCTTGAAGACTTGGTCAAACTAATTTGTAGGAATAAAATGTAATTTACAGTTGGTTTAACATGTCACCTGTGAGGTTAGGATGTCATATTTTGTTAAATGCCTGTTGCCTGTATGCTTTTCTCCTCCTCCTTCTCCTCCTCTACATTTATCCTGAAGAGACTGAGAGACACAAAGAAAGTAAATTGAAAGAAGGTTTTGGGGTGCACAAACTGACACTAGTAGCAGGAGACTTTGTGTGAAAAGATCTAGTGTTAAAACAATTTTTCATTATCATGAATTCCATGAACTTTAATTATTCTTCCAAAATATAAATGCAGATTTATATTTGCAGATTATAGAAAACATACTTGTTGGTTTATAGAGGAACAATGAGCAATATGTTACATAAAAATCGTTCTTTGTGAATTGTAGTTCCAGATACTTTCAGAATTTTCATCAGATCAGATTTCATCATAACATCTTAAATCATCTCATGATGCACATGGATATGTTTGGCTGGCTTGGTTTGGGCCACTTTCAGACAATGCAAACTAACAGTGTTCACCACTTATAAAATATTTAGTCAGGCATTCCAGATAAAGGCTCTTCTCTCGGTTTAAACCTTCTGAAAGGTATGTGAACTGTTAGCAGAAAGGGCCATAGGGCATTTGAAGCAGAACTGTAAATTCTGTTTTTGTAAACTGTGCAGTCAGGATATATTTAGCAGTAGTTAAAATTATTATAATATTTGATGTTCTGTTTCTGAAGGTAAAATAAAAATAACAAGAGATTACGTTTTTTCCTTTTCATGTATTTATTTTCAAATGTAGCTTTTAATATAATCAAGTAAACAATGTCAAGTCAGTATTTATTGTGTTTTCTCTCGTATGAAGAATGTCCACATAGAACATAAAGCAGTCTAGTATCTATATTTTATCACTTTGTTTTAAGCTGGGAGTCTTATTATCATACAGTCCCTTAATTATATCCAAGACAAAGTTATTTATTTTCTGTGTGAATTACTTAGCATTTCTGAACCTGTTCACGGAATATCAGGATTCTCATCCTCAGTTACTCCATAGGGATCCTATTTCATTCTGTGTGCAACTTCAAGGTATGTAATTAATATCTTAGGGCTATTCTGATGCTCCTGCAGTTTATGGTACATGTGCAATCACAGGATGTTAGTGGCCCAGTATTGGGAGACAGGATGTGGGTCATAGCATGCACTCAAACAGTCTACTTGAGGGACACACGTCCCCTGCCTCCAAAGCTTTTTATGAACTGCCAGCGAGGACAGAAACTGGCCTTACTAACCTTATATTTATAGTTCACACTCCCAACAGACTACAGTATGCTGTATGTGTGTTTACACTTCCGGCTCTTCCCTGTGTCTTTATCTCCCTGACTGTTGATTTTGTGATGTGCATACTTGAAACCGTGTGTGTTTACAGTAAATTCTATACAAACTGTGACTAGATTTAGGACAGAGAACCAAAGGGAAGATGAGCAAACGGTTACACTTTACCTCTGTTGTACTTTACTGTTATAACATGAACATATTAAAACTCAACCATGCTTCATAGTGTGAAGTTGACAGTAGCTTTCTTAAAATTATTTTCTGGATTGGAAAACCTTCTCATATCTGATCCTCATTCAAATACCAAATCTACTCAAGTTGTGGATGAATGTTTTTACAAAAATGCTTTAGTAATTAAACTGTGTTTTTGTCATTATTGCCACCCTATAAACTTTAGGATCTGCAGATTTAGGGTTTTATTATTGCATTACAGCTATTAATCAACTAATCCCTTAACGTACAGTATTTTTAAAAAACTATTCACACCATTTTCCAATGTTTCCATTTTTATCTGATTACAAACGCAAACTTGAATGTATTTGAATGGAGCATTTGCTTGGGACAAACCAATACAATGTTGCACATAACTGTGAAGTCAAAGGAAAAGCTTGTCATGATTGTCATTTTTTTTGTGTTGTTTTTGACAAATTAAAATCTGGAAAGCGTGGCATGCATTGCATTAACCCTCTCATTTGTATACCAAAAAAATACAATTCACTACAAGCATTCAAATGTCACCTATTAGTAAATCACCCCGTGTGTAGTTTAATTAAAATAAAAAATCCAGCTGCTCTGTGAAGAGCTTTGTTAGAGAACCACAGTGAAGAAACGGCATGATGAAGACCAAAGAACACAGCAGACAGGCCAGGGAGAAAGTTTTTGAGCAGTTTAAAGCAGCGTTAGATTATTAATTGATCTATTAAGCAAGCCCACAGTAACTCTGGAGGAGCTGGAGTGACTTACCACTCAGATGGGACATTTTTTTGACAGGACACCTATTAGTTGTGCACTCCACAAATCTGGGTTTTGTGGAAGACAAAAGTCATCATTGAAAGAAGGCAATCAGACATTCTTTTTGCAGTTTACCACAAATTATATTGGGGACACAGCAAATGTGGAAGATCATGCTTTGGGACTGGGACTAAAGTTCATGTTCCAGCAGGAAGCAGCAAAGACAAGTCGCCAAAAAAAACAAAACAAAAAAAAAACAGATCAGTATATTAGACATATATGTATGAGAGAGAGAGAGAGAGAGAGGTTAGTCTCAAAAACTGCTGCAAATCTGTTGGTTTGCTGACCTCATTTTGACTGTTTGCTTTAGCTTTACAGTTTAAGCGGTGTAGCTTTTAAGACACATGGAGAGTGTAAAGACAATAGTAATGACGTGACAGAGGCAAAGCCAGGCTCGCCTGAAACCCTTTATCCTTTTAGCCGTGCTCAGATCGATACTACACTCACGCAAACATATGGAAACATGTCCCGACTTGTGTTTCGAATCAGAGATTTGATTTCCACAATAACCTGATAAGATGAGGAGCAGAGAAAGTGTTTCATGCAAGCAACCAAAGGGTCAGTTTTCATGACATGATTTGCTTCTCAGATGTTTTTCATTAAGAGGTGACAGTGAGGTAGAAGGTGTAAGCTGCCCATTAGGTGATTGTGTTTATTTATTTTTTTACTTTCTTCTGCCTTCATCCGCTTTTGCTCTCTCCGTCTCCTTTTTTATGCTGTTCCACCATTTGGCAGATGCTCCCTGTCACATCAGCCCAGTACGTCCTCTCCTTCCATCCCTCTGGGAACGGATTCATGTTGATGTGTTTGGGCTTCAAACTCAATCATGCAGAGGAAACATCTGTTTTGTGGTGTACACCTCACCACACCTCAGAGGTATCTTCTGTATTTGCCCCCTATAAATCATTGAACATGTCAAATATATTAAAGGACTTCCTTATTGTGTGGGAAAAGATGGTACAACAAGGGTGGGTAGGGTAATGAGAATTATATTTATTAATTTCACTGAGAACCAGAGAGTACCAAAGAGAGAGATATGTGGAGATAAGACTGGTGATTTATTATTTGTATGTGGAAAGTCATATTCTTTTATATCATAGATGCAGGGCCTGTGATTGTGTTGGTCAATTTCTTTGACAGCCTAATACATCCATAGATTAAAAGGATTGTATCTTCACCGTAAACTGTAGACAGAAATCAAACCTCTCTCACGGCCCCTTTGCTCAGTATTATCAGCATTGTAACACAACAGAGTAACCTAGGCCTTTGAACTCTAAGCAGGACTTTGCTGTAAAGCTTGTAAATAATGGAAATTGTGTCAAGGCTTTGCTTGACTCACTGTATGACATCCTTGAGTAAAAATAGTATCATTTCGCAGTATTTATGCAGATATCCATCCGTCGTCTATACCCGTCCATGCTTATCTCCAGCAGTCATTGGGCGAGGGGCGGTGTACACCCTGGACAGGTTGCTAGTCCATCACAATTTATGCAGATATTTTAAACAATTGTGTGACCTGTTGATTGTCACAACTGTAACTGTTTTTCGGGGAGTAAAAATGACTTGGTGAAAGAAAACTCAAGTTATTAGGATTAGGAACTGTTTAATTGTAATGTGTCATTTATTCATTTTAGAAATTATGTATTCGTCCAACTATTTTCTATAGCCACACAATCCTTAAAATCTTACAGAGGGACTGGTGTCACTTCAGAGAGAGGGAGTGTACCCAGGTCACTAGTATATTGCAATGACCAAAATCAGAAAAGAATTGCAGATTGTATCTTATATTCATTCCTGTAAAATAACCTTCCTTTCATCCATCCTAACTCTAAACACTGTCAATCTCTGGCTTGAAATTTAAAGTGAGGTTGTTTATGTTTTAAAATCTGGCTAAAATGATAGAATTTTAAGTTGAAAATGTGCCGAGATTTTGTGCTTTTCACCTTTCTTATTTAAATGATCTATTGCATTTCCTGTGCATTTCTACATTGGGGCCTTTTGGTGCTAAACACTAGCTGGTTTCTATGAAAGAGCCCTTTCTCTGATGAACTGAAGCTGAACTGAAGCTTGCTGGGAAGCTTCATCTTTCACACCTCTAAGCTTTTAGTTTGGAGCAACAACACACAAACCTTCTCCACAAAGGCTCAAATGTTTTCATAATAGCAGAGGAACCTGTAATTTTGCTAATTAGTTTGTTATTAATTAGATTTAAAAAATAAATGAGCAGATTGATGAATCCCAATATTCTTTAAAATACATCTTCAGTATTATTTGACACTAAATGCAAGTTCAAGTTGTCTCTTTGCTTGTTATCATACAAAAATGATTACATGAACTGAAGTGAACTAAACCAAAGAACAAATGAACCACAAAGGAATACGGAAAAGAAACGAGGTTTGGAACTGTTGTTGTCATGCATAGGGTGTGGTCAATAACTGACCCTAGAAATGTAGCAACACTTTACAGTAGCGCACATTTCAACTTTGACTGGTTGGTGCTTCCAAAACATACATGCATAGCTCTACTGTGATTTTATCCTTTTCTTAACTTAAGATACACCAATCCACCCAAAATATTCACCTCCCTCTTGCAGAACTACCTTTATTTCTTGTTGTTTCTTCTTTTGTGTTAGACATGGAAACTCCCACGTGTCTGACAGCCTCAGCTGTCTTGCAACAAAGTTGACAGGAGTACTGAGATTTGGCTCTACTGACAGACAGATGGTGCAGAGAACTGCTTTTTGCTTTGAAAACATGTTAAAGAATATTGATTTTATGTTGCCATCATTGGCGTTCCTCTTCCTGACTGTACCACAGACAGCTTTCACACTTGGTATCTGTTGGCTGATGGGGACTTGATTGATTGTCCTGCTAACAGACTCAGCAATGCTGTTTTCTGCCCAGATACCAGATTCACTGTTTACTTTCACCAAACATACCGGACTTAAGAATCAAATATACGGAATTCAGAGCTTCAGCGGTCACAGCATTTTTCATTGAAATCCATATAAATTGTGGTTTCTGGTCGTAAATGGTAAGCTCAGAAGCTTGTAGATGCTTTCCAGTAAAATGAATGTGCTTAAGAGTGAGATTAGGGATGCAAACACTTTTCATCTTCCAGTAAAAATGAACATTTCCTGTATGAGCATCCCATAAATAGCCGCATCTGAATATATTAGAATAGTATTGAAATGTTAAAGGTGCAGAGGGCAAGTTTTGAAATTAAATATCTATTTTCTTTCATATACATGCCCTTACAATTGTCCAATATTTAGAATTAGTTTTCCTCTATTTACAGTACTTGCCTCTATAGGCTCCCTTAGTCAGTTTATTGGAGAGTGATTTGGGCCAAATCCTCTGGGTGTGCGTGTAGGTATGACGCGTAGCGCTCTCGTTCACCTGGCTACTTTTTTAAAGACATTAAGCCTCAAAACAAAATACCTGTGCAGTTGTAGCAGCAATGCTTTTCCTCATCTCCCTTTCAGGTGCACAACACGTAGCCAGATAATGCAATCGTCTGCAAAAATCCTGGAACTTCTGCTATGCCCCTTTAATTTATCACATTTACTAAATTCAAAAGTAATACTGGATTGATTTCACACAGAGTGATGTATTTCCAGTGTTTATTTCTGGTCATTTTGGTTATTATGGCTTACACCAAATTAAAACTGAAATTCAGTTTCACAGAAAACTAGAATATCACACAAGTGAAAAGAAAAATTACTTTTATTACATAAATGCTGTCCTCTTGAAAGTATTTATATGTACTATATAGTAGATGAACTCAATAGCTGTGATTCTGCTGAGGTGTAATGGAAGCCTAAGTTGCTTCAGCTCGTCTGCATTGTTGGGCCTGTTGTCTCTAGTCTTCCTCTAATGAATTTGAATGAATGTTGGCCATTAAAACAGAGTGATACCATGGTCTTTAAACCAGGCATGGTACTTTTGGCAGAGTTAGCAGGTGCTATGTCCTGCAGGAAAAGGGAATCTGTGAGGCACCAGAACAGACAGAGAACCCGATATTCAGCCAGACATGGTGTTGTGTTTTAAGTTGTTTATTTAAAAAAAAATAAAGATAACAGCTCTGGTGCAGGCAGTCAATGTCGACTCCTGGCAGACTCTTAGGCAAGGAGGAATGCTGGACATCTACTCAAATTGTTTTTAATAGCCTTTCACTGGCTGGCTGTGGAAGCCCAGTTTACAGAGGCAGAGGAACAGGTGAACAGAATAAGGCTGATTGTGCCATGGCAGAGGAGCAAAGATGCAGCTACTGATCCTTGATTACTGGGTGCAGAGGTCCCAACATGACATAAATCAGCATCTCCATAACACTTGTCAGCAGAGGGAAGCATGAAGTGGTTGGTTTCTGTGCATGTTCACTCTTCCAGCACTCTGGAATTTGTATTTCCAAATGAAATACAAAATGTGCTTTAATCTGAAAAGACTTTGGACCACTGACAATCCAGTCTCTGTTCTCCATAGGTTCTTAAGACATTTTGGTAGTTGTCTCTTATTCAGAAGTCTACACACAAGGGATGTGACAAGAACTGTTGAATCCTGGGGGGGGGGGGGGTGGACTAGTGGGTAGACCAGCTCACTTGCATCCTGAGAAGGCTGCAAGACCCCAGCTCAATCCCCGCAGACTGCCACCATGGGTCCCTGAACAAGACCCTTAGTCCCGGATTGCTCCCCAGGTGCCACTCATTGTGGCAGCCCACTGCTCCCTAAGGGATGGGTTAAACGCAGAGACAAGATTACCCCTCTGCGGTACCATAAATTGATTTTTTTTTTTTTTTTTTTTTTTTTTTGTAGCTCATGCCATGGATATGTCTGTGTGAGATGGCTCTTGAAACTCTGATTCGTTGAATTGTGAATCTTCCCTAAGGTCTTGAATGGGTTCCTCTGAAAGCTGCTTCTATCACAGGTTTTCTTTCAGTGGCCTTTCCATTAATATGCATGGAAAAAGCACTGTACAGCAAGCTTTCTTAACAATGTGGCTCACTCTGCTTCTGGTTGTCAAGTGACTGCCTGCTGGAAAAATGTCAAGTCAGCCGTCTTCACCAGGATTTTGTCAGTCGTAACATGTCCATGGCATATCATTTATGAGCTACATTCTGGTTTTATCGGTATTATGGGATTTTTTCCCCCAATCTTCTAAGAAACTGAATGTGGGATTTTATTAGCTGTAACCCATAATCCCATTAGCAGAAATAAACATTTGAAATGTATCAATCCAAGTATAATCTTAAATTGAAAACTTTAATCAACTTGTAAATATTTAAATTTCTTGGGTTGCACCTGCATCTAAATAATTTATGTAACATATATGTACATAGTTGAATATATTTAGTTTTCAAACATTCTTGGCCGCTGACTTCATTACACCTGACTTGCAGTGAGTAAAACAGACATTTCTGAAGCTTATTTGAGATATGCAGATGGAATTGTTCTGATTTCCCTTCAATGATTTGGTTTGCAAATATTCAGGGAAGATCACAGAGAAAGAAATATAAGAAAAACAGTCAAACAAGCTGTGATTCTCAATATGTCTGTAAAGTGTACGCAATATAGGTTTGTTGCAGTAAATTCATTTTTATGTTTCCAGCGTACTTGGAGTGGAGTATTCGATGAATTGCAAGCAGCAGTTTTATTCTTCATTATACCTTTATAAAACCTTCATAACTGCAGAAGAAAATTGGCATCCATATACGCTGCTGAAACCAGATGTTTACATTTGAATTTGTCCTATATGAATAAACTAAATAGAACTCATTTACTTTTGGTATTTCGTAAATAGAAATCATTTTGGCATTCCTGACTGACGTAAAGTTTTGTCCAATTTTATGTTGAATAAAAGTTTGTCTCTTTTATACAGTAAATATCTGGTTTTAGTCCTACTTTTAAATATTGTTGAAAATAGACAAAATAGATGTTTCCGGGGGTTCTGTTGTTTTGGCTTGTCATGTACATTCCTGTTTTTGTACATTTCTGCAGGCCGCCAGGAGGTACTCACCAAACTGGGAAGTAGCAGGGTATAATCTGACAGCTCATTCTTTTTTACAGGCTAATGTACAGCTGAATATAACCACAAAATAAATATATAATGTGAAATCTTTTATACAATCTGGATACTAAATGTAACAAGAGATCATACTGTGGAGTTTGAGTTTTATAG
Source organism: Fundulus diaphanus (assembly GCA_037039145.1). Taxonomy (NCBI): domain Eukaryota; kingdom Metazoa; phylum Chordata; class Actinopteri; order Cyprinodontiformes; family Fundulidae; genus Fundulus; species Fundulus diaphanus. The sequence goes on along the minus strand of CM073129.1, from coordinate 37,444,650 downwards.
TAGGAATTTATTTCTTCTCCTTCTGCTACCACTTGTTGATTGATTTCAGACAAATCTTCTCTAGAGAAGTATCTTCTCTTAAAAATGAGAACTGCGGTGTATTGTTTATCTGTAGCAGCCGTATAAAAAGGCAAGAATGCTCATGCTGATGCCAGAACTTGCCCACAAAAGGACATACGCTCCAGCACAAGCACAGCTTTAGTGTGTTCGTGTTATATTTTCTATTCATGCAGACACAGACACTTCTCTGAATGGGAATAAACATTACACCCATTGATGATTGTCTCTGTAAGTCAGTACATCAGAGGCAGGTCTGACTGTGGCCTGTCATTGTTTCTCTATTGGCTCACCACAATGATAGTGATGAGACGAGCCTGACCCCAGTGTTACCGCTGTACTCTGAAACAATTGAGGCTCTCACTGGTTTTTGACCGTCTTTCATTCAGCAGAGATTGCCGTCTCTACCCCACCTCATGAATTGCTCAGTTTATGATTCTAGTGAGAACAATGTTTTGCATGGGAAAACTAACTCTTCAGGAGAAAAACTAAATTCTATATCTTGACAAGGTTATGAACTTTTGTTTTGTAGGGTAACATTGGGCAATGTAATATTCATTTACATATATTAAAGACAAAAACTTGTCAACTGTGGGTGATCTTGCCAGTGGATTAAGAAAAATTGCTCTGTTGAGGTTTATCAATTGATAAAACTTCAAGTGTATAACAACAGTTTTAGGGATTAAACCATTTAACTGTTGAACATAAAATGTTTATTCAATAATTCAATTATTAATTGCTAGAAAATAACAAGAATACAGGTTACAAAAACAAAAAGGTGAAAAAATGATTTTAAAGTTAATCCAAGAACATCATATAGTTTAACTTTGCACAGAAATCCCACTAGTTGACATTGACATTATCTACACAAATAAACGTGATTAAAACATGACAACGTAAATTTGGTTGGATGCACAGTGTGCACATTAATTCAGGCTGACATCTCTTTAATTGATTAAGGGTGCAGCAAAATGTTAAACACTTATTCAACAGCTTACAAAAAATTGGCTTTGTTTTTTTTTTTTTTTCTGGCTCATCATTTGCCCCAGGTTGTCATATCTTCCACTGCTCATCATACATGGCGTTTTGTGCTGCCATGGTTGGAAATGAAACCTTGCAGACCGTCCAAACCTATGTTTCACATGGGCAGACTCCAAAATACTCCCTTACTTTAGAACACTTTAGGCTTCGGAAACTTGGAAAATGTTATTACTAAATATTATTATACTATAGATTATTTACATATAATGTTTGACACTTGAGCACATGCATAATCCTGCATATCTGCTCTGCAACTGTAGTTCAGAAGGAACCAACCAGGAACTGGACCCGAAGTCCACCAGGATGTGAGGCATTCAGACATTTAGACACAAACAGATGAACCACTGCTGACTGTATCTAGGGGCCTCTCCTCGCAAAATGCAACTTGAAGGAAAACAGTTGTAAATTTGGCACAGTGTTTACCCAAATAAAAGATAAAATCAATAATGATGCGTTGACTACAAAAAATGATGTCGGCAGATTATTGCAGTCATTGATTATGCATGATAGTCATGCCATCACTGCTGTAAATGGCTGAGAGTCTATCGAGTTTGAAGGGAAAACAGCCGCTGAGGTAACTAGTTTATTTGTCAGATTCCTCAAAGCTCACAATCAATTAATCCAATCGTAATGTGTGTGTATATGCACCTGGCTTTATTCAGAATATAACCACTCTGACAAGCGCATTTGTCAAATTCCCCTAAAAAACACAGGCGAAGAAGCATTTCCATCTTTGCTAAACTGCAAAAATAGTAAACAAAGCAGTATTATACAAGTTTGTTTGTCTTCCGAGTGCCCAGGCTGGACTTGGACGATTTTCTTATTACGGTTGAAACGTTAATGAGTAAGCTGTTTTATTTTTTCGAACAGAAAGGTTGTATCGGGAGCTCTGATAGTTTTGCTTTCCGATGAATTTTCACCACTGGCCAACGTGGCAACACTTCATGTTTACGTCCGGCGCACATGTGCACTCGAGTCAGTTTGCTATATTCGGAATAAATTGATCTTGACAAGCGTTTATATGAACGGTAATCCAATTATCAATCGGCATAAAACACCCCTCTCATTGAGAATACAATTTCATTCCGATTGAGCTTAATCCGATAATCATATTCCATTGGCTTGTTTACTTGCCGCTTTTTTATTCCGATTGCTTTTGTCCATGTAAACGTAGCTACTGATGCCACATTTCACATAGTTCAAGACACCAAGCAACAGAAATGAAATAAAACATACAAAAAGGTTAGAGCTGCCGACTGATGTGAATCTTTGCCAAAATAAATATTTATGCCTGACTAGTATGATCTTCAAGTTCAATAATTCTGTCATACTCAAACATTTTCTATGATTTTTTTGATTATTACCTAAGACTCTGTCAGTCTTAAATTGCTCAGAGGTTAAATATTGTTCAGAGATTGAATATCTGGAGTTCCTTTATCTCTTTGCCATCAAAAGATTTGTATTTAACTTAATTTATTTGCTCAACAACCTGTAACATTTATGAGCTCTTACCAAAAGTAGACATATAATTTTATTATTCGATTAAATATACAACGTAATTACATCAAAGCAAAACCCAGTGTGGTGTGAAATTTGTCATACAATTTCATAGTAACCTCTGTTTTTTGATAAAGGTATATGAATATTTATCATGTAATGATGTAAAAAAGTATTCAGTAGCTCGTTATATTGTCCCACTTAAATTAGACGGCCTATCAGAGACATTGTTTGTGGTGAAAATGGCTGCAATAACAGAAGATGGTCTTTTTAAAGCACACTGAGCTTCAAAAACATTGTCTTCTCTCAGGGGACCTCCCATTCCTATGATTCAAACTCCCAGACACCTTCACTTTTATCTTATCTCTCTCTGCTGAGGTGAATACAAAGCAGTACGTGGCTTGTGTGCTGTTGCTTTAAACTGACTGTTAGATGATTTATCATGTTGTTTTCTTCGTGTGAGGGATGTACATCTCTGCCCACAGTTTTGAGCAACACGTAAGTGTATTTATTATCTATTGACAGTTTATCTTTTGTATAATTGTCCAAATGTCAGAACAGAGACAAAAATCTGTGCTTTCTTAGCACTGCAGGTGTAGGATGGAGCAGGGCTTAGTAAAAGCTTGCTCATTATATGGTGCTTTGTGGGCAGCATGTACCTTCAGGGATGAAGTGTGAGCTGGCATACTGGAAAGACTAAGGAAAACACTCACACATGAAAAGGTTCAGTGTGCTTCTCTTTAGGACAAAAATCAGAAAGGATGGAGAGAAATGTGAGAAAGATAAGATTATAATCTGCATTTGTCTGCTGCCTCAATGCAACAATAAGGTGCATATGATATTGAATTTTACAGTGAGAGTGCTTGAACCCAGAAAGAGCCTAATGGCTTTGTTGATTCACTGACTTTTCTTCTAAGACCATCATCGGGCTAACATTTTTTATACCACTGTTACACTATTGTGCTGCAGCATTCCCTTTCTACACATCTGATTCTACACCATATGGGATTTAATTTACAGTGAGGCGTTTTGTACATGTAAAAAAAAAAAGTCTTTAGCATGAGCATCAACACTGAGTTACAATATATACTGAAAATACATGTCACGCTATGGAAACTAATTTCTATGCAAATCTCACAGCAATGGCCCAATAATAAATTACTAAATCTCATGCTGTACTGTGCAGTTGCTCTGTTTGCACTGATGAAGATTCACTAACCGTGACATGCAAAAAAGAAAGTTGGAGCTGGCTTCAAGAGATTGATGGTTTGTCCTATTTCCTGGGGATTCAAAGTCTGTGTACAGAGTATTAATCGTTAATTCCCAGATGGTTAGGTTGTCATTAATCATGGGGCAAATAATTCCTCTCACATAAAGTTCAATTATTATTAGATGTAAGAAGACTTGGTATTTAAAAAAATGTATTTATTTTCTTTCATTTAGACCAGCTAACCATCCGAGGATTGGTGGCCTAGTGGTTAGAGCAGAAAACTGACTGCCACTATGGGTCCCTGAATAAGACCTGTAGCCCCAGATTTAAAACTGATATTTATCTAAATACATGCCTAACTATGTGTATTTGACATACTTACTTTCCCTGGTTACAGATTGGATTCCATTTATGTGAACTATTGATTGTGTCATTGTTTTGTTTTTGCAAAGTCAGAGACATATTAACCCCTGTTGCTCTTTGATGTCAGCATCCACCTAGAAATTGTTTTGACAACATTATTATTATCATAACTAATCCTTACTTGGGATCAGGTTTACTGTACTTACGCTAGCAAGGAAAATTTTGCTGGCAATGTAACATTAAAGGGAATTTGAAATCCTGAAGTTGAAGTCTCATCCGAATTATGAAGAGATTTTTTTCAGAACAATGTAAAATGAATGTAGGATCTAGATTTAATTTATGGTCTAACATGTTAAACTAGTAAAACAATGGAAATCACTAAGCTTAGCTGTAGCTAATGCGGTAACAACCGGATCAGGAGATATTAACAAACCCATAATTTCCATTGTAAATCAATGACTTTACACCAGGAGGCAAATAACAGAAGGATCATGAGTGTGCTGTTAAAGGTGACCTTTTTCTTGGACTTGGACTTGGCAGGCTGCAGTTTCCCATGAGACAAAGTGATTGCTCACGACGCAATCCTTGATTTAATTTCTTGAGATAATATTCGCAGGCAGTGTGCTTCCAATGATGGTGCTGAATTACAATCACACCGTCTTTATTTCAGAGCCCTCCTTGCGGCTCATCCCCATCTCAGACAGCTGAGGGAATCTTGGGATGTGCTGACAGACTTTCGGTGTTGTAGGTGTTAGACAAGAGTATTACTGGTTTCCAATAGAAATATCCTGTTAGCACCATTAGTTGTAAAACATAATGATAACATTTTTCTTCTTTTCCTCTGCTTAGGTACGACCCGCCCCCCTCGAGACGGAGAGATTCCAGGGTTGGATTACAACTTCCTGTCTGTGGACGACTTCCTACAATTGGAGGAGAGTGGCACACTACTGGAAGTAGGAACGTATGAAGGTGAGGAGGATGATTACAAAGATGAAAAGTGGCACCTCACATGACTTAAGATGGAGCAGGTGTCCTCATTTTCTACGGATAGGGCTAGCGTAGCAGCCATCATATTTAGTTTTTTTCCTACATGTAGGTAGGCTGTAAGACAGCGCGCTCAGATGATTCTGATTATACCGTGCATGATGGGAGGCAGGGGATTCATCCAGGAGACAGCAGGTCTCTCCACATCTGCCCCTCTCACTCTGATTAGGACAGTGTTGTGCAGGGCTAAGTCTCATACTGACACAAACTTGTGTGTGTATAACATGTGTATGGCTGATTGTTTGTTGGACTGTACGTTATGCACTAAGTAAGGGGTGTGTGTGTGTGTGTGTCAGAGAGAGATTGTGTGCACGGGGCTTTGAGAGAATGTTATGACATTAATCTGCTTGGCTCTGGCTCTGCTGTGTGTTGGCACGTTACTCTTTCACACGGTCAAATACCTGTCCACAGGAGTCTTTGGCACTGTCAACTGGACCAGTACAAGAGATCATTAATAGTCAAATGAGGGCACATGAATGATTAATAAAAAATATAGTACTTCACTTTCTTCTGAAATATTCTTTGATTCAGATGCTTTGTGAGCTTATTCACTTTTAAAAGTATAATTTTAATTATTTTTAGTAGTTTTCTGGCTAATCATTAGACAACCTAGGAGCATTGGTAGGATAGGGGGCAACAATTCCTTGTAACTGTATCCATGTAGTCAAATCATTTGGGACTCTGCCTTTCTGCATATGGTTCATACTAAATTTCTGGGTCAGATACACCAAAGCTTTTTAGCCATGGGCAAATAATTGGTCTTTGTGGCTTCCTATTGAAGCATTGTTGAGGTAACTGGTTTTGCTGCAGAATCTCCAGTCTCTCAAAAGTAGCAGGGCATAGAAGTGTTTTTTTCTCTGCTAGAGAGATTGTTTCAGAGAGTCAGTTGTCTCCATTAGCAAAGTAACAATACCTGGTCAGTAGTTATTTCGATAATTTTTTGAAGTACCGCGTTAGAAAAGGTTGATGGAAACTGCAAAATTCCAAATAACTTACAGTGTAACTCACCCCAAAATCAACTTGTTTAGTTCTGCGACATTTGTCTTAAAAGCCACCTTAGTGCTGCCATCTTAGGGTTGAACCTTGAATTTCCATAAAACAACCGCTGAAGTTTTGTACTTCTTCATGCGGAAAGAAACAACAAACGCGAAGGTGTGTTGGTGCCGACTGTTATGAGCGCATAGAATGGACCCGAAACAGGTTCTGTGAGATGATTGAGAACTCATGCTGTTGAGAGAGTGGGAGGTTCTTCCGCTCCTCAGGGGGATCGCGTGGAAAAAAAATCTCCCAAATCCACTCAGTCTTATTTCTTTCTACTGAGGCCTTCTCCTTCTTCTCATAAACTTGTACGCGGTATGCTTCTTGCAACTCTTGGCCATTTTCAAAGTGTACAGTGAGAGCACATTACATTACACTGGCATTACATGAGCGCGTCAGAGTGATTGGCGTGTGGGACAACCAATAGATAAGGTGATACCCCTGGAAGTCGAGGGACAGAGGGTGGTGTGGGCAGGACAAGACATAAAGGAATCTGATTGGTTCTTTCCATTTGGCCGGATTGGATAGAGTTTTTACATGCCTGCAGATTTCACAGCGATCAAAATTTTTAACCTCCTTTTTCTGAATGTATTAACTGCTATCAGGGTGGAAGGACCATTTCACCCAGTTTAACAAAAAGTGCTTCTAAACAGGATTGCCAACTATAGCTTTAACTAGGCTTCTGCATGGACTAGACAGTATCAAGGAGTCTTTTGTTTAAGTACTCACTATGAGTGGCTGGAGGCCCCTATGTGTGTTAATCCTGTGAAACTGTATGGAATACACATTCACACCAACAAGACATTTTCATTGTCAAAACTCTATCTAATTATTATTACTGATCTGTTTCTCATTCCTCATGTATGGCCAGTCTGGTAACAACAACTGGTATACAGCCAGTCATACGACTTTCTATGGCCCTGTAGCATACCAAGTGAAATGGCTGGCCAGGGTGGTCTGCAACTCACATAAACAATGTGCACACGCCTGTTTAAATTTCAGAGTTTTGCGTGTGTTTTGTTCTTTCTTATAATAGATTTGTTTATGAGTTGAATTGAACAGGATAAATTTCACATTAACCGTGGAGAGAGTTTGGAATGATGTATGATTGTCTCAGTTTTTACAGAACCAAAATCTGTTAGTTTAACAGGACCATGTATATTTTCAAAATACATTGTATTACCTCATATACACTAGTTAATATTGGCATGACAGGCAAAGAGCAAAGCATCCCAGGTCACCAAGCGTCCTCTTTTACCCTGACATTTCAATTTTTCACACTTTTCTCCCGGGCATCTGGGAGAGACAAAAAAATTAATGAAACTGTGCGGTTTTCCTATTTTTTCAAGAGACTAATAAGCATGTACTTAAATTGACTGGTGCGATTCATGGAATGTGACAGCCTGTTTTTTTGTGAGGCATCATCCTAGAGCTGCTGCCTTGTGCTGGTTTCTTCTCCTCTCACAGATGGAACAGCTGCTAGCCCGCTGCTTACAAGATATCAAAGCACAAGTGTACCCTTAACCAGTCTGGTTGCCTCCAATTTAAGCCTGTTTGCTGTTGCGATTACCTGGATAACTGAGAATTTGAACAAGCCCCCTTAACAAGAAAACACAGAAAAAATATCCCTCGTATCATCCTGGTCAGAACAAAATGGGTGGCATGTACAAAGGTGGCAAATGTGTTTCTGTGTTAAGGCAAAGGTCCCATAGATCTTGTCAAATGGACACAGAAAAATATAGAGACTGTGCAAGTTGACTGAATTTGTTGTTACACCCTGGAAAAAGAGGTATAGTGCACCAGGAGTGGACTAAAGCTTTAAAAAAAGAAAGAGGCATATCATCCTACTCAGAATCACTGAAGGTTGCACAGTTTGTCTTTGCACATTCCTCACACAGTGCAAATGTTGAGAGGGTTTCCTCTCTAGCTATGTTTACATGCCCAAAATTTCATGATGAGATTAAAATGTATTCAGATTAAAAGACAAAAAATAATCGGATTGTACCGTTTATATGGGTACACAATCAATTGATCCAATTATGATATGCGTTTATGTGCCCCTGGTTTTATTCAGAATAGAAACACTCTGACATGCGCAGTTACGTGTTTGACTTCTGAGAGCCAAAGGCTGGACTTGCACCAGGTTCTAGTTATGGTTGAAACGTTAGTGAATCAATAATAATGTTGAGCTCTTTTAATGTTTCTAATAGAAATAATGTATCGGGAGCGCAGCCAGTTTTGCTCCCCGACATATTTCTGCCTCTCAAAGTGGAAATGTATCCCATTGATGTGTGGCACACTCAGGAAAGCTTGCTACATTCAGAATAACTTCCTGACAAGCATTTATATGTATGCCGATCAGATTGTTAATCGGCATAAACCACCCCTCTCATTCAGAATAAAATGTAATCCCAATTGAGCTTAAACATTTTTACTCCAATTGGCCCTTTATTCCGATTACTTTTGTCCATGTGAACGTAGCTACTGATGCAGACACAGTGGACCAAGGTCACGAACCAGCTGTCTGTTGAGTCACTAAATGGTATTTGGCTTGTGCGATATAATTTCAAAGACACATCTTGCGGACTTTCATGCTTATTTCTTGAGCAACCAATAAGTAAGATCTGTTCTACAGCAAGATATGGATGGGGAGACAAGGAGGATCAAGAAAACAAAAACGGTGAAGAAGAAAACTAAAGACTGAAGAATACACGTTTTGTGTTTATCTTCATTATTGCATTGAAAAGAATAGAGTACATGTTTTCTCAGATTATTATGTCAGATTTTTGTTTATTTGTTTGTCCGGTACAACTGTAAATGTGAGCTATTATTGTTACAGGTTAATTTTCTTATCAAGAAGAGTCATTATTTCTGTTTCTATTTATTACTAAATTCCAGAGACTTCAAAGTCATATTTGTACTCGCTTACTGACTTATGGATGCTATCAGAAGTTTATTTGCCAATTGTTTCTAAACATACAGAGAAGGCGAACTTTAAGTATGTTTAAAATCATCTCTTAATTTTAAGTAAACAGAGTGTCACAGTGTTTCATTACGCAGTCAAGTATCATCTTTTTTTGCAAATCAAAATATGCTACCTCTGCATTTGGTGTGATGGCAAGTATTTAAATGTCAAGAGTTTTGAGCCATAAACTATGAGGTGATAATAGACAAGAGCTTAATGCATTGTATTTGTGTATAGTTTTTGGCTTCAGCAGTTATATACCTGCATGCGATCCAAGCTTCTTTTGTGCTTCATAACAGGTCATGTTGTCCCTCAACCCATATGCTCTTAAAGCTACTTGTAAGTTATATTGACTGGTCGGCTATATGTACTTTCATTTATTTCGATTTCTGCAAGACAATTACACAGTCATATCTTGTCAGGTAGATAGCCGCACCTGATGTTTTTCTACTCGGATCAAACAAGTCAGATGAAATAGCTTGGTGAAGTTAGATAATGGCTTGCTTGTTGTGCAGTTCCCCATGGTAATTGCTTGTTGTTAGCTTCACTTTGCATAGCTTGGAAATGTATCTGCTAAAGGTCTGACCTCTAAATGAACTGCCGTCGGCAATCAAAAAAAATTTTTTTGAGATTAAAATGTATCGTGAAGATAATGGGGGAAATTTAATGAATGGGAAACTGTTTAAAGAAGAATTTAAAACAGAGCAGCATATTGTTAATTAAGTATTATTAGAAATAATAGCACATGGAATAATTAGCACAAACCTGGATGCAACATTAGTTTGCTAAAAACGCAGCTGTAATAAATGAGACTGTCCTTTTAAAGTGTTCTAAATGCAGGGCTGCACATTATGAGGAAAGCAATCCCTTGCAATAATACTGTTGACAATAGCAACAATAATGAGTTAAGATTCGTTCACATGTACCTCACTGCTCTCTCTCTATTTCATCATTACAGTGTCCTCACCCCTCTTCCTGAGCTTGAGGAGCTTGGTCACAGAGATCTAAATCAGTTGTGGGTATTAAGTACAGTGACTGCCCAACCAAGTGGCCAAGTATGCCATGGACAAGTTGGAAGAAAAAATATTTATTTCAGTCATTAGAGACATGACATAAATTTCAGAAAAATTACTTGTGAATATCTTTACCCTGCACAGGCAACATCTCATCCATTAACAAACATATGAGAGATCAAAGTGGCTGAAATATCTAGACTATAATAGTGTTTAAAAAATGACAAGCAAAGTTTCCTGTTTGAAGTCTGCATGGTCACATGGGTGCTTGCATGAAGGCAAAAACCATCTTTGCACGTGCATCGGTGCCCCTGCGAGGGAAACCGGGGCTCAGCTTCCTTGTCACTGACTGCTCTAATTGAGCACCTAAAACAAGATACAGTCTGATCATTTGCAAAATGCGCAAGACAATTTTTTTTTCATCATGATAACCTAATGTATTACCGGTTTAGCTGTAGACTCAGATGGAGCATATTTTCTGCACTGCTTTCAGAGCTTACACAATACAGACCAAAACACAAACGGGAAGACTGGGTTTCTCACCAGCTGCTTATTTCCAAGGTTTGTAGTCACACCACGGTCCAGCTTTGTGTCTTTTACTCTGTACATAAGATTATGTGCAGATCCCTTGGCTGCTATTTCTTTATCCCCCTGCACTGCCTGTATTTATCCCCAACTCCTTCTCTTCATTCCCTTCCCTCTCCCTCTCCGTCTCTCAAGCATGCTAATGTCCTCCTTGTTGCCTAGGTAACTATTATGGGACCCCAAAGCCTCCACGGCAGCCCATCATTGGGACAGTGACTCTCAGTGATGCGGGCTCCCATCCCTCCACACCAAAGCGCACCAAGTCCTACAATGACATGCAAAAAGTCCGCGTAGTGCCTGCTGACGACGACGATGACGACCAGGCCACGGAAATGAACAACAGTTTTACAGGTGAGGGTATCGCTGCGCCCCTCCCGCCTCTTTGTGCTTGTGAAAGTGCATGATTCTTTAGCTCTCGCAGTCTCTCGGCATATGTAGTGTTTTCCATCTATGCTGCATTTCCTCAACAACCTGTGCTTCTTTTGGAGTGTCCTTTGAATACACGTACGGATGCATGAGTAGGAGTCCAGAAGGAGAGAGTTGGTGTTTGTATGTTTATGATCTGTTCCTCTGTTGTAAGATTATGTGTGTCTGGCAGTTACATCATGTTTTCGTGATGCAGATTCTTTTCTTCCTTACACTGCCATCTGCCTGTGAGGAGGGTTGTGGTGGAGTTGTATTTCTTTTCTACATCACAGCACTGACATCCTTATTTATCCTCATCTTCTTGTTTCCCGACCTCTTTTTCCCCTCCTAGATTTTACTTAGTATGTTGTTCTCCTGCATCTGGTGACAGCAGAGTTTTAAATGTTTCATAATTCACAAAGTCAAACAATTTAAATTAGGGTGTAAATACACTGCCTTGCAACAGTATTGACCTTTTTGTTTTTTGCTTTGGCATTCATTTGTATTAATACAATAAAACAGGTTACTAAACCATATCCCAAACTTTTAACATGGAGCACTTTTCAAACCATCAATCAAAAATGGAATGAATATATAGCTATTGCAAAGCTAACACAACCCTGTCATCCACCTAAAATTAATCAGACATGTGTATAACAGTCCCATGGTAACTCTGAAGGAGCTGCAGAGACCCACAACTCAGCTTGAAGAATATTTTGACAGGAACAACCTATATTAAGCTACGTTCACACTGCAGGGAAATGTGACCCAAATCCGATCTTTTTGCCCATATGCGACCCATATCGGTCTTTTTCATGGCGGTGTGAACGGCCCAATTCTGATCTTTTCACCCCCCAAAAAATCAGATTTGAGGCACTTCCATATGCGGTACTAATTTGGATAGGTATCGGATTTTTTTTAAAGCGTACCCAGTCTGAATGGTCATGTTGCATTTTATCCGTCTTTTACGTCACTGTTATGTCTCTCACTACACATCCACACACAGTAGTAGCAGTTAGCGCTCCATAAAAGACTGTTTTTAATAGCTGTGCTGCTCTCTTCTTACCTTACTTCATCCTGCTATGATGTGATCTTAATATTGTCGGCTTCCATTGTGCAACAGATAATTCTAATAATAACAAGGAGAGATACCGGCGGTATCCGCGTTTCTTTATTTTTTCGAGTTTTTTTTTTTTTAACAAAACTTTATTGAACACTTCTAGAAACCATTACATTCACCATTACTTCCATAAACAGTGTGCTGCTGTGTGACATCTCCTTTTGTTATCTGTGCAAACCGGTCGCTTTGCGGTCTTTAACCGTTCAGACAGAAGTCTGATGGCTACTAATAGTAGTATGAACGGCCACCCCAAAAAAAATCCGATTTCAGCAAAAAATCTAAATTGAGCATCAAGACCTGCAGTGTGAATGTAGTCTGTGTTGCACACTGCAGAAATTGAAGGAAAAAAAGAAGAAAGCCAATGTTAAAAGATATTGAGAACATGCCTGTTTACTGTTTGCCAAAAATCATGTAGGCGATGCGCCAAACCCCTGGAAGAATGTTCTCTGGTCAGATGGGACCAAAATGTCTCTTTCATTCTTACCTGCAAGACAGCATGTCTGGTGAAAAGCTAACTGTAGATCAGCCTGACGATACCATCCCCACGATGAACCACGGTGGTGGAAACATCATGCTGGGTGGCTGCAGGAATCTGTGGGAACTACAAAAGACTTTTGGCTACAATTGCAGCAAAAATGTAGTGTACAAAGTTTTGATTTCTTAGCTCTTGTAAAAGAATATTATTTATTGACTTCACAATGATATGCTTTGTTTATTTCTCAATGTATTTCATAATATCCCAGTGTGACACATTAGAATTTGTATATAATGTAAAAATAAATAAATAAAAAAAAACACTATATTTCCCCTGCTGGTCTTCAACCTCTTTGGAGTGTGAGGGGCATCTGCATTTATTTTCTTCCTTGATGCTTTGAATCTTTTCACCGACTTCGTCCCCCAGCTGCGGTGGGGGATTGGTCTAGCCTAAACAGAAAAGGAAACACTTACTGCTGGAGAAGTAAAATGGGTGTGGGTCAAATTGAGTTAGGGACTGTTGCTGAGGGAAAGGGCATATCCTGTTACCCCTCTCCTTACACCGGCAGTTCGCTGGAGATAAACTGGGGGAAGGGAAAATACCTTGAAAGGAGTTGGGTGTGACTGAAGTTGCATGAAATTAGTAAGCATGTCTGTTTCTTTTATCTTGCATGCATAAAACAAACTGTGATTTTATTTCTCCTGTTTCTCCTGTTCCGTTTTGTGCTTATTGTGTCACCCAGGATCCTTAGTGCGTAGTCTCTTCCCCTCTCCTTTGTTGTGCACAGGTAACCCTAACGACCAGGACGAGAGCCGCAGCGGCATCCTCCGTCCGTACCCCGTGCGTGATAATGCTCTACCCTGTGGTCTAAACAATGCAGCCACCTCCACTGCAGAGAGCGGGCAGCAGACGCTTGCAGAACCCCAGGTCTCTCCAGAGGACCCTCTGGGACCACTGCCCGAAAACTGGGAGATGGCCTACACCGAGAACGGGGAACTGTACTTCATAGAGTATGTATCCCCAGCCTGTATGGTTTTAAAAGTTGTGACTAATGAACGCAGCCTTGCCAGTGCCTGAGTAAGTCTTTCTCTCTTTAGCCTCTGCTGTATGTGTTTGTGCATCTGTGTTTTATTTCCACTGTTGCTCCTTTTGTTGGCTTTTATTGGCCTGTCTCCTACGATGATTTGGTTTGTCAGCCTGCCCAGCCCTCTGGGTGCAACTGCTTTCCTGTTAATCCCTGCATGTCCCGACTTAAAAAGGAGATCACATCCTGATTACCTGACTACCTCCACCTCTCTGTCCTCTGCAGCACGGCAAAGACTCTCCACCAGGACATGGCTGTGTGTTTTCAGAGCTTGTATGTTAATTTCTGCTATCACTGAATTACAATTTGTTTTCACCTAGCAGTAGAGACAAAAGTCAGGTTGTTTATGGTTACCTTGCCTTTGTCCTCTGTGTTCTTCTGTGGTTGCAGCGGACGGCGTCTGTCCCCTGCAAACTTGCTGACATATTTTCTTTTTTTTGACTAATTCTTATTGATGCGTTCAGGTGCCCCTGCTGTGCTTTGATATGACAGACTGACTGCTTGCTGCTGAATTATTGTGTTGTGTTGTTTATTTCCTCTCAGCCACAACACAAAGACCACATCCTGGCTGGATCCCCGGTGTAGAGACAAAGCCCCCCGCCCTCTGGAAGAGTGTGATGATGATGGTAAGCCTCCAGACATGATTTAGAGCGTTACGGTGTCTGTGCACAGTTCTGTGTAGTGGTTTAGAAACAGTATGGGCCCTCAGACATGGGTCTCCTTTTGAGTTGTGAGTGATGGCTTTGTTGATTTATAGTTGTGTTTTTAGAGCTTTGATTTGGTTTCTTTTGCAACATTTCATGTGTTGGGAATATGTCCGATTTCCTACGAGGCTACTGTCATTAAAACTGACATATTGCTTCATTATGATAAAGAATGGCTTTATAAAGTCCAATAGACACTTCATTTATGTGCAATCTTATGAAATTGCACCATCAAGTGGTGAAACTTCATTCGGTTGCCAAAAGCTGCTGTAATATTCTGGGTTCACCCGTTTCTAAGGGTCTTCTGTTCCCCTGTTTTGCCTTTCTCTGGATTGACACTTCACTCCTTATTTGTTCTTGATTCCTCCATCCCTAACCAACTTTTTTTTCTGTCATCCATCCTTTTTCTATTCTTCATTTTGTCATCTTTATTTAATCCTGCTTTCAATATTGGAGAAGAAGGGATACATACAGAAGACCTGGAAAGTGATCTAGGTATGGTTTTACGATTTTTTAGATGAAAAGCAAAAAGTAATCTTTAAAAGCTTTAAGTTTTGGCATTCGTTGTTATATTCTGTCATTTACTTAGAAAGATTTGGACCGTGGAACGTTGTTGTGACATAGAAACTTGGCACATAAACTGTGAAAATTTGTGTTTGGGTATTATTATTTCCTTGTTTCCTTGGTAAAAAAAAATATTATCCCCTTAAAGTTTGCCACAATTCTGAGGAAAATGCATTTGTAGGTTGAGCAACAGTGGTTGCACATATGAAATATTGCTGATTCCATATGCCTATTCTGCTATTGACTGTGGTTTCGTGTTATTTGATGGGAATATTGATGTTTGAAGAAACAAGACATATTGACCATTTAACAATCTATTCATATAACTAACATGGGCCTCAGGAGAAGAACTGTACACAACCACAACAACAGCCTTGCACCACCTACTCATGCTGGTTTGTTCACACACTGCTGTGGGACGGCATCCATGTTCCTAAACCAGCATTTGTCACAAGTCGCCCAGTGTGGTTGTGTTGGTTGCTCTGGCACAAACAGCCCTCTTTATCTGATCCTGCAGGGGTTCAGCAGGTTTGAGGTCAGGACCGCTGGCAAACCAGTCCCTCCTCTCCACTTGCAAATTCTGAAGGTGGCTTCTGATAAACATTGTGGTGACAGCCATTGACACCTTAAAAGATAGAGTTGAATCCCTCAAAGTGAAGACAATGGATTGCCACTGGTTGGAGAATCTCATCTCGACATCTCTCTGCATTGAGTTTGCCAACGATAAGTCTCGTGTTGACTGAGGAAGATGCCACCCCACACCATGACACCGCCTCCACCGAAAGCTGTTTGGCAGTGGCAGAGAATGTTGGGCAAGTTTTTTTTAAGGGCGCAGCTGACATAGTCAAACTAGCTATTTGACTCACAAATGAATATTCCTCACAATTGTGGCAAAATATGAATGAGTTGACCTGGAATTAAATATACAGATTTACCAATAAGCCTTGTTATAACCAAGAAAAAGTCAACCGATTTCCGTATTTCTTTTGCTGTTTGTCTTTTTTTCATTACCTGCTATGATTACAGATACAATAAATATGTGAGTATGCTGTAGGAAACAGTGGTACACAGCTGGTCGAGACAATGGGCTCTAATGAAAATTTAGCTAAAATCAGTGAGTTAACCTTTCAGGAAATTGCATGGTCAGGATCAGACGTTTACATAAACTTTCTCAGCTACTTTTGATCACTGGTTTGAACAAACCATTCTTTTAGTAAACAAACACTAAACTGCTGTGATTAAAAAGAAAATAAGAATAAGAAGGGCAAGTAAAATTTTATTTTGGCTTTAATCAAAACCACAGAGCCCCAGAAATATACATACTGAGTCATCCATTTACATTCATCTCCACTAATATAAAATGTTATGTCCTTTGGCAAATTGCACCTCAATCACATGCTTTTTGAAGGTATTGACTATCTTCTGGCACAAAAGTCTGCCTGAATATTTGACTCTGCTTTTAAGCATAGCTAAAAATGTCCCATCAAAAATTACGAATGTTCATAATAAAAATAAATTACATCTTCTATCATTTCTTGGCTTGTAATCTTTAAATGATCTGATCTATATCTATTCAGTGGTAAGAGTGCCAAAATTCAATATATGAAGGGCTGTTAAAGAGATATTTACGTATGATGTAATATAAATGAAACTGATAATAAATTCAATAAGTAAATAAGCACATGTTATTGTTTAAATTGTTTAATATAGATTTAATTATGATTAAATTCGTTTAACATTCAATTATTTTTATTTGTTACACACGCATACAATTAGTTCAGCGCATTGGGAAATGTTTTCTAATTTCTCAGCCTCACCCATCAAAGTCACAGTTGTGCAGGTAAAGCAATCAGACGTTGGGGTCTATTTGATGAGCCATTGTGACAATTCTTCACAAGTACTTCCACACTATTGTAATGCACTGTAGTACTAGAAATATAAACTATTTAAGAGTCAGGAAAAATTGTCTACTGGAGAGGGGAAAAAAAAAGAATATACAGGAATGGGGAAAAAGTAACACCAGTGGGTATTTTTAATAAATGTCAAGTTACACGAAACAGGAGCTGCAGAGCGGACAGTCACAGGCTAACAGGTTCGACACGTTCCTTCTGATAAACTATTAAAAGTTTCACTGCTTAAAGTTTTCAGATGTTTGATTTTTGTCAGACTGATTCATCCGTAAACTATCCAGGAAGTCTGGAATAAAAAGCAGCTATTTCAGCTGCTTTTTAATCTAAACATTGCTTATTTGCAAAGGAAACCTTACAGGTTGTTTTACTTGCGTTTTACATCTTAATATAGATTAGAAAAAAAAAAAAAAAAAAGAAATATAAACTATTTAGATAAATACTGAAATAAACACATTTATTTAGATGAATATTAATGTAGTTTTAATTAATTTATTTGTTTTTAGTATTATTTAAACAATCACAATATAAATATTATACAAAATATTTATTTTGTTGGAGAATATAACCCTTTTTTTATGTATTACACCAAACCCCTAAAAAGCGATACAAATTTTTTTTTCTCAGATAATTTAAAGGCAATACACCGTCTTTTTGACCGTAATCCATCATTACTCCATCCATGGAAAGCGCCAGCAAGACTGGCAAAAGAAATTCCTCAGCAGCTGCCACCACCATGCTCGAGAGTTGTTATTTAGTTTAAAAGCTTGACTTGCACTCTTCTAAACATTCTTCTTGTCACTGAGGCGCTCAATTTTTCTTTCCTTTGACCATAAACATTTTCTGTAGAAGGCATTTTGATTGTCCATGTGGGCAGCAGCAGTTTAATGTCAAGCTTGAAGGTGTTAATTTAGGAGCTTTGTGGAATTTACCTTATTTTATTGTCAGGACCCTCCAGTCTATGTTCATGTTAAAATGGCTTCACTCTGAATGGTGACAGTTGCTCCAGCAGTTTCCAGTTGATGGCAGGCCTAGGCCTTGGTGGTTTATAGATTGTTCCTGAGTATTTTAATTTGCATTCATCTAAGAGGGAAATTGGTTTCTCCAAGACCTTGGCGAAAAAAAAATAAATGCTTACCAAAATAACTTGTCTTCAACACATGATTAAGTAAACTGTTGTTCTTTGCATTTTAGAAATGTCTCCAAAATATCTCCCTACTTTTGTAAACCGATTACAGTCATGCCTATATCTTAACATAGAACACCGGACTTTCCTTTTGCATATTGGTACATTATTTACGTGAATGTATGTTTACTATTCAGACATTGTGTGGATCAGAAAACTTCACAATGATTTATAATTTTGTGTAGCCAAATCTTTTATTTTTGATCACTTGACTAGTCGTTTATAATCAACCCAATGAAAAGAATAATTTAAATAAACAATCAAAGAGTTTAATGAATATGACATCCATGCTCATAAGTGCATGTATGATTTATTTTCAAATAAGTACTTATTTTCCAAAACCCTTGAGACGAGTGAGCTTTTTGACTTGAGCTTTTCTCTCCTGCTGCAATTATTGTTGGCTACAACATTAGTTTATTAAATGTTTGTGGTTTAAGACTTTAAACATGTATACAGTTAACAGTGCTCCAGAACAGACTTCTATGTCCTTATTTTTGGCAACTCTAAAAGTAAAATAGTATTCATATTCACTTCTTTAAATATTACAATTAAACACGGGATATCATATTCTTAGCTTGCGTAGAGTTCTTAAAAGAGCCAGATGTAAACAGTGAGAAGGTATAAATATTTACAATATGTTGTGCTCACCATAGAGTAATGTATTCTGAATTTGTTTTACAAAAAAAGTATTTAGCTACTATTTAACCCTATAGCACCAAACCTATTATTTTTACGTCCTTAACAACTCCAAAACATAAATTTTGCTATGCGGCCTATTTGAAACCTCTTTCTCCTTGACTCCATAATGCCAAACATATCATTTTCAATACTCATATTTCTAATACCTCTACTGTCAGGAGTTGTCCTGATGAACCCGAACACAACCACACACACACAGAGCTCAGTTTTTGAGAGTTTATTGAAGGTTAGGTGGTTAGTGGAAGAAGAGAACCAGAGTCTGTACTGGGATGGAGCTGGTGGATAATGAGTGCAGGAGCTGGAGGACTGGAGAGAGAGCTGGATGTCTGCAGGTGCTGCGCTGCAAGGACAGGAAGCCCTTGAGCAGGTGGGAGAGTACTTGGAGCGCTGGGGCAGTAATCGAGCCAGCAACACGGCAGAGAGAGTTCGTAGGACACAGGGGCTGCAGTAGATCCAGCAGCGCAGCAGAGAGAGTTCTTGGAGGTGCAGGGGCTGCTGTAGAACCAGCAGCACAGCAAAGAAAGTTCTTGGAGGGGCAGACGTAGGAACCTCAGTCAGGCAGACGTAGGAAAATCATGTGACTGGCAGACGTAGGAAAATCATGTGACTGGCAGACGTAGGAAAATCATGTGACTGGCAGACGTAGGAAAATCTCTTACCGGCAGACGTGGGGAAATCTCTGACTGGCAGACGAGGGAGAGTTGAAGCTCTGACAGACAGACGTGGGAAAATCTCTGGCTGACAGGCGTGGGAAGGTTGACGACGATCCAGCGGGGAAGAACTGGCTGAGGAGGGTTTATATACGTAGGTGAGTGACAGGTGGAAACAGTCCAGGATGATTACTAGCAGACAGGTACAGGTGATTAGGGAGAGTGGAGTCAGAGCTGGGCGGGAGGAGGAAGGTGCTGGAAAGTTCACTGGAAAGGCAGGCCAAAACTGCACCATGACATCTACCTCCTTAAAAATTATGTTCATCAGATGTGAACTCAGTCAGAGGAGGGTATAAGCTGTGTGTATAGTATGCATTTTCATGCAAACAATTTTATTGCAGTAAATCTTATTAGTTGCCTGTGCAAATTCTCAGTTATCTGGCTCATCGCAACAGCAAACAGGCTGGCAACCAGACTTTCGTTCTGTTCTTTCTGAAAACGTTTCGACACCTATCCGGGAGTCTTTGTCAGTTCTGGTGGCTCGCACTTGAACCCTTACCTTATTGGTTAATACTTGATATTTTTTCATTATTAACTTAAACTCGTGTTTATATCTGTTTTGAAACAGCGTGGTATGTTTTCTTTCTTTCTGCTTAAAAAAATGTTTAAAATAAAAAAATTTGTGACCATATTAATGGTTGTGTATTCGAGTGAACTACACTTTTACTAAAATAGTAAAGGTATAAATTAGCACAGAGCATTTAAAAGCTGTAACAGTTCTTGGGATATGTTCTGTTTGGTCTATAATCCTGTAAAAAAAAAACAGTAATATAAACAGTTGTAGAGTAGGTGGTGTTTTTAGGGGATATTTTGTACCAGTCCAACCTTGGCAAATTGACATGTTCTGACAAACCATGCTGGAAGCTGAAAAAAAAACAACAACAACAAGTAAGCGACATAATGACCATAGCAATCCAACCACAGTGCTTCTCTTATCTGTGCTAATGACTTAGATAGGGGTGTTTGTGTTTAACACTGTGTGCTCTCTGTATTGCAGAGCTGCCTCCAGGATGGGAGAGAATAGATGACCCGGTGTACGGAGTGTATTATGTGGAGTAAGTTAATCACCTCATTGACACATCACTTCCCAAAGACAAATGAGATTCATCCATTTTTAAAACCCTCATGCAAATCTGTTCACTCGTCTTTCATAAAAACTCATTGGTGAAGGTTTTCTTTCTGCTTTATAGGCACAACAATGTCTAATGTCACCTTGATTACTCTTGTTTATCCTGTGTTTGTCTTTCAAAGCCATATAAACAGGAAGACCCAGTATGAGAACCCAGTGGTGGAGGCGCGGCGTCAAAAAATCCTAGAGCAGCAACAACCGCCGCAGCCTCCAGAAGGTGAGCGGTATATCCGAGGTTCGTTTCCTGGCCATTTCTTTCTTTCTTCATGTCTGTCAGTGTCACGTCTTTCTTGTTCGTCTGGTGTTCTCTAGGGGTTCGGCCAGAATTTATTTCCTCTGGATCTCCTTTCCCACATTCTCTCCAAATGTAGAGTTAAAACTTTTTAGATAAAAGTTTTCTAAATTCTGACTGTCAGTTGTGGTTTTACCTAAATTAAGCTGGCCCAAGTCCTAGTGTTGTCTTTAAAGTTCAGGTTTTAATTTATGTGATTTTTAATCATAAATACCATTTTGTATTTGATCATTGTAGTTTCACGTCATTTAAAACAGAGGGGGGATGTTTTCTTTGACTCTGTTGTTGTAATACTGTGAAATGAAATTCTTAGTGTGTGTGCAACTAAGAGATGCATCTCAATAAATTAGAATATCGGTCACTTATGGTAGATTTTTATTTCTGTTCTTTTATGATTATGGCTTACAGAGAGAACAACAAAAATTATCAGCCTATTGAAAAGTATATCCATGTACAGTACAGGGCATGCATACAGTACTTGTTCAGGGTTCCTTTTGCATAAATTACTGCATTAATGAGGCATGTCGTGGAAGAGATATGCCTGTGGCACTGCTGAGGAGGTAAACAATCCTAGGTTGCCCAAAGTCCTTTGGCTCATATGGATTGTTGAGTTTGATGTCTCTCATCTTCTTCTGGATAACACCTCATAGATTTTCTGTGGGGTTTAAGTCAGGTGAGTGTGTGAATATGGGGCAGACCATATATGCATATCCCCAAACTCTCAAATAGTCTTTGCTTCACAATTCTCCAAAGACTGAGCCGGATCCCTTTTACTTCTGCACCTTTGTCTACCACACTTTGTCCTTCCACTCAATTTTCAAAAAACATTTATGTATTAAAATTCTAGTTGTATTGGTCTTAGGGTCATGTAATTCAGATTTTCAGAAATCTGGTTTTATTAGCTGTAAGCCATAATCTCAAAATTCATAAAATAAAATCTTGAACTATATAAATCTGTAATGAATCTATACGAGTTTCACCTTTTGAATTAATGCGTTGCATAAACCTTTCAGTGTTATTCTAATTTATTGGATACATGCACAGTTTGCTTTAAGCTCTGTGTTTTATGTGTGTTGTCAATGTGTGATCACGTGTGTCACATGTACACAAATTCAGTACATGTGTGGTAAGTATGTGGCGATTAAAGTGGGAATGATCGTGTGTGCACAGAGTGGATAGAGGAGCATTCGTCAGCTGCAGCTCCTCTGGCAAACTATGCTCCAAACCACCTGGAGACCTACAGGGACCCACAAATCCCACCCGCTCTACCTCCCGGCCCAGTCGGAGTTAAAAGTAAGTCTTTATAAGTCAGTAGACCTGTAGATATTTTGTTACTTCTTGATTTTAATAATATGTGTAACGGAGGCTATTTTTAAAACTGCTAATTGTTTATACAAAACCTATTTGTCCCTGTAAGTTCTGGTCTGTGGTAATGTCAAGCAAATGCATGCATTTCATGAGGAGAGATATATTTATTTATTCAGGGTGCTCAGGTATAAGGAACAATTAGGCAAAGCTTGGTGCCTAATTATTATATTTATTTTAGATATGTTTTATTTACTATTTGTATTATGTTTTATTACAATGATTGATTAACTTAAAAAAATTATAAATGCTATTTCTAACTATTAATTTAGTTTTTCTTGTTTTTCATAAAATAATTTAATTCATATTTATGCTTTTTTCCCCTTATTGGTCATCTTAGTTTCAACATTCTTTTTGGGGTCTATTTGTTATGATAATCATTATGTCTACCTTTAGCTTATCCTCAGTCCATCAAATCAACAACACCTCTGTTACACATTTCTGTTTTTTCTCATTGTTAGCCATTTTTTACTTTTAATTTTAACTTTTTCAATGTCACTGTTTGCCTTTTCTTGTAATCTTTTATAAAGTGCTCTCTGCTCCCCATGTTATGTATGTAAAGTAAATAAAGCCTGATCAATTAGTGGAGCGTATGTATAATTATGTTGTCTGTACAGAGTTTAGGAGTTGTTGTTTGCTGCAATCTCTCCAGGGGGGAAACCTTTCTTCACCAGAAACCCTGCAGAGCTGAAAGGAACCTTCATCAACACCAAGCTGAAGAAAAGCCGCCGTGGATTTGGCTTCACGGTAGTTGGAGGTGACGAGCCGGATGAATTCCTGCAGATCAAAAGTCTGGTGCTGGACGGGCCTGCAGCTGTGGATGGCAAAATGGAGACAGGTGTAGTACACAGCCTTCATCCACAGGGGGCACTGTTTTCATTCAGAAACACACTGAGATGATTTTGAACAACTTGTGCTTTAAATGTCACTACTGTATGACAGTAAACTAATAAGAGATAAAACAAACTGTGGAATATGAGGTTTTACAGTGTGACAAAAACATCGCTGAAGATACCATCTTCCTTCTTGCAGGTGATGTGATTGTCAGTGTGAATGACACCATTGTGCTGGGCTACACCCATGCACAGGTGGTGAAGATTTTCCAGTCCATCCCTATCGGCTCAATGGTGGACCTGTCCTTATGCCGCGGCTATCCACTGCCGTTTGACCCCGATGACCCCAACACCAGCCTAGTGACCTCTGTGGCGATTTTGGACAAGGAGCCGATCATTGTCAATGGACAAGAGACTTTTGACGCTCCCACCAACCAGGCCGGACCCATCAATGGCATGGGCGAGCCGCGGCCACACAGCCCCTCGGCGGAGGTAGCATCCAACGGTTCACACGGCTACTCCACCGACGTTGTCACCCTGGCCTCAGCCATCGCCACCCAGCCAGAGCTGATCACCATCCACATGGAGAAAGGAGACAAAGGGTTTGGGTTCACTATTGCTGACAGCCTGACGGGAGGCGGACAGAGGGTCAAGCAGATAGTGGACTATCCTCGGTGCCGTGGTCTGAAGGAGGGAGACATTCTGATGGAGGTCAACAAGAGAAATGTCCAGAATATGAGCCACAACCAGGTGGTGGATCTGCTCAGCAAATGTCCGAGAGGCAGTGAAGTCACCATGTTGGTGCAAAGAGGTACGTACAACGTCTCAATGTTTGTGGATGATGAATGTCTGCAGGAGGTTATGACACGAAAGGTTGTGAGATGAAGTGCACAAGTGAACATGCTTTAATCTGATGAATAGACAACAGTCCGAATAGTTGGCAAGTCAAGAGTGACGCAGTGAAACACGGAAACGAGTGAGGCGGAGTGGGACGCAGGGTGAAAATGCTCAAACTGGGTAGAATAGAACAATTAGAGGTACTACGATGGCAGGAAGAGCTGAGAGTGGGTAAACAGAGTAGTGGAAAGATGGGTAAAGAGTCAAGATGGATGAATGAGGGGGGGGACTAAATAGCAGCACATTAGGTCAGAGGCTCATGGATCATTGGTAAATGTTTGTCATCTAAAACTGCCCCTCTGATAAGTTGGATATTTTTCTCGTGTTTTATACCTAATCACTGTCTGAAATGAAGCAGAGAGGCTCAACCTCTGTCTTCATTGTGGCTAGAATCAGATTAATGTTATTGGTAAACATGTTATGTTTACCAATGTCATTGTATAATGGTGCCTCACAAAAGTATTCACACCACTTGACCTTTTCATTTTGTCATGTTACAACCACAAACTGCAAGGTATTGTGTTGAGTTTTTATGTGACAGACCAACACAGAGTAGCACATACTGGAATTTTTATGTTAAAGGAAAGATACATGTTTTCACTTTTTTTTTATAAAGATCTGAAAAGCATGGTCTGCTTTTGAGTTTAGGACATTTAAATTGGATCGCATTAAATAAAACCTAGTACAAGCATTTAAAAGTCACATTGATAGTAAATAGAGTCATTGTCTTAGATTAAATACAGTTGTTCTGTGAAGACACTTAGATATTTCTTAGAGAATATTAGTGTAAAAACTGCACCACAAAGATCAAGGAATAAAACAGGCATGTTGGGGATTAAGCTGTGGAGTAGTTTATTTTAAAACGATATCCTAAGCTTAGAACATTTCAGAGTACTGTTCAATCCATCGTCCAAAAACCAAGAGCGCATGGAACATGCAGCATCATGCTGTGGGTATGCTTTTCTTAAGCAGATATGCTGGTCAGAACGGATTGGAAGATGTATTATGCTAAATACAGGACAACCCTAGAAAGTAACCTGTTGCAACCATCTTCCAAAAGGCTTGAGAATTTAACAGAGTTTCACCTAAAAAGACAAACCCGAAAAATAAAATCTACAATAAAATTATTTCAATCAAAGCAGATTCATGTGTTAGAATGACCAAGACAAAGTCCAGACCTAAAACCAATTTGAAATGTGGGGCAGGACTTGGCAAACTATGTTCACAGATGCTCTTCATCCAATCTGACTATTTTGCAACGAAGAATGAAGCAAAATTGCCAGGCTCCTCCAGATTTGCTAAGCTGGTAGAGACATACCCCAAAAGTAGTTCAGCTTTAATCACCACAAAGGTTCTGCAAAAGTATTGAGGCAGGAGGATAAATACAGAATGCACTTTCCTCTTTTTAGACATTTAATTGTAAAAAAAAAAAAGATAAATAAGTAAAAAATTGTCCTTAACTTAACATTTACACACAACATTTTGTTCATGAATTGCATAAAATCCCAATAAAATACATTACAGTTGGTGCTTATAAGGAAAAAGTCAAAGTTCAAGAGATAAGATTGCTTTTGCAACGTACCTAAAAGTTAGCATGTTCCTTTATGGGAAAGGCCTTTATTTTTCAGGCTTCTAACAAACATGTCCAGGGTTCCTACAAACTGCACTTGTAGCCTTACAAGTCATTATAGATGTTTGTTTTTGTTATCTCCGAGATGCCAAAGAAAAGATTATCCGCCAAAGTTTAAAGCATAAAAAAAAAAAACAGACGCGAGTATTCAAGGTTACTCAATTGTGTCCAGACACTTTTATGTTAAATTTCTAACCACGTGATGGGTGCATTGACAGCAGCTTGGGATATGCACCCCATATCAAATATGTCATCTAATGAGTTGACCTTGTGCACTGCTGCTGGAACAACTGCTGTATTGTGTTAAATGTCAGCATCATTATGGACCTCTGTGTGTGGGTGTGTGTGAAGGCGGGAGAAGATGGATAGTAGAGATACAAGCTTTGAGGGCAAAGCACAGAGAGGGAATAAATGAGAGGATAAATGGGTAGGAGGCTGCAGAAGTCACAGGAGCTAGCAGGGTGACTGACAGGTTCGTAGATCATATCCACTAGCTTTAACACCATCCTGTAATAACTGTTGGTTCAGGTGAGTGACCAGGTCATGAGGGGCAGTACCCTTTTTGAGGTAACCTGGGGGGTTAGTAACTAGATAAATTAGGCTGCTATTTCAAGTTTTTGTTTGGATACTTACAATCTCCAATTTAAGTAACCTTATCAAGGTGTTTCATGCTAATGTTCAGTATAATTTCATAACCTCTACACATGTAGCTTGTCTAAATGTTAGAGGTCTAACTGCATAATAAATTCCTCCAGCCAATTCCAATGATTCTGAGCTGGATAATAAAGCTAGTAATGATGACGGAAAAACTGCAGAACCATAAAGCGCAAAACAGGCTGTGAAAGCAGGCGATCATAAGTGGATAAGGTGCTTTAATTACCATCAGAAAATTTTGTTGGTGTCCAAAATAATAAATAGCTGAATATGACAGATGTGGTGATGAAAATCACCACATATGAGCTTAACTACTTTGAATAATTTCTTGTGTGTGAGGGAATAACTTTTGTAATATGCTATATATGATGAATTTTCAGACAATCTTTTTTTTTTTTAGAAAAAAGAGAACAAAAAACAACCATTGACAAATCTAGCAACTTTTTTGGTTTCATTGGGAATTTTTGGTGACTTCTGTGAGAACAATCAAAGAATTTCAGTCTGGCTTTCCAACGTCTGAGTATTCACAACCCAGTGCTCATTCAGCAGTACCTTCCAGCTGCAGTCAGAGCCCAGGATGTTCACCAGTTTGCTTCCAGACTGCATGTTAATTGTACAAGTTGATGTATTTTTAGTAAAACTAAAAACTTAAATCAGGCTGCAAAAAAACAGACCCAAAAGAGTGATAAAATGAAATAAAATAAAATATAACAACTGCATCAGTGTCTTTTGGTCCAGTTTTGCTCACGCCACATCTAAAAGAATAAGTTAATTTGTAGGTCTTATTTAGGCTTAATTTTACTCACTTTTGTCTCCTATGACAGTCATACCACACATGCAAGTATTCAAATTTAGTGATAATTAGTTTTAGGGCCTTTTTGAACAGCCAGTGACTACTTTGCATAATGGGGAGCTGTTTTGACCCCAGCATTTTAAACCTTTCTTCTGAATATACACACACTGGAACGAGGGCACATTAAACGTGACTCACATTATCTATAGATGTGACAAGACTTTGGTTTTACCAAATGTACTTTCTTTTTTCATGTTTATAGCCATATAAAATGTGTTTTCAGATACACCAACATGCATGATGAGATAAAGGTGCTGTCACAGTTTTTTTTAAGGCTTATAGTAAAAATAAATAAACCAGAGTCAAAGATTTATACTGTAAACGACACATTTGTTAGTTGTGAAACTTGTCTTGTCAGTAAGTTATGCATTTGGCTTTATGTTTGAGGGTGTGGCAATGAGTTTAACCTTGCTTCTGCTGTAGTGTGTCCGTGAACTCCAGCTAAAAAGAGCGTTATAAGAGGAGTGCATGGGAAAAAAGAGAAGCAGGGATCATGTTTTGAGAGAGTGGAGGTGGAGGATTAGAGAAGAGAGAGGGGGAGATTTGCTGAGCAGAGCTGGAAGTTCACCGAAGGGAGCGTGTATGAGAGGATTGGTTTTGGAGACGTACAGGAGACAGATAACCGAAAGAGGAGGAGGAGGAATAAGGCAGGTTTCATCAAGAGGAGAAAAAGCCCTAATCTGTTTATCAGCAATACATCAATCTCTGCTCAGAGTGAGCAGACTCAGCTTTTAAGAGAAGTACAAGTTTTATGTTTTGTTTTTTTTTTTAGGTGACAGCTATCTATAAAAAAATATGAGGTACAGATCCTGCACCTCACCCAATTTAAAGAATTCTTGTCAAAGGTTCAAGCGTTCTGTTTTGACAGATCGGTAAAGGAGATTAGTAAACATTTTAGTTTGTCCTTGTCACTTTGACAGCACCGCTCCAAACCCAACTTCCGAACATTACAGAAATGCAGCATAGACTCAGAAAATTATTCAGCAAAAAGCCGTTATAGAGCATCTTGCTGTAGTCATAAAGAAACAGTGACGCCTGAATGTTTGGGAAGCATTTCTGGGTAACTATGATAAAAAAATAATCAGTATGCTAAAAACTTAAAAACTAAGAACTCAACCATATAAATGTAAAAATAGAAATCATGTGCAAGTCAATTTTATGTAGTGCAGAACAGTTTCAGCTGGCCGGGTTCCTGCAAGAGAACTGCATGCTAAGGATGTCTGGATCAGGATTCTTGTCATGGATACTGATCCAGGTCATTTAACAACAGGCATTTATCAATGCTAAATCTCAGTCTGATAGTAAAATAAAATTGATAGAATATAAAGTTCTGCTTCATAATCAATAGCTTCAAAATGTAGTAAAATAATAAACATGGTCTACATTACTATTGTAATTGTGGCCCATTTACTTAAATCAACAGAGACATCCATAACTGTGTATGTTATTTTAAAGGGCGAAAGCACATTTGCAAGAACACCCAACATGTGCAATAGCTTGTTCAACAAGTCTTATGCATGAGAATAGATTAAACCAGAGGTTTAGATTGACACTTTTAGTGTCATTGTGTTGTGGAATTCAATGCAATTATTTATTGGATAAACTGTTAAAATCTTTATTTGTTATTTTATCTGTATTTAAAAACATTAGTTAGTTCCTTATCATTTTCACCCAAAGTTATTAAGAGCTACTGTGGAAGGTCCAGAGAGCCTCTTGGGTCTCCAGAGACCTGAATGGGTCGACGTACTGCCCATATCACGACTTCTTTTTTGTTTTGTTTATAAAAGTCTATAGATTATCTCTCACATTCTTCACATAGTAACAGTTGTAAACACTAGGCAGTATGTTTTCATGTGCACTATTTCTGGATTCCCTATAAAGTTTTGTTCTTAACTCTCTTATTCAAACTCTTAACATTTTAAGATATCTCTGACAAACATCATCTTCACAAATTAGTTACATTTATTTTGTCTAATCTGTGTAATCTGTGCCCTCAACAAACCACTGATCTACTTAATATTCATTTATTTTGTTTTTCAGTGTCTTTTTAGAAATGATTTAACTACAGAAAATGTTAAAATCAGATATGCTCCAAGGGGGAAAATATTATGAAAACTATGAGTAATTTCTTTTTAGTAATGGAAGCATTTATCACTAAAAAAATAAAGCTCACATCAAGTGCTTTCACCCACAGAGATGCATCCCTGTAAAGGAGGGCAGCCCTGCTATAACTCCTCCATCTTGTCTTTCTGTCGTTGTTGCTATGACAATCTTGCAGAGTGCTTCTGTCCCCAGAGAAAATGAGAAAAAGAGGAGAGAAAATTAAAAGACAGAAGGAAGGGGAAAGAAATGAAGAGGAAGAGAATGTGGAGGAATGAAGTGTTACGACAACTTAACAAGACCGAATAATTTAGAGCAGATCAAGAGAAAGCAAGCCACAGCATTACTCACTTTCTTTAACAAAACACATAGAAAACCTGGATGAAGGTCGGCTCAATCAAACCGTGTGGGCTCAGCATAGAGTCACCAAGGACACAGCCCCAGCAGTTTAGAGAAGTAGAGGTCCATTCACACTGCTGCAGATTCACTTTGAAAAGCTAGAGTTTTTTATTCTGGGATGAAAGAATGATAAACCTGCATATGTCTTTTGTGTCCACAGAACAATATCAATATGTGGGTTTGCCAGAACATTTACCACTGTTGCTGCATTTAAGTGGAAAATAGGACGTTTGCATGTGAGACTGAGATGCTCTCTCATCCCATCGTGTCTCATCCTTTCCTGACATGAATTGATGGAAACAAAACGTTCCTGTGTAAACCACAAAATTAATATGCCAAACTCAGTCCTATATCAATAATAATTATGTAACATAAATGTATTATTAATCATTAGTAATTTAGGCATATCTCTGGACTATTTACTAATATATGTACATAGTGTGAAATAATGATCCTTCTTTGTTTCAGACATAGTCAACATGAATGCAGATATGTTGATTGTTTTCTCCACTTCTTTACAAAAATACATCCACACAGCATTGTTTGCTTAACATTCTGAATATTAATGAACAATACAACCTCAGTGAGAGCTGACTTCACTTCATGTCAAAGATTCACACATTTGTCTTATCTTCACTATTATTGGAGATGTCTAGTTCAGTAGTTCATAGGCTGCAAACATACATTTTCTGCATAACTCATTCTTGTAGCACTAAAATGAGCTGCACAATGGATTAAACCGCAGTTATTTGAGACTCTTGATTTCAAGGATATGTTGGTCGTAGGAATATTCTCCTTTCTCTTTTTTGTAGATTCCACAATGTTCAACTAAAGTATTCAAATGACATGCTTTGTTTGTGTGAGTGTGTGTTGTGTGAGTGTGTGTTTGTTTGTGTTTGTGTAGTGTGTGTTCTGTTTTATTCCATTTCATTTTTAGTTATTTCTTTGTTGCTTTTCTAAAGTCTTCCCATTGAAGGTATTGTGCCATTCTTACTTTTAACTCCCCTTGTAACCTGTAAAAACCCATAATCTTTTTTAATCATTAGAAAAATTCCAGATTTAATGTGAGTAATTTTTTTCCCTGGATAGGCCAAACAATCTATATAAAAGTGGTATAGCAAAAGTATTTTACTTCAACTTTTTATAGTTTTTAAAGTTTATCAGTTTCCAGAGACTTTTAATCAGTAAGCCATAATATTCGATGCTTCCTATTTTCTTCTCGGATAAAAAGATAAAGTATGGATAAAACTATTATGTGACAGTTATTCAATCGTTTTTCAAAATTTAAAAGGACAAGAAAATACATTTTATTCTTGTGAGGCAGCTGTGTAGTTTTTGTAAGTCAAGAAAAAAATATCTACTCACCTAAAATTCTCCATATATACTGGCAGAGTCATAATGAAAAATCGTGAATCACCTGGAAATACAATGAAAAGGGAGATAAAATTCCAAACGTCATAGTTGGAGAAATGATGCAAATAGTGAGATCGGAGGGTCACAAGTCTCCATAATATCTATGTATGTTTAGGCTTTTTGCATACTATTAACAATGATTGTGGCGGGTGCTGTAACTAGGCAACAAAGATGGTGACAGCTTAACCTGAGTTTTACCCTTATTCGGACAGTTTGATTGACTTTAAATTCAGCCTCTAAGGCAGGAGCCTTCTCCGCCTTCTTCACCTCTATTGGATTTATGTCTATGGTTCTTAGTGTTTCTTCTGCAATGTTCAATTTTACAAACCCAGCCAGTGAAAATATGGAACATCATCTCAAGTCTTGGGGAAACCGATGCGGAATAAAACTGAAATGGAGTCTTAAACAAAAAAGGACTCAAGGCTACACCTCAATTTTCTCCTTGGTCGATAATGGTAGCACTGGTTGCTGGTGCTGTGTTAGATCATGTAGCATCATCACAGTAACATGCTTCAGCAATTCTATTGTTTAAAATATCTATCTAAAAATACAAAACAAACAAACAGGCCTGGAAAGACATGCGAAACACATACATGCAGTAAATGCTCCTGTACGCACTAAAGTGTGCATCGCCCTGGTTTTCAAACCTTACAGTTACAAAACTGAAACTTCTTTCACACTGTTCCTACTGTTTAAATTACTTTTAAATAGAAGCCAGAGAAACAGCCAGAACGACTGGAGTTTCTCCATGTGTATGGAAAATGGAATAACACAGGGCGGCCCCTCTACACTGCTAGTCAGCTTGAAGTTCCACAATATGGTGCCTCTGCTCCACCACTGAGCCACGCTGTGCCCCCTACCTTTGCTTTAATAAAACCAAGTCTATTAAGCCAACCCTGGATTTCTACTGATCAGTTCTAACTCTTTAAAATATAGCTGCTTTTCAACCTTAATGTGATTAAACAGCTACAACAGAGTGAAATATTGTAGGATTATTGCACCATGCATAATCATTAATATTTGTGCAAGTTGCATAAAACAAACTTGCTGATATCACAAGTGGATAGCATGCATCCATTTATGACAGCTTTCTCAGAGTTGAGTGAAGCAACATTATGCAGTTCCTAGATTTATTTCACTGAGCCTCAGCTGCTCATAACTGATTTAGTCAGCTCATTTATACACCAGCAACACAAAACTGCTGTAGGTCAAGCAGATATGAAGATGTAATCACACATTAAGATGCTTTCACAGACTATCATGTAAATCAACTTTTCTGCCTGGCCCAAGTAACTGTAACATTTTCTCTTCATACTTTATTCTCCTTTTAGCCAACTCATTTTTCTTTTTGGTGTTAACATGCTTATTTTCACTGGTTGCTTCAAGGTTATAACATTCCCTTTTTTTAAATGTGTTCTGGGTTGTAAGTTTAAAATAGTTGTTTTCATGTCCAAATTTGAGGCATTTGTAAAAAGCATTAAGGAAAGAAGGAAAACTCAAGGGAAGTGAGAATGCACCTGAGAGATGTTACTATTTGAAATCAGGAGTACCTGATTCAAGCATGAATGCAAAAACACATTGTCCAAACAAGACAAAAGTACTGATAATCTCTACCTCCAATTTGAGTCATGAAGAGAAGATTTATAAGGCAATTCATCACGTGAGGAGGAGGAAGTCGGTAGAAATGTGAAATGAGCCCAGACTGCTTGACATTGACGACAGTGGTGTGTAGCTTTCAAATCATTATTTAGATTACATTGTCTGTCATTTGATTCATATGCTATAAATCTGTCGACAATTAGTTTTCACTCAGTGTCATGGTGTCTGGCCCTACGAAGTTGCTTCAAGCTAAAGCTATAAGTGCGGGAATTGGAAAGAATACCCCGTATCTGCAGTAAGATATGCGGTCCTTCATTTGGCTTACTCAGCTCCGACACAGAGAAAAGCCAGTGCTGCTACAGCTAATTATTGTTAATAAACATGCTAGAAAAACATTTCTTGAAAGTTTCTGTTATGTGATCTGTGGACATCGGAGAATGTTTTGTGCTGACATAGAACGCATAAAAAGCAAAAGAAGAAACTGCTTCAAGACAAAGCCTTTTTGTCACCTTATTACTTTATGTTAACAAACAATACCCTTAGTCACCTCAACGGTCTGGCTGTTAACTTCCTGCTTAAGCTATCTTTTCCCTTAAATCCATGCTTCCTGTTGTTTCATAACTCCTGCCCTCTCCCTGTTTTGTTCTGTCCCCATTTAGCCGCCATACGTCCTTTCAGGTGTTTAAATCTATACAGAGTTAGACAGAGTTAGTTGATATATAATGGTGCCTAAAGCACACAAATCGACTTACCTTCTGTATCACAAAGTGGATTTTAGAACGAGTTGCCTATTAAAACAATCAGATGGCTATTAGACTGTCAGGATTTTAAGTGTTCTTCCTGTAAAATATGATATTTGCCCGTTTGTGGTGTTTTTTACTTTGACCTTCCAAATTGTCGAGTTTAGAGCTTGAGGGTCAGATAACCAGTCGTTGTAATAGGAAATAATTATCATTGACATGACATCTGACCCAGTGATGGATGTCCTTCCTGTGTCACCCACACCCACAACCACATCTGCAATCACTCAGGGTAGTAAAAAAAACAGTTTAAGCCTGTGCTCTTCAGACGAGATGATCCATTTGGTCCACTAAGAGGCGCCCCATAATCTGAGAGATGGAGAGAACGTGCAACAGAAAAAAATGTCAATAAATTATGAATCAAGTGGAGAGGGGCTTTGCAGCAACAGAGAGTTTTAACATTTAATGATTTTTTTGCCAATGCAGCAGAAGGAGCCTGGGATGGATGTTTGCATGATGTGTGGTAATGTCAATGGAAGATTCCATCTACACTCTCTCTGCATGTTGGGAGAAAGAAAACCTGCTACTGCTTCTTTATAGCAGACACGAAGGCAAAGCAGGATGAAAGATATGAAAGGTCTGCGGTTAATATTAAAAAAATCTATTTATACCTCCTGCTCAACAAAACAGAACTACTGGATCACCTTGGAAACGGCAAACCCTCGTCCCAATCCTGTCTCATGTCGTTCATGCATTCATTTGTCTATTTTTGTCTCCTTGTTCTGTGCTGGGAAAAAAAAAAATTGAGGTAGGTAGAGTTGTCTTGGAAAAAGATGAAGCGGGCCTGTGTGGGTTAAACAACCCAGTTGGGTCTCGGTAGATTTCACATTTGAGAAGTAAAAGAAGCTGTACTGTAAATTGCATGTGTGTTATTCCCTTCACTGATATGCTGTGTGTCATCTGCCCCGACATCTGGCTGCGAACATTAATATTTTATCGGCACAAATGAGATTGATCTTCTTGGTTACTCTTTACAGTATGTTGTAGGAGTAAGATGGGGAGAGAGATAAAGGCACAGCGAGGCATGGTGCACAGTGGAAGAAAAAGGGAGGGAGTAGTAGGGAAAAGGGGGGCAGAAGGAGAAGATTGGCTTCTCAATGTAAGCCCTGAGCAAAGCGCTGGAGTTGGGAGAAGAGGGAGCAGCTCTGGAGTCACTCAGAAGATGCATACAGAGAGGTTCTCCTTTTTATGTGGCTTGATCAGTGTAGGTTGGGGTTGAGATTCCACCTGGAAAAGTGGCGTCAGAAGGACCTGTAGCTGCTCCTGCTGCATCGATCAGTCTATCCAACGCAGTCAGATCAGTAACGTTACTCTGTTGGAGTGGCTGAGAGCGCTGACTGGAGCGGGATACAGAAAAAGGGGGAGGAGATCACTCAGATCAGCGAGCAGCCCAGCGCAGTGTGTTGCTCAGTAAGAGAAGGGAAGAGGAGGCAGAGCAGGCCAGTTGCCTTCTAGTCTGCATCATAAAGCTGAAGGTTCATCCTTTCGTCCTGAGGAGGATCTGACCAGAGGAGACAGAGGAAGAGCACCGCAGGTCATTAATGCTCTCTCTGTCTTTCTGCCGATGTTTTGCAGGCGTGGTGCCAGCCAAGAGAAGCCCAAAGCTGGTGGTGAGTACTATGTCTTCAAATCTCCTCTTTGTGTGCACATCATAGCACGCTCTTTGCTGAAACAAGTGCTATTTTAAGAATAGAAGGCACAGACTTGTGAGATGTGACTGAGATCTTAAGTTTCAGAAATCTTTGCTGCTTCTTCATTATCAGTCTCTGGCTCTTTCTGCAAGCTTTGTGTGATTTTCTTTTTTTTTCTTTTTTAATCTCTGAGCTTTTTTCTGCCACTTTTCTCTGTTTAATATCCTCTTTACTTTCTCTCAACATCCCTCCCTTCCTGCCATGCTGCCACTCTGTGACTGATTGAGCGTAGCGTAGCCTGGGCAGAGCAGTGCAACTGTGACCAGCTGTTGAGGAGGGCAGACAGCCACAGCTCAGAGAAAGAGGCATCAAGAAAAGATTGGGGGAAGAGCGTAAGGAAGGGAAACATAGTTCTGAGTCACCCATTTATTCACAGATACAGAGAGAACACTTGATGGAGGGAAAGAGGAGAAGCGATGTCAGGCTCGAAAATTGGGGTTTGTTAAAAAGAAAAAAAAACACGATGGAGAAAAAGCTGAGAAAGAACCAGCAAGACAAGTCTTGAAGGGGCTACCTGGGGAACAGACAAGATTTTAAGGAACAGACGCCTTGTGATTTTTATACATAAAGGAGCTATAAGTAAGATATTTACTGTAAAATCAACCTAAATCATTCTCATTTGTAACCTGGGATGGAAGTAACATTCTTTATAAACAATCTGTTCTCTTCATCAACAATGCATTAATCACACTCTTCTCCTTTCAAACCTAGAGGTACTGTCCGGAACTACTTCATTTCAGAGTATAGCCCATGTTTACTTCCTGCTTCTTCAGCCAATCATATGAGAGTTCCCAGGGTTCCCAACACAGAGCGCAGCATTTGGTATTTTATCTTGGCAAAAGAGCAGCAGCCTGCAAACATGGAAGCCAGTAGGAGAAACAGACCAGAAATAGAACAGAATACAACATCATATACCTATCCTGTGGAAGTAAAAATTCACAACAGTAACACACCATTTAAAAACGGTATATTAGATTGCTGTGATTGCCCATTGACTGCTTTAGAGAGATAGGCACCAGCACCCCTCGTGACACCAAAAAGGGATAAAGCGTGTTAGAAAATGGATGGATGGATGGATATATTATTTATTTATTTTTTACCACCACACAGTGACCAGGATGGTAAAAGAAGTTAATCAAAACTCACTGCTGTGCCCCTCTTCCACTAGTACCAACTCAGAGCGGTTTGCTACGGCTCGCGTCAGCTTTTCCATTTTTAGTACCTGTCTGCTTGTGGTTCCAACTGCTCCGAGTCACACTGAAAACGCGACGTCAGAAGATTGTCAGTCACTCATTGGTTAGGGGACAGCGTCACTAGTCACTGAGTACTTTTATAACTAATATCTTCAACCATTAAAGGATTTTACCCTGTGTATGAGCACTATATTATAGCAAGATAGCTTTTGGTAGCATTAGCATTAGGTAGCATTAGCTTACCCTCACAGGTCCTCTAGCTCGTATTCTTCGGTTTTGTTACCTCATGGCTTCTTTCTCTCCTGTACATATCCAGGGTGCTTATTAAGCCATAAATAGAGCATCAGTCTGGGCTGTTTTTGTGTTGGTGTGTTGGACTGTGATGGCATCTTTTTATTAAAGATCCCGCCATCATTAAGATGCTACTCAACTGTAATGGAAAATGAATCAAACCGTGTTGAACTGACCGGACCTTTTCTTACCTGAATAGATTTGGTACTAATGGAAATGTGGCATTGGAGAACTGCAGCCTAGGTTGGCATCTTGGAGTAACTAAGACTCCGATAATACCTACATGTCAACCATTTTGGGAGTGATGCCCCAAAGAAAGCCTTCTGTCTCCTACCATCATAAACGGAAATGTGTGGAGTTTGCCAAACTCCACTGAGACTTCAACTGGCACCATGTTCTTTTTTGAGAAGGGATGAAGATTTAGATTTTCAGCACCAAACACTTTAATTTGATTTGCTGTGATACAAACAATAAGTATATAGAAGAGCATCTACTGCCCACTGTGAAGTTTCTGTGAACCTTTTTTAAAGTGCATGGCGTTATGAACTCATTCAAATTATAGGGCATTTAAAACATAAATCTGGTGGACCTCTCTATTAAACTGAAAAATTATAGTTCAATGGATCAGCAGCGTAATTACCCAAAATGCTTGACCATATCAATAACGATACAGTTCACCTGACTCAAAAGCACTCAACTCTGTCTATCCCAGTCCTCAGACCTGAACCCTTTAGAAAACCTGTGGGCTGAGTTAAAGAGACAAAAGCAAAAGTAAGAGTCCAGAAGACAACCTAAAGAGATTGTGGAAACATGGGGGCTTAAAATGTCTCTTCATGTATGCTCCAACCTTGTGAAATGTTATAGAAGAAGCCTAAGAGCAGTTCCACTGGCAAAAGGGATTAACAGCAGGGGTATCAATAACTGAGTCACCATGGATGTTGGTAAAAACAATGTCTGAATATAGAATATTTCCCCCAATAAGTAAATGTGCTCAAATTAAAGGTTAGATTTTTCAAAATTGTTTATAGGTAAGATTATTGCCTGGATTATTGCACTGATTTGTCTGTAAAGAAGAGTCAGGGCAAAGTTAATTTTTTATTCACCAAGAGTGAAAAAAACATCTTCCTGTGCCTCTCGATTGACATTCAAAGCTCTCACCTGATATGACTGGATATTAGGATTAGGATTAGTTTGGTTCCCATCAGGAATATGGAAGTTACCTTTCCAGGTCACATGGTCTGTCAGTCCGAGAAGGGGGATGGGCTTTGTTTGGGGGTCGAGTGGGACCAACAGTTGCCCTGGCTGAGTGTCACTCCAGATTAGTGTTCATCTAAGAAAAAGCCAGATTCCTCCCCTGTGTTATGTCAGGGAAATGTCACGCTACATGTGACTTTCCGTTAGCCAAGAACATCCAGTTTGCCTTCAGTCCAGAATCTGTCTGGATGCTTGCAGTAAACTCCCATATGCAGGAGAGACTCTATGCTCTCCCACCCCATTATCAAGTCTCCTGTGATTGAATGAGAAGTCAATTCTGTGTGCCTGTTGTCCTCATTATGAAGCATTACGGGAATTTGACCCTTCATCTCATAAAGTGTGATGAGTGGAATGACTTCTCTACCATTTCAAGCCCCATCTTATTAGTTACAATAAATAAAGAGTGATTCAGTTGTCAGTGTTGCCCCATTTCACTGTCAGTAATCAAATTTTCATAGTAGGACTCATTATTATATGACTGCAAATGGCTTTTTGGGCTGGGTAAACAAATATTAACATTGTAATCTGTACATACTCCGGTTTCTGTAAAAGATAATTGTATGAAAAATGCAGAGCTTGTGAAAAGCTTTTAAAAACAAGACAGTGACTTTAAAAAGTATTAATTCCCCATGAAATGTTCACTTTTGTTTTAATATTAATTGATATCCTTTGTGTATTTAATTGGGATTTTATGTAATTGACCAATTTAAGAGTAGTGCTCAACTGTGAAGTACAAAGACAATAATATGTATTTTCTTTTAAACCAATAGAAAATGGGTGCAGTGGTTTAATATTCAGCCCCTCTGAAACCCTAAAAGACTTGCAGTTGTAACTACAGTGAAAGTTGGTTCCTCAAATACTTTGTGGAACCAACTTTCACTGTAATTACTGCTGCAAGTCTTTTAGGGTTTCTGTCTCTAGCATCCCAGCTTTGCACATCAAGAAGTAACATTTTTTTTGAGCATTCTACATTGCTCAGCTCCCACTTGGATTTAGGACAGTACTTTGACTAGGCCACTTTTAACATGGGAATATGCTTTGATCTAAGCCATTCCATTGTAACTATGGGTCAGTGTTTACTGTTGTTATCCTGCTGGAATGTGAACTTCTGCCCCCGTCAAGTCTTCAGCAGCCTCTAACATGTTTTTATGTAGGCATGGCTCTATATTAAGCTCCATCCATCTTCCTATTTACTGTGCTTTCCTGTCCTCACCGAAAAAAAACGTTCCCACAGGATGATGCTGCCATCAGTTAGCTTTATCATGGGAATAGTGTGGTCAATGTGACCACACTAATTAGTTTTCTCTGGTGACACAAACTATGTGACCAAAATCACTTTTGGTCACATAGTTTGTGTTAGACTGCATACAGGACTTTGGCTATTTTCTTGCCACTATTCAAAAAATGCTGGATTAACAGTTATCATGTCAACAGATTCTCCCACTTGAGCTCTGTTGGTCTGTCACATAAAATCCCAATAAAATAGACTGAATTTTCTGAAAAACTTTAAATAAAAAAGGGGAATGAGTGATTTTTCAAGACAATGGGTTTTGTCACTGTTTGTTTTTTCTGCTGCAAAGAGTTTTGATGTTGAGGTAGAGGGTCAGTGCATGAAAGTCCAAATGCCAAATGTTGGATATATAAGCTTTTAATGTAACTCAGTTGGTTAAATTCATGTTTTTAATCATCTTTGCTATTTCCAAGTAAACTGAACTAAACTACTAAATTCTAAATACCGGAATCTATTTTTTTTTTTGTTCTCTTTGTATTTTGAGGAAAGAAAACATTAGCCTGAACCCCATATAATACACAGAGTAAGATTAAGTGTTGTTTTTTTAAAACATTGATAAAATCTTATTTATTTTTGGTTGCATTTCTGTACTTGAAATGGAAGAAAAATGTCGTCTTCTGCAGTAAAGAGTAATGAAATTAATAAAAGAAGCAAAATCTCTTTTACTTTCGCCTGTCTTTCTCCTGCATCCATGGAAACCATGCCATTCTTCCTTTTACTTCACTAGACATTTTTAGTGAGAAATGTTCTACAGCAGTATCTAAAAAAGATGACCTTGAATGGTTTTCCTCCCTCTCTCTGTCCTCTATTTTCACTCCTGTCGTCAATTCGCTTATTACTTCTCTCAACTCATTCTCTTCTATCTCTTCATCTTATGTCTATAAGTTCATACTGGCACCCTCCCCCCCCCTCCGCCTCCCACCTCTGTTGTCCTTTTACACTAAAAAAGTCTCTTTTTTTCCTCTCTATTCACCCAGCACCAGTTGGAGAGAAAGGACAGTCAGAACAGCTCCCAACACAGCGTGTGCAGCCATCGCAGCGCTCACACCGACTCTCCCAGCCACCCACCCTCTGCCATGCCCAGCGAGGCAGTGGTCCCCACTCCTGCAGCTCCCACACAGCCTCTGCCGGTCTTGCCCCCCCAGGACCCCGCAGATGGTACTCTCACCCTCCAGAAGAAGCCAGACCCCTTCAAGATCTGGGCCCAGTCCAGAAGCATGTATGAAAGTCGACGTGAGTAGGTTTTCTTTGGTCCTTTTCGACACATTTTGATCGTGGCTCATCCTCGAATGCAACAGCACATTTTTTCACACAGTAAGGGTAACATTTTGAGTCAAAACCAACCAAAAACAATTATCTGGAAAATGTGAGGCCTATGCATGTTGCATATTTGGTCATTTTTTTGTGGTTGCTTTAAGATTTGATCAAAATCACAACAAATTTTGTGATAACAGCTGACTCCAGAGAAAAGTGTTTTTGGGAGCAAGCTGATCAGAACTGTAGTGTGTTTTAATATGCCACTTGCAAGTGCATCATCACTACCACCATCTTTAAACTCTGACGTACAAAACAATTAAATACAAGATCATAGATGCAAAAGGGTGAAGGCACATCAGTAAGGGTAGAGTCTGCGATATGTGAGTGTGTCAGAATGATTGGCATGTGGGACAACCAATAGATAAGGTGATAACCCCCGGAACTAGAGGGAGAGAGGGGGTTGACACAGAACCAGAACTCTGACCAATCCTTGTCCTTTGGACCGGACTGCCAAGAGTTTTTACAGGACTGCAGCTCCCACAGAGACTGATATTTTTTTTCCACCTCCTTTTTTTGAATACATAATTGATTGACTCCTTTAAGGATGGAAGGACGATTTTACCCAGTATAACAAAAAGTATTTCTGAACAGGATTACCAACTTTCCCTTTAAATAGATAGATGGAGCTTATAATGACCTCAGAAGAAGCTAAAAGGAATGTGTCATGCATAGAAAGGTTTAGTCAGAAGGCAAACCAAAAGAACTCACAACTGGTACCTCGGATTGCAGCAATAAAACTCTTTCATATCCTATCTGGTTCATCAATATTCACAGGGAAACACTGCAAATGTGAAGAAAGGGAGAGCATCTGTGTCATCTAAATCATTCAAGTGTTCTTTTTTTCACTGAGAGCGATATGTCAGAGAAGTGTGCAATTTCTATAAACCCTAAAAATCCAGCTTCATGTCACAACAAAAAGTATTATGTAATCTGAGTGGGATGATATGCACAGCAAGTTTGTTGTGTTGGCTTGTCGAATTACTGTTCTTGGCCAGATGCGCTAGTTGTGCACCAGCCGTGTGTTGCTTAATAAGAATGTCAGCAAGAAGAAACTAGGGCTGCTGCTAATTAAATATTAACTGGGTCTTGAGAGGGTTCCTTTAAGCCGCACATGATTGGTGTATATGTTTGATAACCTCTGAAGAAGCTACATCCCCTTTTATGATTCAGTGGGGGAGCAAGAGGAGACACAATGAAACACGAAAGAGGCAAACAGAATTACTAACAGCCCCAGATTCCCTGTCTCCATTTTCATGCTGTTCATATTCCCACATCCCAGCAAACACTGCTTGAATTCGTCTGGAGATCCATTTGTGCATCCACTGTATGCGCTTCAGAAGCCCTGTTTCAATGGCGGGAGAGTGTGAAGGAAGGGTGAATCCTAAGTGCTGAAAGAGATAGCAGCTTGACTTCTTTTTGATGCTTCTCCTGCAAGACAGTTTTTTACTGACTGGGAGGGAGTTCCCATGTTATAGCAGTTTAGGATGAATGATCTGTAAGTTCATGAAATGAATGCCATAACCAGTGGAGATACATAGATATCGTGGCCCAATCTTATTGGCAGAGTTGTTTTAATTCATCTAGATTGTACTGCTTTTATCATGAAGAACCCATTTTAGGTAATGTCACAAAATCTCAATGAGAGTCAGGATTATTACTAGACCACTCCAAAGATTTCCTTTTTAAAAAAGATTTAGAAGTAGGCTTGCTATGGTGCTATAGGTCATTATCATGCAAGCATCTTTTTAATTTGAAACATTGCATGTTGCAAAAAGCTAACACAGGGGGAGGTTGTAAGGGCAAATAGTTTTGGATGGATGGACGGACGGACTTATGCATGGATGCATGGATGCATGCATGGACGGATGGATGATTAGCTAACCTTGCTGTGGCTCCTCATTAAAATAACTTTAAGTTGTAGGAAAAGTTTAAAGTCTGGATTTGAAACGGGCA
Organism: Fundulus diaphanus; assembly: GCA_037039145.1. Classification (NCBI taxonomy): domain Eukaryota; kingdom Metazoa; phylum Chordata; class Actinopteri; order Cyprinodontiformes; family Fundulidae; genus Fundulus; species Fundulus diaphanus. The sequence continues at coordinate 37,402,029 of CM073129.1, read as the reverse complement.
CTTTTTAAGATTTTGGTATACATGATAACGGTAACCTGCCTAGTGTGAGCAGGTAGTCATAGCTGTGTTTTACTTGTCTCTGCTAATTCGTTTGCGTTCAACAGCTTTTGGAAGGAAACATATTGTGGATACAGTTAAAATTAACGTGGTGTTGATTCTGACTCAAAAGCATTATTAAGTCCTTGTTCTTAACAAGGCAAGGCAAGTTTATTTATAAAGCAATTTTCAAGACAAGACAATTCAAAGTGCTGTACATGAACAAAACAAAAAACAAAGAGGAAAGAAAAGCATTACAGAGACAGATGGAAAAGCATTACAGAGGCAAGCACATTGCATTGGAATAATTACAGTAGGTCAGATACAGTATAAGACAATTTAGACTCAAACTTCGACATTGACATTTAAAGGCAACTCTAAACAAATACGTTTTTAATTTTTATTTAAAGGAACTCAGGGTTTCTGCACTTTTAGAATCTTCTAGGAGTTTGTTCCAGATAAGTGGAGCATAGGAACTAAATGCTGCTTCTCCATGTTTGGTTCTGGTTCTGGTTCTGCAGAGTAGGCTGGAGCCAGACGACCTTAGTGGTCTGGAGGGTTGATAGACTGATAACAAGTCTGTGATGTATTTAGGTGCTAAGCAATTCAGTGATCTATAGACTAACATAACTATTTTAAAGTCTATTCTCTGAGATACAGGGAGCCAGTGTAAGGACTTTAGAACTGGGGTGATGTGCTCTACTTTCTTAGTCTTAGTGAGGACGCGGGCAGCAGCGTTCTGGATCAGCTGCAGCTGTCTGATCCACTTTTTAGACAGACCTGTGAAAACACCGTTGCATTAATCAATTGTCTAAAGATAAATGCATGGATTAGTTTTTCCAGCTCCTGGTGAGACATTAGTCCTTTAATCCTTGAAATGTCTTTCAGGTCATAGAAAGCCGACCTTGTAATTGTCTTTAGATTCAGGCCTGAGTCCATCACTACACCTAGATTTTGGGCTTGATTGGTGGTTACTAGCTATAGCAACTGATGCTAACTTTTGATCACTCGAGAAAATTTTTTGAAGAAACATTTGGCACATCCATGCATTAATTTCTTCTAAGCATTTACTCTTTTAGAGGTTCATAGTCACCTGGTGACATGGTGATGTAAAGCTGTGTGTCGTCTGCATAGTTATGGTAGCTGTTGTTGTTGTTTTTTTATGATCTGAGATAGAGGGAGCATGTAGATATTGAAAAGGAGGGGACCCTCCTATAACATAATATTTAAAAAAACTGAGTAAATTCTGCACTCTGGTTTTGCATCATGTCATGTTTATCAAGGCAATTGCTTACATTTTCAGGTTTAACAAAAGAAAAAAAAAAGATCAGGTTTTCCCAGTGGTGGGCAGATGTAAGATGGATGGCAAACAGCTTTCTTCTTTTAACCTCTGGCTCTGGAAGACATTTCATTCATCAACCAAGACGTTGCTGTAGCTCTGACCCATGGGCAGTCTGTTAGACATGGATAAAAGATGACATATCTTAAAGAAGCCAAGAGGAAGTCCAGCTGGTGTCTCTTTAAACTGTTTACACTGAGCTTTGATCACTACTCCTCACAGTTGAACTGAGGGGTTGCTTACCAACCTAACAGGGGCAGATAAATCCAACTAACCACACAGTAGATGGAAGCGAGGCGCTGAAGCAAACGGGTTCACTGCCGGGCTTGTGAGGCAGTCGTGGTGACAGCAGGTGGTGCATTAAAAAAGACCCTGTGGCTCCTGTGCATACTGACCCCGTGGGTTGAACAGGCTGATTCCAAACGCCCTGCGTCCTCCTCCACAGTCTGCTTCCTCTGTGGCAAGATGCGAATGTGTGGGACACCGCACATGTTTGATCAAGATGTACAGTAGAGAAGATGCAGGGAAAGGGAGATGGACAAATTAATCTGTATGATTTGTGGGGTAAATACAAACTAATAGTATTTCCACATTAGGTAAGTTTTTAGATTTCAGATATAGATGTATGATCATGTGTAATGTACTGTATGTCGTTGCAAAACTGGTTTTAGGTCCGTCCTAAACCTCACTAGCTACGTTTACATGGACAAAAGTAATCGGAATAAAGGGCCGATCAGAATAAAAATGTCATGTAAACAAGCCAGTCGAAATATTGCGATCAGATTAAGCTCAATCGGAATGAAATTGTAATCCAAATGAGAGGGGTGTTTATGCCGATTGATAATCCAATCAACATGCATATAAACGCTTGTCAGGCTCAAGTTATTCCGAATGTGGCAAACTGACCCGAATGGACATGTGCGCCCGACGTAAACATGACGTATTTCCACGTTGTAGATTGGTGGAAATACATTGGCAAGCAAAACTGTCAGGGCTCCCTATGCAACTTTTCTATTCGAAGCATTAAAAGAACTCAAAATTGTTATTTATTCAGTAACATTTCAACCGTAACTAGAATCTGGTGCAAATCCATCCTGGGTGCTCGGAAGGCAAACTATCTCTCACAATACTGCTTTTATATTCATTAATAAAGATGTTCTTAATTAAATTAAATTAAATCCGACATTAATTGACCTTACCACCACTTTGGCTGAGAAGATTTTGTATATTTGGACAATAAGAAACTACAAAACATGTATGGATGTGAAAGCGCAGCTTTACTTTTCGTTTTTCTTAGAACCGCAGAACTGTCCAGAATATGGCCTTTACTTATCCTGGCTGTAATTGTAGCCATTTATATATTAGTTTACATTTATATAATTTTTTCAGTATTTTACTTTTATTTGTTTACCTTGCCACAGGTGGCAAGGGTCATATAATTTGGTGTAAATGAGCCTTTTATCTCAAAACGGTAACAAAGGATGTTGGAGAAAAATCTCAAGCATGGAGGTCCTGCTATTTCAGTCATCTTTTCCCTGTTAGAAAATACAAAAGAATTAATGAAGCTGGAGTATTTAATATGAGCAAGAACAAAGCAGCCATCCTTATTACAAATATGAAGTGAAAATAAGTGAACGGAGGAGAGGTGTAATAATGTGATATATTTCTGGACCCCATTCACATGATTACTTCTGTATCTATACAAAACCCAATGTGAATAGTGTTGATTTACATATAAGTGTTGTGCAACAGGTCTTGTTCAATCACACTGCTTGAGCTTCATTTCAACTAAACAGATTTTCCTGCACGACCTGTGTGCCTTGCAGATCACCTCTAATTCTGCAAGTCGGCTGCTTTTCTGTTTTGTATTTATGATGTTGAACTGTGCCACATGTAGAGATTGTTTGGTGAAGGTGGCAAAGAAAGAAGAGTTTCTAGTCGCAGGAACTACATTTGTAAGGAAATCAACAAAGAACATGAAACAACACTTAACCAAGTATTTTTTTTCAGCAACTTTATTTTCCCTCCAGATTTAATAGACTCAGAATCTGTTGTTTTTCCAAAAAAATGCTTGTGTTGACTCACAAGGCGGTCATTTCTAAGTTTAATACCCTGTGTGAATACACTTCAAGGTGTGAAATATGCATGAACTTCACACATGTCTGGTACAGTCTAACTTGCTGATTTAAAATTCAAAGGGGCAAGAGGTGGCTGAATATTTCTTTTTACAGTGGCAGCTGCTACTCTGCACCGTCCCTTAGAGTCGCTAATAAACTGGAGGTCTGTAAAATTTGACATTTGGTGAATCTAAGAATAACATTTTCAGTTCTACAAATATTTCTGTAACCCTTAGCTGTCTGATCTGTGTCCCACTTCATGTATCTTATGAAGTAGCTAAAGAAGTCAAACCAGAAACTCAAAACTCTGATGATATAATGAAGCTAGGAATTGAGACTTTGCAGACTAGTTAGGTGGCAGGCAGATTTTATTTTACTTTATTTCACATTTTCTATTATTCAATTTCCCTTCATATCAAACTTGTTCACTGCAGTTTGATCAAAAGTATATGGAGAGTCAGATCCAGTCAGCAGTCCAGTTCAGTTCATTACAAACAATAAAATTCAAATAGATTCAGTTTATACTTCAATGTCAATGAGTAAAAGTTTATCTATCTTGGGAAGTCCCTCGCTTTCACAAGGAAGAAACATCCAGCAGAACCCAGTGAGCTGAGAAAACAGGAAGTAGACACAGAACAAACAAACAAAAGCTCTTAACCAGATGCACTTTCTATGAGAAAGAAAAACCAATATCTCAGAGAGTTAATAGAAGTGCCTTTATATAGGGGGAAAAAGGACTAAACACAGAAGCATCAGGCCTGGGGGTGCTTTCTATAGGAAAGGGGAAGCAGAGGAAAACCGAAATCTGTCTTAGATATTTCACTGCCCAGGAAAGAGACACAGCCAAAGAATGAAGTGTAGTTTTAGTGGTTAGCCATTATTGGTTGTGATTAGTAAACATAGAGTAACTTGCAGGTTCGTCATTCATCTGTGTGGGGAGACTCACTGATTTTCTTGTGTGTTTCAGTGCCAGATTGCCAGGAGCAAGACATTTTCCTTTGGCGGAAGGATACTGGCTTTGGCTTCCGCATTTTGGGAGGAAATGAGCCTGGAGAACCTGTAAGCACCTTTTTACCTATAAATCTCATTATTTGCAAAGTAAAAGATACGGGTGTAGATATATGCTCGTATGCAGTACTTCTCTGAATCCTTCCCAGTTCGAGGCCGTTTGCTTCATTAATCTTTTTCATCCCTCCTCACTTTTCAGCTCTGTCTGCCTTTTCACAAGAATAGCACAAAATCTTAACAAATTACTCCCACTCCCTATCTGGAGCTGTTGCTCTCTAGAGAACCTTACAGACAGCTTGTTAGGAGAAGCAAACGGCGTATCCTCCAATTCTTGCTGTTGTGCATCATATATTTCTCTTAAAAGGGAAAGCAAGTAGAAGAGTGACAGAAAGCTTGCAATTGGGTAAAATAAAGTGATAGAAAGTTTCAAGCCTGCCTAGCAGAAGTTTGGCTTGATCATTGGTCCAAAACTGCTGCACAAACAGCAAGTCTGCTTGGGTGTGATGGGTTGCACCAGAGTAGTCTGGGCTCAGTTGGTAGATTGGTATATCTTAGGGTTTCCTTAAGTTTTAACTTTGGGGTGGTTAATAACATATGTTGTTGCTAAACCTTCCTCTATTCTCCAAAGCACCAAAGGTTTAACCATGCACCCTGCAAACTCCATGGGCCCTCCTTGATTCTTCTTTTACTCACAAAACACCGAAATAATTTAGCTACACTCCCCCCTTTTTATTGGTTTATTAACAGCTGATTCTCACCTCTGAACTAGCTGTAAAAGCCCTTTTGATTGAAACATGTCTGTTTTTTTTCCAGATCTACATCGGGCATATAGTGAAGTACGGGGCTGCAGATGAAGATGGCCGCCTGCGGTCGGGTGATGAGCTCATCTGTGTGGACGGCACAGCGGTAGTGGGCAAGTCCCACCAGCTGGTGGTTCAGCTGATGCAGCAGGCTGCCAAACAGGGTCACGTTAACCTCACGGTCAGACGCAAGACCCCCGGATACGGAGGTGATGAGAGTTTCTCATAGAACATCTACCCGTGTCTATGTGTCATGCACATAAACATGCGTATTGTGTAAACATTTGCCTGTTTGTCCATTTATGTAAACATTGTGTTCCCACCCTCTTTATCCTCAGTGTCAAAAGGAGAAGGTGACGTTCCCCCGTCGCCGGCCTCCTCGCACCACAGCAGCACTCAGGCGCCCAGTCTGACAGAAGGCAAGCGGACCCCTCAGGGGAGCCAGAACTCTCTGAATACAGTCAGCTCTGGCAGTGGATCCACCAGCGGCATAGGCAGTGGTGGCGGAGGTGGCAGCGGAAGCGCCGTGGTCCCTGCCTCCTTGCAGCCCTACGACGTGGAGATCCAGCGGGGAGAAAATGAGGGATTCGGTTTCGTCATTGTGTCGTCTGTCTCCCGGCCTGATGCTGGCACCACATTCGGTAGGTTATGCAGGACTGAGAAATTTGCACTGTAGAGATTAGACAGATTGGTTTTAGTCACAATCTACCACTAATTTAACACTGAAATTGATTTTTATGTCATGTTTACACAAAACGTTCTTTAACCATTATTTTTAGACATATTTTTCTCTGTGATTGACCTTTTGGCCTAGCCATGTTTTGGTTTAAAGCACTGAAATCAAACCCCAGTTTGACACAATCATTTATTGGCCAATTAAGCCACTATTACACTTGGGAAAGTCAGGAAAAACAAGCAAATAACACACAGTAAAGGTTCCATTCATTTACCTTACAGGTCGAGCCTCAGATCTGGGATCAGATTTGCTAGTTGTTGTGCTCAAAGATTAGGCTAAATAATATTAGCAGCATTGGGCGATAAGACTGTATTTTTCAATATTTTTTGTATCCAAACACTAAAAGAACAAATGACAGATAGATGTGCTGATATCTGTATCCCCTGATTTAATGAGATACATTTATGGGATTGAAACAGTTTAGGTGCTCCAGTTGGTACCACTACCTACTGCCTCAATTTTCCATGTAAATAATCATCAGCCTCTGTTTAAATAAATGTCCAATGCAAACATGCTCTGTGTTCAAAGGTTCATCAAATTGCACATGCTTAAATCCACTTTGATGTTTTTGAGATTGGAGTTTTGAAATAGTAGAAGACCTTTAGTACTGGCCTCTCTCAGACTAGTCGTTAGCGCCATCCTCCAGAAGCAACTAATCTGAATTTATACCAAAGAAGATGCTATGACATCTTACTGTATATACAATATAAAATGCTCATTATATTTAACCTGAACCTCAGTCAACAATTCTGGATTATTCCTTTAAACCAGATTTGTCTTATTTTGTAAAATCTGCAGCTCTCTCACATACTCAAAAAGGGATATGTTCTTCATCCTGGTTCTCACCAGTTCATTCCCTTCTCAGCAACACTTCATCTTAAATCTTAATCCATCACAGTAACACTAAAGACACACATGCAGTAAAGTTGGTCAGGCTTTGAGCAGAAATTGCGGAAGCTGCCCTTGAACAAATTTAGCATAAGCTCTGGGTGATGAACACAGATGTCATGCCAAGGACCCTTGTGTATGTAGCCCTTACGGTGATCTAATGCGATGTGTCATAGGTGAAAGATGAGAGTTGAAGATACTCTAACCATGCTAAGTGTCCCGAGGAGGTTCATCTTACCCCAGGGGCTAATGGTGTTGCTTTCTAGAATGCAATTCCAGAATTAATGTGTAATTAACAATGACGGAGCTGGAAATTTACCTTGTCCAGACTTCTAGATCCTTATAGGGTTCCTCTTTGTCCTCCTTCCTCTCTGTGTTTAGTGTCTCTGCTCCACCTTTATTCCTCAGCCTGGCAGTCTGATTGTCATACAGTAATCTGATCTGATTCTGTGGCACTCTGTGTTCACTCCTCTAATGGATTGCTACCACGTGGGACACAGGCTGATATCAGGAATTTGTATTAAATAAGTGATAGTGTTCCTTCAGGATTTCTTCACGTGTTTAACTTCTCTGAAAAAATGCAGCTGTTTCATCTGTTTCAGTCTCCCGTAAGAAGTGGTGGACATAAATAATTTTCCTGATGTCCACCCCCCCACCCCCTCCCTTTGATCCTCTCGTATCGTGACCCAGAGTTAGTGTTGTGCTTAGCAGATTGGGTGTTAAATCCTTGTCAAGCCCCTTAATGTCCCACAAGTCACTATTTAGATAAAGTGACGGCATACAAGTGCATTTTCAATCAAGGCAGATGAGGGGTGAATGTGAAGAAAGGTTATGTAATTAATATGGATGCTGCAGAGATTGCTGAATGGAAGAAGGAGAGATAGGAGTGAAACAGAAGGTGAAGAAAAACTGGAGATGGCAACGATTTTTCATTAGTTGCTGTTAGTGGATGCTGAACTCCGTCACCCTGCTTCAACGATGTCCTGTCATGTGCCTACATGACTAGTGTCACATAAAGTCTTAAAGAGATGGCTCAGAATACTTGAAAGGAGTTTCTGTTAAAAGGTTCTAAGCAGTTTCTAGTATACCTGCAGTATATAACGTTCTTGGCATCTTCATTTTGTATCCCCCTGCTACCTAAACCTCGAGATGTCCAGACTATCATTCTTACGTAAAAAAAAAAAAAATTCTCTTGCAAAGCAAAATACTGATTTAAACATGTGGGAATGTGAATCTTTGCCCTTTAGATTTGATAATATAATCATATCTGGACCTTCTAGTATCAAAATTAACAAAGATGATCAGTTAAACTTGACTCGGATAACTTAAACCAACATATTTAATTGCGTCATCAGCCACAGTTCTAAAAATGAAGAACAGAAATAAAAAATAGAATATATCATCCTGTTGTTTTCAGTGGTTTTAAATCACTAAGAGGACATTATTCAGAGCTGTCTATGTTTAAGGGGCCATTTTCCTCTCTAGGTGCAGAATTCCATTAGCAATGGAAACTCCAGGATGTTAGGATAATCACAAAAAGATGTAACTAAATTACCTGTTATTTTTTCTTTTAACCTGATCTCCTCTCATCAGGAGTGATGATACTTTTTACAAGCAGACATTTCTCCTCTTGTTTCTCATGTGCGGTAAGGATTTTGCTCCCAGGGAAGTTGAAATAATATACCTGTAGGTCTTTCGAGGGTTGCTTTAAATATATACAAAATTTATATTAGTTTTTATTCCTTGTCTGTTGGTGACAAATGGAAAATAATTTATCATTGCATCAAAATAATCCTGTTTCACTTTAGATGCATGTTAAACCCATACCTACTGAAGCTATAAGTTAAGCTTTGTCTTACTTGAGGTGCAGGAGCACATAGCACAAGTGGTGACCACATATGATAAACTTAGCATTTAAACATAGCTACTGTATTCTTTCTGGAAATTGCAAACATAACCAATCCTAGAACAGCACTGCCGAGGAGTAAGCTGGATAAAACCAGACTGTTTTCGAGAAGGCTGGAGCTAGCTGGTGGTCCATATGGGACCAGACAAAAGTGGATGGTACCATTTTTAAACCATCTCAAGTCTATAGGTGCATTCACAACGAACGCGAACAAGGCGAATGGAGCGAGTGATTTACATGTTATCCCTATGTAAAGGTGCAAATTAGCGAACCGAACGACGCGTTTCTAGCTATCCGAACGGCACGAATTGGGTGATTAGAGAGCAGTGAAACTCCTAACAAGTAGAGCAAAGCAAAATGTCGCTTGGGTTCAACAATCTTGACTTTTCTGTCAATTTGTGTCGTGTTAAAGGTTCTCCTCGTCCATTTATTGAAGCACAAAATTTTTTTTTATGTGTTGCATATTTAGACATTACAATTAGGCTATATTTCTATTGCGCAATGAGGGATTTACTGACCAAAGAGGCCTGTAGTTTGTGTCACGGAGGGTGATCCGTCCCCCAACGCCAGGCAGCAGCTCCTCATACTGCCATCCAGACATAGGATGCGTCTCTCAGTACTCTCAGAACCGGGAGCGTCTCTGGAGGATCTGGTGGACCCAGGGGCGTCGACGTCGTCGTTCGGCTGTCCACATTAAATACAGCACTGTGACTCGCTTGGTGAGATCCATCTCTGCCACGATGAGTTGAACAAATAGAAGTAACGGATAGACACTCCTTCTATTTGATGACGCGGTGAAGCAAGCTGGGGGAAAATCTGACTGTGTTGTCAGTCCGAATTGTTTGGGAGAGAGGAGCAAAATGTCAAGCGACTAACAGCAGACAATCAAGACCAATTTCTTCACCTTGATTGCATTCGGTGTGAATGTACCTTTATAGTCATGCCGTTTTAAGTCAAAATGTTATTTTATGACTATTGAAGTTGTCCCCATGTTTAAGTCAGGTGGTCATTTAAAAAGAGGCTGATTAATTATTTACCCATGAAAGTACAGTTGAAGGCAATGGGCCACAAATGATCTTCCTTTGTGAACAGCTTAGGCAGTGTTCAATTAAAGTACTATAATAATTTTCCTTTTAACACAGCTTTTCATTCATAGCAGACAGTTACTCATATTAGAAAAGCGTTACGTGTCCTGTTGTGGCTACCTGTTTAGCTCAGGAAGATGTTTTGTGTTCTACTACCTCCTGACTCCATTTTCTGTGTAAATAAGTGTGAGCTTTTTGTAAATAATCCCTCAATGCAAACATGAGTGTAAAGGCTTAGAACAGAGCATTTGGATAAACACTGTGATGTTTTTGAGAGCAGACTTATTTCCAGATAGTAGGAGACCATCAGAGTTATCTACTCCGGTTTAGATATCAACTGCATTTTTAACAGAACTGCACTTAAAAAATTCTGAACTCTCTCTTTAAATTCTTATCGTTATCTCAGCCAGAGTCACACAGCTCAGGTATTAGGTTGTGTAAAGACTGAACACTCATTGATCCAGTGATACACCAACTTCACAGCTCTTCAATTAACGTATTAAGCTGTGGGACAAAAGGACGTCCTTAACGTTTTAAAATGAATGCACTCCTTAAAGTGCATTCATTTTAACCAGACTTTTTTTTCAGTAAAAATTGTAATTTGTATGTAAACTCCAGGTTATTAACTTTCTTTGGGTGAATAGGGACTTGGTGATTGGGATATTTAATCTATCCTCCTTTTTCTTTCTTTATGTTGTCTCCTTCTTTCCCACTTCCATTAAATGCAAATCAACACAAATAATCATCTAAATTAAACAAATCTACACCACACACTGATTTTAATTTTTTTTTTTTTTAAATTATGAAACACAAACACACCTAACACAAAAAGCTGGAAATGCTTGTGTGGCGATGCCCCACAAAATAGGTCGCATCATAGAGGGCAGCCCGGCGGACCGCTGCGGTAAGCTGAAAGTTGGGGACCGGATTCTGGCGGTTAACGGCTGCTCCATCACCAACAAGTCCCACTCAGACATCGTCAACCTGATCAAGGAGGCCGGGAACACTGTCTCACTCAGGATCATCCCAGGCGATGGTAAGGCTCTCATCTTCCGACATCACACGAATGTTTCATAATGCATCATGATGTGACTTATTCATGATTGTGGTGGGAAGAAAAGGGCACTGACGCTTTTCACGGGCAAGAGAACTTTTTATCAGGGTGTGAAGGCTTGTGTAAGTCGCAGCATCACTTGGTATGAGTAAAGATAACCCTCCCTTTTCTCTGCTTTTTGTTCAGTTGACTGGCTGGATTGAGAAAGTTGAACACTTATCTTATTGGAGTCAATTCCAACAACTTTTACAATGAAATATGCCAATATCTAAGCACAGCCAGTCTATGTCCAAATGCTGCATGTTTTGTGATGAGACAAAGTTCCTTGCAGATGTTTTCACGCCTATTAAACATATTCACACCCTGTCCCTTTACAAGTACAAACCTCAATGTACTTTATCAGTGTTTTATATGATACACCAACTCAAAGTATGGCACATAAATGTGAAATGGAAGAAAATCTTCTGAAAATGGTGCTTTCTTTTGTGTTCAGACCACATTAGTCAATATTTTCAGAACCCCCTACAAGTCTTTTGGCATATATGTCTACTTACTTCTTACGTTCTTTGACAAACTTGCACAAACTCAATCAGTCTGGATGGAGAGACTGTGTTAGTACAGCTATTCTAGCTAAGTCTTGCTTCAAACTTTAAATTAGATTTAGGTCTGGAAATTGAATGGACAATTCTAGCACATGAATAAGCTTTGATTTAACCCATTACATCGCAGCTTTGTGGTTATGACTGCCGTCCTCCTGGAAAGTGAACGTCTGCTCCAGTCTCGGGTCTTCCAACAGGTTTCCTTTGGGGAAGGCCCTGTATTTGGCTCCAACAATCTTCATGTTAAACTAATCTGACTAAAACATCGTCTACATATTTGCTGTGTGAACTTTCAAGGAAAGTTCAAATTATGATATCCCAACAACGGTGCGTTCGCTTTATTCCATGAGGGCAACAAAATGATTCTGCTACCTAAGCTGTGGATCTCTGCAGCAGAACTACTTCTCTGAATAACACTCGTCCTTTTTGATTTCATAATCTAACCTTTATCCGTAAATTGTCATTGAAATGTTTCTTAACCTGAGAATACAGGCATATCTAAAAAAGGAATTTCATAAAAAAGTTCAGTGTATTTTGACAAGTGGTAAATGGACTGAATCCATATAGGACTTTTGTATCTTGATAATGGCCTTCGGGTCATCTGCCTTGTTGGGTCTGGTGGCTCTCATCTTGCTCTTGCCAGAACCCCACAGATTCTGTATGGGGTTCAGGTCAGACCAGTTGGCTGGCCAATCAAGCACAGTAACACCATGGTAATTGAACCAACTTTTGGTGCCTTTGGGAGTGTGGGCAGGTACCGAGACCTGCTGGAAAATGAACAGATGACCAGCAGATGACATGGCACTCCAAACCATCACTGACTGTGGAAACTTCACTCTGGACTTCAAGCAACATGGATTCTGTGCCTTTCTACTCTTCCTCCAGACTCTGGGACTTTGATTTTCAAAGGAAATACAAACTTTACTTTCAAAGAGAAACAGTTCAGTTCTGGTTTTCCTTAGCCCAGGTAAAACGCTTCTAACGTTGTCTCTGGTTCAGGAGTGACTTGACACAAGAAATACAACATTTATAGCCCATGTGGGATCTGTGTGTGCATGCTGAGTCAAGCCTCAGTCCACTCCTTGCGAAGCTCCCCTAAATTCTTAAAGGGATTTTGCTTGATAATCCTCTCAAGGCTGCTGCTATCCCTGTTGATGGTGGACATTTTTCCATCACACAGTTTTCCATCCACTCACTTGTTTTTGAATTTCTATGAAATATGGTTGGATACAGAACTGTATGAACAAACAAACTTCTTCCACAATAACCTTTAGTGGCTGGCTCTCCCTGTGGAGCGTGTCCATGACTGTCTTCTGGACATCTGTCACATTAGCAGTCTTCCCCATGATTGTGTTAGCCCTACTTCTCAGAAAAAGGATACAATTTGAAGGCACAGGAAACCTTTGAAGCTATTTTCCGGTAATTGATTTATTATTGTGTGACTCTATGACTTTCCAATATTTAATTATTTTTTAAAAAAATCCAATATTTCTTTTTCAAGATACTGAGTTTTTTAAGATACTGAATTGTGGGCTTTTGTTACCTGAAAGCCATGAAAATGAAAATTACAAGAAATAAATACCTGAAATATTTCACTCTGTCATTAATCTATATGAGTTTCACTTTCTGAAATGAGTGACAAAAATATTTAGCTTTTTCACAACTATTTATTTATTTATTCAAATTACAGCTGAAGCCAATTGGTTGCACTGGATTTTATTTAGGGGTTTCAGCAGAAAGTGGCCTGAATATACAATCATGCCACTTTTAAAACAACATATTTTTTCCACTTCACATTAAAGCACTACATTGTGTTGGACTGCCGGATAAAATCCCAACAAAATGCATTAATGTTTGGGTTTGCATCGTGGCAAAATGTAAAACAGGTTCGTGGGATGTGAATAATTTTGCAAGTCACTGCATGCCAAGTTGAGAGAGAAGAGATCTGGTTGGCAATTGAGCCAATGTTCAACCACAACAGACACAGAGCAGAGCTGGGCTCTGCTGTGCATTAACACGCTCCACAGAGGCACTGTTTCAAAATGAAATTTCCAAGGATTAAAGCTAAAAGTGGTGGTAACAGTCTCCCTCATGGACCCCAGTTCTCTCCATCAGCGTGAAACCTATTCATATACTGCAAACAGAGTCCAAGAGGAACATTATGATCCCTGCAGGGCAGCGAAGAAGTCAGTTTTTTTGGAGCTGAGGAAAGAGCGAGTAAGGAGCCTAAGAGGAATGAGTCAGGCTGATATTCTTGTTAAACATCCACAGAGCTATACTCCTCCTGCCTGAAACTAGTGAAAACTGTTGCCTTTTTTATTTTTTATTAAACAGATCCTGGAAAAAAAAAAAAACAATGCTTAGGGAGAGGCTTTTCTTGTATTCGCTGTTGTTTTCCGTTTCGTGCAGACAGACGAGTGTTGTCGGTGAGCAAATGACAGATGACGGCATCACACACAGTTAGCATCAGGTTGAATAGAGCCTGTGGGTGATTCAGGGGATTCTTTTGGATGGTGGCATTTTCGTTCACTGCAGTGCCTTTTAAAAACACAGCTCCAGGCTAAGACGTTTGATAAAAAAACATCCACTTTATTTAACTTTTTTTCCTCTCTCTCTTTTCAGAATCTTCCAATGCTTCTCTGCTGACTAATGCAGAGAAAATAGCTACTATCACCACCACACACACGCCTCAGACCACAGAGTCAAGGTAGGTGCTGCTGCATTTTAAATTTTTCGAATGTGAGATGTAATAATAATAAAGCTAATTGTGTGATAAAATATATCGCCAGTGTGAAACCTTTTTGTTTGCCTTTAAAAGGAATCATTCGAAGTCAAAAGGAGCTCCTCCTCCCCCTCCTTCACAAACTCAAATGCAGGTAAGTGGCGATATAAATTTCAGACTGAAATTATAAGAAGTGTATTAAATAAATTAAGATGTAGAAAACTATTCAACCTGACATTACAATATCTTTCAGTGGGATCCTTTATCCTTGATTTGCCACATCACTACCGGACTTTAACATTTATAGTCTCAATATTTTTGATTAGTGTTTCTTGCTGAGAACCCACACATGTCTGAAAATGGAAAAAAGGAACATGTCACAACATTTCTACTTCTAGCCCTCTATTAATCAGGGTTTCAAACTCGATCTAACTGGTTGTTAAACTGAGCACGCACAAATGTGATCCCAAACAAAGCAATGAAACATTTTTTAAATCATTTAATTTTTATTTTTTCAGACCGAATAAATATATTGAAATTCAGAATAAGTTATCTATAATATCTATGTATCAGATATTTTAAAATAGAAGAGATCCAAATTAGTTCAGATGGCAATAACAAGAAAAGATCATCGAAATATTCCCTTAACCACACTGCCAAATCAGAAGTCAGCTTTATCGTTGTGGGATTTTATGATTTATGGATCATAAAATTAAACCTGTCTACTGTCCAAGCATTGCAACGTAAATGTTTTGTACTTCAACATCCAGAATGTTATAAATCTTTTGTAAAATCTGCAAATTTGGATCTGACTATGTATAATATTTTGAATGGATTTTAATTGTTTTACCAAGATTCAAGATTTCAACAACAACTTGCAAATGTTAAAGACAAAAAAACACTAAGAAAGAATATGATTTAGTTAAATTGGACTCCATTGAAAAGTGTATTAAAAAAATCTGTATGCTTTCTGCACTCCTATGCTCATCTCATGTTAGTTTATCTTCCTTATTTTATTGTGGTGAGGACATTTCTCAATTGTAATGTGTGTCACGTTTAGCTTTAGATTTACTCTATCTAATAAAAAAAACACAAATTGCTTTATGAAAACAAAGGAGAATCTCTTGGGAACAGAATAATCTTTGTGAACGTTATCTGTACTCTGATAAAGGAGCTTAGAAAAAGAAGAGGCTTTTCACCCACAGTAGTTTTTACTAGTCAGCAGGGGGCAGTAACACACCACTAGAAGGGGGAAATGAAGGAGAAATTGGAGAGAGAGAATGCAAATGAAACAATGGGATGAGTTGAAGTTTGATAAGGAAAGACTTTGTTGTTTTTGCAAAGCTCATTTTTACCAGCATTATAAAAAGTGAACATAATGACGAGGTAGTGAGCTGTAGTGGAGCTTTGCCAAATTGGCCGGATTTACTTATTATTTACCAGCAACATAAAATGAGCTAAAATGTTTTCACTTGTTTGGACTCACGTTAAAATCTAGATAGTAGCTGTTGCATTTAATTTGATATGATGTGTCAAAGCTTCATGATAGGTGAGTGCGGTTAGTCCGAGGTTTTGCACACGGGTACACCTGATGTAACAGAATGAGTACGATGACGTATAGTGTTGGCATGGCGTGTAAGTCGATTTATAGCCTTAGACTCATGAACCAATAGATTTTTGTGTTTATCAAAGTAATGATGGAAACCAGTGATGTGGAATCAATGTATTATTTTTGGCAAAAACTGCTTCATCAGGTTTGGAGATTATGTTACGAAGTAGGGTAGACCCCAGATATCTCCACAGAGTTTATTCTGACTTTCTTTTTTACCAGTCTAATTATGTTCTCACAGAGATAGCTTCTGTTTGAAGGGAACTTTTGATGAGTGTGGAAACTTTGGGGTGTAGCCCTTGTGCTGCCCTTGCTTGATGATCTGTACCCTTCTCACATGCACTTCTTCATTAATTATTCATGTATTCCAATATATTGTACAGCCATTGACATTTTAGGTTTTCTTGTGGAAAATGGCTTGATTAGTTCTGAAGTTTGGACTCTCCTTTTTGTCCCCTCTGCACAATAATAAGTTACAGTTTTCAAGTGTTTCTTTTATAAAGATATCATTGTTCTTATTTCCCAGGATGCAGAGTACTATTCCGTAGACCTGGAGAGGGACAGTAAAGGTTTTGGCTTCAGCCTAAGAGGAGGACGGGAGTACAACATGGACCTTTACGTGCTGAGACTAGCCGAGGACGGGGCTGCTGTCAGAAATGGCAAGATGAGGGTATGAAACTCACAAGTTCCCTCTGATCCTCTACTAAGAACATTTTGTCAGGCTAAATTTCCTCTTTTCGCATTATTTATGAGGCCATTTTATCAGCCAGCTGTCCCATTTACACAGCCTCTCTGTTGCAGGTGGGGGATGAGATCCTGGAGATTAATGGTGAGAGCACAAAGAACATGAAGCATTCACGAGCCATTGAACTGATCAAGAACGGAGGTCGAAGGGCACGGCTCGTCCTAAAGAGAGGCGACGGATCTGTACCTGAATATGGTAGGTTAACATACAACACCTGTGTTACTCGTCTTCCAGTAAAGAACAGTGTAATTTATTTTTTTTTCCTGTCATACAATCAGTGGAATAGAATACATGCTTAAATATATTTCTTTTAAACTGATCAATTTCTTTGTTATATATTTCACGCACAATAATATTTTCAGGTAAAAGATAAATAAATGTACATTTTGTTTTATCACCCTTATCCCACAGAAAACTTTTGAAAAATCCAACTTTTATATGAATCCAGTTATTCAGTTGGACAAAATGTACTAATAAAGAGAAATTAACTTATATGTACCAGACTTACTGGCACTCCTGCCATCAATATTTTGTACAACCTCCTCTGGGAAGTAGAACAACACTTGGCCTTACACCTTCATAACCTTGAAGCACAGAGAGAGGGATCTTTCTTTTTTTTTCAGCACGGTCTCTATAGACCTGCCATAAGTTGTTAAAGGGGCCATGACAACAAATCTCATTTCTCTGTGGTTTTGGGGGTATATTATAGTCTGTTATGCACTGATAAAGCCATTTGAATATCAAGAGTGGGTCCCAAGGAACCTGCTCATGGGCGGTCAGCTTTGTTTTTCTGTTCAAAAACTCAGATCAGAAATCAGCTTCTCTTTCTGTGTAGGTGATCTTTCTGCGTAATTCATACTTTCCAATCAGAGCACACTATCAAGCAAACAGACTCCCCCCCCCCCCCCCCCCCCCCCACCCAGCTGATCTCAGCCGGCTCATTTAATGGCGTGTGTCGTGCTAGCATGTCTGACTGCTCCACTTGAGCAGAGGATGGCTACTAAAAAGGGGAGCTTTTATGTGAGAAGCTGCTCAAAAACGAAGGAAATTTTCCACTTACTCCCGGAAGATGAGAATCTGAGTGGCTGAAGTTCATTTAGGGGGGAGGTACCACACTATTATAGTTAAAAGTTGAACCGTGGTGAAGTTAGTTTTAGGTTGGATATTGGATATTCGTGCTCCGCGGCTTCGCCGGCGTCTGCCTCCTGTTCAAGCCGATGCAGGGAGGCTGATCTTGTGCTGCCGCTCTCAGTCTGTTCGCTGGCCCGCAAATCATAAACATCCAATATCCAACCTAAAACCAACTTCACTGCGGTCCAATGTGAGACTGTGTTATGTTCATATGTTCAGCACAATTTACTGATGTAAATTCAAGTCAGGGTTTTCGAACACACTGCCGTGGACCGGGGACCGGGGACTTTGGTACCACTGTGTGGATCATGAATTGCACCACTAGGTTAAAGCCTTTGGTCAGCTTGGTCTCGCCTGTCCAACATCTTGCAGCACAAACACTTCCTTGTGCCATTATAATGGATTTGTGAGGGAGTGTTGCGGGGAGAGGAGAGATATGTGGATGGAGGGGGAGAAGGGGTTTGGGGGCGTGTTTTAACCGGTTTCTCAAATATGGTTGTAGCCAATCAGAGTGAAGTCAACTAGGTAGAACTGCATAGAATTAATGTACCCAACTGCGGAGGGACATTTGGCCTGACAAAACAACAAAGAATTAAGCAATATCAACTACATGAAATGGTTTATACAGTGATGTCATGGCACCTTTAAAGGGGAAGTCCGGTCAACAAGGAAAAATCAGGGTATCATTAGCTATAACTAAAACTAATACATTTGTGGTTATTTAATGAACTTATCTTTAATCAATAAGAAAATAAAAACATAAATTGTCGTCTGAATCACTGTGTATGGGGGCTGACATGACTGCCCAAATATGGGCAGTAAGGGGCGTTTGACATCACATCCTGCGACGTGGAAGAGCGGAAGCGGCGACAGCATTTCTCTCCGCTTTCCATGCAAAGTCAATAGGAGCCGTTCTATACAGCTGCGATCATCAATAATTATTTCGGATTTCCAGAGGACTTCACCGCTGACATTCCCAAGAGCTATTGCTGAAGCAACAATGCCCACGTGCATGGCCATCGGATGTTCCAACACAACTGGTAAAAGAGGAAAAAACATTGCTTATTTCAACACAGTCACTTCAGCGATCTCTCCTCCGCTGTGTGTGTGTGTGTGTGTGTGTGTGTGTGTGTGTGTGTGCGCGCTCAGCTGCAGCGCCGGTGCAAAGCCGTGATCAGCCCAGCATGTGCTGGAATGCTCTTATATTTTAATACTTATACTATAATAATCAGCTAACTTAAGTCACTTCAGCGATCTCTCCTCCGCTGTGTGTCTGTGTGTGTGTGCGCGCGCTCTGCTGCAAACTGAAACTGAAACCCCGTCTGTTAGATGCAGAGCCGTGCTGCGCGGAGCGCACACACACACACACACACACACACACACACACACACACACACACACGCGTGTATAGATATATACTGTAGGACCCGACTGAGTTTGATCTTGGAAAATAGTGCGCCGTGACAAACAGAGCGTTGAAACTTGCTCAACAGCGGGTCCGCCGAGTGACGTAAAAAAATGGGAGGTGACAGTACTATTCTTGACCAAGATGGATTCCTCCACATAAACATGATTAAATGAGAATTATTATTAATTAAAAAAACTTATAATTTTTTGCACAGTATGTAGTAGTTTTATATTTAAAGTACTTTCAGCAGTTTGAATTCTGATTTTGACCGGACTTCTCCTTTAAGTACTCTTTTCCTAAAGATGGTGTCGGTGATTTGTCCGGAAGTTTCCCCAAGTCCCTTTTTGAATAACTGCGCATGTGCAAGACCGTCTAACCAGCTCTTCCGCTCTTCAGGGGGTTCGTGTGAAAAGAATCTCCCAAATCCACTCTGGTCTTATTTCTTTCTACTGAGGCCTTCCTCTTCTTCTCATAAACATGAACACGGTTCGCTTCATGTGACTCCCATCCATGTTCAGAGTATACGGTGAGAGCAGCAGAGCTACAATGAACGGCTAACCTATTCGCAAAGCTAACCGGCTACATAAACACTAGAAGTGCTCATGCACACCCAGCAGGTGGAAACTCAGAAGGTAAGAGCGCAGACACTGGCGTTACGTGACAATGTGGGACAACCAATAGATAAGGCAATACCCCCTGAACTTGAGGGACAGAGGGGCGTGAGTATATAATGTCTTTGGGTGAGAGCAGGAACAAAACGCTGACAAATCCATGCCCTTCGGATCCAACAGCAAAGATGGTTATAGTTTTTACAGGCATGCAGCTCCCACAGAGAATGATTTTTTTTAACCTCCTTGTTGTTAATACATAATGTATTAACTACTTTCAGGATGGATGGACGATTTTACCCAGTATAACAAAGTGTTTCTGAACAGGATTACCCACTGTACCTTTAAATGGATAGATGAATCTTATAATGACTTCAGAAGAAGCTAAAAGGAATGTCATGCATAGAAAATTGAAATTATCTTGGCCTAATTACTGAGCTGGCCGTGGAAGGGGTTGAATTTCGTCTGCCAAGCCAATCTTTTGTGTTAATTTGACCATATCTATTTTGTATTATTGTCATTTTAAAAGATCTAATGTCTAACTGTCAGTTTTCTGGCATTTTAATATTAAAGTGAAGATCTAGTTATGTTTCAAAATAATCATTATGCCACACACTCCTACGGCCTTAGTAGAAGAAATATGCCCACCGCACCATAGAGCCTCCACCTTGCATAACAGTGGGCTTTAGGTGTTTTTCCACAAATTCATCCTTCAAAACCCACTTGATATGTTTGTTGCTGAAAAGCCAGACCACAGCAAATGGTTTTAGTTAAAGTCTCAGAAGAGCACTCAGAGCAATAATTGAACGACCGGATGAGGACCTGATGTTAAAAACATGTCCAAAGCCCACAGATTCTTGCGGTCATCAAGTCTCCTAAACAATATTTAGACGCCAACTAACATCCAACCTGTAGTTTGGAAAGGCATGCCTGTAAAAAACCTTTTCTGTCCTGCCATCATAAATGTGCAGCGTCTCCTAAAAGTTTAGATTAGTAGCTGCTTTCTTTTTGAAGAGCAGCTAACACAAACTGTCACGTCATGTTTCAGAACAATTGTCATTTCTCTCACTACGGAATGAATGTACTCAAGGTAACGTTGGATTTTTCAAAACTTTTTTGCTATGGCGCAAAAAGGTTGATGTATTTTAAAAGCTTTTTACTACTTTTTAACTTTAAGTCAGTGCCAATAAATGAGGAGAAGCTGTGTCAATAATAGAATATTTAATACAAAAACCTGTTTAATGGGTTTCATTCAGTAAGATCTAAAGTTGATCTGTAGATTCAACAATCCTGCTGCTCTTTGGAGCTGTTTTCTCTGCTGTTGTATTACTTCTCATGTTTATCTACAGGTTTACGCTGGGGATAATTTTTAAACACCTTTTAAAAAATGAAAGTGAAGAATATTCTTATCTTTCAAACCAAATCCCTTCTTCTCTCAATGGATGTACTGTACTCTTGTCTGTTCTATTTGTTTTCTTCTCTCGCCTCCTCCTTCCTTCTCTCTGATCATCTCTTGTTGCTGGGCTCTTCCTCCCCTCTCCAGCGATGATGGCTCCTCATCTCGCTGTTGGTACACTGAGGAATGACAAGATGGGAGAGCCCTGTTTCTACCTAATGGGCCAAAATCAGACAACGGTTTGTAGTTAAAAAAAAAAAAAAAAACCTCTGTCCCAGTTCACTCTCCCTGTCATCTCCCCTCTCCTCACTTTGAGTTTTTCTACAGCCCTCCAACTCATCCTGACCTGCATCCTACTTTGTTTGTGTTGTTGTGCGTATGTGTTTACGCCGTAAACATACTTTGTCTCGTCACGCTTGAATTAAACTGTACTTATGTGGCTTCTGTCCGTCCATGTGAACCCTGCCCCTCTGCCACATAAAGAAAACCTGTTTTTAATGGAACTAACTTAATGCCACCACTCATCACATGCTGCTGCCATAGCAACCAACCTTTTGGCAAACATTCAGCCAAATGCACTTTTTCTTTTTCTTTTTTTTTTCGGTTTGTTTTGATGTACCTTTTTCATACTGTTTTGAATGACTTCCTAGGCGCCTGCTGTGTCATTGATAACCGCTGCCCTGCTCTCGCTGATGTAACCTACTGTTCAAACCTGCAAACTCAACTCAGATAAATTGTGTAGCTTTTGTTGTTGTTGTTGTGCATAGATTTAAATTTGATGCATCAGTTTAGATGAGACTATTTTTATTTTTTTTCCCCTTGGGCCGGGATACATGCGGCACATTAAAAACACATCTCTGCATGATATTCATCGCTGCATAGACTTGTGTTGTGCAAGAAATTGCTTAATGCAATGGGGAAATCCTCTGTGCTAAACATAGTAAATGTATCTAAAATCTATTTGGATTCAGCAAGTGCTTCCTCCTTTGTCCTTTCCTGCAGACGGCAGCAGTGACGGGTACCCTGCCTCACCCAGGGCACAAAACACTCCGGAAGTGAGAAGCTTGCCACCCAACAGCCGATACCACACCTCATTGGAGTCCAGTTATCCACCAGACCTTCACAAACCATCACGCCTGGAGGAAGCTGCGCGTGGCCGAGGTATGGACAAGAACAGGGACTGGTCCGGCTCGGATCTGATGGACTTCCATGGCCGGCAGTTTAACCCCCATCTTCATCACACCTGGAATAACAGTCACAGTCAAAGTAAACCCCGACAGCAGTCTCCCGACAACAGCAACAGCAGCAGCGGCGGCAACAAGAAGAGCCGAGGCCGCAAAGTCAAGAAGTCTGATTCGGAGAGTGGCATTTCCAAGCTCCTGAAAACTCTGAGGAAGGACAGCTCGGGAAAGAAGGCTGCTGCTGCTGAAAAACTGCGGGGCCGAGAGCTCTCGAGCAGCAGTTCCACTCTGGACACAAAGTTTCATCTGCAGCGTCGTGGCTCCCTTGATCGTTCACAGACCAGGAAGCGTAACTTGTCTCCAGATCGCCGGCGGGCGAAATCCATGGACCGCAAGGCAGATCGCGCGCATCAGGACCACACACCTGAGAGGGAGTACGACGACGGAGGGTTCCTCTCGGTCACCCCTGAGCGGAAGCACTACGAACGGAGGCTCCTCAAGGAGTCCCCGATAGTCGGACGAGTCAGCGAGGCCTCCACCCCTGAGCGCGTCAACAACGGCGGGGATTCTCTCACCAGAGGCCGTGCGTACGAGAAAGCAACAAAGAACGGCAACCTTCTGAGAGACTCTTCCTTGGAGAGGAGAGAGGAGAGGCATCGGATGAACGGGACAATGGAGAGGCGATACAGATTGGAGCGAGATTCTTCCCCTGACAGCAGCTACACCCAGGACGAGCTGAACTATGCAGCAGCACCCAGACTGAAGGACTACTACAGCATGAAGAACAATGCTGCACACAACAACGCTACCTACAACAAGACAGGACACAACAATAACGCCGGAGGCCGCAGCTCAAACCAGATCCCTGAGCCCAAGAGAAGGCTGTACAAAGAAAACCCTAAAGACCTCAGTATATAGAGAGGGGCCAAGGTTCCCCTCGCCAATCTTTCCTCTGTCTGTGCAAACTACGTACCATACACTGGAATTGGACTTGTAACGATACTAACTCATACTCTTTATTTGATCTAATTGTTTCTGAATTGATTTGATTGACTAAACTACTTGTGGTCCCATCCAGAGATTCATAAATCAGCAGGGGTACAATCCTTCTATCAGTTTATACTGGTTGTGTTGTCATTGTTCTTGTTATTTTGAACATAACAAAGGTTGTTGTACTGTAGTAAAGGTATTGTATGTGCCTGCATTTGATATTGCTTTTTTTGTAGGCATTGCTGAATTTAACTATTTGTTCCCTTCAGAGATCTGAATAATGCTTCCATTTGTGGTAAATCCTAATTCCTGAGCTTGTTTTTAAAATTGTTTTAGGTGTCCTTTTTGCTCCTGAATTACTGAAACTATAGATAATGATGGTTCAAAAGAACTGTGGAAGTGAAGCAAAGGTCTACATTTAAATTGGATGGTGAAACTAGAGCGTTAAATTATAAATAGTAATAATATATGAAATTTCCTAATTTTGCTCTATTTATTTTGAATTTCACTCCTGTCTTGGGTGAGCTGCATTAAATCTTTAAGGGCTGAGGGAGAAATGTGAGCATGCTGTAGCCTACGCCAACTTGTGTTGCATCATTGTTTGACAGCCCATCCCCTTTCCTAGGTAAATAATTTTCAGACTCAGAGGCCCTGTCTACACCAACACAGATATTTTCTGCTGTGCCTCCACCTACCATCCACTTGAAAAACTGAGTTTTTGATTTAACAAAAATATATATCTAAAAATGCTTTCCGAAGTGTAGATTTTTAAAACCTTTGGACTATAGATTGGATGTCTGGATATTATTTAAACATAAACATTGTCCCAGAGATTGCCTTTTCACATACCTGTGACTATTCCTGTGCTAGAAACCACAACATCAATAGACCCGTTTTATAGGTTTTTCCAAATTTGTTCTGATCTGTCATGATGCTGTTTCCATTTAACTTTCAAAATATGCATAAAAATTTAAAGGGCCTACGTCCTCATCTTTACAACCTTTACTTTTGAAATGCGATCAGACTTGTAGCTCATGTTTAATATATCTATTTTCATGGATGTCTAAAATCTGTGGTTTACCTTGGAATTGTTATTTATGAGAAAACGCTTTCTGAACTGAAATTATTAAGAGATGATTTGTAAAACAAATTGTGTAAACTGGATATCTGGTGATTAGCAAATATGATGACGTTGCAGATGTCCACTCTTGCTTTCAAAGGGGCAGTTATTTTTTCACCTCTTTGTTTTGTCCCATCTCTCCTCCCATCTAGCTTAAAATTTAAGACGAAAGGTTTCAGAGGTGTGAGATCAAATGGCTGATGCAATCAAGAGAAACACGAGCCTCAACTGTTTTGAGAGAATCTTTAGCACCGCTTTAACCAACATCGTCATTTTCATAAAATATGTTGTCAATAATGTCAGTATTATTACCACCTACTGGTGAAGCATGGTTATTACAACATTTAAAATGGAACTGCTGAATGCAGACACCATTTTTCAAACACAAATAACAAAAAGAAAACAAGCACATCCAAAATATCTGGAGTAGTGTGGCCAGGGTCCGAGATTGTTTCTCTTAAAACAAATTGCTTATGGCTTCTATAGACTGAAGCAATTTCTTTCCACTATGGCCAAATCTGTTCATGACTAAATGAGTTGCCCAAACTTCTTAAAAATCATGTTTAGTGATTTTGAATAACCTGCATTTTGCCATACTACCAGCTGAAGCTGCCGTGAAGTATGATTGTTCAGACATGCCAAAAAAAAATTACAATTAAGCTGATTATTCCTGTGCAAGACAGATGCATGTATAAGTTAAAATGTAGTGTAACTGTTTTAGGCCTAAGAAAAACACTGTAATCCTCCACACTTATCTCCAGCTCAGTACACATGTTTATGACACCCATCGTCTATCTCCTGGGCCCTGACACAACGAGCTGATGAGGTTTGTCTGTACGGTAACGTACGGGGAGTCCTGGTAGACGAGGCAACTAAATCTGCCACTCTGAGCCACGCTGTCACGCCACTGGAGTCCAACTGCTGCTTTTTTGTATGTGTGTGTTTTTTTTATTTGTGTGATAATTCTCTGTTTTGATTTTCGTTTGAAAACTAAAACTATATATTGGATGAACCACAACAAATGCATTGTTTCATCACCAGTGTCACTATGGTACTGTGTTCAAGAAAAATACAAAGCCAAACAAAAAAAGGGAGCAAGTCAGAGAAAGAGAGTCACATTTAAGAGGTTTGCCATCACCTGTAAAGAGTTTTTCTTCCCCCCCCCCCCCCCCCAATGTAACTACTAGGAACTCGTCAAGGAATAAAATGTTGCCTTTTTCTTGCACAAAAGAGAAATTTATGAAGAACCTCAGCAGTGAGGAATGTGATATTGTGTTTATATCTCTGAAATGGACCTGATGATTTATGGTAAATATGTTGATTTACTCTGGGTCAGGTATGTAAAGACATTTTAAAAATGAAAGACTGTATTTGGTCAATCAAAAGCTCTTAAATGGTTTGAATCTCTCTATCGTTAGCCTGCCTTTGTATTATAAAGCACTTGTATGCAGTCCGTGTTCTTCAAGCATTATTTCTTGCAATGTGCTCCAGACATAATGCTGTCTCTGTGTTGATAAAAGCAGTACATGTATATGGGCCAATTTTTTATATAACTATGCATATATAAATACTACATTGTTCATAGCTTTATTTGACCCATGAAGCTATACATAACATTAGTCAAAGTAAAAGTAGATGTGGACTTATCCAGCTTCTTTTCCTTCAGATGGATTACAATGTATATGTAGCTATCAAAAGAAGTCTGTGGATGCTATTTTTATTATCAAATAAAGTTTTCCATACAAATTCAAACAAATGTCAGTTCTCTACACAACTGCTTGTCCCAGGAGAAGCTTTTTTGGGTTTCTTTGACGCTTGTAGTTAAAAGTGCACCAGTTTCAACACACTATATTTCAGTATATAAGAGACAAAGATTTACCGATTCTGTGACTGCACACACTTTCCCACATTTGTAAAAACCTACAAAAGAGACACGGATATTTTCCTAACTCTCTGAAGTATTTTTTTTTTATTTCTGTGCCCACCTAGATCCTTTGGTCACAATTAAGTGCTATTTTAAAGATAGCCATATAAATATCATAAATGGGCACTTTTTTTTCCCGTTCCGTCCGTCCGTCCGTTTTCTTCCGCTTATCCGGGGTCGGGTCGCGGGGGTAGCAGCTTCAGTAGGGAGGCCCAGACGTCCCTCTCCCCAGCCACTTGGGCCAGCTCCTCAGGAGGAATCCCAAGGCATTCCCAGGCCAGCCGAGAGACATTTTTTCCAAATTTTAATAAAGTATTTATTATTTAAGTATCTATGTTGGTAACCATACCTTACGTAACATAATGTTTAACTAATTTTCAGAATCATTCTGAATGTTTTCACCCCTAAAATTCCAGCTTTACCTGTTACTCTAACAGAAATCCTCTTTTACCAACACATCCTCTGATGAAACTGGTCCTTGTCTTTGTCAGTGTTGTCTTTTTTACAGTGCCTCGCACACTTATTCATCATCTCTGAACACATCATCCCCATGGTGAAACACGGTGGTGGTACCTCAAATTAAACATATATGACCAGGTTTAGTAAGAATAGCTGTTCACAGACTCTATCCTCCCAGTCTGTTCAAGCTTGAGCTGTGTTCCAAAGAAGGCTGTGCATAAATGTTTGCCTCAAGATGTACAAATGTGGTTGAGACAACGCAAAATAGATACAGCTGTAAATGTAGCTAAAAGGGGTTCTGTACCTTACTAACTCATGCAAGGTGAATACAAATGCCTTTTTTCAGAATTGTATTACTTAAAAAATAAAACCAATTATGGACTACTCTATAACAATATTAAATACGATCCAATAAAATCTTCAACTTATCTAAAACTATTTTTGCTAAAGCAGCTAATTTTGACAACGCCTTATAATCAATTGTACCAAATATAAAATCCTCAAAAAAAATTCTGGTTGTGATGGTGGTATAAATATATCATTAATGTCAATCTACTCACTGAGTACAAAATCGTATTAAAAAGTAAAATTAAAATAAATCACTGCCACATAGAAGACCCCTTTTTTCTTTCTATGGAGTATTTTTCTGCTAGTGTTCCTTCCGAAGGTTTTAAAATTGCTTTGAAATGAATTTTTCTGAAAGACAGTCTTTATTCAATTGCCGCGATACATTTGAAGAGTATTGTGAAAGGATCAGTAATGATTCGTTCTCATAATAACTCTTTGGATCCGATGGCTCCGGTTTACTTTAAGTCCTTTCATTCAAAATTCATGCAGGGAATAAAAAGAATATTAATCTATGACTCAATAATTTATACACATGTAGTCACGCAGAGCTCATGTTTTAGTAATCATTTTGGTTTTATACTTGTTGGATAAAACTACCTGTTAAATTAGGATATGTTCTTCACTGTTCTGTAGTTTTACCATTGTTTTCTAGTGAGTTTTAACTTCAGCTTTCATTTCCCTGTACCAACAGTAGTTGTCTTTATTCATAACCTTTGTTTAAAGGTCTCCTTTGTTAATAGGGATTAGTATTATTCCTTAATCTTTATTGACCTTTTATTTGTAAGACTTAAGATTCATCATCAGATTAAGGTGAGTTTTGTCATGTACAGATATGTTTATATGTATCCTGGGTAAGAATAATATCATAATCTCTTTATTAGGCTAAGATCTAAATCCAAGGTGACCTGTCACTGAAATGAGAGATCTGATTTGCAGGCACCACAAAAGGAGAGTTTTAAACATCACTTAAAGGTTTAGTAAAATTCTATGTTTCTAATGTACACGTAAACTCCACCCAACCAGGTTCAAAGTAGAAAAAATAGAAACTGACTCAAGACATAAATGCATTTTGAATAGGTCATTCACATTTATTTATTCGAATAAATATACTACAGTCATATGAACTTTTCCACCCATGTTATAATTAAAACATAAACAGGATGAGTCATTTGCAAAGTGCGATTTATTTTACGTTGCCTTGATTACATGCCTCTACATTCAAAAATAAGCCAGTATCATATAGGATCCAACTGTTAGATCTTTTACATCTGTTACATCTTTTTTCCTTTCATCTGAGGAAAAAAAAAGACTCATAGATTAAGTTGGATATTCTGTACATACAGGAACAACTCTGTAATGGGCTGACCTTTCCTGCAACTGTCTTTAGGTTGAACCAAGTCGTTTGTAAAAATAAAAAAGAGGAAGGTATTTCTGTAGACATTAGCCTTCAGTCGTTTCCCTGGGGGGGCAGAAGTCTTCTTCTTGGATAGTGGATTATGGAGCCTTTGCCAGTTGCTCCATTTATGCAGGAGACACAGAGCTGGAGGACACAGAGGAGGCCTCGGTTTTGGAGGCAGTGGTGGAGGCTCCCTCCTCCTCTTCAAAGGGATTCTTCCCGCAGCACAAGGTGGTGATCATGCAGTGGCGGAACTGCTTGTTCAAGCAGATGTAGATCAGTGGGTTGTAGATGGAGGAGCTCTTGGCAAAGAAAGCTGGGACAGTCATGAAGAGAGGTCCAAACTCAGAACCCTGATTCATGAAGATGTACCAGGCCACGCCGGCGTAGGGGCACCAGCAAACCAGGAAGCCAATGACCATGATAATAACCATACGGGTGACTTCTCTCTCAGCTCTCTGGGTGGTCTCGGACTCCTGCTGGGCAGCAGCAGCCTCCTTGACGGCGCAGAGCAAACGGCCGTAGCAGAAGAACACAACAACGAGAGGAATGAGGAAGTGGCAGACGAACATGTAGATCACAAAGGACTCATTGTTGAAGCCCTCTGCCCGGGTGTAGTAGTCGACTCCACATGAGCACTGCATGCCTTCTGGGATGTAACGAGACCAGCCGACGAGAGGGGGGACAGCACAGGCAGCGGCCATGACCCAGGTGAAGGCCAGACCCATAATAGCGTGATTCTCAGTGAAGCGGAAGTTGCTGATGGGCTTGCAGACAACCAGCCACCTTTCAATAGCCAGAACAACCAGTGACCAGAGACCAATCTCACCACCAAGGGTAGCAAAGAATCCTTCCAAATTGCAGCCGAGGCGTCCGAGAACAAAGTAGCCATGCATGGAGGTGTACATCGTTGTGGTGAATCCTCCGAACACCATGAAGAGGTCAGCCACCGCAAGGTTGAGTAGGATGTAGTTTAGAGGGGTTCGCAGTTTCTTGTGTTCGATGGTGACGTAGAGGGTGAGGAAGTTGATGGGGAAGCCGACGAGAATGAGGAAAAACATGTAGGCGCCCAGAGCAGCGTAGGCTGCAGGGCTGACAAGGTAGTACTGAGGGTATTCATAAGGACTCCGGACAATACCAGTGGTATTAACCATAGGGATATAAAAATAGGGTCCCTCTGTGCCATTCATGGTTGCGGCTGGCGGTTGCTATCAGCCCCTCGGTGGTGCTTCTTCTGGCTGTTCGAGATTATTATGGAGATGGACCTTGCTACAAATGGATCTGGTGGCCTCCGACGGGCTTTTAAAAGGCACACCTTGGATTATCACCTTCCAAATCCGTCAGCACAAATTGATTTAGGCCACAGTTAATATCTAATCCAGTCGTCACTGCAAACATAACTGACCACTCATCAAGATATTAAGGTTACACCTGCTCATGCCCGTCTTGGAGCTGTCGAATGGATACGTTTTACAAAGCATGATTACAAACAGCCATATTGTGCACAAAAATAAATTGTGCACAGCCAGTTAGATTTAACATGGTAACTTCAACAGTCACTTCTGATGTCCTCTCTAGAACTTACTTGCCCCTGAAAAAAAAAACACATCCTGATCACCAACTGGAGGTTTTTCTAAAAAGATTTTATCTGTTACCTAAAATCTCAACCTGAAAGGCTGTGAAGACAGAAAAAGAAATGTACTCACTCATTTTATTACATTTGTTTAGCTTGAAAATGTACATAGACAAAGTAACTGTGGCCTTTATAGCCAACGGCTAATTTGCCGACTTAATCCTCATTTGGGGATTTCATATTTTAGAAAAATTGTCGCAAACGTTTTTTGTGAGCAAATAAAGAAAACTGAATAAAAGTATAAAACTTGCATAGACCCAACAAAATTAGTAAGAAAAGCGGCAATCATTTCAGTTCTTCAACTAAATGTAGGTTATAATTTTCTGATTTAGCTCTGGGTGAAATATGGACTAATCCTGTCCTGGGTTGATTTACCACCAGTGTTGGTTTATGAGTTTGAGCCAGCATACTAGGTAACAACTGGGCCACAGAGCAGCCAAGAGATAATAATGGGGGAAAAAAACTCATAATTAGTGTTATTGACAAATAACTGTCCAGTTGAAATTCACACTCAGCACATAATATATTGAACACTACACGCCTACTG
This sequence comes from Fundulus diaphanus, assembly GCA_037039145.1. NCBI lineage: Eukaryota > Metazoa > Chordata > Actinopteri > Cyprinodontiformes > Fundulidae > Fundulus > Fundulus diaphanus. Next base: position 37,371,244 of record CM073129.1, on the reverse strand, counting down.
ACTTTATGAGAGGTTCTTTGGTCAAAGTTTGACTATTGAGCACAGCTAGCACACGCTTGTGCTAACTACTTAGCAGGTAAAGCATTAATATTTAAAGCATTAATATCTAGTGTGAATTATAGTTATTATTGCACAGGATAATTGGACCATTTTTCATGTAATCCTTAGGAAGATTTTCATCAATACAGAGTATCTTTTTTGTTAAAAGCTGAGGTACAGTCTGTGGAGCAGTCAGTGTATGTTGGAACCAGTCAGACTGGTCACAATTTTTGAGCCAATATTTGAGTAAAACGTCTTTAACAGTTTGAACCCAACACCGAGTTAAAGAAATGGCCCAGCAGTGTAGAGCATCATAAACTGCTTTAGTCTTAAATTAATTCCTGAACGAGTTCAGTTTTAGCTCTGCAGGCGAGGAATGACCCGCCAAAACAGTGTCCAAAATCATCTAGGACAGCTATGGATACAGGACCTCACCAGGTACTTATAGGAGCAATTTAGAATCATCAGTTAAGCAAAGTACAAGAATGTCTTGCAAATGTGTTAAATATGAATAAGTTATCCAGGCAGCCTGAAAGGGATAAAACATTTTAATATTCAGAGACTGACGTTAATGGAGACCTGAATTATACCTGAATTATATTATGTGATATAATATTAAATCACATGTCATTACATAATAATATATATTGTAATATAGTATATTATATTAGACTACATTATGCAGACATGGTTTCAATTTGAGTTGGGAGGCGGATTTAAATCATCCCCTTCCATTGTGAGGATGTACAAACATTATATACATCATTTTTTAGTGTAATTTAATTTAAATGAAATTTTATTTATATAGCGCCAATTCACAACAGAAACCCAGCAGATTGCATCAAGTCTTGACAAGCAGCATTCACTCCTCCTGAAACAGTGTAGAGCCACAGTTTTAAATATTTAGGCTATTTTGTTTTTTGGTAACTTTTTAAAAATATTTTATTGTTATTGAACTGAACTTTAAAAAATTGTTTTCAGAGGTTTTCTGTATTATAGTGAATGTAGAGCAGAGGCCATAGTGAGGGCTGGAGCATCTTAGCTGTTGGTAAAGAGCTCAGCACTTTCCAAATGGGTGTTGTATTAAAGAGATTTGGAGCTTATGGCTGTATTCATCTCACAAGCCTGTAATGGATTTAATGTTGCAAAGGGTCACTCTCGCTTTGTAGGATGCAAGCTTCTCAAGGCGTTTTGCTTTCTATGCCTTGTTCTTGATTATGTGTTAGGTTTTCAGAACCACAATTAAATTCACGTTTAGTGTCTCTAAGAAGTTTATTTTACTATTCCTATTGTCAGACACTTATTTTAGAATAGAATAGAATAGAATTCAACTTTATTGTCATTGCACTGTCACAAGTACAAAGCAACGAAATGTTGTTTGCATCTATCCAGAAGTGCTATACAGGATATAAATATTATTTCTAAGTGTATGTATAAGTAAAAAGTAATAGTAGGGGACTATAAAATGTTGTATATAAATATAAATATGGGAGCTATATGCACAGATTATACAGAATATACAGGAATGTTAGGAGAAGGATTATATATGTATTAGCGGGTTTATAATGCAAGATAAATAATGGCAGATAAGATTTACAGAATCTATACAGATTGTATACAAATTGTGTATATGTGTGAGGGGAACAGTCCATGGTTCTGCTTTAACTGCTTTAAAAATCCTGCTTTAACAATGTAAAGCAGGAATTACTGACCAATATTTTTAGGTTAATAATTTATTAGTTAAAAAAATATGCAAAGGTTTTGCCCAGAGTATTAAGAACCTTTACTAATGTAATATCACCATACTAATGCATTAGTTCATGGTTTCTGACAAAAGAGGGAAAGTGTGTTGATTAAAAGCATGAGTTTCAAACACGGAGTAAATGCTGCCATTATAAACATCCATGTTTGCAAGCAAAAACCTATAATAATACTTTGTAGGTAATATTTACAGGAGGCTTTTTATGTTAATGTTTGCCACCCATGTTTATAAATTGCAAAAAAATATACCTGCAGTCATATCTATACAAATATTCTGAAAATAATTATTGATCACTTCAATGAAGGATTCTTTAAACTCATCTAATGCAGCCAAAAAAAACATAAAAGTTAAACATTTATAGTTTTTTAGTTGTCAATACCTGAAAATTATTTCGTGTTAGTGTAAAAAAGCTAATGAAATATTGTGATTGTGTCTAAATATAATTATGTCCTACTAACTATTTATTAATTATTCGTTATTATTGATTGTTATTGCCAGTGTGTCATTTATTGGTGTTTACAATAATGTGCTATGGGTTACCATTTGTCAAGTAACTGCTATTATTTGTCAACTTATCTGTCAGTGAGAAAATGTGACCATAAATTGGACAATACAAAAAAATATTTTATGTTGATTAATTGCAAGACTTTTTTGTCTTTTATTAATGTAAACAAACTGTACCTACGAACTGTACCCATGAACTGGACTTGGAATTTGAAAAAAATGGAAAATACCAAGATTTTACAGGTAATATCCAAGATTGGGATGAGCATTTGATATTTTGACACGTGAACATGTGGGAGTGGTGACTTAGTGGTTTAGATTTATCATGATCCCAATTTTTATCACACATTTTGATTTAAAGTACTTTTTGTTTGATTGAATAATAAAAAGACAAATTTCCCTCCATACATACACACACTTGAGGTACAAAACCATCAAGAACCACACTCCAACCAGAGGGTGGCAGTAATGCACACCTCCAGTTTTTTGCCAACCTCAAGAACTAAAGAATGAAGAAGAGGAGCCAGAAAGAATGGAGTCTAAAAGGAAAGGGAGGAAATCAGGATTATAAATAAAGCTTTGTTCTGATTTTTACAGAAAAATACAAAAGTAATACATAGAATATAGAAGGTGAAGGCTGTAACTACAAATTTATGTACAGTAGGTGGCGGTGTGCACCTCTAATATTGTTTGTGATCAGAATAAGAAGAATTACTATGCTGTGTGTCTAGAATTGAAGATGTCAAAAATATGGGCACATAGCTGCTGCCTAAAAAGGAAGCTAGAGGTGTCCCAAATGTGGTGCTGATCATAAATTTGAAGAATGTGAATATGATGTGCAGGAAAAGTGCGGTAACTGTGGTGGTAAGCACAGATTGACATATTGGGAATGTGAAGTCAGGAAAAGGGCTTTAGAAACTCAAAAAGTAAAAACGATCAATAAAATAACCTATCCAGAGGCAGAGAAGAGGGTTGAAAAAAGAATGAAAGTTTGAGAAATTATCATAAACCAGCGCAAGTTTTGGACGGGTATTCAGGGGTAGGCCTATTGACTTGGAATATATATAATAAAAAACAAAGCAACTGGACTTGTTATCCGTAGTAGAAGACGTTTCGCTTCCTCTCCAGGAAGCTTTCTCAATTCAAAAAGTCTGGAGTAATGTGGAGTAACAAGCTTTATACCATTGCCAAACAAAGGCCTTGTAATGGCTTAGATAACATGCAAATTCAAGCCTCCCTCAGACAGAGGCTGGTGCATCCCAAGGACAAAACCCCAAAACCTAAGATGAGCGGAGTGGTGTATGCAGTTCAGTGTAGTGAGGAATGTTCTGATCTTTATATTGGAGAAACCAAACAACCTCTCCACAGACGCATGGCTCAACACAGGAGAGCTACCTCCTCAGGACAAGACTCTGCTGTCCACCTACAACTTAAGGACAAAGGACACTCTTTTGAGGACCAAAATGTTCACATTTTGGACAAAGAAGACAGATGGTTTGAAAGGGGTGTGAAGGAAGCCATCTACGTTAAGAGAGAAAAACCAACCTTAAACAGAGGAGGAGGCCTTAGGTTCCAACTCTCAAAAACGTACAATACAGCTATAGGATTAATTCCGGCCAATCTTCACCTTAACTCTCACCCTCATTCGGGTGATCAAAACATCGTTCCTTTAAGCCAGGCCAATAACAACCCTAAAGACTCCTCGTTACAGAGGAGTGGACCAGATTTCAGTCCAATCTGCTGGTTTAATGGCTTTAACGACCACCCATTACTAAGGGGTGGATCTGTTTCGGTTGAATTTGCATGTTATCTAAGCCATTACAATGCCTTTGTTTGGCAATGGTATAAAGCTGGTTACTCCACATTACTCCAGACTTTTTGAATTGAGAAAGCTTCATGGAGAGGAAGCGAAACGTCTTCAACTACGGAAAATAAGTCCAGTTGCTTTGTTTTTTACCTTTTTTGGATTGACCATGACCTGGATGACTGAGAATCTTCACCAGCAATATATATAATAGTTGAAGTTTGCACTGAAGATGGAAAAAACAATGTTCCTGCAACTTTTTTTGCTCTTGTTTTCCTCTAGGGTAAGGGAACGTCTTTATTTATTCTCCCTCTCCTAAAGGAAAAGAGGGGTACAGTTAGGAAATAATTTTAGCTGATGTAGCTAATATAGCCTTGACCCCCTGGTGCCCCCCCCCTCCCCCCCAAATTAAGAAGCCTGCCCTGTCCCTATACACCACTCAATGTGGCAGTACACTGCTCCCTAAAGGATGGGTTAAACGCAGAGACAATTTTCCTCTCTGTGGGACTATAAAGAGAATTTTTTTTCTTGAAAAGTTCCAGACTCAAATACCATGATTTTTTAATTGTCATATTAAACATTTTCCCTACCAAATAATCTTTCCAATAGCACCTGAGTTTGTGAAGAGCTGCAGAAAACCACATGGTATAATGTTTAACTTTCTAGGTTATTTAAAGCATGCCTGTTTGAATGCTTAATGGTAAAGTTCAAAAGAAGAAAATGTCTGTTCTGTGAGTTTGTTTTTAGGAAATGATTAACCATAAAGCAGTCTGTTTTTGAAAGGCATCAGTCTGCTCATCTTTCCATGATGCTGTTCTCTCTTTATTTATTGTTTAGTTGCATGGTGTAAACAAACACTGAACACTAGACACTTTATAGTCTTCACTAATTTGTAATTCACGTCCCTGTGTTCTGCCCCCAGGGTTGAACATTGTTTAATGTCTCAGCTGGTCTTTATCAATAAAACACCAAACAAAAGCATCAAAACAAGTGACCAAGCATGAGCGAGCACAGTTTTCTGTGCTCTCTGGTGGTGATTAGGTAAACCTGATGATCTCTAAATAACAGTGTTTGACCAACAAGGACACTGAATTGTGCGCATTGATTAATGTCACGCAAAAAACCTTTATCCACATCTAAAACACTGCGTTTTGTTTATCAGGTGTATCTCCTCTCAGCTTTTTTGAATTTTATCCACCTGAGAACTATATATTTCACTGCATGATCATAATCTCCTTGAACGTTTGAAAATTCCCATACAATGTTTTTTAAATTTAATTGAGAAGACATAACTCAGTTAGATCACTAAATAAGCTATGTGCTAAATTCCTAATATCAAATTAAAAACCTTTGTATGGTGTGACATAAATGAAGATTAGGAAAGTACAAAATGTTGATAAGAAACGAGAGCTGCGGTTAGCCCCTATTATTATTTCCTGGCTACTAAGCCTTTGGAGGATTAACAAAGACATGATGCAGAAAAGCAGGTGTTCTGCTGCCACCTTCAGGATGCCATAGTAATTACAGACGTTTAGAAATTACCAAACATTACCTCTTTGTGCATAGAGTGTATATTATTTGTCTAGTCTAGTGCATGTACTAATTGGTTTACTGTGTATACATATGTTTTCACTGCTGTCTAATATCCAGTTGGAACCATCTTGTGGGCCTCTGTAAATATCAACACGATAAAATATGTTCACTGGACTGTTCCCATTTAATTTAAAGCATTTTGCACGTCTACTTGGAAATAGATGCTCGGTTATGTAGTGGTTCCGTAAGAAGAAGTTAAGCTCTTAATTGTTGTTTCATTTCTATTTATAGGGACTTTGTCCAGGAATGGATAAATAATTCTTATTGTGTGCTTAAGAATACTGTATGAAAATACTTTTTCACATTTAGCTGTGTGTGTTTGTGTGTGTGTGTGGGGGGGGGGGGATTTAAAATGGCAGTCAAGTCAGATACGTAATTTTCAAAAAGTTTCAAACTGATGGAAAAATATCTGCTTACAGACTCCTTTCTTTTAATCTTATTTTTTATCATTTGTTAGTGTTTCAGATCATCAAACAAAGTCTAATATCAAACAAAGCACGATAACCACAACATGAAGTTTTAAACGATAGTCACATTTATTAAGAGAAAGCTATCCAGAACTACTTGGTCCTTTGTTAAAAATATATATATTTCTCTTCCAAACCAAGTAACTGGTTATGACACCCTTTTCAGGAGCAGCTGTCATCAAGCATTTATGATAACCAATAAAATTTGGTTAATTACAGTTAATTCATGATTAAACAAGCAAATACTAGCCTTTTCTGTTACTAAACAAAATCATAATTTGAAATTAGTTTTTTTTTTCATTTATACAGGTTACTTTTGTTTAATATTAAAATTGGTTTGTAACAAATTAAGTGTGAAAAAGATATATGTTACCGGTTTTTATCATAGTCTTTCTCTAAGCATTAATGAATTCCCTGAGAACTAATCCATAACATTATATTGTTTTATGTTCAAAGGATTTAAATTAATTTAGGAATCCCTCTAAACCACCTTTAAAATGAAATTAAATGAATTATAAATAGAGAGAAGACTGCTGAGGTTGGGTTTGCCCATTTGTAAACATTCCATAATCTAGAGAGAGGATAGTTAAATACCGACAACTGTGTAACTGAAAGAATACACACGTTTCTCAAATATTTGGGTTTCACATATTTTCAGCTTTGGAAAAAACGTTCAGGGTTTTCCTTCACTCAGGCCAAGGATTTATGTTACACATATTTTGACGAGGAAACTTTGACAAATGCGGCGTTGCTTCGCTGGCTGTTGAAGATGACTGTGGTTTTTAGAGGACAAACGTGTGGGCCGAGTGTGATGCTCTCTCACTCTGCCCACAGGAACTCTCTTGCTGAGTGACCGGTAGAGAGGAGGGAACACTGTGACCAGGACATGGCACATTCTGCACCTCCAGCTCCCACATACAGTTCACACCGCAGAGTTAGACATCATCAGGCCCGTAAGAGCAAAAATAACATCAGACGATGTCCAGCATGTCGAAAGCCGTTTCATGTATGAGCTTCAGGAAATTGTGAATGTATCCGCACATACCATGACTGAAACCATTTCTGCTGAGATTTATTTTTACTACTTTTTAAGCAAAGAAACTCATTTGTGTTGTACATTTTTTAGAATTGACGTTTTGAACTACATTTCAAGCTGCTTTTACACATTTTAAGAGAGCATCCTCACAGAATAACCCAAAACTAATCACAAAATCAATACACAATTAATTCATGAGTTTAGTTTAATCCTAATCTATATAGTTTTAATCAATGACAACATTACATAATTCCATTGTTCTTACAATACAAGCTATGAATAAGGTATTTCTCCACATTTAGTTATTTCCAACCTTTTCTGACTGATTTAATGAGATACAACTCATCAAAGGTGCTAATAAACAGTTTTTTCTGCTCCTATCACTGCTGTTTTTACTCATATTGAGGTCAGGGCCATTCATTTAGAGAGGCCTTTTGTAATGGATGAAGCTGTTTTACCAGTTCATTAAGAATCATTAGTGATCCCTCAAAATCCTTAGCAGGGGTGTGTTAAATGAGAATGTAAAAAATTTGTATTATTCTACCTGATTCCAGATCAGATTATCCTTCAGCCAAATAACAAATGAAACAAGGTGAACTTCTGTTTAGCAGAAGTTGGAGCAGTTTGGAGCAGTTTCTCCAAATTGGTCACTAACAAATCTACAGTCAAGTTCATTTCAGCCTGTGTTTGACTTTAATAGCTATCAATAGCTATCAAGTCATGATGGTTGCTGCTGTGGATGGCAAAGCTGATGCAGCCTTCCAGTCCACACACTTACCTCTAAAACGCAGCCGGTAACCAAAACCAGAAGTGGATCGTACAGAAACACAGTCCAGCAAAAATAAATTGAACAAAACTTCCATATTAGTTAAGAAAGGAAAAAAAAATTAGGCATTGTTCATGTTCAACAGCCTAAGAGCAGAGGGAAAAAAACAAGATGGAAGAGATGAATTCTTTACTTAGGCAACATATAACATCAGCCATGAAACCATTAAGAATCTTTTTCTTTTTCTAAAACAATATGGTCAGGCTGGCTCATAATTTCCTTTGATTTTCCAGCCACCAGGTTCTTCCATACTCAACTGCTAAAGAGTTCTTTGTGTCTGTGATTTAGCAAACACTGACATTGCGATGACAACTCCTGTTTCATATATTGTGCAGCTCTTGTTCAAAGTAATGTTTTAATTTGATTAACATGTTTCCTTTGACCTGAAGTAATATTAATGTTTTGCAGAAACACAACCATAGCCCCAACTTCAATCTAATAGACAATCTATGGAGGGAGCTAAAGATTAGAGTGATAGCAAAGAGGCCTTTCAACCTTAAAGGTATACTATGCAACCGGGGTTGATTTTCCAGCGAGGCTCCCCCCAGAGGGCAAAAGTAAAAGTGCACTGTCGTAAAGATGCTCAGCTGTTCTCCTGGTTTCTCCGTCAAACCAGGCGCGGTTGTTTTGAGCTTAAGCCGGGCATACACTGTACGAGTTTTTCAGTCGTGGTACTTATATACATCTCAAACTGTGCGACGGAACCCGCGGGGTTTAAAAGTTCACCGCTCACGATCTGTGTTCTCACACTGTACGGCGCGACGCTCGGACGCGACCGGCGTGCTCACACTGTATGTCGCGCCCCGGTGGGTGACAGGGACCCAGACCAGGGGGGTCGAGCCCGGCTCGGGTGAGGCCCACGGGAGGCACCGGGGGGAACGGAGGGTAGAGAGGAAAGACGAGACGCCCCGGTGGCCGCGCGGCACGGCAGATCACCCCCCCCCCACCCCCGCAAGCGGAGGCGTACGGAAATAGACCGCCAGCGCGTCGCGCGGACCGGAACGCTCGCCTTCCCCAACCCACCCGCGAGCCGACGCCGGGCCCCGCGGGTCCCTGGCCGGGCGGAGGTCGCTTCGGGGACACCCGCTCCCCTCCCTCCCCTGGCGGGGACGTAGAGGAGGGGAGGGCGTCCCCTCGTAGCTCTACTTGAACAGCAGGATGCGCTCACGAAAACCTCACGACGGCCGACTGAATTTCAAACAGAGTAAGCCCGACTTACAGCAGACAGGCGAACGCAACGAAAAGTCGAAGAAACGGCAGTACAAACAATGACTAACACAATGAAAGTATGAACATGCACAGAGAAAGAGAGAAACCATTGGAGAGAAACCAATGTTACTTACAATCGCATCAGCAGAAACGCGAGGTCCGCGTCAGCCTTCTTTTTCTTTTAGCTCTCGCCATTCGGAAAAAGCTTGCCCGATGTTCACCCGTGTACGACTCCTCTCTCTGTCCAGAGCCCTTGTCCTCTTTCTTGCCTGCTCCGACATGGGCTTTTGCTGTTTTCTCGTTGGTTCCGCCATGATAACTGCACAAATATCGCCACTGCGCTAGCAACAAACATGCCTTTCCCTGGGGGCGTGTAGCAGTTCTCGCCGTAAAGCAAGACCGACTCTCGCGATGAACGAGACTTCTGAGCATGTGGGTGCGGGCCGAGGGCTCCTGTAATTGCAAGTACAGTATTTCCCCTACAGACCACCAGGGCTGCCGAGAAAACCTTTGTTCGACCTGAAATGACTCATTTAATCATCCAAAACGGTATGGAACACATTAATTAACTGAACAATGTTGCATAGTATGCCTTTAATAGCGTAAATTCCAGGATGTTTGCAGATGTCTGCCCCCTCTGGCAACAAGTTGAAATGACACCAATGTTGTCCACGTGCATCAAGAATCAAGAATCTTTTATTGTCACCATGTGTTACCATGCTAAAATTTCCTTTGGGGCAGACACCGGCTTAGGTTGTACATGAATAACATAACACACAGACAGACTTAATGTTTACAGGAGTTTTTTTTTTTTTCATTGAAGCATGAAAATTTATATCAGAGTCCAATAGGTGTGATATCAGACCCTTTGGAAATGATATGAACCATGATATATGATGTAATCCTTCCTTCAGTAATTTTGAAGTAATGAAGCAATCTTTGTGTAGTGATCTTAAGGCTTCATTTACAGAAATGTGCAATTCTGTGTTCTAATAATGCACAATTTGTCCATGGGAGAAGAGGAAAAGCATTTGCCACTGCGACTGCACGGGTCTTTTCTGTAGAGACATAATGTGTTCTGAGGTAAGAAAGCTATACATATTGAAATTAGCCCACGTTATCTCGCTAATGCATTGACTACAGCTGAAACTCCACAAAGAAGCCAGGTGAAAAGGGCGGGCAGCATATCACACCCAAGCACACGCCCAGAAGATTAGGCCCGAATCACTATCTTATAAACTGAATAATCCAACATATAGAGGCAACTGCAGTAAACAGAGAATAACAAATTTTACAGAATTGTAAGGGCATGTATGGGAAAGAAAAAAAAGATATTTAACTTGCACTATGCTACTAGGGGGCGCTGGACCTGTAATTTCCAGGTTTAGTGCCCATAAAGGCAAGTATATACTGCTGCAGATGCAGACAATACAAAACACCCCCTATCAATAGGCATATTTAGCGGGGGGGGGGGGTGTTTTGCGGCTAGACCCTAATCCATGAAGGACACTGGCAACAATGCACTATCGCAAAATTTAACAGTCTCCCTCCATGTTTTGGAATTTGATAGCAGACCACTTTGGACCAGCACACTGAAAAGTCAGAGTTATTTTTAAAGACAAGGCCACACTAAACCCTCTAGATTAAATCCTACACCAGAGAACCAAAAATATATCATATCAAGTAATTGTCAAATCTGCTGTTTTGTTCTTATTGCTGTCTGAGCTCAGGCTGCTGTAACCTAGAATGGGTCATGTGACCTACAGCTGACCAAGAATGCCGCTCTAGGTCACCTGTGGGTCACATGTTGCTACAGATCTGACCCTCTCAAGCTACATAGGTGAGTTTTTGAGAAGGGCACCCAGCCCAGAGTTATTTTCAGGTCAATATACAGCCAAGTTCTGTATACTGACCTGAAAAATCATTGATTATACTGTACTGTTACTTGAGTCAAAACTTACACAGTGCTGCTTAAAAGAATTTGAACTTTATCAAAATGATAAATTGTCAAAATACCAGGGGAAACATGGGAAAAAATGGTCAGGAATTATTGGAAGGGTTTGATAGCTGTAATTTGAATACAGATTTTACATTAGCTTTGACATGCAATTTTTAATAAAATATAAACAGATCTTTTGAGGGATGCTTGTCTACATGCATACATAATTTTGAAGGTTAACTGTAAACTTAAAAAAATGTACACTAATCCAGACAGTAACTGTCTGGATCCCACAGAGTGACGAATTAGAATAAAACAAGAAAATAACAAAAAAAGTGAATTAAACAAAATCAGAATAAGCTTGCTCTGTTGACGTTTTCCCTGTGTACATCATGATGGTTTAGATATTGTGGTTTTGTATTTGTATTCTGTATCCTTTTACTTGTGGTTTGGGTTCCATTAAAATGTTCTCGTTTCTAATGTCCTGTTTAATATTTGTCAGTCTGATCCTTTCTGTTCAGCATTCTCTAAGTTTCCCTGAATCCTGTTGGTTTTGTGTTTTTAATCTATCCCCATGTTGAGCTGTACTCTGTTCTGTTTCTGTACTGTTCTGGATAGAAGGGATCTAAAAGATCCCTCTTTTAGGACAACATTGGTGTCATTTCAACTTGTTGCCAGAGGGGGCAGATCTAAAAGATCCCTTCTATCTCTGGTTAATCAGTCTCACACCTGACTCTTGTTCCACTGATCAACTCCCCTTAGTATATACTCTATTAACCTCTGGTTTATTCAAGCCCTGCTGGTTCATTTTCCATTGTCTGTTGGTCTCCCAATGTTTCTGTATTTTGGATATTCAGCTGGATGTTTGATTTGTCTCTTGTTTGTGCCTTGATCTTCTTGCTTTGGATTTTGAATGTTGGACTTTGTTTTAGTTAGTTTTTGCTGTTGTTTTTGGTGTTAAACCAGAGGTTAAGTGATGGGTTGTTGCTTTGTAGAATATCATTCTAAATCTTATCTCGGCTCTATTCTGCTTCAAAGCTGGGGGGGGGGGGGGAATCCTGAAATTCAGTTCCACCGCTGCACGGCTGTTGTGCGTGATGATTACCAGCAGTGGGCGCTGTTTGCCTTCAACATGTCGCATGACAAAAACCGCTCACGTTCTTCATCATTATCGATTCCACAGGAATCAACCGAGGCAATGTTTACATCTTGTTGCCGAATTAGTACCAAGCCTTCTTGGGTACGTGGGGCTGTCCAGCTGGGTCTTTTTAATTCATTATTCACACGGTCACTGGAGGCCGAGCCTCTGCTGAGCTCGGCTGTATCTGATGCATGTAAATGTTTCTAAATCAGTACCTTTCACACCACTGCTATTACCGTGTGGCGACACTTTGTATCAAATGGATCCCTTGGGCACTCCCTCTCATCAAAAAATACTATTATTTATCTAGAAAAGACATGTCAGGCCTTTTAGTCTTTTTAAGTATAGAGGAGATGAGGTCAGAGGTGTTCTATAATGTTTCCTTTGGTGCAGGAAACTAAATCATTCTGCATCACACACACGGGAAACCTTCACTGGGTCACTCCTTCTCCTGTTGCAATGTTCCCTGATTAGCCTTGATTTCTCCTACCTTGATTTTACCCCCCTACTTTGTTTCTTCATAGTCCTCCTCAAAGCTGAGAGAGAGAGAGAGAGAGAGAGAGAGAGAGAGAGAGAGAGAGAGAGAGAGAGAGAGAGAGAGAGAGAGAGAGAGAGAGACGCAGTGACGTTTTTCTGGGGCTACTTTGTACCACCCATTGTTCATGTTTGACAACTGCAAAGAAATTAGCACTCTTTGGCATGATTCATCATCTTTCAATCGACTGGTTGCTAAGGCGATGAATCCGGGGTGCATGTGCAGAGCACTGAAAGCTTTGGTTTGACACACACATGCACGCACACACACACATATTTTTACACATGTGGAGGATATGTAACTACACTGCCAGGCTGATCCTGGCTTGAAGTTTTGGAGGGTTTTTCAAGAAAGCCGTCCCAGATGCTGGTGGATAAACCTCTCACTGAGCACACAAATGTCCCCCTCATCGGCAAACGCTTTCAGATAGATACACACTCGCGCATACACAGATCCACACACAAGACACCTCCCACGCTCTCATCAGCACACATTCACACAACAAAGCCACACATATTCATCAGGCCTGTCTAAACTCCTTTCATGAACGCTTATATTTCATATGCTAAACTACGTGGATTTTGAGGAAACTGAAACTAGTTGGATAATCACCTGGGTCAGGCGTTACTCCAGTTTTGCCCGGCCTCTATGAGCAAGCTTCCATGGACTCTATAGGCTCAGCTAAGTAACATGTTTTTGAACCTATCTGCCTAAAAAGCAAATAGGGATCTATATTATTCTACCCTCAGCATAGAAGTGGTGCCCTGCTAGTAATGAATAATGTTCAAAACTCAAACTAACATTCTCATATTCAAATAGTATTTTATCTAATATACTTAGGAGTATATATGAGATTCAAAGAGAATCATAAACTGGAGTAAAAATACTACAGTTACACTATATTGTGCTGTGTGGACAAAAATTTAAAACCAAATCCATGTTCTATGAAAAGGAGCAACCAATCCTACTGCTGCAGAAATAATACCATTGCAGTTATAATAATGTTATATATGACATTCAGTTATTTTCTGATTATAATGCATAGACACAAATAATATAGAATTAAGAGCCTCTAATTTTTGTTGTAGTTTTCAAGGGCTTGAACCAAAGTTGATCTTAAATGGTAAAACAGTCAAGCTATCTGCTCCGGTAGCCAGCGTGCAGTTAAATGCTTGAAGGGACAGTGTGGGACTAATTTTGCTTTTTATTAGAAAAAAATCAAGTATTGCTTCCATAAATACATATTCTGCCAACGTCTCATAAAAATGTCATCAGAAATGAAAGCATACGCATAGCTAAGAATGAGTTGTATATAAATACATAGGTGGCGGTGCACCCAATGAAACATGTCAAGTTGCGTCGCCATTTTTGATTACAGCAGCCCAAAAGGGACAAACCTGTTACGCATTTTACCTGTATATGATAACCTGCTGTGGGTGTAGGAGGAGTATAAAACAAGCAAAGTTTACCATAGATCATTCTACTTACTGTTTTCTGTTGAAATGGAGGACCATCCATACTCTTTGTCCAGTGAGAGGGAAGAGAAAGTAACCAAGTAAAGAAAAAAAAGTAAGAACTGGGAGAAAATTAGAGGCTACATCGGTGTAGCTGTTACCAGGTGGAGACAATTCACAAGGGAGGTGGCTTCAAAACAGATGCGGAGGCTGCAGGCTTTCTGCTGGACAGGTAAGTTAATTCTATATAACAATGACATTTATTTTGCCGTTATGTTAGAAACAGGGCAGTGTAGTCCAGCAACTGCTCTGCCCCCCTGCCCGAGGCGGCTGGTTTGTTTGTTAGCTAACACTGGACGAGCTCCGTTGCAGCAGTTATCATCAGCAGGCGACCATACGATTCTTTGGGCCATATTTTCTGAGAGATTTTCCATTTGTTTCATCATGTATTTATATTATTGAATTCATGCAGGATGTTGACATTGTTACATTAATGACACTCCGCGTAGTTATTGACGTTGTGGCAAGGTGCCCTTCTCAGCCATTTCTAATTACTTCAGCGCACCATTATATGGAAGTAAATCTTACATACTGGGGCTTTAACGGACATGCCGCTCATATCTCACCAGCTGTTGTTTCAAAACAGCGTTAATTTAATATGAGTAATGGTTGGCATTACTTTAGTTGTCACGACGTGATTGTCTGTGTTTTATGTGACCAGATATTTTCTCAAACAACAGAAATTATTCTTTGTTGTAAAAAGCGTTGTAGCCTTCTTTCAGCCGCCTGCTTGTTAACGGGTGGGCAGGGGTTAGCTGTGCTCTATACTGCTGATCACTCGGATGAAACCATAACTTTTTAAAACCTTGCTGTGAAACTGTTAATAGGATCGTTCAAATCTGAAAATGTATATTTACTGGAACCCCTTGTAAAGACTGAATGATCAATATTGTAATATTATATTTACTGTATACCAAATCTACCTACCTCATGTACATAACACCACCATACTTATTTATTACAGCATTCTTTGCACTCATCGCACTGTGGACATGTATGATTGTATGTCAATGTGCACCTGTACACTTCCACCTCCAACATTTACATAATAATTACAATTAAAATAATATTTACTCCTGCATCCTTTGCACTCTGCTCATTGCACCATTGCATTATTGTCTCAAGTTTGCTGCTTGTATATAGTATGTTCATGTGTGTTTTCTATACTGCAGACTGTGTCATTTTTATTGCTGCATTATTATGTTATTCTATTATTTATGAGTAAGCTTAAGCACATTGTGAGCATTGTACAATCCAGACTCAAATTCCTCGTATGTGTACACATACCTGGCAAATAAAGTTGATTCTGATTCTGAGATGTGTAAAAAGCCTCACCGCGGCAAGCTCT
Organism: Fundulus diaphanus; assembly: GCA_037039145.1. Taxonomy (NCBI): domain Eukaryota; kingdom Metazoa; phylum Chordata; class Actinopteri; order Cyprinodontiformes; family Fundulidae; genus Fundulus; species Fundulus diaphanus. Next base: position 37,355,527 of record CM073129.1, on the reverse strand, counting down.
TTATGTTTATGTTTGAGATGGTAGGACAGACACTTTGTCTCCAAAACCACCACCTGGCATTAGGATGATGTGTAGTGGTTGGTAATGAGACTTGATGACCCCAAGATGCCACTATTCGCTGCAGTTCTCTAGCAGTGACCTTTTGGGTCCTCCTCCAGCCTATCAGCCAGTAGCCAAAAAAGAAATTGCCCCTGTGTTGCATCATATTCATAGCCCAAGTAAAAGTGTCATAGATTAATAATTTGTCAACATTCTGCCCAATGTAAGAAATTATTGTGTAAATAAATAAAAGAATGCTTTTCAATATGTATTTTCTAGAAGTTGTTAGCAATTCAAACTGTGGCAATGCAAATTTAGTCAAATACTGTTATTTCTTAAAGTGAGATGTATCTGCATGTATCTACATTAACTTCAGGATAGTATATACTGTGTAAGAATTTGACAGTTTGCCTCTTCCATTTCTTGTAAAATATATAAAGATACATAGATTATAAATACAAACTACCAAACAACTTGCTATTGGAAAATACTTAGGATCAACTGTCTAATGTCGCAGAGAGCTTAGCTTCAGTCTTTCAGAACAACAGAGAAGAAACAGAAAAACAAAAAGTTGAGCTTGTTCTCAACCAATAATAGAAAAACAAAATAGAATCTCCAATAAAGGCATCAGTCTGATAATTTTCTCAGCTATCAATGACTAAATGTTTTTCAGTCGTGATAGATATCATGCTATCTACAGAACCTACGCAAATAACTAGGCCACCTGAAGTTTGGCAGGAAAAAACTGATAAAACAAAGCCAATGCCAACCTGAAACAACGACACATAACAGGGGTGAAACAGACGGAGCAGACGGCAATAACAAGGATGTGACAAAAAAACTGAAAACTTCAAAAGAAACAATAACCCGGTCTGAAAGGAAGAAGAAAACTAAAACAAACCATAGCAAGACTTAACCTAATACAGGATCTGAAACCCAGGAACAGAACAACCTAAAACCTGACACCTTTAGTTGAACGGAATATTATTACTAATATGGCACCGTTAAAAGAAAATAGACTCTTAAATTTGTCAAGAGATGTCTTCAATTTAGAGAAGTGAAGGGTAGACAGTTTCAAATATGTCCATTGTAATGAGAAGCCAGGGCAAAAACAGAGCAGACGATGATGGATCAGGTTCCTGATGGATGAGATTGAGAATGGTAAATGGCCTGTACTTGTATTGCGCTTTATCAAGTCCAGAGGACCTCAAAGCACTTCATGCTACATTTAGTCATTCACCCATTCACGCACACTTTCACACACTGACAGTGGTAGGCTACATTGTAGCCACAGCTGCCCTGGGGCTTGACTGACTGAACCAAAGCTACCATAAATCGCTGCCACCGGGCCTTCTGGCCACCGGGCCTTCTGACTACCGCCAACAGGTAAAGCAGGCAAACTGTCTTGCACAGCGACTTAGACAGTCGGAGCAACTTGCCGGTTACAGCACGAATTCCCTAGCTCCCCTGTTGCCCCATAATGGTCAAGAAAGGCTTTGTACCCCATCTGCTTGGAAGCCTGGAACATATCCTATGTTAACACAACTCGTGACCTTGAATTTATAAATACATTCTCTTCAGAATAAGACTTTATTTGCCAGGTTTGTGAGTTCAAGCAACATTCTGCTGTAGGTCTGTTAACATTAGGTGTCAAAAGAAAAGAAAAGATTAGAAATAATCAAACCCAGTCCAAAGAATATTTTCTGGTTATCTCACTGTGGAGAAACATTCTAAATATCAATAAAGGTAGAAAGACTTGACTGTCGTATGTGAGCAGTGTTGCGTGAACTAGTTCTTGTTCATCTTGTTTGTGTGACATTCACTTCATATAAAGTATCCGTCTGTCATTTTACTATCAAATGTTCTGATTTTGACATTGCAGAGGATTTTTTTTTACTATCCCCTGTTGTCTTTAGTCACAAACAGTATTTTATAACATCATGGTTTCTAAAACAGCTACTCTCATTCCTAAATTTGAATGCTTCACCAGAAAAACTAAATTTTGGCTGGAAAATTATCCATTTAGTCCAGTAATTTTCAACCACTGTGCCACAGCACACTAGATAGTCAAGTATACCATGGGAAATGGTATTTCACTAAATTAATTTCTTAAAAAATGTTTAAAAAATCATCTGCTAAAAATATGCCATTGCCGAGTGTCTGCTGTAATAGCCTCTCAGACTAATGTTATACTGTTTCATGTCAGTGGGTGGTAGTATGTAGCTAACTGCTGCATTCCTTGTTATACAAAAGAGATTCAGTGATGCATGCCAAAGCTTGCGGTGATAGTAATGGTTGCGTTTTTTGAAAGTAAAACTGCAAACACTGAACTTGGCCCTGGAGAAACTTTGGGCCTAGATGAAGGTCCTAGAGGGAGTGTTGGCCAAAAGAAAGCAAAGACGATGTGCTCGAGTTAATACAGCAAAAGCTATTTTTTGTTCGGATTTGCTTTCACTGTGGATGGAACCACACCAGAATGTCACCATGCTGCCAAGCAAGCTTGAATGCCATCTCCAAATTAAAAGAAACCAATGAAGTATATTGATTGCTTTCATGAAAACATGGAGAAACAAGCAACTTTTAAGAGAAAAGCCACAAAGGTGAATAAAAAAGCTCTCAAAGCTAGCTACCTTGTTGCTTAACTCAAATGTCCTACACCATGGCAGAGGCATGAATACTGTCTGGCAATAAAGCCAGAAGGAGCTTCAGTAGGAAATATATATTGCAAGTTGTTGATTCTATTGATATTAGTGGATATTTTCAGCTTATGGGCAGCTCATGTGGATGGAAATGCCATATTTTGCAAGGTGTGACAGATTAAACAACAAGACAGGAAATTTTAGGTCAAATTGGCATAACTTGAATGAGGAGGACTTTTGTGGGAAAATTGCATTATGAAATTATCTTTGAAAAAGTCACAGAAGCACCATTTTTTAGAACAATTCTATAGCCAGAAAATAACTCCAGGTAGCCTATGTATAATTTTTCACTTAAGATTAAACTCTTCGATGCTCCATTCTACCATCACTCAAAAAGAGACACCGATATACCTGAACTCCTTTACTTGAGCTGTAGGCTGACTCTGGACCTAGAGGGAACAATCCATTCAGCCTCAGACTTGGTGGAACAGAGCTCTCATCCTGGCTGCTTCACACTTGGCTGTAAACAGCTCCACTGCACCCTTAAGGTGAAGGCTTCGAGGAACCAAATCACTCCCAAAAAGAAAAGATGAATCCTTGAGGTTCCCAGACACCACCCGCTCCATCAACACCACAAATAGGATCAGTGACAAAGGGCAGCTGTGACTTCAATCCGCACTTTGGAACAAGCAACCCTTTGTGCCGATTAAAATGGAGACAGCTTTTGTGTCTGGTATACAAGGACCAGATAACTGATAAAAACATCCCAGGTACCCCTGTTCTTCTGCTACAACTCCACAATAAATACTTCAGGAACAGTGTCATAAGCTTTTTCCAGCCTTTTTCAGGTACACTAAACACATGTGTCCTGGACATCTAAATGCCTATGACCCCATCAGCAGATCTCACCAATTGCCTTAATGTCTGATGTTATTATCAAATCATTAGATTTGCTGTTCTTTAATCTTACTTGGATAAAATGTATGAAATTGGAAGAGCTCACTTTGCTGATCATGAGAACTCCTGCTTCTGGATCTGTTTTTGCTGCTGCCACACTTTTACCTGTTTGACCTCATTTCAGTTTCTGTACTTCAGTTTTCTGATACATCATTCATCAAATAATAGTTCTCATCTTGTACATTGTGTATTTGCCATGTGTCACTGAAATCAGACTGCTGTCATTGTACATTTTGCTTCTCTCTAACATCATGTACAAACATAAAGCCATTTGAGGCTATAAATGATCCAGTGTTGACACAAGAGTTTTTAAATTATTAATAACTAAAGGATTTTGAAAGAGGACAGAGTCAAAAGGAAAACTCAAACCTCAAGATGGAAAAGTACAGATATTCTGTGACCCTATTAATAACTTGTGAAAATATATTCCAGAAATGGAAGATTTTTAATGCAACAAACAGGTAACATACAAATGCACATACTTGAACCACCCTCTACAAATCCAGAGAGGCTTATTATTTCTAGGGTGCATGCAGCTTTCACTTTCAGCTACTCTTTGCGTGCATTTAAAAGCCAAGCATGCTTTGCAGAGTACCTCATCTGTGAGCTTAACCGATTAATGCTTAATTTAATAAATATTTACTGCTGTTGTGTGCTTATCCAAATGTGTGTGAAATGAAAGACTTTTAGCACGGTCAGGAAAAAACGAGTATAGAGTCTGTTGTGGTGTTAATCAACTGTATAAACACTGAGGATGTGATGATACATTAAGCTCACGAGACGAGGCGATATACGGTAGAGAAAACTGAGAACAAATCCAACTTGTTTTTTCAAATTAAGTGACGGTTTTACGACTCACAAACTACATTGAAATATTCTTTAATCAATTTTCTCAAGGATTACCTAGTTTATAAATTACATATTTTGTTGTTGTTTACCCAATTCTAAGGGGGTTCTAATGGCAAAATCATTTAACATGTTCTCTTTTGAGTGTTTTCTCAAATACTTAAAGGTTTCACAAATACAAAATATGTTCCATGACTCTTCTAAGTGTGAAATTATCTGTTACATCAGTTACATTGTTTAACACTTTAACTAGACATCCAAAACTGCAGTGCAGATTCCCAACTTTCTTGAAAAATAGACATTTAGTGAAGGTAGGAAACTCTGAAGCAGGTCCTAAACTTAGCTGCTAATGCTTGGCCAGATACTGTATACCCAGACTATAAATTGTCAGTAAGTCAAGCTTAAAGCCCTCAGCTTCATCTCCAGGGCAAATAATAATATCTTTCTATAAGTCAGATTTCCCTTTATCCACAAAATATTGTGATGTTCTAATTTTTTTAGGATTTTTCAGGATTTCGTGCAATTAGGTCTTATAACACCCATAATAATCACCTTCACAATGTTTAAGTCTACTTTATACTACACTTACATTTTTAGACTGATTAGACCCTGGTAAGCTCTTAAATTAATATTTACATCCATAGATAAACATCAGTGGGAGAATTATAGCCAAAAAGGAATGATGCAAGTTAAATTATAGAGCCAATATACAGTAGCTTCACATTAAATTAAAGATGGTTCTTTTTGACTAAATATGTTGTTCTATAGTAAGACAAAAATTGAAAATTAGAAAAAAAGAAGAAAATAGAACAATTTCTACTTTGATGCAATTGATATTGCTTTTTAACAGATACCCAGAAATTAGATTTTTATATAGAATTAACAACATAGTAGCTTGAATCATTTTCAAAGCTCCATTTTACAAGCCATATGACATCTGCAATAATGTTGCTTGAACACAAAATGCAAATGTATGTCCATATAATCAACACTGCGCTAAACAATTAATGCTATCTGCATCTCAACATAAACAAAAGGGGGAAATTCATATTGCATCAGCCGTAAAGTGAAAGGCAAATATAAAACGATACAGATGTGAAAAAAACAATAAAAAATACTAAATTCATATAAACTGTTGTGTTTAAAATATATCCTATTTTAAACACAAAATTTATTTTGCCCTTCTTGTTGTAACATATACTTATATGTGAGCAAAGAAGGCTATCTACAAGAATATAGACAGATTGGTTGCAAATAAATATTTTAGGTACCCCGAAAATCATCAATGAAAACAATGTAAGAAACTTTGTCCAGTAAATGTGGTCGCATAAATGTTGTACACATTGTGATTATTTTGAATGTACATGTCCTGAACTTATTTGCAGTAAATATGTCCCCTCTAAACCTTTCTGTTTACTCAAGCATTTTGGACTAAAACATGATGTCATCTGTCAAACAAATTAAACATTGTTCAATTTTGATCATTTAACAGAAAAGGGACCACAAGACACACCAGAAATAAAAAATATGCATGCCCTGATTTGGTCCAGCCGTTCATCTACCCAACTGAAATGCTTTCATGGGATTTAAAAAAGTTATTTGAGATCAAAAGCAGATAAATTCAAGTGAAATGTAACAACATTGTAAAGAAAATTGGGCCTAAAGTCCTCCACAATGATGAGAAATATTAATAAGATTATACAGCATGTTCAACAAGACTATTAATCATTACATGTACTTAGACTTTTTTCTCACTTCTTCCACAACCAGCTGACACAACACCTCCACAAAGTTCTTAGCTTGTTTAGGAGATGGAGCTTGTCACTGTCTGCTGTGTGCGTGTGTGTGTGTGTGTGTGTGTGTGTGTGTGTGTGTGTGTGTGTGTGTGTGTGTGTGTGTGTGTGCGTGTGTGCGTGTGTGCGGGTGTGCATGTGTGCGTGTGTGTGTGTGTGTGTGTGTGTGTGTGTGCGTGTGTGTGTGTGTGTCATAGATTTTGGGCCAACAGTGTGTTAATGTCTGCTGATCTCTCGGTCCTACAAAGTGCCATTCTGCCCAGTTAAACACTCCAAAAACTCGCCATCTAAGCTCTTGGCAGCAGCATAGACTCGACTCATGTCTTACCCTGGCTTTCGACGGGCCTTCAGCAACAAACGGTGGGCTTATCCGTTATGTGCAATCTGTGATGAGACTCTGTGTGTATGATTCAAATGTGTTTGGCTCAACACTAAAAGATAATACAAGAAAGAACATTGAACACAGCACACTATTCCTCTGGTTGGGCCTTTGTTTGTTCATACCAGTAAAAAAATCTTTCAAGCACACTGACACAAGAAAGGTGTTTTCTTTCTGTTAATGTTAAAAAAGAAAAGAAGAGCAGGAGAGAAGACCGAAAGCTGGTCCATTATTTGATTTCTCCTCAATATAAGCTCTTCCAACCTTAAAAAAAGAGAACTGTACCACTAATTATTTAATTATATACCCATGGTTATGGGGATGAAAGAATAGCTTAGATTTTTTGAACAGTGGTTTACTATCAGCAGACAGTATCTTATCCGCAGTAAGACGACAAACCTCTCCGTAAATAACTGTCTAATTGTTTATAGATCAAGTGAGAGCCATTTAAACTTGGCTTTCACCTGAATTTAAGTGACATTTTAGATAAGAGGCTTTAAAAATTGCAGAACTTTTCGAATTTGGCTCCACCCAGAGAAGCCAACTTGATTCTCTTCCTGTCCGGACATAAAAAACTAGATCTAAAGGAATGAACAAATATGACAACACCTTACACACAATAATGAACACCGAGAAATGAACATATAAATAGCAATACCTTTTATGACATATAAACAACAAGGACATTATCAAAACATAGACAAAAGAAAACCCAAGCACCTAAGGATCATAACAGAAACACTACAATCAGAGCCACTATTAGCTCAGTTAAATGGGAACAGAAAAGAAACTTACTTGGGGACTAATCGGGGATTTAAAAGCAGTTACAATTACCCATTAATGAAGTCTTGAGTAAATTCTAAAAAAAAAAATGAAATTGGTTCATCAATATTTATAGTACATTAAATCTTTAAGAAGGAGTAAATGGGAAACTAAGTGATAACTAACTTAATCTGATCAATTACTCCAGAATGAATGATAAAATGATATCAGTTACATCTAAAACATGTGAGTAATAATGCTGCATCTTTACTTGTGACTGATTATTATTATTATTATTATATAATTAGCTTTGTAGTAGGATATGTAGTAGGGCATACTACATATACTACCATATATATATATATATATATATATATATATATATATTGTCATGGTTTAAGTTGTATCTGGCTTCTTTCTTGTTATTTTGCAGTTCACTCAGCTCTCCCTCGCTCTGCTATTAGTCACACCTGTCAGGACACTAATTAGTCTTTATTCCCGTCACCTGTCAAGCTCCCTTTATAAACTCACCTTAGTTGTGTTCTCGTCGCCGGTCCATAGCGTTCACTCCCGCTCAGTCTCTGCCAGTATTCTTGTCAGCTCCGTTTTTGTTACCGTCAGCCGTAAGACACCTTTCTACCTGGTTTTTGTTACAGTCAGCCTTTAGACGTTCCGTCAGCTTTGTTCTCTCCAGTGCTCGTCTCAGATGTTTTGCTCTCCAGTGTTCGGCTCAGATGTTCTGCTCACCAGTAGTCGGCTCAGAAGGTCTGGTCTCAAGTCCACGGCGCCGACGTTCTGGTCTCAAGTCCACGGCTCTGACGCTCCGGTCTCTAGTCCTCGGCTCTGACGCTCCGGTCTCAAGTCCTCGGCTCTGACGCTCCAGTCTCAAGTCCTCGGCTCTGACGCTCCGGTCTCAAGTCCGCGGCTCTGACGCTCCGGTCTCAAGTCTTCGACTCCAGAGTTCCTCCCGGTCAGTCTCTCCACACGCCTCCTGCCGGCCAACTTCTGCACCCTACACCTCCGTCTGTTGAAAGACTCTGGTCCCGTCATCATCCATCTTCCACTCTATTCAATAAACTCACTCCTAAGAACTAGCTCTGTGTGTGCGTGCTGTGTCCGGGTTCATCCTCGAAAATATATCATAACATTATGGACCGGCCAAGGGATGAACCCGAGCACGCACACAGCCCGGTGCAGAAGTTGGTAGGATCTGCCTCGTCTCCGGTTCATCTTGCCTGGGTCGCCGTGCGGCGACGCCTTGCCTCTGTTTTTGTCTAGCCATGGTCGCTGGATTGCGACGTCATGCTTCCGGTTTGTCTGCCAGGGTCGCATCCGCGACGCCCCGCCTCTGACTTTGTTTCCTGGATCGCCTTCCGCGAAGTCCGCCTCCCACGCTGCGCAGCAATTAAAGGACGGCGCTCCTCGTCGTCGCTGCCCAGCGTTAACTTTTACTGCTGCCCAGCATATTAAGACTTTGCTGCCCAGCGCCTTCTGGTTTCTGTTTTTGTGTTGAGTTATTTTTTGGGTCCTTGTGTTTTGAGTTAATTAACGTTCCTTCGTTTTTCAGTGTTTTTTTTTTGATTTCTTAGAGTTTGGTTTGTTGTGTTCTAGTCTGCTTTTGTTTCTAGCCTTTTTGTATATTTTTACTGTTTTAGAAGAATTATTTCCGCCTTCTGTTCTTTTGTTAGGCTCATCCTTAGTTTTTGGTTTACTTAGGATTTTTTGGGATTTATGTTGCTTTTGAGTAATTGGGTTTTATTTTGTTGTTTTGTCCGGGTTTTTGTGTCCCAGGTTTATTCTAGTCATTCGGGTTTTTCTTTAGTATTCTAGTTTTTGGTTTTCTTAGTCAGCTAGTTTGGTTTTTGTGTCCTTTTCTAGCTTTATTTACTTGGTTGCAGTAGTTAATATTTTACTAGAGTGTTTTTGGTTTCTTTTAATTCTTTAGGTTTTGTTTTTATTTTCTAGTTCGGGCTTGTTCTCCGTCTTCTTGTTTTAGCCATAGCCCTGATTTAGTGTTCTAGGTTCGCCTTTAGTCTTCTGAGTTTTGTTTTTGAGCTCCAGTTTCTTTACCTTAGACTTCCTGTTTTCCTTTGTGTTCTTAGTTCTAGCTTTAGTTCCTATCCTAGTTCTAGTTTTAGACATGTAGTTTCGTCAGCCCTGTAGTTTCGTCAGCCCTGTAATCCCTATCCTAGCTCCTGTAGTTCCTGTCTAGCCCCTGTAGTTCTAGTCTTGTTCTGTATTTGTTTTTTCTTTATTAAGTTTTGTTTGTCTTTATTTTTTCCCCTTAGTATCTATGTGTCTGGGATCCTGCGCTTTCTAGGTCCCTACGCCCTTCATCTCCTGTTTTCTTTGTTTGTTTTTGCCCTGTTTAGGTTAGTTTAGTTCCCTTCAGTAGTTGTTTTGTTCTGTCTTGCCCTAGTGTCTCGGTTCTGTTTCCCTAGCCCTCTAGTTCATGTTGTTCCCCTGTTTAGGCGCATGCAGGTCGCCGCCAGAGCCCTCCGGCGCTCCCATGTCGCCGGCTGAGCCCTCTGGTGCGCCAGACTGTCGCTGCCCTGCGCATGCAGGTCGCCGCCAGAGCCCTCCGGCGCTCCTATGTCGTCGGCTGAGCCCTCTGGTGCGCCAACCTGTCGCTACCCAGTGCACGCAGGTCGCCGCTAGAGCCCTCCGGTGCTTAAGTCGCTGTCTGTGCCCTCTGGCGTGCCTGGCCTGTTGCTGCCTGGCTCACCCTCTGGTTCTTGGTGTTTGCATTTTTCTTGGTTCCCCGGCGTGTTTAGACGCCCTTTATTCTTGGTTCCCCGGCGTGTTTAGACGCCCTTTGTTCTCGGTTCCCCGGCGTGTTAAGACGCCCTCTGTTCTCGGTTCCCCGGCGTGTTTGGACGCCCTGTCTCGGTTCCCTGGCGTGTTTGGACGCCCTGTCTCGGTTCCCTGCCGTGTTTGGACGCCCTCTGTTCTCGGTTCCCCGGCGTGTTTGGACGCCCTCTGTTCTCGGTTCCCCGGTGTGTTTAGACGCCCTCAGTTCCCTGGTGTTTAGATTCCTGGCGTTTTAGAAGTTCCTGTTTTCCTTGTGCCCCGGCGTTCCCCTTGCGCCCCGGCAATCTCTTTCCTTGCGCCCCGGCGTTCTCTTTCCCAAGCCCCGGTGTTTCCCTCACGCCCCGGCGGGTTTCCCTCTGGCGTTGTCGTACGTCTTTTCTTCCCTCTGGCGTTGTCGTACGCCTGTTCTTCCCTCTGGCGTTGTCGTACGCTTGTTCTTCCCTCTGGCGTTGTCGTACGCCTGTTCTACCCTCTGGCGTTGTCGTACGCTTGTTCTTCCCTCTGGCGTTGTCGTACGCCTGTTCTTCCCTTTGGCGTTAGGTACGCCTGTTCCTTCCCTTTGGCGTTAAGTACGCCCGTTCCTTCCCTTTGGCATTAAGTACGCCCGTTCCTTCCCTTTGGCGTTAAGTATGCCCGTTCCTTCCCTTTGGCGTTAAGTACGCCCGTTCCTTCCCTTTGGCGTTGTGTACGCCCGTTCCTTCCCTTTGGCATTGTGTACGCCCGTTCCTTCCCTTTTGGCGCTGTCGTGCGCCCGTTCCTTCCCTTTGGCATTGTGTATGCCCGTTCCTTCCCTTTGGCGTTGTGTACGCCCGTTCCTTCCCTTTGGCGTTGTGTTGCGCCCGTTCCTTCCCTTTGGCGCTGTGTTGCGCCCGTTCCTTCCCTTTGGCGCTGTGTTGCGCCCGTTCCTTCCCTTTGGCGCTGTGTTGCGCCCGCTCCTTCCCTTTGGCGCTGTGTTGCGCCCGTTCCTTCCCTTTGGCGCTGTGTTGCGCCCGTTCCTTCCCTTTGGCGTTGTGTACGCCCGTTCCTTCCCTTTGGCGTTGTGTTGCGCCCGTTCCTTCCCTTTGGCGCTGTGTTGCGCCCGTTCCTTCCCTTTGGCGCTGTGTTGCGCCCGTTCCTTCCCTTTGGCGCTGTGTTGCGCCCGCTCCTTCCCTTTGGCGCTGTGTTGCGCCCGTTCCTTCCCTTTGGCGCTGTGTTGCGCCCGTTCCTTCCCTTTGGCGCTGTGTTGCGCCCCTTCCTTTCCTTGGGTGCTGTCAAGCGCTCGCTCTTTCCCCCGGCGCTGTCAAGTGCTCGCTCTTTCCCCCGGAGCTGTCAAGCGCTCGCTCTTTCCCCCGGCGCAGTTAAGCGTTCGTGCCTTTCCCTGATGTGCCGCGCCCTGGTTGTGCTCTGGCACATCAGTGTTCTCTAGTTCCTTGGTTCCCTGTGTTCTTTAGCTCCTTGGTTCCCTAGTGTTCTCTAGTTCCTTGGTTCCCCAGTGTTCTCTAGTTCCTTGGTTCCCCATGTTCTCTAGCCCTTTGGTTCCTCATGTTCTCTAGCCCTTTGGTTCCTCGTGTTTTCTAGCTTAGATTCCCCTTGTTCTCTAGCCTTCGGTTCCCTGTGTTCGCTGGCTCTTTGGTCCCCAGTGTTCAGCCTGATTCTTGCCCACCTTCCTGGGCCCCCTCCGTCCACCCAGTGTGGGAGGTTCTGGGCCGTCCGGTGTCCGGCCTTGAGGGGGGGGGGGTAGTGTCATGGTTTAAGTTGTATCTGGCTTCTTTCTTGTTATTTTGCAGTTCACTCAGCTCTCCCTCGCTCTGCTATTAGTCACACCTGTCAGGACACTAATTAGTCTTTATTCCCGTCACCTGTCAAGCTCCCTTTATAAACTCACCTTAGTTGTGTTCTCGTCGCCGGTCCATAGCGTTCACTCCCGCTCAGTCTCTGCCAGTATTCTTGTCAGCTCCGTTTTTGTTACCGTCAGCCGTAAGACACCTTTCTACCTGGTTTTTGTTACAGTCAGCCTTTAGACGTTCCGTCAGCTTTGTTCTCTCCAGTGCTCGTCTCAGATGTTCTGCTCTCCAGTGTTCGGCTCAGATGTTCTGCTCACCAGTAGTCGGCTCAGAAGGTCTGGTCTCAAGTCCACGGCGCCGACGTTCTGGTCTCAAGTCCACGGCGCCGACGTTCTGGTCTCAAGTCCACGGCGCCGACGTTCTGGTCTCAAGTCCACGGCTCTGACGGTCCGGTCTCTAGTCCTCGGCTCTGACGCTCCGGTCTCAAGTCCTCGGCTCTGACGCTCCGGTCTCAAGTCCTCGGCTCTGACGCTCCGGTCTCAAGTCCGCGGCTCTGACGCTCCGGTCTCAAGTCCGCGGCTCTGACGCTCCGGTCTCAAGTCCTCGGCTCTGACGCTCCGGTCTCAAGTCTTCGGCTCCAGAGTTCCTCCCGGTCAGTCTCTCCACACGCCTCCTGCCGGCCAACTTCTGCACCCTACACCTCCGTCTGTTGAAAGACTCTGGTCCCGTCATCATCCATCTTCCACTCTATTCAATAAACTCACTCCTAAGAACTAGCTCTGTGTGTGCGTGCTGTTTCCGGGTTCATCCTCGAAAATATATCATAACATATATATATATATATATATATATATATTTTTTTTTTTTTCTAACACATCTGTCCCTTGTGGGGTCGCGAGGGGTGCTGGTGCCTATCTCCAGCGACTTCTGGACTAAGATGTCTGATGTTTCTCCAGGTATCTGTTGGAGCCACTTCTCCAGAGTGGGGGGGGGGGGGGTGCAAATTCAACCGAAACAGGTCCACTCCTCTGTAACGAGGAGTAGTTAGGGTTGTTATTGGCCTGGCTTAAAGGAACAATGTTTTGATCACCCATATGAGGGTGAGAATTGAGGTGGTGATTGGCCGGAATTAATCCTATAGCTGTATTGTACGTTTTTGAGAGTTGGAACCAAAGGCCTCCTCCTCTGTTTAAGGTTGGTTTTTCTCTCTTAACGTAGATGGCTTCCTTCACACCCCTTTCAAACCATCTGTCTTCTTTGTCCAAAATGTGGACATTTTGGTCCTCAAAAGAGTGTCCTTTGTCCTTCAGGTGTAGGTGGACAGCAGAGTCTTGACCTGAGGAGGTAGCTCTCCTGTGTTGAGCCATGCGTCTGTGGAGAGGTTGTTTGGTTTCTCCAATATAAAGATCAGAACATTCCTCACTGCACTGAACTGCATACACCACTCCGCTCATCTTAGGTTTGGGGGTTTTGTCCTTGGGATGCACAAGCCTCTGTCTGAGGGTCCTGTTTGGTTTGAAATGTATTGGGATTTTGTGTTTGGAGAAAATCCTCTTGAGTTTTTCAGAGACTCCAGCAACATATGGGATGACGATGTTTTTTCATTTATTCTTCTCACCATTATGTTCTGCAGTGGGTCTTTTGGATTTTCTTGCTGATTTGACAAAAGCCCAGTTAAGGTACCCACAGGTTTGGAGAGCATCTCTGATGTGTTTCTGTTCCTTGTGCTTCCCTTCTGTTTTAGTTGGGACATGCTCGGCCCGGTGTTGTAAGGTTCTGATGAAAGAAAGTTTGTGCTCCAGTGGGTGGTGTGAGTCAAATAGAAGATATTGGTCTGTGTCTGTGGGTTTCCTATATACTTCAATGTTGAGATTTCCATCTCTACTTCTATGTTCACCAAAACATTTTTACTTTTTTTGGAATGACCATGACCTGGATGACTGAGAATCTTCACCACCACAGGCACCCTTGTTATCTTCACCTTTCAGGCTCTTTCTGTTAATCCCTGAGCCCTTGTTATTTATCCAGTTTCTCGTGTTTTTTTTTCCCCTGATGTTTCCATCACTCGGGATGGCCACATCGATCACAACAGCTGTCCTCTGCTGCTTATTAGTGATCACAATGTCTGGTTGGTTGGCCATTACCATTTTGTCTGTTTGTATCTGGAAGTCCCACTGGATCTTAGCTCTGTCATTCTTCACCCCCTTGGGAGGTGACTCCCATTTTGTCCTGGGGGTCTCCAGTTGGTATTCTGAACAGATGTTTTTGTGCACTATACCAGCCATGGGGTTATGGCATTCCATGTATTCCTTCCTTGCTAGTATCTTATACCCTGTGGTGACATTCTGGATGGTTTCTGGGGCTTCTTTGCATAGCCTTGACCTGGGATGTTGCCTGGTACGGTAGATCTGGGCCTTTATTGCTCTGGTGCTCAAATCCTGCTCCTGAGCTGCCAAGATCAGTGCTTCAGGGCTGTCTTTAAGTGCAGCCCTCTCTAGCCATTGGTAGGATTTGGTCATATTAGCCACTTCTGCTATCTGTCTGTGGTACATCCCATGCAGGGGTTTTTCATCCCACGATGGTATATATATATATATATATATATATATATATATATATATATATATATATATATATATATATATATATGTATATGTATATATATGTATATATATATATATATATATATATATATATATATATATATATATATATATATATATATATATATATATATATATATATGTATATGTATATATATGTATATATATATATATATATATATATATATATATATATATATATATATATATATATATATATATATGTATGAAGAACTAAAGGTATCCTTTTAGATGGGGGATGGTATGACGTCACCATCTCTCTGTGTTGCTCTCGTCTCTTACAAGCGTAGCCAGCAGCACATGCATGTACGTCCATGTTAATAGCAGCCACTGAAGTCTTAGCCCCTACCTTCACATAAAATGCCACCATCAGAGCAGTGCAGCATAGGAGCAAAATGGTGGACAGCACTTCCAGCCAATCGCAATCTTCTCTTGCTAACAGCTCTATAAAATTATCAGTTACTTATTTTTTCACTATACATGTTGCTCCGAAAGGTGATGCTGTCTTGCTGTATATTTATGCTTTGTAAATATGCGCATACAGGGCAATGGGTGAGAAGCAGAGGGGAAAGGGGGCGGGGGGAGGTAGGCCAGGGTGCAGCTGGAGTGGAGTTAGAGGCGTGGCTTGTCACACATCTTGTTTCTGGCTACAGACAGTGCTCAACAGCCCACCTAGTGGTGAAATTTTCCTTATTGCTCCTCTAAGCTCTCAGTCCTAAGAATTTTCATTCAGGATGGGTTAATTCCCCACTTGCTTCTAACCTAGTTCCTATTTAACTGAGCATTAACAAATCAATATCTAGTTTTAAGGTAACCAATAATTAACACTAACAACTTATTTAATGTTGATCGGATGTTAATCATCTTTAACATTTTTACTTCCAGCTTATTTCATAAAACCCTGGCCAACAACTAATCAGAGGCCACTTAAGTACAATTTATGGGGAATTTATTAGCCATACACAAACTATTAGTTACTTATGACTTAACCTGTACATCATTAACCATTTAATAAAGTGAAGTCCTAATGTTAAAAATTCTGTAATTGTTAATTAGCTATTAGCTCAAATTTCTTCCCTAATTTATTTTGTGTTTCAGTTGTCAGTAACTAGTTATTTATTAAACTATTTATTCTTATAAAGAGTTATCAGATACTTAGTTAGCTATTGATACCACAACCACCCCTAACTCATTTCATTTTTAACTGGCCATTTACAAATTATTACCTGTCCATTAGCTAAAATGTAAAACGTTTACCTACACTAATCAATGACTACTGGTAAATTAGCTAAGGGTTACCCATTTATCCCTTATTTTAAGGATCAAGAAGCTTTATTGTCATCAAGGGTTACCGTTATGAAATTTTTGGTGAGGCAGACACCGGCTCAAAATGTACATAAATACACATAACACGCAGACACAAGCCATGATCTTCATTTCTTTATTTAATATCCATGAAACTAAGCTAATTTTAGTTTTTTATATCAGTACATGAAAATATTAAATCATAATTAAAGAAAGGTTAAACTAAAAATCCACATAGTTCTCCTCCTGATGCTCAGCTGTTTACAGATATGTTGTTGCCCTTTCTACTCAGAATCATGCCGCGAGTGGATTAAGGGGTTTTGGGTTGCAGTCTCTGAGCTCATTCTGTATGTGAGAACCAATCAGAGAAGATTTATTGCCCTCGCTAAGAGCCAAATTGCTGTATTATAAAATAAGCAATCTGATCCTCAGATGTGGCTCCCACTATTACAGTACTTTGCTGCAGAGAGTAGTGATTCAGCATTGTATAGATTTCAAAATTATGTTTATACAGCTGTACAATTTATGAAGAATTTTAAACATTTATTATGATTAATGCAAAGGGGCCTGTACACCCACAATATGCAATGTCTGGCTGTTGGAAGCATTTGCCACAATATGTTGAGAATTCAGTCATTTCTGTGTTTTTTCAACCACAAGTTAAGGGAAGCATCATCCATTTGCAGCTAGACTGAAACATCTAAAACTGCAGAATGAAAGCAGGAGTAGATTAGACAACCAGAGCAATTGAAGAAAAAAGAAAAGGAAAAAAGAGACCTTGGAGGTTTTTGTTTAGCTTTTTAGAAAATATCTGCTGTTTTTTTTTGTTGACAAATTCACTCTAAACATGTAAAGCTACACAGAAAATGGTGTAAACAGCCTGTTTATTGTCTTGAATCTGCTTCACTGCACATTTTTATTTCATGTTATTGTGATTCATCGTCTTTCAGTGTCCTCATGCAGCATTTTTACAGGAAAAAAGTAGCTAATATCCAGGAAGTATAGCATCTCTGCCACAATATAACACCCATCAGCTAGGAACAGCTATCAGTCAAGAGCTTTAAAAGAGACATGTGGAAATACGAATGAATGGAGAATATGGACAGACATTTATAAGCGAGCAGAAACTATTCATGAAGGAAGAAGAAACTTGCATAATTATACTTCTGATTGAGGGAAAGGGCTTTGCACTCTGGATTTTAGCACAAAAAAGCCATTTGACTACACCTAAATCTTCTTTTCATCCAGCTGCTTTTTCGGACACATGGAAGGGGATTATCTGTCCTCAGTGACTCGTTTCTTCTTTTATTGTTGCTGTGCAGTTGTGCATTTAGCCAGCAGGGAATCAATGACTCATGTCATGAAAGCTCCTAGTGGTCTTAAGCATCAGTAGCTATCACAGATAATTAAACTCTTAAAACACCTTCACAGATGTTTATAGAAATAAAGTGTAAATCTAACACTGTGAAATGCATATAGTGTACATTTGACTTACTCAAAAATAGACATGCAACCTTTAGGAAAAAGGCTAAAACAATGTACTCATTTAAAAGTAGTTTCTGGTGAGTTTTACTAAAGCACAAGGAAAAAGTAACTCTTGCACTCCCCTTAAGTAAAAGAAAACAGGAGCACACCTGTTATGTATTTTGGGCAGGGCTTTGAACCGATTTTTTTCCCCAATCGGTTCGTTCCGAACAGAAACGGAATTATAACGTTTCCGGTTATGAGTTCCACCAATAAATTGACGTTCCCGAACCGGTTAGAACAAAAAAATACTGTTCCCGGAACGGTTAATTTCGTTCCTGTCAGCTGTTTGGAATGAGCGTTTTACTTAACGATGAGCGTTTTACTTAACGATGGATCGTAATCAGTGACGGACTGGGATTAAAAAACGGCCCTGGCATTTTCACCAACCAGCGGCCCACATGGGGACGTGCACGCACGCGCGTGCACGTGCCCGCAACACACAGATATAACTTCACATGCACGGAAATAACACGCAGGTTTGCAGCCCCATTGGTGTTGAACTCTAACTTTAATATGCATGAAAACTGAACCAAGAGGCATTTCAGTGTTTCCCGCAGGAATTTGCTTAGGCGAGGAGGTGCGTTGGGGGGGGGGGGGGGGGGGAGACGACAAGTTTTGTGCGGACCGAGGGGGGGGGGCGTATCCATGTGTTTTTTCCCTGCCATTCAGTATATGCACGCGCAAAAGCAGCAACAAAAAACTGCGTGTTAACGTCAAATAAATATGCAGCAAATCGAGTTCGTTTCTTTGTTTGTTTGTTTTCTTTGTGTGTGTTTTTTTTTTGGAATGTTGGCGAGGCGGTGAGTTTGGCGAGGCAGCTGCCTCGCCAAGACAGTGCTGCGGGAAACCCTGCATTTGGCTTATTAGTGGGCCGAGAGATAATGTAGGCCTACAATGAACAGGGTGAAAGGGGCCGCGCACACCCGGCGATCATGCCGAATGCCAGACCGTCCAGTCCGTCACTGATCATAATTTACCTCTTATTTAAGATGTGTAGCTCTAGTGGAGACACCGCTCTCGCTCCATTCAGTCAGCGAATGTGTGATGTGATGTCACACAGGAAGTGCACCTCAGCCGTCATGGTAACGTGCGCAGGAATTCTTTTTTTTTTTTAAGTTAATTAGGCAACGAAAACTTTCAGGAACGAAATAAAACCGGTATTAACCCGTTACCATTATTTTTAAATAAGTGTTCCAGTTCCAGAACATAAAATATAATAACGTTTCCGGTTTCGTTCCTGTTCCCTGTAAAATACAAAAAGTTCCCGGTTTTCGTTTTCGTTCCTTGAACCGGTTCAAAGCCCTGATTTTGGGTCAAAGTTTCTCATGTTTTAAAATGTGTTAAGGAAAGGGGGAGGGGTTGTAGCTGCACAGTGCGCAAGGGACATGAGGCGATACTTAAATCTGACTAGCTGTCTGAACTTAAGCAAAAATACTTTACAAGCTAAACTACAAAAACAAAATAAAACATGCTCACATATATAAAACATTTGGAAAACAGACTTTGTTTAGGTCCCAAGCAAGTGGATAAACATTCATTCATTAATATCCCTGCATCCCATTATTATCTTTCTCATTTTCTCAGTTTAATCCCTGAGCAGGTGGCTGGTGTCGATCTTTCTTCAGTGTAACAAAATGTGAAGAATCAACTACACTGTGGCAGCTAGAAAAACTCTTGTAAACTGGCTGCTCTGCGTTGTTTGACCGCAGATCCTTTTAGTAGATATGCTGTGATGCAGTCATTTTTGCTCACAAGTATCCACCATAAATAAATATTTATTTTAATACTGAGGATAGTATGAAGGTGCTGTTATTAACCTTTTTTTGTCGTGCAGCCAGAATGACATGTATTTTGTTTCTGCAGCAATTTGATGGGGTTTTGCTATTTGCATGGACAGCAGTCGCCCCTTTTCAATTGCCACTCAAATGGCTGGGGCTTTTGAGAAGCCTTGGGGCTTTTCAAATCACAGGTAGCGCTTCCACACACATTTACTCGACTAATTTCACTTTCCCTGCGCTTTACTTTCCCGGGCTTTAGGCCCCCAACCCACCCAGTATTTCTCTGCTGCCCTGGGGCTTGGGGTTGCGTGCAGTAAGAAACACTGTCCACCACAATGGAGTAAGTGGAGTAAGGAACGGTAAGAAGAGGAGGATTTTAAAAATCATGGAGCTAAAACAGTGACAGCTTGTAGTGACATTGAAAAGATATTTGGCATTGTAAAACCTAACATTGAAAAATTAAACATTGAAAAAATCATATGCAATTGCATCAAAAAAGAGATCTGGCATTGTGAAATTAGACATTGAAAAGTCAAACATTGTAAGAAAGTAAAAAACTTATGATGATGCTGCAGCTTTTTTTCAACGAGAGATGACTTCTGTGTCGCTGCAGAGTTCCTTCAGCTATGATGTCACTACAAGCTGGCACAGGTTTGCCGTCGGGGCGGGGCTAAATTGAAGTCCTTTTCTTGGGCTTTCCGTTTCACCAGTACTCTTCGTCATCTACCTGCTGTCACTGGTTTAGCTCCATGTCACAATAATCAGTAGCTGGATAAGCTGATGAAGATAATATTAATGAAAATAATACAATTTCTTATGGTCGAGCAGCGATACTGACCAGAGTTCACTGCAGGGGTCTGCCACCATCAGGTCTGAGTTTGTGATTAGTTGGGAGGATGTAACGACTGTAGTATTAACCCAAACGATAGGCTAGAATGCAAAAGGAAGGAAAACTGTTCTTCTATTGAACTTTTATTGACCCCTTTATTTCTCTCGCACCAAAGGTATACCAATCGATATACAATATATCGTTAATGAATTATTGTCTGGACCTAGTTCCTAATACTAGGTTTTAGGGCATGCCTTTGGTGACGTTGAGAAAACAGGAGGCGTGAACATGGAGTTTTACACACTGCTTATGACTAAAGAAATCATTTGAAAACCAGGCAATGGCTTTGTCCAGTAATTTTGCCATGAGAAATCATTTGGTGTACCATGGCAAATTAGCCAATTTCACTTGGTCTTAAAAGATTTAAAAAGAAATCAATTATCATCTGCTTCAAAATGGCCATTGTCGAGTGTCTGCTGTAGTAACATCTGGCAGAGTAATGTAATACTTTTGCAAGTCATTGAGTGACAGCTTGTAGTGTACTGATGTGTTGCTTCTTAGACATGAGAACTTCACTGATGCATGCGAAAGGTCACAGTGAAAGTAATAGAAATGTTTTCAAAAAGGAAACATACAAACTCCAAACTCAGCCCAGAGCACAATTTGGACCAAGATGAGGGTCTTCGTGTGAGCAGAGGCCAAAAGAAAGCAAAGACAGTGTGCTTGAGGCAAAACAATGAACACAATCTTTTGTTCAGATTTGCTTTCACCACGGACCCATTGGCATTGAATCTATTGTGTTTGGCGTGTGGCAAACAGCTATCCAACAGCGCCAAGCTGCCAAGCAAGCTTAAATGCCATCTCCAAAACATCCATTTCTTCCATCATCATTTGCTCCACCATTCAACATTTCCTGGGAGAAAAAAAAGACACAGCATGACTGAATCACCATTCACCACCACCTGTTGGCCTGAACCCCTGTGGATTTGTTCACCTCCTGGACTTCATCATTGACCACCAACAGTAAGATATTTGCTTCATCTGTTATTTCATTAACATAAAAAAAATCCTTTACCTCGCATGCTGTGTCCAGTGAGAATGTTGTTGATAATCCGTAACATCAGTCACTTTGCATGTTTTCAATAGACCTGTTAAACCTTCAACATCCATAATTATTGCCTGCTCTTGGCTCTTGGCCAATGTGCGTTTTGTGGATGGAGGTGCCTTAAGAGTAAACTTTTGTAAATTTTGCAAAGTGACAGCCACTTCTGCTATCTGTCGGCAGATGTTATCATTATGCATTGTTTTTTGCACGATGAGACCCTCGCTGCCAAGACTTTTTCAGCAGAAGTAATTCTTTTGATGGAAGATGTTGTGCGCATAGTGAACTTTGTTAAAAAGTGACCTGTGAAAAGTTACATATTTCCATTTCTGTGTGAGAAAATAGGGGTAGAGCAAAAAGTCTTAATGCTCACTACAGATATCCAGTGGTTGTTGTGGGGCAAGGTGCTGTCACGTGTGTGTGATGAACTTAAAGTTTTTTTTTTTTATCACAGACAGGATTTGATTACTCAAATCTACTTGGAAGTATGAAAAATTGACATACCTAGTTGATATAGTATTTCATTATCTGAAAAATGGATTACGTTTCATGGTAACAACACCTGCAAAGTGCTAACCTTGAGATGTTCCCGCTCTATGAGAACACACTGCTGCACCATGTGAGGCAGTAGGTAAACATATAAAGACTCTTGAGAAGTTATTTGATTTCTCTTCAGCCTTCACTAAATTCCTTGACTGGGTTAGTGACCCATATAGTTCACATTAGTTGTAGGAAAGAACGTGACTTTACAATAAGGGGATCAGACGTTCCTGTTTGCGGGGACCATCCCCATTTTGGGTGACCAAGCTGTCCCTGGCTAAAGCTATCCTTAGAAATGTCCCCAAGTTTAGCATTTTATGAATGAGAGAAAAAAATTGCATACAGACTCTTATGATGGTAAACAAGGACAATAAACGAGTGAGCATGTTGTGCGGAACAACATCTATTACAGTAAATGGCCTGTACTTGCACTGTTTAGCTCTTTATCAAGTCCTGAGGACCCCAAATCGCTTTACACTATATTCACCCATTCACTCACATGCAGTGGGGAGCTACTTTGTAACTACAGCTGCCCTAGGGCAATCTGACAGAAGCAGGGCTGCCATACAGTCGGTCCCACCAGCCCATGCGATCACCAACAGCAGGAAAATGTCTTGCCTAAGGGCACAACAACTGAAACATTCAGAGTGCGGGTTCGAACCAGAAACCAAGCGGTTAAAGGACAAACTTCTTTTTTTCTTTTCTTTTTTTTCCCTTTTTTTTCTCTTTTTTTTTCCTTTTTTCTTTTTCCTTTTTTTTTTTCCTTTGTCCTAAAGAACAAACTTCTAACTCCTGCGCCATTGTTACCCCCTGGCTCATTATACTGCAGTTAACATTACAGACAGAGTAGAAGACGAACAGCCAAGCGCGCCACTTTTAAAAAAGAAGCAGAAGAAGCAGCAGCAGAGCGCAAGCTTGTCACCACCGACAGGAGGCTGTCCTGTGACATGGTATGTGGGAATCAATTCATTTTGTATGGACTGGGGGGTGTTTAGTTTTATTAAAGATGAGGACCCAAAGGCAAAATAAACCAAGCTTTTATTAGCAACCAGAACAGCAAAAGGCAAGACGAGAAAGCAAGGAGTAGCTGTGGCATGACAGAGAGTGGGAGAAATCATAATAGGACGATTGAAAAACTCCTTGTAAAGCACTACAGGGTGAACAAGGGTTAATTTTAGAATTGATTGGTGACCTTCAGTTTTTATTGTCGGATAGTTATGAGTTGTTTTGCTAATTTATGATTGTGATTGTTGCGAACATAGACTTTCAGGATTGGGTGTATTTGTCTACTCAGTCTGGACATATGAAAGCTGCTCATGAAAAAAAGGAAGGAGTCAGTGACAGGAAAACTGTGAAAGAGAACTGCATGAATTGAGAATGATGAGGAGGGAGAGATAATTACCTGCTTAACTGCATTTCGTCTGTTGCATGAGCTTGGGGCTCCAAATATTTTGCTGTTATTATATAGCATTTATGGCATTTCTTCAGCTGAGGAAACTAGCTAAACAATTTAAAAACAGGTTAATATGTATAATAGGATTATACTAGAATGACTCCAGTTTCTCATAAAAAAATAAACAACTTCTAAGGTGTATCTGAAACCAAAATCTTGTTTTATTTATTAAATTGTAAATTTTCTGAATATTGTACCCTTAATGTTTTTGGAGAGGATTGCAATTATATTATTTCTCTGTTTTAGAATAGATTAAGACTGATAGAAGGTGAGAGAGGAGGAAACTAGTTTGATGAGAAAGGACATAAATCATTTTCTGCTCTTATTCTAGCCAGACCTCCATGGATACCATGCCTGATTGCCATGGTTGATGGCTCTTCAGGCAGAGAAGGCCTCAAAGAAACCAGAGATGAGCTCATGTCAGTGGATTCACTGACCAGGGTTCCCTCACCTCACACGCACACACAATATACTTGCACATCACATGCCTAACCATACACACGCACATAATGTACTTCTACACACTTATGTAAGTATATAGATGTTCACATTCCCGCACAACATAAACAAACAAATAAATAAATCATTTTATAGTCCCAAAGAGTAAAAAAAAATGCATTTAACCCATCCCTTAGGGAGCAATGTGGCACCACACTGGTTGGCTAACAGGGAGCAGGCTGTGGTCAAGAGCCTTGTTCAGGGACCCAGAGTGACAGACTGAATTTCGAACTGCCGACCTTTGGATCTTCTCCGAGACACTAGAGGCTCCAACAAATGTATGCTCACTTCCATTGATATACATCAGGCTCCCGCTTCTGTATGAAAAATGTTGCTTTTTTTATTAGTCTGATGCAATATTCTAATCTTAAAAAATTTAATTTTTATTTGCTGGAGGTAGGAAGAAAAATCATAATTAACAGAAATAAAGGCTTTAAAAGATATCAAATGTTATTTTATAACTTTTTTTATTTTAATTTTTCAATGTAAACTGTGTGCCATGGTTCAAAACATCTTGAAAAACATTTTGACATTTTGAGTTATAAAACATTAGATAATTTAATTTCTATGAAATCAGTATTTTTTTTTACATCTTGATTTTAAAAATGTGGTCTAGAACCATTTTAACAGGCTTGTTAAGGTTTTTCTCACTAAGAGGTTATAGAGGGTGATAGATTTTGAAATAGAGTACTGTTAAGTACAGCATGTGTGCTGTCAAAAAGGACTTCCAACCTCCAATACTCGGAGCTCATCACATAAGATAAATAATCAAAATAACACAGAAATATTGAAAAAGCTCAATTATAACAAATTTAATTGCTATATAGACAGTAAAGACTTATTCATCATTTTTTTGTTGTTGTTTTGTTTTTTCAGAGGTGCCTTCGTGGTTGAATGAAAATAATTTAAAATCTAAATCTGCCAAGTATATAATTAATTTTGTCTATGAGGAGAGGAGTTTCTAAAACATTTAGACATAAAAAGAACAATATACACATATTCATATAAGTTTAGATTCTGATGATGGCTATTATCATCAACACCAACGGTATTGGACCCAGTATTAAAGTTATGTTGCATTCCATTTACCTTGCAAATCTAAAATAGGAGCTCAGAAAGTGGTAAACCTGAATAAAAAGTGGTAAACCTGAATAAAAAGTGTTACAGTCAACACAATTGGAGAAGTCGGGGTTCCAATATGGGATTCCAGTATGGAATCCCGACTTTGTTTTGTATTTGTTATGTTTGTACTACCTCTTATAATAATCCTTTAAAGTTGTAATATCATCTTGCAAACACCACTTTTAATTTGTTCGGTTCAGAGTTGAAGCCGCTACATGTGATATTGATCTTAGACGCAATCTTACAACTGTGTCTTGTAAAACAAACACCATAGCGGCCATTACAGTGGATTTTTCCGATCGGAAGCCAGGATTTCCGAGTTCTGTCTGCAAGTGGAATCCAACATTAGTATCCATCATGGCATGTGGATCAGTGTCGCACGGCTCAGGAATAGAGAGCTCAAATGCAAGACTCAACACAGTGGGATTAAAAAATAAAACTCCTTTAATACAGCCCAAGATCAAAACACCAAAAACCCAATCCAACGCCATCTGAGCTGTATCCCTCGGTGGGGAAAAGCCCATCAGACCACATGGTAATGCTTCAGAACCCTGTGCTCGCTGAAGGCAATCTTCACTGAAGCTATCAAATTACCTTGAAATTCACTTTTTTCTGTTGATCCTGGTTGTTTTTTCTACTACTGTTGCAAGTGCAGTGCCATTCCTTGGCACCCTCTGCGATCAGTCACCTGGACGTTCACTATATGGAAATGGTTTGTTTATAGCACACTTCTTTTCGAAAAAAAAATATTGCATTTCAGGGAAATTTTGCTCTGGAAAGGTAAAAATAGTTTTATCTGTCTGTATTTGTGATGCAGTTGTACATTTGTTGAAAAACAATTCGCCTCTGGCAATTTGCTTTAAGAAAACACCAGGCCACACGCCTGTAAATTATCATGGGATAAAAAACCGGTTAAGTAATTGGATAAGGGACACTGAGACCTCACCACTTACACACGTCCATTTTGGTTTGTAAATTATCACGCTTTCTCACCATGTGGAGCATGCGGGAAAATACTATGTGATGTTGAGGGTCATCTATAAAAAGAAGTGTCAAACAAAAGCATGGGGACATGATAAGAACATTGTGTCTTTGTTTTTTTTGCAAAGGAGATATTTGTCATGTATTTTTGTATGTGTACTGTGTTCTCAATTTTTTTCCCACTATAGCAATGGCAGGCCTTTCACCCTTTGAACATGGTGTGAATTATAGCTGGTCTCAGCTGAATAGAGGAAAGATATTATTTATTTATTTGCTCGTTATTTTTGTCCTCACTTTGGGAC